>LR738714.1:591963904-592197808 GCA_902687465.1 Secale cereale
CCCTTTACGACGAGCTCTTGATCACCTCCATAAACGAGAAACATCTCCTTAGTCCTTTTCAGGTACTTTAGGATATTCTTGACCGCTGTCCAGTGATCCATACCAGGATTACTTTGAAACCTTCCGGCCATACTTATGGCAAGGCTGACATCTGGTCTTGTGCACAGCATTGCATACATGATAGAGCCTATGGCTGAAGCATAGGGGACGACACTCATCTTTTCTCTATCTTCCGCAGTCACTGGGCATTGAGTCTTACTCAACTTTGTACCTTGCAATACCGGCAAGAACCCCTTCTTGGATTGATCCATTTTGAACTTCTTCAAAACTTTATCAAGGTATGTACTTTGTGAAAGTCCTATCAAGCGTCTCGATCTATCTCTATAGATCTTGATGCCCAATATGAAAGCAGCTTCACCAAGGTCCTTCATCGAAAAACTCTTGTTCAAATACCCCTTTACGCTATCCAAAAATTCCATATTGTTTCCAATCAGCAATATGTCATCCACATATAATATTAGAAACGCTATAGAGCTCCCACTCACTTTCTTGTAAATACAAGCTTCTCCGTAAACTTGTACAAACCCAAACGCTTTGATCACCTCATCAAAGCGAAGATTCCAACTTCGAGACGCTTGCACCAGCCCATAAATGGAACGCTGGAGTTTGCAAACTTTGTCAGCATTCTCTGGATCGACAAAACCTTCCGGTTGTATCATATACAACTCTTCCTTAAGAAAACCGTTAAGGAACGCCGTTTTGACATCCATCTGCCAAATTTCATAATCGAAATACGCAACTATTGCTAACATGATTCGGACGGATTTAAGCATCGCTACGGGTGAGAAAGTCTCATCGTAGTCAATTCCTTGAACTTGTGAAAAACCCTTTGCCACAAGTCGAGCTTTATACACGGTGACATTGCCGTCAGCGTCCGTCTTCCTCTTAAAAATCCATTTATTTTGAATGGCCTTCCGCCCTTCAGGTAATACTTCCAAAGTCCATACTTTGTTTTCATACATGGATCCCATCTCGGATTTCATGGCCTCTAACCATTTGTCGGAATCCGGGCCCACCATCGCTTCTCCATAGCTCGTAGGTTCACTGTTGTCCAACAACATGACCTCCAAGACAGGGTTACCATACCACTCAGGTGCAGTGCGTACCCTTGTCGACCTACGAGGTTCGGTAGTAACTTGATCAGAAGCTTCTTGATCATCATCATTGGCTTCCTCTTCAACCGTTGCAGGCTCCACAAAAACATCTTTCTGTGCTGCGCTACTCTCTGGTTGAAGTAGAGGTTCAACAACCTCATCAAGTTCTACCTTCCTCCCACTCAATTCTTTTGAGAGAAACTCTTTCTCGAGAAAGAACCCGTTCTTAGCGACAAACACTTTGCCCTCGGATCTAAGATAGAAGGTGTACCCAACAGTTTCTTTTGGGTATCCTATGAAGACACATTTGTCCGCTTTAGGTTCGAGCTTTTCTGGCTGAAGCCTTTTGACATAAGCATCACAACCCCAAACTTTGAGAAAAGACAACTTAGGTTTCTTACCAAACCATAGTTCATACGGTGTTGTCTCAACGGACTTAGATGGAGCCCTATTTAAAGTGAATGCAGCTGTCTCTAACGCATATCCCCAAAACGATAGTGGCAAATCGGCAAGAGACATCATAGAACGCACCATATCTAATAGGGTTCGATTACGACGTTCGGACACACCATTACGCTGTGGTGTTCCAGGTGGCTTCAACTGTGAAACAATTCCACATTTTCTTAAGTGATTGCCAAACTCATAACTCAGATACTCTCCCCCTCGATCAGATCATAGGAACTTGATCTTCTTGTTACGATGATTCTCAACTTCACTCTGAAATTGCTTGAACTTTTCAAACGTTTCAAACTTATGCTTCATCAAGTAAATATACCCATATCTACTTAAGTCGTCAGTGAAGGTGAGAAAATAACGATATCCACCGCGCGCCGTGACACTCATCGGGCCACACACATCAGTGTGTATGATTTCCAATAAGTCACTTGCCCGTTCCATTGTACCTGAAAACGGGGTCTTAGTCATCTTGCCCATGAGGCACGGCTCGCATGTGTCAAGTGATTCAAAATCAAGAGACTCCAAAAGTCCATCAGCATGGAGCTTCCTCATGCGTTTTACGCCGATATGACCCAGACGGCAGTGCCACAAGAAAGTGGTACTATTGTTATCAATTCTACATCTTTTGGCATCAATGTTATGAACATGTGTATCATCACTATCGAGATTCAATAAGAATAAACCCCCTACTTCGGGTGCATGACCATAAAAGATATTACCCATATAAATAGAACAACCTTTATTCTCTGATTTAAATGAGTAACCGTCTCGCAATAAACAAGATCCAGATATAATGTTCATGCTCAACGCAGGCACTAAATAACAATTATTCAGGTTCATAACTAATCCCGACGGTAATCGAAGAGCGAGCGTGCCGACGGCGATCACATCAACCTTGGAACCATTCCCCACGCGCATCGTCACTTCGTCCTTCGCCAGCCTCCGTTTATTCCGTAGTTCCTGTTTAGAGTTGCAAATGTGAGCAACCGAACCGGTATCAAATACCCAGGCACTACAACGAGAGTTGGTAAGGTACACATCAATAACATGTATATCACATATACCTTGCTTGTTGTTGTTGTTGGCCCCCTTCTTGTCTGCCAGATACTTGGGGCAGTTCCGCTTCCAGTGGCCGTTCCCCTTGCAATAGAAACACTCAGTCTCTGGCTTGGGCCCAGCCTTGGGTTTCTTCACTGGATGAGCAACTGCCTTGCCACCCTTCTTAGAGTTACCCTTCTTGCCCTTGCCATTTTTCTTGAAACTGGTAGTTTTATTGACCATCAACACTTGATACTCCTTCTGGATGTCTGCCTCAGCGACTTTCAGCATTGAAAACAGCTCGGCGATGGATTTGTTCATCCCTTGCATGTTGTACTGCTGCACGAAGCTCTTGTAGCTAGGTGGGAGTGACTGGAGAATTCTGTCAATGATAGCCTCCTCCGGGAACACAAGTCCCAGATCAGCTATGCGGGTATAGTACCCAGACATCTTCAGCAAGTGCTCACTGACAGACGAATTCTCCTCCATCTTGCAAGCAAAGAATTTATCGGTGGTCTCATACCTCTCGATCTTAGCATTCTTTTGAAAGATGAACTTCAACTCCTGGAACATCTCATATGCTCCATGACGTTCAAAACGCCTTTGAAGTCCTCCTTCCAAGCTATACAACATGGCACACTGCACTACTGAGTAGTCATCCGAACGCGTCTGCCAGGCGTTCATAACGTCCACAGAGGCCGGAGCGGGGGGTTCACCTAGCGGTGCACTTAGGACATAAACCTTTTGGGCAGCTGTGAGGATGATCCTCAGATTGCGGAGCCAGTCCACAAAGTTGCTCCCATCATCTTTCAGTTTAGCTTTCTCTAGGAACGCATTAAAATTCAGGGGAGCTACTGCGCGAGCCATCTACAACAAAAGATTTGCAAAGACATCTTAGACTATTGTTCATCATAAGTGAGTTTTTAACTAATCAAATTACTTATAACTCCCACTCAAATTGACATCCCTCTGGTCATTCGAGCGTGGCATGATCCAAATCCACCAACCCAAGTCCGATCATCACGTGAGATGAGGTGGTGTCAATGGTGAACATCTTCATGTTGATCATATCTACTATATGACTCATGCTCGACCTTTCGGTCTTCCGTGTTCCGAGGCCATGTCTGTACATGCTAGGCTCGTCAAGTCTAACCCGAGTGTTCTGCATGTGCAAACTGGCTTGCACCCGTTGTATGCGAACGTAGAGTCTATCACACCCGATCATCACGTGGTGCTTCGAAACGACGAACCTTCGCAATGGCGCACACTCGGGGAGAACACAATTTTATCTTGAAATTTTAGTGAGGGATCATCTTATAATGCTACCGTCGTCCTAAGCAAAATAAGATGCATAAAGGGATTAACATCACATGCAAATCATAAGTGACATGATATGGCCATCAACTCGTGCTTTTGATCTCCATCTCCAAAGCACCGGCATGATCTCCATCGTCACCGGCGTAACACCATGATCCCCATCATCATGATCTCCATCATCGTGTCGCCATCGGGGTTGTCGCGCGCCCACCATGCTCTTACTACTATTGCTACCGTTTAGCGATAAAGTAAAGCATTACATAGCGCTTAATGATTGACACGCAGGTCATACAAAAAATTAAAGACAACCCTATGGTCCTGCCGGTTGCCGTATGCATCGACATGCAAGTCGATATTAACTATTACAACATGATCATCTCATACATCAAATATATCTCATCATGTCATTGGCCATATCATATCACATACATACCCTGCAAAAACAAGTTAGACGTCCTCTAATTTGTTGTTGCATGTTTTACGTGGCTGCTATGGGTATCTAGCAAGAACGCTTCTTACCTACGCAAAGCCACAACGGTGATATTTAAGTTGTTATTTAACCTTCTACAAGGACCGCCTTTGTCTATTCCGATTCAACTAAGATAGGAGAGACAGACACCCGCCAGCCATCTTATGCAACAAAAGTCACATGTCTGTCGATGGAACCGGTCTCATGTACGTGGACATGTAAAGTTGGTCCGGGCCGCTTCATCCCATAATACCGCTGAATCAAGAAAGACCAAGGAGGGAAGCAATCTAAACATCAACGCCCACAAAACTCCTTTGTGTTCTACTCGTGAAAGCATCTACGCAAGAACCTAGCTCATGATGCCACTGTTGGGGAACGTTGCATGGGAAACAAAAATTTTTCCTACGCTCACCAAGATCAATCTAGGAGATGCATCTATGAGGGGAGAGTTTGATCCACATACCCTTGTAGATCGCTAAGCGGAAGCGTTCAAGAACGCGGTTGATGGAGTCGTACTCGCCGCGATTCAGATCGCCGAAGATCCTAGCACCGAAGGGACGGTGCCTCCGCGTTCTTCACACGTGCAGCTCGGGGGCGTCTCCTCCTTCTTGATCCAGCAAGGGGGAAGGAGAGGTTGATGGAGAAACCAGCAGCACGACGGCGTGGTGGAGATGGTGGTGGAGGATTCCAGCAGGGCTTCGCCAAGCACTGCGGAGTTGATGAAGATATTTGTGGGAGAGGGAGGGCAGCGCCGAGGCACGAACGTGTGTGGCTGCCCTCCCTCTGCCTCTCTTTATATAGGGGGAAGAGAGGGGAGGGGGCGCCCTAGGGTTTACCCCTAGGGGCGGCGGCCAAGGGGAGATGGGGGGGGGGGCGGCGGCCAGGGCTGCGGCCAGGGCTAGGGTCCCCCCCAGGCGCCTTGCCCCCCAAGACTAGGGGTGCGGCAGCCCTAGGGAGGGGCCCAGCCCCTTGGCGCAGGTGGAGAGGGCCCTAGGGGGGGCGCACAGCCCTAAGAGGGCTGTTGCGTCTCCCACTTGTGGCCCACGAGGCCCGCAACACTTGCCGGGACCCCCGAAACCCCTTTCGGTCATCCGACGACTCCCCGATACTCCCCGGAACACTTCCGGACTCCGATCACTCTCATCCTATATATCAATCTTCGTCCCCGGACCATTCCGGAGACCCTCGTCACGTCCGGGATCTCATCCGGGACTCCGAACAACCTTCGGTAACCATGCACTGTTCTCACTAACAACCCTAGCGTCACCGAACCTTAAGTGTGTAGACCCTGCGGGTTCGGAAACTATGCAGACATGACCGAGACACTCCCAGGTCAATAACCAATAGCGGGATCTGGATACCCATATTGGTTCCCACACGTTCCTCGATGATCTCATCGGATGAACCACGATGTCAAGGATTCAGGCAATCCCGTATACAGTTCCCTTTGTCTCGTCGGTATGTTACTTGCCCGAGATTCGATCGTCGGTATCTCTATACCTAGTTCAATCTCGTTACCGGCAAGTCTCTTTACTCGTTCCGTAATACATAATCCCGTGACTAACTACTTAGTCACTTTGAGCTCATTGAGATGACGTATTACCGAGTGGGCCCGGAGATACCTCTCCGTCACACGGAGTGACAAATCCCAGTCTCGATCCATGTCAACTCATCAGATACCTTCGGAGATATCTGTAGAGTACCTTTATAGTCACCCAGTTACGTTGCGACGTTTGGCACACACAAAGCACTCTTACGGTGTCAGTGAGTTACACGATCTCATGGTCATAGGAACTTATACTTGACATGCAGAAAACTATAGCGATAACTGATACGATCAAAAGCTATGTTTAACGTTTGGGTCTCTTCCATCACATCATTCTCCTAATGATGTGATCCCGTTATCAAATGACAACTCATGTCTATGACCTGGAAACCGCGGTCATCTTTGATCAACGAGCTAGTCCTGAAGAGGCTTACTAGGGACACAAAGTTTGTCTATTTATCCACACATGTATTTGAGTTTCCAATCAATACAGTTATAGCATGGATAATAAACGATTATCATGAACAAGGAAATATAATAATAACTCTTTTATTATTGCCTCTAGGGCATATTTCCAACAGCCTTCCCGAATACTCCAGTGCTCCTTTAAAGAAGCGTTTCAACTGGTGTTCCCACAGTCTCAAGGAGGAAGACAGCGCGGAGGTCAACAGACTTGTAAGCAAGATCAGATTACTTGCCCACCTCGAGCTGACGATAATTGATGTGATGGCGATCTCAATAACGCGATGCATGCATCCTCTCAAGGCCAGAGGGTTTCCTATGTGGCACTATAATGGCCAGGATGATGCCTCACGCTATCTACGCCAGGGTCCGGACAATCCCGCCGCTTTGGCCGCCATCCTAGTGTTGGGGAACGTAGTATTTTCAAAATTTTCCTACGATCACGCAAGATCTATCTACTAGATGCATAGCAATGAGGGGGAGAGTGTGTCTACGTACCCTCGTAGACCGGGAGCGAAAGCGTCAAGTGACGCGGTTGATGTAGTCGAACTTCTTCGCGATCCAACCGATCAAGCACCGAGCTAACGGCACCTCCGCGTTCAGCACACGTTCAGCTTGATGACGTCCCATGAGCTCTTGATCCAGTTGAGCTTCACGGGAGAGTTTCGTCAGCACGACGGCGTGGTGATGGATATGATGTATCTACCGGCGCAGGGCTTCGCCTAAGCACTGCAACGGTATAATCGAGGTGTGTTTCTGTGGAGGGGAGCACCGCACACGGTTGGAAGAGATCAATTGATCAACTTGTGTGTTCTAGGGTGCCCCCCTGCCCCAGTATATAAAGGAGCAAGGGGAGGGGCCGACCAAACCTTCTATGGCGCGCCAGGGAGGCAATCCTACTAGGAATATGATTGCAATCCTATTCCTAGTAGGAGTCCACCAAGAAGGAAGAGGGGGAAAGGAAGGAGAGGGAGAGGTGGCGCCCCCCAATCCTAGTCCAACTAGGATTCCCTGGTGGGGCGCCGGCCAGCCTCTATGGGCTGCCTCTCTTCTTTCCTCAAGGCCCACTATGGACCATCCCCCCTCATGGGGGGTTCCGGTAACCCCCTCTGGCAATCCGGTTAAATCCGAAACTTTTCCGGAACACTTCCGGTGTCCGAATATAGTCGTCCAATATATCAATCTTTATGTCTCGGACATTCTGAGACTCCTCGTCATGTCCGTGATCTCATCCGAGACTCCGAACTTCCTTCGGTACATCAAAAACTCATAAACTCATAATACCGATCGTCATCAAACGTTAAGCGTGCGGACCCTACGCGTTCGAGAACTATGTAGACATGACCGAGACTCATCTCCGGTCAATAGTGGAACCTGGATGCTCATATTGGTTCCTACATATTCTACGAAGATCTTTATCGGTCAAACCGCTTAACAACATACGTTGTTCCTTTTGTCATCGGTATGTTACTTGCCCGAGATTCGATCGTCGGTATCTCTATACCTAGTTCAATCTCGTTACCGGCTTGCATTAGTCATTGCTTGCAAGGCTTATTATGATGTGCATTACCGAGAGAGCCTAGAGATACCTCTCCGACACTCGGTGTGACAAATCCTAGTCTTGATCTATGCCAACACCACGAATACTTTCGGAGACACCTGTAGAGCATCTTTATGATCACCCAGTTACGTTGTGACGTTTGATAGCACACAAGGTGTTCCTACGGTATTCGGGAGTTGCATAATCTCATAGTCATAGGAACATGTATAAGTCATGAAGAAAGCAATAGCAGTAAAACTAAACGATCATAGTGCTAGGCTAACGGATGGGTCTAGTCCATCACATCATTCTCCTAATGATGTGATCCCGTTGATCAAATGACAACTCATGTCTATGGCTAGGAAACATAACCATCTTTGACCAATGAGCTAGTCTAGTAGAGGCATACTAGGGACATACTGTTTTGTCTATGTATTCACACATGTATCAAGTTTCCGGTTAATACAATTCTAGCATGAATAAAAGACATTTATCATGATATAAGGAAATATAAATAACATCTTTATTATTGCCTCTAGGGCATATTTCCTTCAGTCTCCCACTTGAACTAGAGTCAATAATCTAGATTACAAAGTAATGATCCTCACACCCATGGAGTCCTGGTGCTGATCATGTTTTGCACGTGGAAGAGGCTTAGTCAACGGGTCTGCAATATTCAGATCCGTATGTATCTTGCAAATCTCTATGTCTCCCTCCTTGACTAGATCACGGATGGAATTGAAGCGTCTTTTGATGTGCTTTGTTCTCTTGTGAAACCTGGATTCCTTCGCCAAGGCTATTGCTCCAGTGTTGCCACAAAAGATTTTCATTGGACCCGATGCACTAGGTATTACACCTAGATCAGATATGAACTCCTTCATCCAGACTCCTTCATTTGCTGCTTCCGAAGCAGCTATGTATTCCGCTTCACACGTAGAACCCGCCACGACGCTTTGCTTGGAACTGCACCAACTGATAGCTCCACCGTTCAATAAAAATACATATCCGGTTTGTGACTTAGAGTCATCCGGATCAGTGTCAAAGCTGGAATCGACATAACCGTTTATGACGAGCTCTTTGTCACCTCCATACACGAGAAACATATCCTTTGTCCTTTTCAGGTACTTCAGGATGTTCTTGACCGCTGTCTAGTGATCCACTCCTGGATTACTTTGGTAACTCCCTGCCAGACTTATAGCAAGGCACACATCAGGTCTGGTACACAGCATTGCATACATGATAGATCCTATGGCTGAGGCATAGGGAATGACTTTCATTTTCTCTCTATCTTCTGCAGTGGTCGGGCATTGAGTCTTACTCAACTTCATACCTTGTAACACATGCAAGAACCCTTTCTTTGACTGATCCGTTTTGAACTTCTTCAAAACTTTATCAAGGTATGTGCTTTGTGAAAGTCCAATTAAGCGTCTTGATCTATCTCTATAGATCTTGATGCCTAATATATAAGCAGCTTCACCGAGGTCTTTCATTGAAAAACTCTTATTCAAGTATCCTTTTATGCTATCCAGAAATTCTGTATCATTTCCAATCAATAATATGTCATCCACATATAATATCAAAAATGCTACAGAGCTCCCACTCACTTTCTTGTAAATACAGGCTTTTACAAAAGTCTGTATAAAACCATATGCTTTGATCACCTCATCAAAGCGTATATTCCAACTCCGAGATGCTTGCACCAGTCCATAGATGGATCGCTGGAGCTTGCATACTTTGTTAGCATCTTTTGGATCGACAAAACTTTCTGGTTGCATCATATACAACTCTTCTTTGAGATATCCATTCAGGAATGCAGTTTTGACATCCATTTGCCAGATTTCATAATCATAAAATGCGGCAATTGCTAACATGATTCGGACAGACTTAAGCATCGCTACAGGTGAGAAATTCTCATCGTAGTCAACTCCTTGAACGTGTCGAAACCCTTTCGCAACAAGTCGAGCTTTGTAAACAGTAACATTACCGTCTGCGTCCGTCTTCCTCTTGAAAATCCATTTATTCTTGATGGCTTGCCGGTCATCGGGCAAGTCAACCAAAGTCCATACTTTGTTTTCATACATGGATCCCATCTAAGATTTCATGGCCTCAAGCCATTTTGCGGAATCTGGGCTCATCATCGCTTCCTCATAGTTCGTAGGTTCATCATGGTCTAGTAACATGACTTCCAAAACTGGGTTGCCATACCACTCTGGTGCGGAACGTACTCTGGTTGATCTACGACGTTCAGCAGAAACTTGATCTGAAGTTTCATGATCATCATCATTAGCTTCCTCACTAATTGGTGTAGGAATCACTGGAACAATTTTCTGTGATGTACTACTTTCCAATTCAGGAGAAGGTACAATTACCTCATCAAGTTCTACTTTCCTCCCACTCACTTCTTTCGAGAGAAACTCCTTCTCTAGAAAGGATCCATTCTTAGCAACGAATATCTTGCCTTCGGATCTGTGATAGAAGGTGTACCCAACAGTCTCTTTTGGGTATCCTATGAAGACACATTTCTCTGACTTGGGTTCGAGCTTATCAGGTTGAAGCTTTTTCACATAAGCATCGCAACCCCAAACTTTAAGAAACGACAACTTTGGTTTCTTGCCAAACCATAGTTCATAAGGTGTCGTCTCAACGGATTTAGATGGTGCCCTATTTAACGTGAATGCAGCTGTCTCTAAAGCATAACCCCAAAACGATAGTGGTAAATCGGTAAGAGACATCATAGATCGCACCATATCCAATAAAGTACGGTTACGACGTTCGGACACATCATTGCGTTGTGGTGTTCCGGGTGGCGTGAGTTGTGAAACTATTCCACATTGTTTCAAATGAAGACCAAACTCGTAACTCAAATATTCTCCTCCACGATCAGATCGTAGAAACTTTATTTTCTTGTTACGATGATTCTCTACTCCACTCTGAAATTCTTTGAACTTTTCAAATGTTTCAGACTTGTGCTTCATTAAGTAGATATACCCATATCTGCTCAAATCATCAGTGAAGGTCAGAAAATAACGATACCCGCCGTGAGCTTCAACACTCATTGGCCCACATACATTAGTATGTATGATTTCCAACAAATCTGTTGCTCGCTCCATAGTTCCGGAGAACGGAGTTTTAGTCATCTTGCCCATGAGGCATGGTTCGCAAGCACCAAGTGATTCATAATCAAGTGATTCCAAAAGTCCATCACTATGGAGTTTCTTCATGTGCTTTACACCAATATGACCTAAACGGCAGTGCCACAAATAAGTTGCACTATCATTATTAACCTTGCATCCTTTGGTTTCAATATTATGAATATGTGTATCACTACAATCGAGATCCAATAAGAATAGACCACTCTTCAAGGGTGCATGACCATAAAAGATATTATTCATAAAAATAGAACAACCATTATTCTCTGATTTAAATGAATAACCGTCTCGCAACAAACAAGATCCAGATATAATGTTCATGCTCAACGCTAGCACCAAATAACAATTATTTAGGTCTAAAACTAATCCCGAAGGTAGATGTAGAGGTAGCGTGTCGACGGCGATCACATCGACTTTTGAACCATTTCCCACGCGCATTATCACCTCGTCCTTAGCTAATCTTCATTTAATCCGTAGTCCCTGTTTCGAGTTACAAATATTAGCAACCGAACCGGTATCAAATACCCAGGTACTACTACGAGCATTAGTAAGATACACATCAATAACATGTATATCACATATACCTTTGTTCACCTTGCCATCCTTCTTATCCGCCAAATACTTGGGGCAGTTCCGCTTCCAGTGTCCAGTCCCTTTGCAGTAGAAGCACTCAGTTTCAGGCTTGGCTCCAGACTTGGGTTTCTTTGTGGGAGTAGCAACTGTCTTGCTATTCTTCTTGAAGTTCCCCTTCTTTCCCTTGCCCTTTTTCTTGAAACTAGTGGTCTTGTTAACCATCAACACTTGATGCTCCTTTTTGATTTCTACCTCCGCAGCTTTGAGCATAGCGAAGAGTTCGAGAATCGTCTTCTGCATCCCTTGCATATTATAGTTCATCACGAAGTCTTTATAGCTTGGTGGCAGTGATTGAAGAACTCTATCAATGACACTATCCTCGTCAACTTTGCAACCAAGTTGAGTCATATGATTGTAGTACCCAGACATTCTGAGTAAGTGTTCACTGATAGAACTATTCTCCTCCATCTTGCAGCTGTAGAACTTATTGGAAATCTCATATTTCTCAATCCGGGCATTTGCTTGAAATATTAACTTCAACTCCTGGAACATCTCATATGGCCCATGATGTTTCAAAACGTCATTGAAGTCCCGGTTCTAAGCCGTAAAGCATGGCACACTGAACTATCGTGTAGTCATCAGACCGCGTCTGCCAGACGTTCAAAGCGTCTACATTAGCGGGAGGGGGCTTGTCACCTAGCGGTGCTTCAAGGACATAACTCTTCTATGCAGCAATGAGGATAATCCTCAAGTTACGGACCCAGTCCGTGTAATTTCTACCATCATCTTTCAACTTAGCTTTCTCTAGGAATGCATTAAAATTCAAAGGAACGGTAGCACGGGCCATTGATCTACAACAACATAGATATGCAAAAACTATCAGGACTAAGTTCATGATAAATTAAAGTTCAATTAATCATATTACTTAAAGAACTCCCACCTAGATAGACATCCCTCCGGTCATCTAAATGATCACGTGATCCAAATCAACTAAACCATGTCCGATCATCACGTGAGATGGAGTAGTTTCAATGGTGAACATCTTATGTTGATCATATCTACTATATGATTCATGTTCAACCTTTCGGTCTCCAGTGTTCCGAGGCCATATCTGCATATGCTAGGCTCGTCAAGTTTAACCCAAGTATTCTGCGTGTGCAAAACTGGCATACACCCGTTGTATTTGAACGTAGAGCTTATCACACTCAATCATCACGTGGTGTCTCGGCACGATGAACTTTCGCAATGGTGCATACTCAGGGAGAACACTTATACCTTGAAATTTAGTAAGGGATCATCTTATAATGCTACTGTCGATCTAAGCAAAATAAGAAGCATAATAAGATAAACATCACATGCAATCAAAATATGTGACATGATATGGTCATCATCATCTTGTGCTTTTGATCTGCATCTTCAAAGCATCGTCATGATCACCTTCGTCACCGGCGCGACACCTTTGATCTCCATCGTAGCATCGTTGTCGTCTCGCCAACTATTGCTTCTACGACTATCGCTACCGCTTAGTGATAAAGTAAAGCAATTACATGGCGATTGCATTTCATACAATAAAGCGACAACCATATGGCTCCTGCCAGTTGCCGATAACTTTACAAAACATGATCATCTCATACAAAACCGTATATCTCATCATGTCTTGACCATATCACATCACAACATGCCCTGCAAAAACAAGTTAGACGTCCTCTACTTTGTTGTTGCAAGTTTTACGTGGCTGCTACGGGCTTAGCAAGAACCGTTCTTACCTACGCATACAAAAACCACAATGATGTTTTGTCAAGTATGTGCTGTTTTAACCTTCACAAGGACCGGGCGTAGCCACACTTGATTCAGCTAAAGTGAGAGAGACAGACACCCGCCAGTCACCTTTAAGCAACGAGTGCTCATAACGGTGAAACCAGTCTCGCGTAAGCATACACATAATGTCGGTCCGGGCCGCTTCATCTCACAATACCGCCGAAGCAAAGTATGACATGCTGGTAAGCAGTTGATGGGCCTCGAACCCCTCGTTGGTTACCCCAAGTGGAAGGTGTAAGATGCAGTGTTGTGGAAGTGTTTTCCCTTAACAAAGATGCCAAGGATCGAATCCCCAGAGACTCCAAGGTTCAACAAGTAGGTGTCAACTGCTACGGCGCCAGATTAGTAGCAATCAACGTGGACCTGCACACAGATACAAATAACTTTGCTCCCAACGAGTACACAGAGGTTGTCAATCCCTCCGGCCTTGTAGTTCACAAAGGATTAAAAGCAATGATAGTAGTGATAGATAGTGTTTTGCAATAGTAAATAATAGCGAAAAGTAAATAGCGGATGTGATCAATGATGGTAATATGGACCGGAGTCTCATGATGTTCACTAGTGATGTCTCTCTCCCAAAAGACGATAAAACAGCTATGTGAGGTAAACAAATTACAGCTGGGCAATTGACAGGACCCACGAGCGCAAACCAATGCTGATTACATTGCAAGAAAGGTTGAGGTTCAAAGCATGGGCGGTACGCCAAAGTAAGTAGACCGAAATCCATCAATATCTACTACTAATCATCCACCTTGAGATATCTATCCAAAACATCTCGCTGGTATTAAGTTGCGAGTCCCACCCATAGTGTAAACTCAATGCAACAGACAACTGCATTAAAAGAACTTTGCGTAAAGTAAACAATCCTTGCACCCGCGGGCACAAGCACCGTTGTTTTCCCCCTTGTGGCAACAACACATCCCCTAGACTCATGTTTCTGTCACTCAAGCTAGTCATCGAGGGGCATGAACCCACAATCGAGCATAACGTTCCCTCTTGGAGTCACTACCTATTACTCGGCCAAAGCAATAAATAACAACGGAGAACATGCAAGAATTACTTATGAACAAAAATATAAAAGAGGTAGATCAAATATATTACTCAAGATCAATCTGAACATAATCTCATAATCCATCGGATCCCAGCAAACTCAACATAGCAACAACATAAGGATTACATAGGTGCCTCGATCATGTAGGGCAGCTCACGAGGACTAATTAGTGAAGCACAAGAATGGGAGGAGAACATCACATAGCTACTGGTCATGGACTCATGTTCCAAGGGAGACTACTCACGAGTCATCCGGGAGGCGTCCATGGTGGTGGAGAAGCTCTCGGTGGTGATCCTCTCCTCCGGCAGGGTGCCGGGAAGAGTTCTCCTGGTGCTCCCGATCTTGGAAGCGGCGGCGGCGGCGGAACAGAGATGTGATCACGAAAAGAGTTCCTGTTCTGAGGGTTTCGGAGGACGCTTTGAATATATGCCAAAGGGGGGCATCAAGGAAGCTTCGGGGGGCCCAGGCGCCCCCCCGGCACGGCCAAGGGGGGGCGCGCCGCCAGGGCGCCTGGAGCCCTGGTGGCCCCCCCGGCTGTCCTTCGGACGCAAGGTTGTTCCCGAAACGCTGATTTTTTATATAATTTTTCTGGATTTTTCTGGGCAGTTCTCGAAACGTGAAAACCTGAAATACAAAAACAGCCGAAAACAGAAACTGGCACTGGGGTGCACTGGATTAGTAAGTTAGTCCAAATATGATCAAAAGTGTATGGAAGTGTATGAATATCATAGCAATATCACCCAAAAGTGGCATGGAGCAAGCAGAAATTATAGATACGTTTTGGACGTATCAACATCCCCAAGCTTAATTCCTGCTCGTCCTCGAGTAGGTAAATGATAATAAGAATAATTTCTGTGGGGACATGCTATTAACCATATAGGACTTTTTCATAGTCATATGACAAAAGCTTACTGAGACAATGATTCTATAGTAATTAAGTTGCCTCATGAGAAAATCACAAATGACTGAAAGTTTTACAACATGAAACTGAAACATCAAAAAGATTTGCAATGAACATGATGTGCAAATATGATAAAGTGATATCTAGCTTGCCCCTTTTAGTGATGCAAAACATAAATGCAGGGGCACCTTCAAGGTTTAAGTGATGACTAGATACAATGATTTCAGAATAAACGTTATCACAATCATGCAAAAGACAATGCTACTTTGGGACAATGCACATTACACTCAGAATGACAATCATGCTCTCAGTAGTTGGTGCTTTAACATAAAAGTAAAAGAATGGTTATGTGCTAGAGCTTTTTATTTTGAAAACATGGAAGCAATTTTGTCAACGGTAGTAGTACTTCATATGTGTCATGCATAAGACATCCTATAAGTTGCAAGCCTCATGCATCGTATACCAATAGTGCTCGCACCTTGTCCTAGTTAGCTCGGATCTCCATGGGTTATCATTGCATTACATATGTTTCAACCAAGTGTCACAAAGGGGTACCTCTATGCCACCTGTACAAAGGTCCAAGGAGATAAATCACATTTTGATAGATCTCAACTTGAGGACATCCATACCGGGACAACATAGAAAATAGATGATGGACTCCTCTTCAATGCATAAGCATATTCTCATGAGAGATTGAGGATTAAGGTCCAAGCTAAAACTTCCACCATGATACATGGCTTTGGTTGGCGGCCCAATGTTCTTCTCTAACAATATGCATATTCATACAACCCACGGCAAATCACCCTTACTTCAGACAAGACGAACATGCATAGCAACTCACATGATATTCAACAAAAGTGTGACAGTTGATGGCGTCCCCAGAGACATGGTTACCGCTCAGCAAGCAACTTATAAGAAATAAGATACATAAGCAACATATTCTTTACCACAATAGTTTTTAAGCTACTTTCCCATGAGCTATGTATTGCAAGTTAGTTTGCTTAGTACAGGTGGAGGTTAGCAAAAGACTGGGAGCGACCAACTAAGAGAGCAATGACGGTCATAATCATGCAGAGCGACAAAGCAATATTGAATCAGGCATGGTAATTATATCGCTACTCAGAAATAAAAGATCATCAAGGCTTGACAGACTTTCTTTACAGTCTTAAATATGTGTGAGCATACGCCAAGTCAATCAAAATAAATTCTCGAAGGAAGATATTACTAAACCATACCACATCATAGGCAAACAAATCAAGTTGGTACTCCAATAACACATTGGGAACCCCCCAGCTATTTGAGATTAACCATAAGAAAACCTGAACTACTAAGCACCATCATGCAAGTAGCATCTTTATCATAGACACATTAACCAATGCAACGGAAGCAAACTCTCTTAATAAGGTGAGCATGATAATTAAAGAGAGTTCAAGCAACCAACTAAACAAAAGCTCTTTGAAAAGATAAGCATGAATACTAAGAGCAGAGTATGATAGTAGCTATCTAAAAGACAAAGAACACACACATCAAAGATAGTCATGAAAATTCGATGTTATGTTCTAGGTAGAGGTGGAGCGTGTTTCTCTCCCACATAAAGGAATGCTGAGTTCCGACTCGTTATGAAAAACTAAAAAGAAAACTAAAAGCAAGACGCTCCAAGCATAGCACATAACACATGAAGTGATAAAAATATAGCGGAACGAAAGACGAACTGATAATGTTGATGGAGAAGGGGATGCACGGGGGCATCCCCAAGCTTAGACGCTTGAGTCTCCTTGAATATTTCTTGGGGGTGCACGGGGGCATCCCCAAGCTTGAGCCCTTGACACTCCTGAATCTTTTTTATCATCTTCCCTCGCACACTTGAAAACTCCCTTCATACATAACTCATCATAATCTGATTAGAGAGGTTAGTACCCTTAATAAAATAATTATATCTTGCTGTAAATAAGAATATTCTTGGAGTTCTACTGTTTCTCAAGATTTCCAAAAGGTTTTTGCAAAGAAAAAACAAGTTCTTGATTTGCAAAGTGAAGGAAAGGCAAAACAGGACAGAATTTGTGAAAAACAGAACAGCAGGTAGTAATTGATCTGTTCGGGATACTTCTGCAACTCAAATCAAAAAACTCAGAACAGACGCACAAAATACAATTATATAGAGAACGCTGTAGAAAAAAATTCAGACCAAAAAGATGATCTGGTGATTTTATACGAATTTTTCTATCCAAGGACAGAATCTGTTTCCTGGCCAGCACCTCACAACTTGTGAACTTTCTAGCAATCAGAGGCTATACTTGGCACAAATATGAAAAGCAAAGATACAATGATGATGCTACAGCAGTAAACATCATCAAGACACAACAAAAGCAAAAATTTTATTCATGTGGTCTGCCTCCCAAAAGCGCTTTCTTTTATGCCTTTAAGCTAGGCATAATGCATAGAGGAATCAATAACCATCATAATAATCGGAGTTATAAATTGCTTCAAATGGTTCCTCAACAAGTTCATTCTTGTTCCTTCTAGGAAAGGGGTACACACCTTTTGCCTTCCCGCGTAAGCGGATTTGTTCCTTACCTATATCAATGAAGCCTTTAACTGCTCGGAGGAAGTCCCTTCCAAGCACTATATTTCCTTGGTTTGGCTCCATGATGAAGAAATCAACCATTGTAATCCCTTTAAGGAATTTAACTGGCACGTCTTTTATTTTTCCCTGGATTTCAGAAATATCTCCATTAGTATGTTCATGATAAGATGGTAATCTATCCATGTTAAATTTTAAAGAATCATGAACAATTTTTGGCATAGTAGAAACCATAGATCCAATATCACAATAAGCAAGGAAGTCTTGATTACAGATGCTAATCCTAATAAAAGGTTCCCAATCATTGTCTATTTCCAAAATGTCTTTCTTATTGGGTTTAGGTTTCTCTACCTTCATCAAGTCTAGAGCATCCATTCTTTTCTCAATAGTAGCAAGTCTATCTATGATAGTATCAAAGTTGTGATCATAAACAAAGTAACTAGATAGACCATGTATAATTTCAAGAGCTCTAGCTTCATCACATTCTAGGAAATCTCCCTCAGCTATAATGTCAAGGGAGTGTTTACACCATTTAAAAAGACCATGGTAAAAATTTCTAAGCACAATTTTTATAGGTATCCAAGGCATAATTCTTCTATGTGCATCAGAAATTCTGTCCCATGCCTTCTTCATATTTTCTCCATCCCTTTGATGGAAATCTAGAACTTCTGATTCCCTCAAAGCACCAAATCCTAACATGTTTAACTAAACAGATAGGACTACTAACAAGAAGGTAAATAATTTTTTTGTGATTTTTGATAAAAGATACTAAAGCAAAAACTGAAAGGTAAACTAACAAGACTAAAAAGCAAAGGTAAAAGATAGACTGCAACGCCCCTATCCTGAAGAGTGGAGTCCCCGGCAACAGCGCCAGAAAATACTCCTTGATGGGCCTCGAACCCCTCGTTGGTTACCCCAAGTGGAAGGTGTAAGATGCAGTGTTGTGGAAGTGTTTTCCCTTAGCAAAGATGCCAATGATCGAATCCCCAGAGACTCCTAGGTTCAACAAGTAGGTGTCAACTGCTACGGCGCCAGATTAGTAGCAATCAACATGGACCTGCACACAGATACAAATAACTTTGCTCCCAACGAGTACAGAGAGGTTGTCAATCCCTCCGGCCTTGTAGTTCACAAAGGATTAAAAGCAATGATAGTAGTGATAGATAGTGTTTTTCAATAGTAAATAATAGCGAAAAGTAAATAGCGGATGTGATCAATGATGGTAATATGGACCGGAGTCTCATGATGTTCACTAGTGATGTCTCTCTCCCAAAAGACGATAAAACAGCTATGTGAGGTAAACAAATTACAGCTGGGCAATTGACAGGACCCACGAGCGCAAACCAATGCTGATTACATTGCAAGAAAGGTTGAGGTTCAAAGCATGGGCGGTATGCCAAAGTAAGTAGACCGAAATCCATCAATATCTACTACTAATCATCCACCTTGAGATATCTATCCAGAACATCTCGTTGGTATTAAGTTGCGAGTCCCACCCATAGTGTAAACTCAATGCAACAGACAACTGCATTAAAAGAACTTTGCGTAAAGTAAACAATCCTTGCACCCGCGGGCACAAGCACCGTTGTTTTACCCCTTGTGGCAACAGCACATCCCCTAGACTCATGTTTCTGTCACTCAAGCTAGTCATCGAGGGGCATGAACCCACAATCGAGCATAACGTTCCCTCTTGGAGTCACTACCTATTACTCGGCCAAAGCAATAAATAACAACGGAGAACATGCAAGAATTACTTATGAACAAAAATATAAAAGAGGTAGATCAAATATATTACTCAAGATCAATCTGAACATAATCTCATAATCCATCGGATCCCAGCAAACTCAACATAGCAACAGCATAAGGATTACATAGGTGCCTCGATCATGTAGGGCAGCTCACGAGGACTAATTAGTGAAGCACAAGAACGGGAGGAGAACATCACATAGCTACTGTTCATGGACTCATGGTCCAAGGGAGACTACTCACGAGTCATCCGGGAGGCGTCCATGGTGGTGGAGAAGCTCCCGGTGGTGATCCTCCCCTCCGGCAGGGTGCCGGGAAGAGTTCTCCTGGTGCTCCCAATCTTGGAAGCGGCGGCGGCGGCGGAACAGAGAAGGGATCGCGAAAAGAGTTCCTGTTCTGAGGGTTTCGAAGGACGCTTTAAATATATGCCAAAGGAGGGCATCGGGGAAGCTTCGGGGGGCCCAGGCGCCCCCCCCTGCGCGGCCCAGGGGGGGGGGGCGCCTGGAGCCCTGGTGGCCCCCCCGGCTGTCCTTCGGACGCAAGGTTGTTCCCGAAACGCTGATTTTTTATATAATTTTTCTGGATTTTTCTGGGCAGTTCTCGAAACGTGAAAACTTGAAATACAAAAAGAGCCGAAAACAGAAACTGGCACTCGGGTGCACTGGATTAGTAAGTTAGTCCAAATATGATCAAAAGTGTATGGAAGTGTATGAATATCATAGCAATATCACCCAAAAGTGGCATGGAGCAAGCAGAAATTATAGATACGTTTTGGACGTATCAGCAGTATGACTAGTATCGCCCACAACTCATTGTGTTCTACTCGTGCATATCATCTACGCATAGACCTGGCTCATGATGCCACTGTTGGGGAACGTAGTATTTTCAAAATTTTCCTATGATCACGCAAGATCTATCTACTTGATGCATAGCAACGAGGGGGAGAGTGTGTCTATGTACCCTCGTAGACCGGGAGCGGAAGCGTCAAGTGACGCGATTGATGTAGTCGAACTTCTTCGCGATCCAACCGATCAAGCACTGAACGTACGACACCTCCGCGTTCAGCACACGTTCAGCTTGATGACGTCCCACGAGCTCTTGATGCAGTTGAGCTTCACGGGAGAGTTTCGTCAGCACGACGGCGTGGTGATGGATATGATGTATCTACCGGCGCAGGGCTTCGCCTAAGCACTGCAACGGTATAATCGAGGTGTGTTTCTGTGGAGGGGAGCTCCGCACACGGTTGGAAGAGATCAACTGATCAACTTGTGTGTTCTAGGCTGCCCCCTGCCCCCGTACATAAAGGAGCAAGGGGAGGGGCCGGCCAGCCCTTCTATGGCGCGCCAGGGAGGCAATCCTACTAGGAATAGGACTGCAATCCTATTCCTAATAGGAGTCCACCAAGAAGGAAGAGGGGGAAAGGAAGGAGAGGGAGAGGTGGCGCCCCCCAATCCTAGTTCAACTAGGATTCCCTGGTGGGGCGCCGGCCAGCCTCTATGGGCTGCCTCTCTTCTTTCCTCAAGGCCCACTATGGACCATCACCCCTTGTGGGGGGTTTCGGTAACCCCCTCCGGCAATCCGGTTAAATCCGAAACTTTTCCGGAACACTTCCGGTGTCCGAATATAGTCGTCCAATATATCAATCTTTATGTCTCGGACATTCCGAGACTCCTCATCATGTCCGTGATCTCATCCGAGACTCCGAACTTCCTTCGGTACATCAAAAACTCATAAACTCATAATACCGATCGTCATCAAACGTTAAGCGTGCAGACCCTACGGGTTCGAGAACTATGTAGACATGACCGAGACTCATCTCCGGACAATAACCAATAGTGGAACCTGGATGCTCATATTGGTTCCTACATATTCTACGAAGATCTTTATTGGTCAAACCGCATAACAAGATACGTTGTTCCTTTTGTCATCGGTATGTTACTTGCCCGAGATTCGATCGTCGGTATCTCTATACCTAGTTCAATCTCGTTACCGGCAAGTCTCTTTACTCGTTCCGTAATACATCATCTCGTGACTAACTCATTAGTCATTTGCTTGCAAGGCTTATTATGATGTGCATTACCGAGAGGGCCCAGAGATACCTCTCCGACACTCGAAGTGACAAATCCTAGTCTTGATCTATGCCAACACCACGAATACTTTCGGAGACACCTGTAGAGCATCTTTATGATCACCCAGTTATGTTGTGACATTTGATAGCACACAAGGTGTTCCTATGGTATTCGGGAGTTGCATAATCTCATAGTCATAGGAACATGTATAAGTCATGAAGAAAGCAATAGCAGTAAAACTAAACGATCATAGTGCTAAGCTAACGGATGGGTCTAGTCCATCACATCATTCTCCTAATGATGTGATCCCGTTGATCAAATGACAACTCATGTCTATGGCTAGGAAACATAACCATCTTTGACCAATGAGCTAGTCTAGTAGAGGCATACTAGGGACATACTGTTTTGTCTATGTATTCACACATGTATCAAGTTTCCGGTTAATACAATTCTAGCATGAATAAAAGACATTTATCATGATATAGGGAAATATAAATAACATCTTTATTATTGCCTCTAGGGCATATTTCCTTCACCTAGCTGATCTCTAAAAAGGGGAGAAGGAGGATTTTCTTCGCTTGAAGTGTCGGGAGGGTTTCTCTACGCATAACCCCATCGACTGGGTAAGCCTTTCTCTGATCGCTAGTTTCACTCAATTTTTATTTTGAAATACATTAACCGAACTAAATTCGGTTATTTCCAACAGGAGTGGAGGAAGGTGGTCGAAGGGATTAGCAGTCCCATCTCACAGCCAGAGGACCATATTCGAGACATGGATCTCGGATTTGAGGAAGATCCGGACATAGGCATAGATCTTAAAGATAGATTTTTTTATCAAGCCAACCATGACGGTACTGAAAGTGGCTATTATAGCTGACTATCCTGACCTTCTTCCTTCCTCCCATGTAAGTACCCAGGAGACACCTCTTCAAAGAGAATATTCCTAGCGCGCCTCACCCACCGCACTATCTCATGCTCAAAAGGGGCGACGCTCATCCCGATGTACTGCATCAAGAGCGTCTTCCCAGAAGGCGACGCCTGCGCAGGGCGGGTCTCTGAAGCGAAAGGGGACCGGAGACACCACCAAACCTCCCCATTTATCGAAGAGGTATGACTACTTAACATATGTCTGGTGGCGGAGCCGGATCATAATTTTCCACTTTATTTTTTCTTTTTAGGAAGAGTATACGACGGACTTTGTCCGGGGATCCTGCTGGTCATGCTCCAACCAGTCCGGCTCCAGGTCCATCCACAAGGACTAGGGTTGATGCGGGTGTAGCGCCAGATTGTCCTCTTCAAGAGGATTCAGATGAGGTATCAGCTCCGAAGTAGAAAGCGCAATGAATCATCGGCGGCGAAAAGCAGCCATGCGTTACCCAGCTTTCACTAAGGAGGCGTTTAACGCCTTCAGTTCTGCGGATGCGTATATCTGAGTTGCTCGAGACGGACTTACCGGAGCCACTCACCAGCTTTCCAAGGATATGCGGGTGAGTGTTAATTGAATGTTCATATGCCAGTAGCCCCCGAGACTTAAAGTAGTTGGCCTAACTGATTTAAGGATCGTTGTGTTTTTAGGTACTCAAGGACAAGAATAACGTATTATCCAAGGATCTGGAAGAATGCCGGACCAAGCTCAGTACTGTCACCATCGAATTAGAAGAAAAGAAGTCCAAGAAGGGCTCTAATGGTAAGAACAATACTGTCCGGACAGTATGGTCCTGTACCGATCAATGATCTTTAAGTATACATTGTTTGAACTGCAGCAACAGGACCAACAGACTAGCTGGAGGAAAAGCTAAGGGCTGCTCTGGCGGCAAAGGAACAAGCCGAGGGTCAACCAACTACTGGTCAGCGTGTACTAACACAGACCATAAATGAGAAAAACAAGATGCAAGATAGAAACGTCAAGCTAGCCGGAGAGCTAAAGGACGTGCGAGCCCAACTCTCGGATTCCTTAAAAGAGAACAAGAAGCTTAAAGGCGACATATTTAGTATGACCTTGAACCTAGCTTTCATTATAGTCCCTTAATTCAAAGTTTCTTTACAGAAACTGTTCCTGGAGGCTTGTTAACTGGGCGGCCCGAAGGAGAGGTGTCCATATGTAATGCCCGGGATGGGACTATACCTCCTACGTGTCGAGGCACGACTTAAAGGTATAAGCCCATTCTCGAATGATCTCAAGTTTGGTATCTTTGCACGACTCATGTAAAAATAGGGATGAAATTACAAAAGGATAGTTGGCTTACACTCGCCACGTCACACAATACAATACATAAGCAATTCATCATCCAAATAACACACAACCCGACTACGGGTGAAGATCCAAAAGAAAGATACCAAAAACATAAAGCCACAGGTCTGAATCGCCCCTAGTAGAAACCACTACTGATCGTCGAAAACGTCACACACATACGGCCCCTCTCGTCATCGAGCTCCCAGTGAAGTACTTGAACCAGCTCCTGCATCATTCTCGGCTGAACCTGCATTTGGTGTTGTAGTATCTGTGAGCCACGAGGACTCAGCAATCCCATAACCATGGGTACCAAGACTAGCAAAGCCTTATGGGTATGGAGAAGGTAGTGGTGAGGCTGCAGCAGCGGCTAAGCATAATATGGTGGCTAACTTACGAGTACAAGAATAAGATGAGCATCTACGCAAACGGTCGCAAACTAGTAATGATCGCTAAAGATCCTGAACTACCTACGAGTAAAACATAACCCCACCGTGTTCTCTTCTCAAAGCGAAAAGAGACAGTCACGGTTACTCACACAATTATGTGTTTTACTTCGGATCCTCTGTCAAGTTTTCTACAACCGGACATTAACAAATTCCAATCTGCCACATAACCGCAGGCACGGCTTTCGAAAGATCATAACCCTGCAGGGGTGTCCCAACTTAGCCCATCACAAGCTCTCACGATTAGCTGAAGTGATAAATATAATATCATCACCCCTTATCTTAGGGAAATCCGATCAGGCTCGGTATCCCGGTGCACAAGACATTTCGACAATGGTAAAACAAGTCCAGCAAGACCTCCCGGCGTGCCGACACCCTGATAGTAGCCGCGCGTATCTCGTCTCAGGCCACGTCCGGATAGGTGATCCTACGGGTTATACCAGATACCTCGGGTTTCCCCGTGGCGGCCCCGCAGTCTCTTCGTTTGGGACCAACACCATCAGCACTGGCCCCCCTGCTATATAGAAAGAATCCCCGGGGACGCGACCCCCTATGCAATTTTAATTAATTAATTAAGTTGTTATTATGAGCAAATTAAAACCAATGTTGGGCCTTGCTGGAGGAGTTTTATTCAAAGACGAAGTGTCAAGGGGTCCCCATATACCCATCATGTAAGGAACGCAAAATCAAGGAACCTAATGCGGTTCATCGGCGCCTAAGGTGGCATGAGTGGAACAAAACACCAAGCAAAAGGCCAAGCCTTCCACCCATGCCCAGTATATAGGTGTGTTGATAATAATAATAGATATTGTGATATTCCAACAACAAGTTCCCACCTGGAACGATCTTCATCTTCACCTACAACTAACAACGCTATAAGAGGGGCTGAGCAAGCGGGTAACATAGCCAAACAATGGTTGCTAGGAAGGTGTCAAAGGTTAGAGGTTTCATGGCAACAAGGAGAGGCTGACATAAAAGATGGGTAGCGCGACATGTAACGATAGCATCGAGACAACTAAGCATGGCAATGGTAGTAAAGGTATCCAAGGGTATGATCATCTTGCCTGAGATTCCGCAAGGGAGAAGAACGGATCCATGAAGTAGTCGAACAGAACCTCACAACTCCGGAACGAACCCGAAGCTAACGAGGGAAGCAAACCGGAAAGAAACAAGCAACACGGTAAACACACCACACGAGACATGACAATATGCTCAAACAAGTATGATGCAAGACAGTTCTATATAGGATGCACCACAAGTCTATACAGGAAGCAAAACATGGCAAGGTAGGAAGCACAGAAAACAACACAAGTCTATATGATGCAATACATGGCAAGGTATGATGCATGACAAGTCTATACAGGAAGCAATACATGGCAAGGTAGGAAGCACCGAAAAATAACACAAGCCTATATGATGCTATACATGGCAAGGTATGATGCATGACAAGTCTATACAGGAAGCATTACATGGCAAGGTAGGAAGCACAGAAAAACAACACAAGCAACATAACATCATGCAATACATGGCAAGGTATGATGCATAATAAAACTACACTATTTAGGCATTTTAAATGAGGCCGGAAATAACAACAACAATTCCGGGAAATCCCCATATGCATGTTTAGCAATTTTAAGCAAACAACAATTCACACATATTAATATTGTTATCATGATGCGGATGACATGATCAAGTTTTATGCAATTTTTAGTAAAAGTTAACATGAAGAGATAAGGAGTATTTGTCGCCACGACGAAAAGAAAAGAGGGTCGTGGCGGCGAAAACGGATACGGTGCCACGGCAACGTTCCGATGATCCGACACTCGTCGAGATGCCGGTGCAAAAGCAAGGTAGCGTGAGCGAGTCGAACAAGATGAAAGGTGGGGTGATCCCGTCACCGGGTTCCCACGGGTTGCCGCCAAGGCAAACGAGGGCAGAACGGACACGATGCAAACATCCGATTCATCTCATACAACACAACAAGCATTCGTCCACGGTTCATCGTCTCGGGGTATACCTTCGAAGCGTTCGTTTCGGGCGGTTCGAGGTCGTCGAGGAAGTAGTGGTACTCGCGGGTCATGGTACACGTTCGTAGAGGGAAGTAGTCATTCCGTACGTAGTCGTTCATGTTATCGAAGAGGTACTTGTCGCGGCATCGGACGTCTTCGGGGCAACGGTAGTGGTACTTGACGCGTCACGTCATGTAGTCGTACACGAGGTCGTCGTGGTACTTGTCGCATCCACCAAGTGTAGTCGTTCTAGGCACCGGGCGTCGAGGTACTTGGCGGGTTCCAGTGCAGCAGCAAGACTTGTCGGCGTCGGTGGTAGAGGAGAAGGAATGGCGGGGCGGCGCTGCGGCGTACGAGGGTGGCGCAGACTCTGCAGAGCGACGAGCGGGGCGAGGGATGGCGCGGCTCCGCGCGGGGGAGCCCGCGAGCTCCGGTGCGTCGCCGTCCGGCGGCGGGGATCGGAGGCAGCAGGGAGGCGGCGGCGTTGGAGATGCACTGGAGGAGGCGCAGGGGAGAAGGACGACGCGGCGATGCCTGTGAGGTGGAGGGGCGCGGGCGCGCTCCGGTGGCGCGAGGGGGATGCATGGTGGCGAAGGACGGGGTCGAGGGAAGCTGGTGCAGGGCCGGCGGGAGCATAAGGATGACGAGGGGAAGGAGGCGCGGAGGAGGAGAGGCGCTGTCGCGCGGCACCAGGGGCGAGGCGCTCGGGGCTTCGACCGACGGGGAGGAGGGAGGCGTGGGTCGTGGGGAGGGAGAGATCGAGGGAACGGAGCGGGGTGCGTGGGGATCGAGCGGGGACGAGGCCTGGCTGCGCTGGAAGAGGGAGCGGGGTGGATCGATGGGAGGAATGGAGCGACGGGCAGCAGTGGGCTAGGGTTAAGGAGGGAAACGGGCTGCGGCTGGCTGGGCTCAGAGGCGCGGGAGTTGGGCCCAGTTCGGTTGAGCTTAGAAGGCCGCAGCTTGGGCCCTTCTCCTTTCTGCAGTTGTTTTCCCAAAAAGAAAACAGAAAAACAACAAAGAAGAAAAGAAAAGGAAGGAGGTGTTAGGAATAGGATTAGGGCATGAGGTTATTTTTCCCGGACTCGCAAAAATGTCCACGGTCCACGAAAAATAGGAGAGGCAAGAATGCAAGAGTAAAATTCAAACCCATTTGAATTTAATTCAAACGGTTTGAATTAGGACAAGGTTTAGGAAGCAAGGAATTGGGAAAGAAAAGGCATGGGGAAGATATGCAAGTGTGTGTTGGTGAATTTCCAAACAATTGGAATAATTTAATATAGCTCCCTAATATTAGGAGGATATGTTATAAATAGAAGTCACTCTTCCCTCGATTTAAATAGATCAAAAGATCTATGCCATTTATTTAGTTGAGATGCAAAGATGAATGACATGATGGCATGATGACATGATGCAATGCAAAATAAATAAAGCAAGCCCAAATGAAACACACGGGAGAACCCGGAACATCTGGAATCTTCTGGGACGTCGGTCTTCGGGCGTCACAACTCTCCCACACTAACAGAGGATCTCGACCCGAGATCCTGGAGATGGCACCGGATAGAAACGAAAAAGAAGAGGTAAAACAAAGTTGCTTCTTTGACAGACGAGTGAAACCACGAACCTTGAGAGGTTGACCAAATTGAAAGAAGAATACAACGGAGATGAACGAATATGAAAACACTCCGTTAGATAGAGTAACAAGGAGTATTATGAGAACCTTTGCAGGTTGAAAGACATGAAACAAGAGCTTACGAACCAAAAGAATACGGAACCGCAATGGTATAGCCAAGGAATAATAATGACATAATTTGGACAGCACTTCGTCAGAAAATGGAAGGAATTGAACAAGAACTTGCCAAGTTGGGATGATACTTGCTGAAATGAACAACATATTGCCTCCGAAACAATTGAAAGAATGGCACAAGGGGTAAGAAAGAATTTAGATAGCACTCCGGTTGAAAAGAGAGGCAAAATTTGATAAGATGAGAGAACTAGAATGGAGGACACAACACTCCGGTTAAATAGACAAGCAAGGGAAGAATATGATCTTTATAAAAACGAGATGATGGTCAAAGAGAGCAATATCATAATGCCTCTGGAATGAAAGAATAGCAAATAAATCAATGAAAGAAATGAATGGAGAAGAAAAATGACAACTTCTCCCACAAATGAATTAGGAAATCCTCCTTACAAAGAAGGGTTGAATGGGGTTGATGGAAAAATCAACAATGAAACGAATATGCTTGATGTGGGCTTTTGGAAAACATCTCAAAATTATACGGTGACAACCAGCCACTTACGAAAACATTTGATTGGATTGAGATCAACAAGGAGACGAAAAACTTATTTCACCGGAATGATAAATGAAGAACTTGGGTCATTTATAAGCACCATAATAGCAACAATTCTCAGGGAAAGCTTTTTGGTGAATTATAACCCAAGATAACTCCAACGAATAAATTGAATGATTGGAAAGATCTCCTGAACAAGGAAAATGATGGTTTTAAATATCTCATTCTTGATAACTCGTGAATCATAAAACTTGAAGGAATTGACAAGAATGACATAACACCATCTGAAAAGATAAGGTAGAAAAAATTGCACTTCAAAATGCAAGAAGAAGAATATTTGAGCTCCTCCAACAAGAATCTTGATGAAGACTTCGAGGATGAATTAAATGATGATGAACCACCATGAAGAACTCCGGTAATGAAAGCATGAGAAGTGGAAGATGAAAAGAATAAGATTCAAGGCCTGCGATGAATTAGATGGAGCTTTGAAATGATATAACTGAATAACTTGGAGCTCCGGAAAACAAGATGAACAACTTAGAACCGAGAGTATGATATGATGAACAAGCTCCGGAAAACAGAGATTAATCAATTCGAGGAAAAATAAGAATAAGATTTACTGTATGCTTATCCTTCATCAAATTAAATTGATGACAAGCAAACGGATTTGGCATACTACTAATTCTCGTTGCAAAGAACTAAAGAGAGATCTAGTACAACCCTGGATAAATATTCAACAAATCACCGGTAGGATTATGAAAAGAACAAATGAATTGATACGATAAGAATGGAAGAGTAATCTTGAATGAACCACCGTAATAATATGGAGACGAACGAAGAGGCATCAATGAAGAATATTTGGAGGACAAGTTGAAAACTGAGAACAAAGAAATATTCTGAAGTGATGGCCTTCGGAGGATCACAATGGAAAGAATTCATGAAATGCTTCGGACGGGTATAAAAAGAATTCCGCAGAATCGAAACAATAATAAGGATGGCATGAAGCTAGAACCACAACTCATCAAGAGAACGGGCCAAGATTTAAGAGAAACACTTCTCCGGTCTTCAAATGTTGAGACTGAAGACGAGAAATGTCATAATAATTGTTGAGGCACTCCGGAATGAAGAATTAAAATGTTGAACCAACGATGAAAAGAATTTGAAAGCGATATTGGAGAAGGCATGTGACTGATGGATATCATTCTTACGTCACACTTTGAAAGGAATTTAAGTATAACTCCAGAAAAAAATTTGGAAGAGTCAGTTAAGATCCTAGAAAAAGACCTGTGGGTTAGGGCCCACTCAAAAGAAAACAACGTTGAAAAAGATTGCTTAAGAGATATTGCACCGGTTGAATTAAATGGCTTGAATAAGATAGCAACCTCAAAATAGTTTGAACGGATTAAGAATGGAATTATGAATCTTCTGAGATACCTTGAACACTCCGGATATTAATTAGAGAGAGTTGAATGAATAAGAGAGCCTTTGGATAATAATTTTCAACATGGGAAAACATGTGAAACAAAAGGAATAGATTTGACCAATACGGAAGCTTGGGTTTAGTCTACCGGAGAAGAATATTAGAATTAAGAATGATGAACTTGAAACTCTTGAGCATCTTCACGATAAATCACCGGAAAAGAACATTGAAGGAAAAGAATGAAGAAACATCACATGAATAACATGGATACTTGATTAAGAATTCTGACTCCAAAAAGAAGAAGGGTGGGAGGGTGGGGAAACAAAGACAACTTGGGATGAATGAAACAGATAAATCGTCAGATTTCTCAACGGCGTCCGTATGGAAACTTGAATAGAAGGCACACCGGTTGAAAAGGATTAACATGACAAGCTCGATGATCAAGAAGGACTAGCACTCCCATAGAAATATGGGAACACCGCTTAGGAAAAGTATGGAATCAACACTTGAGATCGAAGCAACTCGAATACCAGAATCAAAACAAAAACAAAGGATAGATATGTTGCAACATAATCTTCACAATATCATCCGAACAGAGAATTGAACGAATGAATTCCGCAGGTACATCAACTTGTCGAGAAGCCACTTGGAGAACAAAAGGTACATAAAAACAACAAGGAGCAGATAGAACAAATACAAGATAGAAGCTTCATTCGACATATTCGTGCTGACAGCTCATGGAACGTGTTACAAAAGGGTTTTGCAATCCCCGGATCAGCATAGCCAAGGACCCTTTAAGATGCAACTCCCGATCGGAACAACGCCCATAAAACCACTTCACTCAATGTAGAACCCCGAACTCCATATCATGCAATCGTTGGAAGAATGCCTACGAACTACTAGATGAACCCACCTATTAATTTCCGAAAGTTTCCAGTTATGCAATCAGGTGTTGGGGATACAGGGGAAGCACCGCGCACTCAACTCTAATCCTACATCCAGCTGTATCCATCCTTCAACACATAACCTGTTATTTCCGGAAACCGTTTACCTCGGACCTTCGAAACGCATCTACTATACAAGCTATGGCAATACTCCCGAACTACCTCCCCAGTACTGGGTGATGTCGGGGTTATCTTGCCACTAACCGCATAGGAGAGTTTTCGATGCCGGCCGTCCTAAGTATTCATGAACTGTTGCGATATATTTGTGACGACAACACCTCGGAGCTCAACTCCCCGGGACACTGCCACAACCCCTAAATGACAGGAGGCATCGAGAACAATGTTCTCGTCACAAAGACATCGGAACAATCCAAACAATACTCGCGTGAACCTAAAAAAAATTTGGTGAAATTTTGAGAATAGAAGAGACAAGAGTAATCGTCAGGAGTCCTCACCAGAGTGAAAAGGGATGAGGAGCAAAAGAAATCCTACTCTCCGATATATATATAGGACTCAAAACATTTTCAAGTGTGTGCCTAGACTCAACTGTCAACGATTCGATCAATCAGTGGGGGCTCCTAGGTCCGAGAAGGCTTTGAATACCAACTTGTAATGCCCAGGATGGGACTATACCTGTAGTGCCCAGGATGGGACTATACCTCCTACGTGTCGAGGCACGACTTAAAGGTATAAGCCCATTCTGGAATGTTCTCAAGTTTGGTATCTTTGCACGACTCATGTAAAAGAGGGATTAAATTGCAAAAGGAGATAGTTGGCTTACACTCGCCACTTCACACAATACATTACATAAGCAAAACATCATTCAAAACATCACAACCCGACTACGGGCGAAGATCCAAAAGAAAGATACCAAAACAACATAAAGCCACAGGTCGGAATCGCCCCTAGTAGAAACCACTACTGATCGTCGAAAACGTCACAAACATACGGCCACGCTCTTCATCGAGCTCCCAGTGAAGTACTTGAACCAGCTCCTGCATCATTCTCGGCTGAACCTGCATCTGGTGTTGTAGTATCTGTGAGCCACGAGGACTCAGCAATCCCATAACCATGGGTATCAAGACAAGCAAAGCTTTATGGGTAGGAAGAGGTAAGGTGGTGAGGTTGCAGCAGCGGCTAAGCATAATATGGTGGCTAACTTACGAGTACAAGAATAAGATGAGCTTCTACGCAAAAGATCGCAACTAGTAGTGATCGCTAATGATCCTGAACTACATACGAATCAAACATAACCCCACCGTGTTCTCTTCTCAAAGTGAAAAGAGACAGTCACGGTTACTCACACAGTTGTGTGTTTTACTTCGGATCATCTGTCAAGTTTTCTACAACCGGACATTAACAAATTCCAATCTGCCACATAACCGCGGGCACGGCTTTCGAAAGATCATAACCCTGCAGGGGTGTCCCAACTTAGCCCATCACAAGCTCTCACGATTAGCTGAAGTGATAAATATAATATCATCACTCCTTATCTCAGGGAAATCCGATCAGGCTCGGCATCCCGGTGCACAAGACATTTCAACAATGGTAAAACAAGTCCAGCAAGACCTCCCGGTGTGTCGACACCCTGATAGTAGCCGCGCGTATCTCGTCTCTGGCCACAACCGGATGGGTGAAGCTACGAGTAAAACCAAACCTCGAGTTTCCTCGTGGTGGCCCCGCAGGCTCCCCGTTTGGGACCAACACCATCAGCACTGGCCCCCCTGCTATGTAGAAAGAATCCTCGGGTAGCGCTAACTCCCTATGCAATTTAATTAATTAATTAAGTTGTTATTATGAGGCAAATTAAAACCAATGTTGGGCCTTGCTGGAGGAGTTTTATTCAAAGACGAACTGTCAAGGGGTCCCCATCCACCCATCGTGTAAGGAACGCAAAATCAAGGAACATAATGCCGGTTTATCGGCGCCTAAGGTGGCATGAGTGGAACAAAACACCGAGCAAAAGGCCAAGCCTTCCACCCATGCCCAGTATATAGGTGTGTTAATAATAATAATAGATATTGTGATATTCCAATCAACAAGTTCCCTCCTGGAACGAACTTCATCTCCACCTGCAACTAACAACGCTATAAGAGGGGCTGAGTAAGCGGTTAACATAGCCAAACAATGGTTTTGCTAGGAAGGTCTCAAAAGGTTAGAGGTTTCATGGCAACAAGGAGAGGCTGACATAAAAGATGGGTAGCGCGACATGTAACGATATCATCGAGACAAATAAGCATGGCAATGGTAGTAAAGGTATCCAAGGGTATGATCATCTTGCCTGGGATTCCGCAAGGAAGAAGAACGGGTCCACGAAGTAGACGGAGCAACATAGTCGAGCAAATCCTCACAACTCCGGAACGAAACCGAAGCTAAGAAGAGAAGCAACCGGAAAGAAGCAAACAACACGGTAAACACACAATCATAAGCATGTCATGATGCACAAGCAAGCATGATGCATGTCATGTTTAAAATATGCATGGCATGGCAGAGTGCACAAACAACACTACAAGTTAAGTGGAGCTCAATATGCAACGAGTTGCATATTGACGAAACACCACATTTTAATTTATTTAATTGACTCTCGTTTATTTACAAGACAAGATTAAATGTTTTTAACATAGCAAGAGGTGAAGCAAAAATAAAACTACACTATTTAGGCATTTTAAATGAGGCCGGAAATAACAACAACAATTCCGGGAAAAACCCCATATGCATGTTTAGCAATTTTAAGCAAACAACAATTCACACGTTTTAATGTTGTTAACATGATGCGGATGACATGATCAAGTTTATGCAATTTTTATTAAAATTGACATGAAGATGATAAGGAGCATTTATCACCGTTGTGGAAGGAAAAAGGTGCCACAACAACGATCCGAAATGATGCAACGGCAACATCTCGGTTCCGGTAACTCGTCGAGAGACCGGTGCAAAAGAAAGGTGGCGTGAGCGAGTCGAACAAGATGAAAGGTGGGGCGATCCCGTCACCGGGTTCCCACGAGTCGGCGACGAGGCAACCGAGGAGCATGACAAAAGACGAAACGGGCACGGAGCACACAAGTGGAGCATCTCATACAACACAACAAGCATTCATCCACGGATCATCGTCTCGGGGTTATACCTTCGAAGCGTTCGTTTCGGGGCGGTTCGAGATCATAGAGGAAGTAGTTGTTCACGGGGCGTAGTGGAAGTAGTCGTTCACGTTTCCGAAGAGGTACTCGTTATGTAGCCGTTCTCACGATTCGTAGAGGAAGTAGGCATTCTCGTTCGTCGAGGTACACATTTCGTAGATGGTACTTGAGGGTTTTCGGACTTGCCGGACTCGGTTCTCGCGACGGTAGTCGTTCACGTTGGCGTCTTCGTTCACGGTCGTCGTAGAGGTTCATGTTCATCGTGTCGTGGTACTTGAGTCTTCCAAAAATAGCGGTCGTCGGGGTACTTGAGTCCATGGTGCTTGGGGTCTTGACCTCCCCTATGAAGCGATGCTCGCGTGCACGAAGCAGCAAGAGAACACGCAGCAACTCCGGCCAAGGTAGGAAGCAGCGAAGCGAGCCTGGAGACAGAGGAGGGACGTGCTTGGCGGCGGGGCCCAAGTGGCCTTGGCAAGGACGAAGCGGAGCGGCAACTCTGGCCGGTCAGAGCCGCGGGCAGCTTGGCGACGGGAAACGAGGTGGAGGCGCGGGCCTTGGCGACAGACGCCGGACGACGGCGGGAGGGACCTGGCGCGGAGGAGAGGGCCACGCTGGAGGAAGGACGCCCCCGGAGGCGCGGCGACGGAGCAGGTGGGCCGCGGCGCCATGGAGGTGAGGCGGGAGATAGCTCGCGGTGGAGGGACGGCGCGAGGTCCCGGAACCGGTGGCTGCTGGCTCCGCGAGCTGCTGCCCGAGGCGGAGTGCGCGGCGGCGGGGCGTCGAGGCCATGGCGAGGCCGAGGTGCGGAGGAGAAGGATGCTGGGGGCGGGCGATGGGGTAGAAAACGAGAGGGAGAGCGGGTCGGGAGGGGGGAGAGATCGAGGGAGGGAGAGTGGCGGCGGGCAAAGGGAACGAGGGAACGAGGAGAGCGGTCGAGCGGTGGGTGCGGCTAGGGTTTAGATGAGGGTTTGGTGGGCTTGGGCCTAGGGAGGGAGGCTGGGCTGCGGCTGGGCCAGAAGGACTGAACGGTCTAGTACGGTTGGGCTCTTCCTTAATTATTTCTTTAGCAGAAAAAGAAAGAGAGAGTCAAAATTAATAAGAAAAGAGGCCATGAACAAGAAATAAATGATGGAACATTTTTGTGAGGCTTTAAGGAATATTACCAACCCAACAAAAGTGGTTCCAACAAAATAGGGAAGTGCAAACCAAAATATTTAGCTTGCCTTAAGGAGTTTGAAAGGAGTCTAGACTTTAGGAGGAGCCTCGATAAAAGGGAAAAGAATAGAAGAGACGGTTTGGCGGTGAAACTTGAAGCACAAGAGGTCTGGAGAATAAATGCCAGTGTGTTACGGTTAATTCCAAACAAATGGAATATTTACAATATAGCTCCCTAAATATTGGGAGGATATGTTATAAAGAGAAGTCATCCTTCCCTCGATTTAAATGGACCGAAGGTCCACACAATTTATTTAAGTTGAGATGCAAAAGATTAAAGACATGATGGCATGATGACAAGATGCAATGCAAAAAATAAATAACACAAGCACAAATGAAACACACGGGAGAACCCGGAACCTCTGGAATCTCCGGAATCTTCTGGGACGTCGGTTTTCGGGCGTCACAACTCTCCCACACTAACAGAGGATCTCGACCCGAGATCCTAGATATAGCACCGGGTAAAAACGGAAGAGGAAGAGGTAAAACAAAGTTGCTTCTTTGACAGACGAGTGAAACCACGAACCTTGAGAGGTTAAACAAGTTGAAAGAACAAAACAACATAGATGAATGAAGATGAAAACACTCCGATAGAAAAGAGTAACGAGGAGCATTATGAGAACCTTGTAGGTTGAAAGACATGAAACAAGAGCTTACGAACCAAAAGAATATGAAACTGCAACGGTATAGCCAAGGAATAAGAATGACAGAATTTGGACAGCACTCCATCTGAAAATGAAAGGAATTAACAAGAGCTTGAGGAGATGGAAAGATACTTGATGAAATCAACAACACACAGCCTCTGAAACAAATGAAAGAATGGCACAAGGGGTAAAAAAGATTCAGACAGCACTCCGGTTGAAAAGATAGGCAAAACTTGATAAGATTAGAGAATTAGAATGGAGGACACAACACTCCGGTTAAATGATAAGCAAGGGAAAAAACATGATCTCGATATGACAAGATGATGGTTCGAAGAGAGCAATATCACAAAGCCTCCGGAACGAAAGAATAGAATATAAATCAACGAAAGAAATGAATGGAGAAGAAAAAATGACAACTTCTCCCACAAATGAATTAGGAAATCCTCCTTACAAAGAAGGGTTGAATGGGGTTGATGGAAAAATCAATAACGAAAACGAATAAGCTTGATGTGGGCTTATGGAAAACATCTCAAAATTAAGAGGTGATAACCAGCCACTGACGAAAACATTTGATTGGATTGAGATGAACAAGGAGATGAAAAACTTATTTCACCGGAATGATAAATGAAGAACTTGGGTCATTTATAAGAACCATAATTAGCAACAATTCTGAAGGAAAGCTTTTAGGTGAAATACAACCCAAGATAACTCCAACGAATAATTTAAGAGTTGAAAGATTTCATGAACGAAGAATAAGATGGTTTCATTCTTGATAACTCGTGAATGAAGAAACATGAAGAAAATTGTCAAGAATGACATAACACCATCTGAAAAGATAAGGTAGAAAGAATTGCACTTGGAAAGCATGATGAAGAATGCTTGAGCTCCAACAAGAATCTTGATGAAGACTTTGAGGATGAATTAAATCTTGATGAACCACCATGAGAACTCCGGTAATGAAAAGCATGAGAAGCGAAAGATGAAAAGAATAAGATTCAAGGCCCGTGATGAATTAGATGGAGCTTAGAAATGATATAATTGAAATAACTGGAAGCTCCGGAAAACAAGATGAACAACTTAGAACGGAGAATATGATATGATGAACAAGCTCCGGAAAACAGAGATTAGTCACTTCGAGGAAATAAGAATAAGATTTACTGTATGCTTATCCTTCACCAATTTAAATTGATGACAACCAAAGGAATTGGCATACTACTTATTCTCGTTGCAAAGAATTAAAGAGAGATCTAGCACAAGCTTGGGTAAATCTTCAACGAACCACCGGTAGGATTATGAAAAGAACGAGTGAATTAATACGATAACACGAAAGAGTAATCTTGAACGAGCCACCGTAAAATATGGAGACGAACGAAGAGGCATCAATGAAGAATATTTGGAGGACGAAGTTGCAAACAAAGAACGAAGAATCTTCTGAAATGATGGCCTTTGGAGGATCACAATGGAAAGAATTCATGAAATGCTTCGGATGGGTATAAAAGAATTCCTCACAATCTGAACAATAATGAGGATGGCATGAAGCCAAAACCATGAATCTTGAGAGAACGGGCCAAGATTTACGAGAAACACTTCTCCGGTCTCCAAATGTTGAGAGTGAAGACGAGAAATGCCATGAAGAATTTCGAGATACTCCGGACGAATGACAAGAGGAAGGTGGAGCTAAAGATGGAAATAATTGGAAACAAGCTTGGAGAAGGCATGTGACTGATGGAAATCATTCTTACGTCACACTTTGAAAAGAATTTGAGTATAACTCCGGAAAATAAGAAGAGTCAGGTAAGATCCTGGAAAAAGACCTATGGGTTAGGTCCCACTAAAAAGAAATCACCGTTGAAAAAGATTGCTTAATAGATATTGCACCGATTGATTTAAATGGCTTGAATAAGATGACAATCTCAAAATAGCTTGAACGTATTAAGAATGGAAACACGAATCTTCTGAGATATCTTCAACACTCCGGATATGAATAAAGAGATGTGAAGAAATAAGAGAGCCTTCAGATAAGAAATTTCAACATGTGAAAACATGTGAAACAAAAAGGAAGATATATGATCAACACCGAAGCTTGAATTTATTCCACCGGAGAAGAAACGAGAACGGAGAATGATGAACTTGAAACTCTTGAGCATTTTCAAGATAAATCACCGGATAAGAACATTGAAGGAAAAGAATGAAGAAACATCACATGAATAAAATGGATACTTCATCTGAGAATTTCTTACTCCGAGAAGAAGAAGGGTGGGAGGGCGGGGAAAAACAAAGACAACTTGAGACGAACAAAATGGACACCGGTTGAAAAAGAATTTAACATGACCATCTTGATGATTAAGAAGGACTAGCACTCCCATAGAAATATGAGAATACCGATTTGGAAAGGTATGGAATCAACATTTGACATCGAAGCAACTCGAATACCAGAATCAAAACAAAAACAAAGGATAGATATGTTGCAACATTATCTTCACAATATCATCCGAACGGAGAATTGAATGAATGAATTCCGTAGGTACATCAACCTGTCGAGAAGCCATTTGGGAGAACAAAAGGTAAACAAAAGCAACAAGGAGCAGATAGAACAAATACAAGATAGAAGCTTCGTCCCACGTATTCGTGCTGAAAGCTCATGGAACGTGTTACAAAAGGGTTTTGCAATCCCCGGATCAGCATAGCCAAGGACCCTTTAAGATGCAACTCCCGATCGGAACAAGCCCATAAAAGCACTTCACTCAATGTAGAACCCCGAACTCCATATCATGCACTCGTTGGAAGAATGCCTAGAACTACTAGATGAACCCACCTATTAATTTCCGAAAGTTTCCAGTTATGCAATCAGGTGTTGGGGATACAGGGGAAGCATCGCGCACTCAACTCTAATCGTACATCCAGCTGTATCCATCCTTCAACACATAACCAGTTATTTCCGGAAACCATTTACCTCGGACCTTCGAAACACATCTACTATACAAGCCATGGCAATACTCCCGAACTACCTCCCCAGTACTGGGTGATGTCGGGGTTATCTTGCCACTAACCGCATAGGAGAGTTTTCGATGTCGGCTGTCTTAAGTATTCTAGAACTGATGCGATATATTTGTGACGACAACACCTCGGAGCTCAACTCCCCAGGACACTGCCACAACCCCTAAATGACAGGAGGCATCGCGAACAATGTTCTCGTCAAAAAGACATCGAAACAATCCAAACAATACTCGCGAGATCCTAAAAAAAATTTGGTGCGATTTTTGAAAGTAGAAGAGGAAAGAGTAATCGTCACGAGTCCTCACCAGATTGAAAAGAGATGAGGAGCAAAAGAAATCCTACTCTCTGATATATATATACGACTCAAAACATTTTCAAGTGTGTTCCTAGACTCAACCGTCAACGATTCGATCAATCAATGGGGGCTTCTAGGTCGGAGAAGGCTCGGAATACCAACTTGTAATGTCCAGGATGGGACTATACCTCCTACGTGTCGAGGCACGACTTAAAGGTATAAGCCCATTCTGGAATGATCTCAAGTTTGGTATCTTTGCACGACTCATGTAAAAGAGGGATTAAATTGCAAAAGGAGATAGTTGGCTTACACTCGCCACTTCACACAATACATTACATAAGCAAAATATCATTCAAAACATCACAACCCGACTACGGGCGAAGATCCAAAAGAAAGATACCAAAACAACATAAAGCCACAGGTCGGAATCGCCCCCAGTAGAAACCACTACTGATCGTCGAAAACGTCACAAACATACGGCCACGCTCTTCATCGAGCTCCCAGTGAAGTACTTGAACCAGCTCCTGCATCATTCTCGGCTGAACCTGCATCTGGTGTTGTAGTATCTGTGAGCCATGAGGACTCAGCAATCCCATAACCATGGGTATCAAGACTAGCAAAGCTTTATGGGTAGGAAGAGGTAAGGTGGTGAGGTTGCAACAGCGGCTAAGCATAATATGGTGGCTAATTTACGAGTACAGGAATAAGATGAGCTTCTACGCAAACGGTCGCAACTAGTAGTGATCGCTAAAGATCCTGAACTACATACGAATCAAACATAACCCCACCGTGTTCTCTTCTCAAAGTGAAAAGAGACAGTCACGGTTACTCACACAGTTGTGTGTTTTACTTCGGATCATCTGTCAAGTTTTCTACAACCGAACATTAACAAATTCCAATCTGCCACATAACCGCGGGCACGACTTTCGAAAGATCATAACCCTGCAGGGGTGTCCCAACTTAGCCCATCACAAGCTCTCACGATTAGCTGAAGTGATAAATATAATATCATCACTCCTTATCTTAGGGAAATCCGATCAGGCTCGGCATCCCGGTGCACAAGACATTTCGACAATGGTAAAACAAGTCCAGCAAGACCTCCCGGTGTGTCGACACCCTGATAGTAGCCGCGCGTATCTCGTCTCACGCAACGACCGGATGGGTGAAGCTACGAGTAAAACCAAACCTCGAGTTTCCCTGTGGTGGCCCCGCAGGCTCCCCGTTTGGGACCAACGCCATCAGCACTGCCCCCCCTGCTATGTAGAAAGAATCCTCGGGTAGCGCTAACTCCCTATGCAATTTAATTAATTAATTAAGTTGTTATTATGAGGCAAATTAAAACCAATGTTGGGCCTTGCTGGAGGAGTTTTATTCAAAGACGAACTGTCAAGGGGTCCCCATCCACCCACCGTGTAAGAAACGCAAAATCAAGGAACATAATGCCGGTTTATCGGCGCCTAAGGTGGCATGAGTGGAACAAAACACCGAGCAAAAGGCCAAGCCTTCCACCCATGCCCAGTATATAGGTGTGTTAATAATAATAATAGATATTGTGATATTCCAATCAACAAGTTCCCTCCTGGAACGAACTTCATCTCCACCTGCAACTAACAACGCTATAAGAGGGGCTGAGCAAGCGGTTAACATAGCCAAACAGTGGTTTTGCTAGGAAGGTCTCAAAAGGTTAGAGGTTTAATGGCAACAAGGAGAAGCTGACATAAAAGATGGGTAGCGCGACATGTAAAGATAGCATCGAGACAAATAAGCATGGCAATGGTAGTAAAGGTATCCAAGGGTATGATCATCTTGCCTGGGATTCCGCAAGGAAGAAGAACGGGTCCACGAAGTAGACGGAGCAACATAGTCGAGCGAATCCTCACAACTCCGGAACGAAACCGAAGCTAACAAGAGAAGCAACCGGAAAGAAGCAAACAACACGGTAAACACACAATCATAAGCATGTCATGATGCACAAGCAAGCATGATGCATGTCATGTTTAAAATATGCATGGCATGGCAGAGTGCACAAACAACACTACAAGTTAAGTGGAGCTCAATATGCAACGAGTTGCATATTGACGAAACACCACATTTTAATTTATTTAATTGACTCTCGTTTATTTACAAGACAAGATTAAATGTTTTTAACATAGCAAGAGGTGAAGCAAAAATAAAACTACACTATTTAGGCATTTTAAATGAGGCCGGAATTAACAACAACAATTCCGGGAAAAACCCCATATGCATGTTTAGCAATTTTAAGCATACAACAATTCACACGTTTTAATGTTGTTAACATGATGCGGATGACATGATCAAGTTTATGTAATTTTTATTAAAAGTTGACATGAAGATGATAAGGAGCATTTATCACCGTGGTGGAAGGAAAAAGGTGCCACGGCAATGATCCGAAATGATGCAACGGCAACATCTTGGTTCTGGTAACTCGTCGAGAGACCGGTGCAAAAGAAAGGTGGCGTGAGCGAGTCGAACAAGATGAAAGGTGGGGCGATCCCGTCACCGGGTTCCCACGAGTCGGCGACAAGGCAACCGAGGAGCATGACAAAAGACGAAATGGGCACGGAGCACACAAGTGGAGCATCTCATACAACACAACAAGCATTCATCCACGGGTCATCGTCTCGGGGTTATACCTTCGAAGCGTTCGTTTCGGGGCGGTTCGAGATCGTAGAGGAAGTAGTTGTTCACGGGGCGTAGTGGAAGTAGTCGTTCACATTTCCGAAGAGGTACTCGTTATGTAGCCGTTCTCGCGATTCGTAGAGGAAGTAGGCGTTCTCGTTCGTCGAGGTACACATTCCGTAGATGGTACTTGAGGGTCTTCGGACTTGTCGGACTCGGTTCTCGCGACGGTAGTCGTTCACGTTGGCGTCTTCGTTCACGGTCGTCGTAGAGGTTCATGTTCATCGTGTCGTGGTACTTGAGTCTTCCAAAAACAGTTGTCGTCGGGGTACTTGAGTCCATGGTGCTTGGGGTCTTGACCTCCCCTATGAAGCGATGCTCGCATGCACGAAGCAGCAAGAGAACACGCAGCAACTCCGGCCAAGCTAGGAAGCAGCGAAGCGAGCCTGGAGACAGAGGAGGGACGTGCTTGGCGGCGGGGCCTAAGTGGCCTTGGCGAGGACGAAGCGGAGCGGAAACTATGGCCGGACAAAGCCGCGGGCAGCTTGGCGACGGGAAACGAGGTGGAGGCGCGGGCCTTGGCGACGGACGCCGGACGACGGCGGGAGGGACCTGGCGCGGAGGAGAGGGCCACGCTGGAGGAAGGACGCCCCCGGAGGCGCGGCGACGGAGCAGGTGGGCCGCGGCGCCATGGAGGCGAGGCGCCAGATAGCTCGCGGTGGAGGGACGACACGAGGTCTCGGAACCGGTGGATGCTGGCTCCGCGAGCTGCTGCCCGAGGCGGAGTGGCGGGTTGCGCGGCGGCGGGGCGTTGAGGCCATGGCGAGGCCGAGGTGCGGAGGAGAAGGATGCTGGGGGCGGGCGATGGGGTAGAAAACGAGAGGGAGAGCGGGTCGGGAGGGGGGAGAGATCGAGGGAGAGAGAGTGGCGGCGGGCAAAGGGTACGAGGGAACGAGGAGAGCGGTCGAGCGGTGGGTGCGGCTAGGGTTTAGATGAGGGTTTGGTGGGATTGGGCCTAGGGAGGGAGGCTGGGCTGCGGCTGGGCCAGAAGGACTGAACGGTCTAGTACGGTTGGGCTCTTCCTTAATTATTTCTTTAGCAAAAAAAGAAAGAGAGAGTCAAAATTAATAAGAAAAGAGGCCATGAACAAGAAATAAATGATGGAACATTTTTGTAAGGCTTTAAGGAATATTACCAACCCAACAAAAGTGGTTCCAACAAAATAGGGAAGTGCAAACCAAAATATTTAGCTTGCCTTAAGGAGTTTGAAAGGAGTCTAGACTTTAGAAGGAGCCTCGATAAAAGGGAAAAGAATAGAAGAGACGGTTTGGCGGTGAAACTTGAAGCACAAGAGGTCTGGAGAATAAATGCAAGTGTGTTACGGTTAATCCCAAACAAATGGAATATTTACAATATAGCTCCCTAAATATTGGGAGGATATGTTATAAATAGAAGTCATCCTTCCCTCGATTTAAATGGACCGAAGGTCCACACAATTTATTTAAGTTGAGATGCAAAAGATTAAAGACATGATGGCATGATGACAAGATGCAATGCAAAAAATAAATAACACAAGCACAAATGAAACACACGGGAGAACCCGGAACCTCTGGAATCTCCGGAATCTTCTGGGACGTCGGTCTTCGGGCGTCACAATATCTCCTACGTGTCGAGGCACGACTTAAAGGTATAAGCCCATTCTGGAATGATCTCAAGTTTGGTATCTTTGCACGACTCATGTAAAAATAGGGATGAAATTGCAAAAGGATAGTTGGCTTACACTCGCCACGTCACACAATACAATACATAAGCAATTCATCATCCAAATAACACACAACCCAACTACGGGTGAAGATCCAAAAGAAAGATACCAAAAACATAAAGCCACAGGTCCGAATCGCCCCTAGTAGAAACCACTACTGATCATCGAAAACGTCACACACATACGGCCCCTCTCGTCATCGAGCTCCCGGTGAAGTACTTGAACCAGCTCCTGCATCATTCTCCGCTGAACCTGCATCTGGTGTTGTAGTATCTGTGAGCCACGAGGACTCAGCTATCCCATAACCATGGGTATCAAGACTAGCAAAGCTTTATGGGTATGGAGAAGGTAGTGGTGAGGCTGCAGGAGCGGCTAAGCATAATATGGTGGCTAACTTACGAGTACAAGAATAAGATGAACATCTACGCAAACGGTCGCAAACTAGTAATGATCGCTAAAGATCCTGAACTACCTACGAGTCAAACATAACCCCACCGTGTTCTCTTCTCAAAGTGAAAAGAGACAGTCACGGTTACTCACACAGTTATGTGTTTTACTTCGGATCCTCTGTCAAGTTTTCTACAACCGGACATTAACAAATTCCAATCTGCCACATAACCGCGGGCACGGATTACGAAAGATCATAACCCTGCAGGGGTGTCCCAACTTAGCCCATCACAAGCTCTCACGATTAGCTGAAGTGATAAATATAATATCATCACCCCTTATCTTAGGGAAATCCGATCAGGCTCGGTATCCCGGTGCACAAGACATTTCGACAATGGTAAAACAAGTCCAGCAAGACCTCCCAGCGTGCCAACACCCTGATAGTAGCCACGCGTATCTCGTCTCAGGCCACGTCCGGATAGGTGATCCTACGGGTTATACCAGATACCTCGAGTTTCCCCGTGGCGGCCCCGCAGTATCCCCGTTCGGGACCAACACCATCAGCACTGGCCCCCCCTGCTATGTAGAAAGAATCCCCGGGGACGCGACCCCCTATGCAATTTTAATTAATTAATTAAGTTGTTATTATGAGCAAATTAAAACCAATGTTGGGCCTTGCTGGAGGAGTTTTATTCAAAGATGAAGTGTCAAGGGGTCCCCATATACCCATCGTGTAAGGAACGCAAAATCAAGGAACATAATGCCGGTTTATCGGCGCCTAAGGTGGCATGAGTGGAACAAAACACCGAGCAAAAGGCCAAGCCTTCCACCCATGCCCAATATATAGGTGTGTTAATAATAATAATAGATATTGTGATATTCCAACAACAAGTTCCCACCTGGAACGATCTTCATCTTCATCTGCAACTAACAACGCTATAAGAGGGGCTGAGCAAGCGGGTAACATAGCCAAACAATGGTTGCTAGGAAGGTGTCAAAGGTTAGAGGTTTCATGGCAACAAGGAGAGGCTGACATAAAAGATGGGTAGCGCGACATTTAACGATAGCATCGATACAACTAAGCATGGCAATGGTAGTAAAGGTATCCAAGGGTATGATCATCTTGCTTGAGATTCCGCAAGGGAGAAGAACGGATCCATGAAGTAGTCGAACAGAACCTAACAACTCCGGAACGAACCCGAAGCTAACGAGGGAAGCAAACCGGAAAGAAACAAGCAACACGGTAAACACACCACACGAGACATGACAATATGCTCAAACAAGTATGATGCAAGACAGTTCTATATAGGATGCACCACAAGTCTATACAGGATGCAAAACATGGCAAGGTAGGAAGCACAGAAAACAACACAAGTCTATATGATGCAATACATGGCAAGGTATGATGCATGGCAAGTCTATACAGGAAGCATTACATGGCAAGGTAGGAAGCACATAAAAATAACACAAGCCTATATGATGCTATACATGGCAATGTATGATGCATGACAAGTCTATACAGGAAGCATTACATGGCAAGGTAGGAAGCATAGAAAAACAACACAAGCAACATAACATCATGCAATACATGGCAAGGTATGATGCATAATAAAACTACACTATTTAGGCATTTTAAATGAGGCCGCAAATAACAACAACAATTCCGGGAAAATCCCCATATGCATGTTTAGCAATTTTAAGCAAACAACAATTCACACATATTAATATTGTTATCATGATGCGAATGACATGATCAAGTTTTATGCAATTTTTAGTAAAAGTTAACATGAAGAGATAAGGAGTATTTGTCGCCACAACGGAAAGAAAAGAGGGTCGTGGCGGCGAAAACGGATACGGTGCCACGGCAACGTTCCGATGATCCGACACTCGTCGAGATGCCGGTGCAAAAGCAAGGTAGCGTGAGCGAGTCGAACAAGATGAAAGGTGGGGTGATCCCGTCACCACGTTCCCACAGGTTGCCGCCAAGGCAAACGAGGGCACAACGGACACGATGCGAACATCCGATTCATCTCATACAACACAACAAGCATTCGTCCATGGTTCATCGTCTCGGGGTATACCTTCGAAGCGTTCGTTTCGGGGCGGTTCGAGGTCGTCGAGGAAGTAGTGGTACTCGCGGGTCGTGGTACACGTTAGTAGAGGGAAGTAGTCGTTCCGTTAGTAGTCGTTCATGTTATCGAAGAGGTACTTGTCGCGGCATCGGACGTCTTCGGGGCGACGGTAGTGGTACTTGACGCGTCACGTCATGTAGTCGTACACGAGGTCGTCGTGGTACTTGTCGCATCCACCAAGTGTAGTCGTTCTAGGCACCGGGCATCGAGGTACTTGGCAGGTTCCAGTGCAGCAGCAAGACTTGTCGGCGTCGGGGGCCGTGGAGGCGCGGAGGAGGCCGAAGCAAAGGCGGTCAGCGCGCGACGGGAGGAACCGGACGGGAGTCGGCCGGCAACGGGCGTACCTGGCGCACGTCCTCTCGAACCAGAGGACGAGCGAGGCTGCGGTGATAGAGGAGAAGGAATGGCGGGGCGGCGCTGCGGCGTACGAGGGAGGCGCAGGCTCTGCAGAGCGGCGAGCGGGGCGAGGGACGGCGCGGCTCCGCGCGGGGGAGCCCGCGAGCTCCGGTGCGTCGCCGTCCGGCGGCGGGGATCGGAGGCAGCAGGGAGGCGGCGGCGTTGGAGATGCACTGGAGGAGGCGCAGGGGAGAAGGACGGCGCGACGATGCCTGTGAGGTGGAGGGGCGCGGGCGCTCCGGTGGCGCGAGGGGGATGCATGGTGGCGAAGGACGGGGTCGAGGGAAGTTGGTGCAGGGCCGGCGGGAGCATAAGGATGACGAGGGGAAGGAGGCGCGGAGGAGGAGAGGCGCTGTCGCGCGGCACCAGGGGCGAGGCGCTCGGGGCCTCGACCGACGGGGAGGAGGGAGGCGCGGGTCGTGGGGAGGGAGAGATCGAGGGACGGAGCGGGGTGCGTGGGGATCGAGCGGGGACGAGGCCTGGCGGCGCTGGAAGAGGGAGCGGGGTGGATCGATGGGAGGAGCGGAGCGACGGGTAGCAGTGGGCTAGGGTTAAGGAGGGAAACGGGCTGCGGCTGGCTGGGCTCAGAGGCACGGGAGTTGGGCCCAGTTCGGCTGAGCTTAGAAGGCCGCGGCTTGGGCCCTTCTCCTTTCTGCAGTTGTTTTCCCAAAAAAAAAACAGAAAAACAACAAAGAAGAAAAGAAAAGGAAGGAGGTGTTAGGAATATGATTAGGGCATGAGGTTATTTTTCCCGGACTCGCAAAAATGTCCACGGTCCACGAAAAATAGGAGAGGCAAGAATGCAAGAGTAAAATTCAAACTCATTTGAATTTAATTCAAACGGTTTGAATTAGGACAAGGTTTAGGAAGCAAGGAATTGGGAAAGAAAAGGCATGGGGAAGATATGCAAGTGTGTGTTGGTGAATTTCCAAACAATTGGAATAATTTAATATAGCTCCCTAATATTAGGAGGATATGTTATAAAGAGAAGTCACTCTTACCTCGATTTAAATAGATCAAAAGATCTATGCCATTTATTTAGTTGAGATGCAAAGATGAATGACATGATGGCATGATGACATGATGCAATGCAAAATAAATAAAGCAAGCACAAATGAAACACAAGGGAGAACCCGGAACATCTGGAATCTTCTGGGACGTCGGTCTTCGGGCGTCACACCATATTTCAAGGTGACGTGCTGCAAGAGCTCTCCAAGGTACATGAACGAGCTCGGAAAGCCATGAAGAATATGGCCAAGGCTTTATGGCCAGCCGATTCTCCTCCAGAAATTATGGAGGAACTGGTGAGTTTATTCAAAGGGGCTTGACGCCGCTTTGAATTATGGAAAGCATCAGCATGTCGAGAAGGTGCCTGAGAAGCCTAGGCTATGGTGAAGACACGCTACACCGGCTAGACCCGAACCATATGGCTCGGGTTGGACCTCGAGGGCCTGACGGACTAGAAATCCCTGTGAGCTTGGTATACGACCAAGTAAAGACAGCCGCCAAGTATTCTCAACAAGACTGTAAATTAGACAGTCTTATAGATGGTATAGATGAAGAATAGGCATTTGATTCTATGTAACGATGTACTTTATCATCAAACTTATCTCATGCCGAATTTAATTTAAAGATTGTCATGGCAGACCTTCCGCTATAACCTCCGAAAACCCAAAGGCTGGAGTGTTTCCGAATACTATACCTATGGTAAACACGTGGTATGTTCGGTAACCAGGCAGTCCGGTCATAATTGCTTGAACAGACGAACTATGCTCGGGGAGTTATGTTATATTACTATTTAACGTAAGAAACATCTTCCAGAGAGAATAATTCTGTTAAGGGTTCCTTTCCCTAGGCCAGCATGCATATATATGCGTGCCTAGGCTTTAATCCTGTAAGAAGGATTGTAAGATGTCGTATCCTATGAGATTTTAAAGTTTATGCGCTTTAAAGGTAGTATGTCATGTATCTGCTGACCAATTATTCCCTTAAGAACGCTAGCTTTCGGCTACACCCGTCTGAGGTACAAGTCCGGATTAGCCGGTTGTAACAATCACAGAGGTGATCCCTTTACACCCTAGCCGAACAATCGGGAATGTAGGGTATAAACACAGGAGCCAGGCAACCCAGCTTGGTAAAAACTTAAGTCATAAAGGTGCATATAATGGCAAGGAGACTGTATGAAACAGACGACATAAATATTTTAAGCAATATGCTTTTTAATAATGGGCTTCGTTATAGAAGCCCCAAGTATATTTTTGAGGTATATACATTTGAGGATGTTCTACCCTGTGATAGTTCGGTTGATCCGAATACTTATCGATAAGAAAAAAAAAGTGGAGACCTTAAAAATAAAAACAGGGAATAAGACCTAGACTGAAAAGAGAACGTGTGCTACCGAACTATCCATAGAATCGTCAGAGTCTGGCAATGTTCCATGGGTTCGGCTCAAGGTGATTGGATGATGTGTTTCGAAGGCGATAGGATCCACCGGTGAGTACTTCATCAATAATGAAGGGGCCCTTCCATCTTGGTTTGAGCTTGTCCTTTTTCTTCTCCGGGAGGCGTAAGACGAGTTCGCCAACATTGTATGTCTTGGCCCGCACTTCTCTGCTTTGATATCGTCTGGCCTGTTGTTGATAAAATGCGGAACGAGCCCGCGTGATATCGCGCTCTTCTTCAAGGCCGTCTAGGTCGTACTCCCGATCGAGCTCGGCCTCTCTCTCTTCATACATGCGCACTCGAGGTGAGTCATGAATATCGCAGGGCAAAACAGCCTCTGCGCCATACACCATGAAAAAAAGGTGTGTATCCGGTTGTCCGGTTAGGTGTTGTCCGCAGCCCCCAGAGTACGGACTCGAGCTCCTCTACCAAGTGTTTATCTGACTCCTGAAGGGAGCGCACTAGTCGGGGTTTAATGCCACTCATTATCAAGCCATTGGCTCTTTCTACCTGACCGTTTGTTTGAGAATGGTACACAGAGGCGTAATCAAGGTTAATGCCTAACTTAGCGCACCAATTTTTCACCTCGTTAGCTGTGAAGTTGGAGCCGTTATCTGTGATAATACTGTGCGGGACACCATAACGGTGTACTACGCCGGATATAAAATCTATCACTGGCCCTGCCTCAGCTATTCGGACTGGCTTGGCTTCTATCCATTTAGTGAATTTGTCCACCATGACTAGTAAATATTTATTTTTATGGCTTACCCTTTAAGAGGTCCGACCATATCCAACCCCCAGACCACAAAGGGCCATGTAATGGGGATGGTTTTGAGAGCGGTGGAAGGCATATGGCTTTGATTTGCAAAAAGCTGGCATCCAACACAACGTTGGACTAGGGTCTGTGCGTCTGCGCGCGCAGTTGGCCAGAAGAAACCAGTTCGGATGGCCTTGCTTACAAGAGCTCGAGCCGCGACATGATGGTCGACCATGCACTACAAAAAAATACACTTTCGTGATGATACATGTTTGTCACAGTAGGTCACGTTTTCTGTCATGCATGTACATCCATGGCAATTTTATGACAGAATCATGATAGTCATACCTGTGCTATCGTAGAAGTGTTCCATGACATTACCAAAATTATCATCACGGAAGTATCCACTTCCATGATGATAAATCGCGCGTCACAGAAGTGCTTTCATCAATGGTGACCGACACGTGGCATCCACCGTAACGGAACGCCATTAAGCTATCGGGTCCGGTTTTGGATCCGATAACCCGTTAACAGCCCGGATCAATGGAGATTTTCCACGTGTAAATTTCTGATTTGCTGACGGAAACACGCGTCAGCTCCGTGTTGGCACAGGTGTCACTCATCCAATGGGCGAGATGCGCCTATGATATGTTGACACGTGGACCGGTCCAAAAGTGGCCCATAAAGTTTAAATGGACCAGCCCAACTAAAGGCCCGCAAGATTTGGCGGACCATAATGGGCCGGCCCAACTAAAGGCCCACAAGATTTCGCGAACCATAATGGGCCGGCCCAGGTAAGGCCCACAAGATTTTGTGGCCCATAATGGGCCGGCCTAGGTAAAGGCCCACAAGATTTTTGCGGGCCCTAATGGGTCGGCCCAGGTGAAGGCCCACAAAATTTTTGTGGACCATAATGGGCCGGCCCAGCTAAAGGCCCACGAGATTTCGCCGACATTAATGGGCCGGCCCAGCTGTAGGCCCACAAGATTTTGAGGACCCTAGTAGGACGGCCCATTAACTGGCTGCCATATTTTGGGCCAAATACCAGCCCATATTTGATCTGGTCCATTAATGGCCTGCCATGTTCCGGGCCTAATAATGGCCCATATGAGATCCGGCCCGTTAAAAGCCTACCACGTTCTGGGCCAAATTACGACCCAGATCAGGTCCGGCCCTTTAAGGGGCTTTGGGCTAAATTACGGCCCATATTAGATTCGGCCCGTCATCTGGACGCTATGCTTTTGGGCCCACTTGATAAAGTCCCATTTAGTAATTTGGCCTGATATTAGTTTTGGCCTGTTAAGGGCCCGTTTAACGTTTCGGCCCTATATAAATTTGGCCTGTTAAAAGCCTGTCATATAGTTGGGCCTAACTACGGCCCGGTTTGCATCCGGCCTGCTCGCAACCGATAATCTGATTGGGCCAAACAAGGACCGAGACAATTTCGGCATGTTATAAGCTCATGATTTGATTGGCACATTCATGGGCCAGGGTCTATTTCGGTCTGCTGCCGGCCCGTGAGATGTTCGGCACGTTTCATGCCCAACCTACTTTTCAGCCTCCTAAAGGCCCATTGAGTTTTCTTGGGAAAATAGGGCCAGCGGTTTACTTGGCCTATTAAAGGCCCGAATCTACTAGTGGGCCAGTTTACATTTAGGCATGTTAATGGACCAAGATGATGGGGCCCGTGATGCAGACCATACATGGTGATTTGCATGCTGGCCCGATTATGTAGCGTAATTTTACGGTTTGGCCGGTTTACTGCGAAGACATGATATATATACAGTAAAATAACTGCAGCATCGTGAATAAGAAAAAAAACCTAGACTATACAATAAAGAAATTACGACATATTACATCCACTGGGCATCAAAGTTCGCCACTATGATAATAAAGCACAAGCAGACAGCATATTACATACACTGGGCATCAAAGATTGCCACCAGTGCAACTAAACACGCCGACAAAATAATATACAAAACCGATAGCACTTCAATAGAGTTCAAGAAAGGTTAGCCCTGCTCGGGAGCTGCAGCGCAAGCTGGTGAGCCTGCACTTGTTTGACACTTATATCCTCCTCACTTTGAAAGATAAACAAGCATACAGATGACAGGTTTTGCACATATAAGTATTAGTGCTAACAATTCATCACATTTATTACTGACAAATAAAGTGACACAGTTTAAAATAGCATTAACACAATATGGTATTGTTCAGGTCAAGACATGGCAGGAAATGACATTGTGAAGGAGTTGGCAGCTTCATGACACCACTGGATTACAGATCAAGAACTCATAAGTATCAATGGTCAGTGTGCTGTCAATTTATCCCATTTCAGATTGGCAAAATAAGATCACTTGCTCTGTATAGTTTAATTTACATGGTACGAAGAAGGAACTTGGTTGTACAACTGAAAACTTAAATTGAGAAGGACAAACTTTTGTTTATGAACTGGAGTATATAATAAACTTTAAACATGCAATTTGATGCAAACACCAAAAATAAACAACTGTTGCAGTCATGCCTAACCAAATATACAAAACAAAGTTTGAAGGCTTGAGAAGGACAAACCTACATTATTGGTGAAGGCAAGCTCTATAAAGCCCTTTTCCATTCTGATGGGGGAAGGGGCAATTCAAGAAGTTTACCACATAATCTTCTTCATAAGCATTGCCTTTATTCTACATTTTGTTAAGAGTAAATATAGACGTTACAATATAAGAAAAAATGGAGAATATTTAAGATAAGATGAAGAGTGATGCTACATAACCAAGTAGCTATAAATGTAAGTACAGCAATACAGGCAAAAGGTACATCCAATAGCAATGCAGAGCTAAACTTCTTCAGTACCATCGGTGTTATCCAACCTTATGGTAAGAGTAAATATAGATCTTCTGTGTAGAAAATGGAGGGCAAAGGAAAATAAGCTGTAGAGTGATGGTACATGAACAACTACCTATCAATATAAGTACACTGATAAAGGATAACAGGTACTTACAAGAACAATGCAGAGCTAAAAAAATCATTGGCATTGGATATATTCTACACTAATGTAACCATTCATACAGATCAGATAATTTGGAGCGAACAATTGATAAGCAAGCTATCATGCATACTACTATCACATAATGAACCAGGTATGTATGCAAGTACAGTGATACAGGAGAACATGTACTAACAAGAGCAAAGCAGCAGGCAGCATATTTGCGATATCATGTCGTTCTTTTCAAACCGGAATTCTTTTTTGAGCAGATTTCCTACAAAAAAGATCCGTAAGGCACATGCGGAAAAGTAGAAGTTCAAATTGTCATGCGATATCATAGACAGTACCTCATCCTCGGAACGAGACCAGTGCATAACAAGGTTTTTCCATTCAATGTCTTGTAAATTTAGCACATGAGACTTCACCAGAAATTCGTTTATAGACTTGCCATCAAAGTGTGATTTCCTCAGGTAACACTAATACTGCTGCATTGCTTCCTTGAAAAGCGCAAGCAAGCTTTGCTCGTCATGACTATCCAGATTGACCCTCGCCTACTTACAACAATGTAATGTAAATCATTGATGTGTTCAATCAGCAGGAAACAGGAAAATAATCACCATGAATAATAGCACTTACACGTAAGTGGGACAGGTAGATGTGAAAATGGTGTTTGTCTTCACTATAATCTTCCAATGATGGGAATATATGCACGTAGTCCCTAACAACATTGAAAGCATTGTCTTTTAAATGGAGAATAACTGGAATGAGGTTCCAATCTGCAGGAATTGGCCGTCTCTGCAGTTGGGATAGGTCTTCGGCCAGTGGACTTGCTGTACTTTTTGCTGGAGTGAGATTTTTCTGTGGTACAGCTGGTGCTATGGCAACTGAAATCGGCATACCTTTTGCTGGAGTGCAGGTCCTGTGTGGTGGGGCTAGTGGTGTGGCCAGTGAAGTATGGGTACAGTCTGGTGGAGTCGGTCCTACATTTTGTGTCACTGGTTGTACAACCAATATAAGTGGGGTGTTGTCTGATTTCTCCGGCACAACCACATTTTTGTTGGTGCTCCTTCAAGTATGGCAATCACCCTCTTTCTTTTTGATGTCTGATGCATAAGAACAACATTTGAGTGAAAAAACATGGTATGATGACAGATGGAATATGTATTGATAATGGATGGGCATGGCATCTCGACATATATGATGAGTAAACTAAGCAGATGGCAGTGCAACAAAATAGAAGAAATGCAAGACAACATATGCAAGATACGCGCAATCAATAAAACCTTGCCAAATTCAACAAAGCAAATACAGAAAAGATTATGCAAAGGCTCATATTGGTTCGGATGGGATGAACTAACCCTATTTTTTTTGGCTTTTTCGTGGACTATAGGTATGAAGAACAAACTTGATCTAAACTATGAAAAACTATAAAATCTCACCGAGCAACCTGGAAATCTGATACCACTTGATAGAGGCGAGGGGCCCGATCTTTCGATGAGATGGTAACTATCGATTTGGTGGAGACGACTTTGACGATCCGACTACAAACGTGCACGGCGTTGCGCCTTAGCAATCGCTAAACCAATCTCCAGGGGTTACTGACAATGCCAGAAGCACGATCAGCCTGGCCACGAAGGTCTATTCCTGCATGCAATCGAAGAACAAGCAAGAATATGATAAAGCAATCTGAATATTGCAAATATATATGAAGTATTGATAAAGGTGGGGATCCGTAAGCGGTCTTGGTCTGGTCGTTGGACACAAACGAAGTACACGAAGTTGCTATGGCTAACTTTTGACTAAACAAATCCCAAAGTCTAAACGACGCCCTAAGGGCTGTATATATGGGGGAAAGAGGGGGGAATTTCATGGCCCTTGGTGGAGGGGTCCGAAACCAACCCTAACTCTTGTTTCCCCATACATACGGACTCTAAAAACAGCCTATACTCAAGTATTTCGAAATTACATGGGCCTGGCCCAATAATAAGGTGACACATCACCTATAATAGCCTCTGGACGAAATTTATGAAGTGGCATCTTGTATATTTTGTCCAAGGCTTCTCGCACTCATTATGGTGGCTTCAAAGTCCTGAAATCATCAATTGAAACTCCATTCTTGTTCCCCTTGCGCATGCCATCATCTCCATGCTTGATCTTGCTCCAATGTTCATCCTTCTTGTCCAAGCTAGGCCCTTCATTTGTAAGCAAGACAAATGTATCCAATTTAGGCAGCATCATATTCTCATGAACATTAGATTCATTACCAAGAAACGAAAGTACCTGGTAATTTAATTGGCGTGCGCGAGCTCTAGTAATTGGTCCTGTATATGTGTGAGTTGGAGCTGTGGGTGTAACCTTGTTAGTGATGTCCTCATCATCCTCCCCTTCTTGAATTGAAGTCGTCCTCGACGAAAGCTCATCTTCCTCACCCAAGTAAGGCTTCAAATCTGCAATGTTAAATGTGGGACTAACCCCAAAATCTGCAGGCAGCTCATGTTTATATGCATTATCATTTATTTTCTCTAACACCTTGAAAGGACCATCAGCACGTGGCATTAGCTTTGACTTAAGCAGATTAGGAAACCTATCCTTACGCAAATGTAACCAAACAAGATCTCCAGGTGCAAAGACAACACGTTTTCTACCCTTATCTCCAACAAGTTTATATTTAGCATTCATGCGCTCAATATTTTCCTTAGTTAACTCATGCATTTTTAAGATCAATTCAGCACGTTGTTTAGCATCAAAATTAACCTTCTCCGAAGATGGAAGAGGCAACAAATCAATAGGTGCACGAGGTAGGAAACCATAGACAATTTCAAAAGGGCACATCTTAGTAGTAGAATGCAACGAACGATTATAAGCAAATTCAATACGAGGCAAGCATTATTCCCACATTTTCTTATTATTCTTCAAAACAGCCCTAAGCATAGTAGACAAAGTTCTGTTGACTACTTCAGTTTGTCCATCAGTTTGGGGGTGACAAGTAGTAATAAAAAGCAGTTTAGTCCCCAACTTAGCCCATAAACATCTCCAAAAGTGGCTAAGAAATTTAGTATCACGATCTGAAACAATAGTATTTGGCACACCATGCAAGCAAATAATTTCACGAAAGAACAAATCAGCAACATTAGCAGCATCATCGCTTTTATGACATGGTATAAAGTGTGCCATCTTCGAGAACCTATCCACGACAACAAATATGCTATCCCTCCCCTTCTTTGTTCGAGGTAAACCCAAAACAAAGTCCATAGATATATCTTCCCAAGGAACACTAGGGACAGGCAAAGGCATATATAAACCATGAGGATTGAGTCGTGACTTAGCTTTTTGACATGTAGTGCAGCGACCAATAAAACGCTCAACATCCCGTCGCATCTTTGGCCAAAAGAAATGTGTAGCAAGTACGTCCTCCGTCTTCTTCACGCCAAAGTGTCCCATTAATCCTCCTCCATGCGCCTCCTGCAACAACAAAAGACGAACAGAGCTAGCTGGAATGCATAGCTTGTTAGCACGAAACACAAATCCATCATTAACGACGAACTTGTTCCATGTTCACCCTTCTTTACAATTCTGCAATGCATCTTTAAATTCAGCATCATGCACATATTGATCTTTGATGGTCTCCAAACCAAATATTTTAAAGTCAAGTTGTGAAAGCATAGTATAACGACGAGATAATGCATCAGCAATAACATTTTCTTTTCCCTTCTTGTGTTTAATAACATAAGGGAAAGTCTCTATGAATTCAACCCATTTAGCATGTCTACGGTTCAATTTTGCTTGACTTTTAATGTGCTTTAAAGATTCATGATCAGAATGTATAACAAATTCTTTGGGCCATAAATAATGTTGCCATGTCTCCAAAGTCCGAACAAGAGCATATAATTCCTTATCATAAGTAGAATAATTCAGACTAGGCCCACTCAATTTTTCAGAAAAGAATGCAACAGGTTTACCATCTTGTAATAACACACCTCCTAACCCAATTCCACTAGCATCACATTCAAGCTCAAAAGTCTTATTAAAATCAGGAAGTTGGAGTAAAGGAGCATGTGTCAACTTATCTTTCAATATCGTGAATGCTTCTTCCTGTGCAGTACCCCAAATAAAAGGCACATCCTCTTTGTAAGCTCATTGAGAGGTGCAGCAATGGTGCTGAAATCTCTCACAAAACACCGATAGAATCCAGCGAGGCCAAGGAAACTCCTCACGTGTGTGACCGTTTTGGGCCGTGGCCAACTCTCAATAGCTTCAATCTTGGCTGTATCAACCTCAATTCCCTGTGGAGTAACAACATAGCCAAGAAAAGATACTCGGTCGGTGCAAAAGGTGCACTTTCCAAGGTTACCAAACAAACATGCATCACGTAGAGCAATAAAAACAGCACGTAAATGTTCCAAATGTTCCTCCAAAGATCTACTAAAAATCAATATATCATCAAAGTAAACTACCACAAATCGTCCAATGAAAGCACGTAAAACGTCATTCATTAATCTCGTGAAAGTACTAGGTGCATTAGTTAACCCAAAAGGCATGACTAACCACTCATATAATCCAAACTTAGTTTTAAATGTTGTTTTCCATTCATCTCCCAATTTCATACGAATTTGATGGTATCCACTACGCAAATCAACTTTGGAGAATATTGTAGAGCCACTCAATTCATCAAGCATATCATCGAGCCTAGGAATAGGATGACGATAACGAATAGTAATGTTATTAATGCCTCTACAATCAACACACATACGCGATGTACCATCCTTTTTCGGCACTAGAATAATAGGAACAACACAAGGACTAAGGGATTCGCGTATATAACCTTTGTCGAGTAGCTCCTATACTTGACGCATAATCTCCTTCGTCTCTTCTGGATTGGTACGGTATGGTGCGCGGTTGGGTAGCGATGCACCGGGAATTAAGTCAATCTGATGCTCAATCCCTCGAATAGGTGGTAATCCCGGTGGCACGTCTTGTGGAAAAACGTCGGCGAACTCCTGCAAAATGTTAGTGACAGCAGGAGGCAAAGAGGAAGGCACATCCTCGAATGAAAATAATGCCTCTTTGCACACAAAAGCATAGCAAACAGATTTGCTAAAATCTAGCTCATCAATATCAGATTTGGTGGCAAATAAACATGCACTTTTCAATTTAATTTCAGAAGCAACAGTAGATGGTTTATTATTAGGCTTCATTTTTTGCTCAAATTCTTTTGTCACAATCTGATTTTCACTCTTATTTTTCTCCTGTTTTGTTTTATTAGCTCTATTAATATCATCTTTCAAAATGGAATCAGGAGTCATAGGAAGCAAAGTAATATTTTTATCCTTATGAACAAGAGTATACTGATTGTTTCTACCACGGTGTACAGAATTTTTATCAAATTGCCAAGGTCTACCATGTAATAAGGAACATGCTTGCATAGGTACCACATCACAATCAACATAATCAGCATATGTAGAGATACTAAAATGCACACGAATAGTACATGTTACCTTAACCTTGCCGCTGTTGTTGAACCATTGGATGTAGTAAGGATGTGGATGTGGTCTTGTGATGAGAGATAGCTTCTCCACCATCTCCATGCTAGCCAAGTTGTTGCAACTCCCTCTATCTATGATCACGCGAACAGAACGTTCCTTCACAACTCCCTTTGTATGGAACAAATTATGCCTCTGATTTTGCTCAGCTTGTGTAACCTGCACACTCAAAACACGTTGAGCAACTAAACATTCATACCTGTCAGCATCTTCAGGAGCCATGTACTGCGTCTCATGATCAGAATCGTCTCCACCGTATTCTTCACGTGTAATAAGAGCCAAAGTCTCCTCATCATAGTCACTAGTGGACTCATATCCACAATCCTCAGTAGCAATCATCACACGCTGAGATTTGCATTCTCTCGCAAAATGTCCTCTTCCCTTACAACGACGACAAATAATATCACTGCTGTGCCCTGTTGATGCCATGGAAGAAGAAGAACTCTATGCAGGCCCAATAGGTGTGCTCTTGGCAGATAATGGTGGTTGTGCCTGCTTCCTTATATCACGGTTGGAGGTAATAGCTGATGGAGGTGTCGGTGCAGTAGAATGTGTGGAAGTAGAGGATACACGCGGTGTCCATGATGAAGGTCGACCTGCAGAAAAGTTAGTCCGCGCCAATGCCTGTCGATCCTGCACTTCACGTTCAGCTTTACAAGCAAGATGGAATAAACGAGTGATATTATTATAATCCTTATACTCTAGAATGGTCTGAATCTCTCTATTTAATCCACCCATAAAACGTGCAAGCATAGCTTCATTCTCCTCAACTATACCACATCTAATCAGGCCAGTTTATAATTGCTGATAATATTCTTCTACAGAATTTTTTCCTTGTCTTAAGCGCTGCAATTTTTGAAGTAATTCACATTGATAATATGGTGGAACCCAACGAGTACGCATAGCAGTTTTCAAAGCAGCCCAAGTAGCTGGAATAGGATATAATCTACAATGTTCAGACCACCAAACACATGCAAAACTAGTGAAAGCACAAACAGCAGCAGGAACACGTCTCTCCTCGGGATAGTTTAAACATGTAAAACGTTGTTCAGTTTCTAACTCCCAAGTAAGATATATATCAGGAACGTATCTACCCTCAAATGGTGGAATATTCAATTTCAGTTTAGGAAGATGGTCATGTACCTCAGGTGGTGGTGCAACCCTACCGTTGCGATGATATGCATGAGGACGACCTGGTGGTGGTGGTGCTGGTGGTTGCACGTAGTTCTGATTTTGGTCAACCTCATCCTCGTAATGGTCCTCCACCTCTGCAGTAGCAGCAGGGGCTACAAAAACATCAACAGCGGCACCAGAAGCTTGACCAGGCTCAAGGGGAACGTGCTGTGCTCATCCCACTTGATTTGGAAGGCGATGTTGTTGTTGTTGTTGTTGTTGTTGTTGTTGTTGTTGTTGTGGTAGAGGTGGGACAGCTGCAGCAGCCATGGTGGTGGAAAACGCGAAAGCAATTCAGCAAAATTGTTATCGAGCTTTGTTTCAAACGTCTTCTCCATGCCATCTATCTTCTCCATGGCCTCGTCAAATCTGTTTAGCACATCTTGCACCTGTACACTCAACATGTGCTGAAACTTATCATGAACCTCCCTGTTCGTCAAGTTCTCCCAGTCAGTCTCATCGACTTGTGATCCTGGCATGGTTAGCAGCAATAGAAACACACAAGAATATGATCCTATAGACTACTAATAAGTGGTGGTGGTGGCGGCTGTCACAAATTCGACAAGCAAATCTCAAATTCTTACCAGTTCTTACCCAGCAGCAGGTGGTGATCGGCAACTGTGGTAGTCAAAACTCTCAAAGCTTGGATAAAGCGATTACCAGGGAGAGTCAAACGCACGACGTAGATGTATGTGGAGCTGGGAAGGCTTATAAGATGGTAGCAAAAGGGGTTAGCAATAATCAATTCAGAGATGCAAAGTTGAATAAACGCTCAACGACGGTACTGTGCTGGTCCTAGGCTAGACCGTACTAGAGACGCGAGCCTAGAACACTAACAAAATCACGGCGCTGCACGTAATAAAGGGAAAAGCACACTCTGAATTTTTTTTGCCTCTATTTTTTTGCGCACTTTTTTTTTCCGCTTTTTTTTTTGCCGAAAATCACTATAATGGCGAGTGTCTCAAAACACTTCCCAAGTCAAACTAAGATGATAGGCACGAAATTTTTTTTAGCGATTTTTTTTCGGAATCAGGGCAGCGACGACGAAAAAGTGCGGTAAAAAAACAGTATGGTGGCACGTGTCTCAAAAGACTCAGAAAAGCCCAAAAATAGGATAGGGAAAAAATATTTTCACCTGTCGAAATTTTGGCCTAAAAACTGCCCGGGGGTCTCCAGATTTTTTTTCCGAGACCTACACAGGCAAGGAAACACAAATCCGAAACCTAGATGGATCTCGAGAACAAACCTAATATGACAAGAACTCGGATTGGTGGTGGATATATGGCGGTAGGATATGGCAGCGGTGGTAGGTTATGGCAGTGGTGGTGGTATGTGGTGGCGGTGGTGGGATATGTCAGCGATGGTGGTATGGCAGCGGCGATGAATATGGTGCAGCGGCGGCGTGACAAGCTGTGAACAGAACTCGAAACTCTAAAGAACTAGACGCTAAGACCAACAACTTGACACGACGATGCAACCGCAAATTCAACAAAGCAAATACAGAAAAGATTATGAAAAGGCTCAGATTGGTTCGGATGGGATGAACTAACCCTAATTTTTTTTGGCTTTTTTGTGGACTATAGGTATGAAGAACAAACTTGATATAAACTATGAAAAACTGTAAAATCTCACCGAGCAAACTGGAAATCTGATACCACTTGATAGAGGCGAGGGGCTCGATCTTTCGATGAGATGGTAACTATCGATTTGGTCGAGACGACTTTGACGATCCGACTACAAACGTGCACGACGTTGCGCCTTAGCAATCGCTAAACTAATCTCTAGGGGTTACTGACAATGCCAGAAGCACGACCAGCCTGGCCACGAAGGTCTATTCCTGCATGCAATCGAAGAACAAGCAAGAATATGATAAAGCAATCTGAATATTGCAAATATAGATGAAGTATTGATAAAGGTGGGGATCCGTAAGCGGTCTTGGTCTGGTCGTTGGACACAAACGAAGTACACGAAGTTGCTATGGCTAACTTTTGACTAAACAAATCCCAAAGTCTAAACGACGCCCTAAGGGCTGTATATATGGGGGAAATAGGGGGGAATTTCATGGCCCTTGGTGGAGGGGTCCGAAACCAACCCTAACTCTTGTTTCCCCATACATATGGACTCTAAAAATAGCCTATACTCAAGTATTTCGAAATTACATGGGCCTGGCCCAATAATAAGGTGACGCAACACCTATAATAGCCTCTGGACGAAATTTATGAAGTGGCATCTTGTATATTTCGTCTAAGGCTTCTCGCACTCATTATGGTGGCTTCAAAGTCCTGAAATCATCAATTGAAACTCCATTCTTGTTCCCCTTGCGCATACCATCATCTCCATGCTTGATCTTGCTCCAATGTTCATCCTTCTTGTCCAAGCTAGGCCCTTCATTTGTAAGCAAGACAAATGTATCCAATTTAGGCAGCATCATATTCTCATGAACATTAGATTCATTACCAAGAAACAAAAGTACCTGGTAATTTAATTGGCGTGCGCGAGCTCTAGTAATTGGTCCTGTATATGTGTCAATTGGAGCTGTGGGTGTAACCTTGTTAGTGATGTCCTCATCATTTTTCTGTGGTACAGCTAGTGCTATGGCAACTGAAATCGGCATACCTTTTGCTGGAGTGCAGGTTCTGTGTGGTGGGGCTAGTGGTGTGGCTAGTGAAGTATGGGTACAGTCTGGTGGAGTCGGTCCTACATTTTGTGTCACTGGTTGTACAACCAATATAAGTGGGGTGCTGTCTGATTTCTCCGGCACAACCACATTTTTCAAGGACTTTGCTGGTGCTCCTTCAAGTTCGGCAATCACCCTCTTCCTTTTTGATGTCTGATGCACAAGAACAACATTTGAGTGAAAAAACATGGTATGATGACAGAGGGAATATGTATTGATAATGGATGGGCATGGAATCTCGACATATATGATGAGTAAACTAAGCAGATGGCAGTGCAACAAAGTACAAGAAATGCAAGACAACATATGCAAGATACGCGCAATCAATAAAACCTTGCCAAATTAGAGCAGGCACCTTGATGGGTGAACATGACAGGCCATCTGCCTTTGACTTCTCGAGGTTAGAATAGTCATTAGGATCATATTCTGAACAAGAATCTACAGGTGGGGAGCGTATGAGTTTCATTGCATCCAGAATGGCACTCAATGCCTTGGTGCCAATTTTGTAAGTCATTGCAGTGTTCCACAATATTCTTCTGATGCGTGGATTATGATATTCACTGTAATTACGTATTATATCTGAGGTCCATGAAAACATAAATAGTTGTGAGATTATCTTTGTAATGCAGAGGATACTCTAATATAGGGGCGCCCCTATAAATACTTGTGTGCTATCACTGGATTTTGATGAGAGAGCTCATGTGTGCTGTAATATGGTGCATGCATTTATATAATCTGGCACAAGTACACAAAAAAATAGGTTCCAGAAGTAAGGATAGTTGGCAGATGATAGGTTCAAAATATACTGTATGGAGAGTTTATTGCCAAACCATGATAACAAGAGCAGACAACAACTAGGCAGATCATAGTGTACATAAAAGGGGTACACCATAACAACGATATATAAATCGGGAAAGTGGAACTAGCTTGAAAACACGGTGTTGTATTGTTGCTAGTAATTGAAAGCCTATCGATCAAGTACATGTCAGCTCTATCAGCTGTTGACTGCAGATGTCCCTGCTCCCCTTCCTGACAAGGAACATATTGTACGTAATAAATATAGAATAACAAAAGAGGAACATGTTAAAGAACAGAAGAGGAAGCATATTCTTGAGGTTCCGCTTAATTGCATACAATGTTGGTTGCCCACTCATGATGAATCACAACGCCTGTGGTGGAATTGTCACGGCAGATGTCCTTAGGGTGAGGACTTAGTCACGAGGCCAACGCATCTATGTGGTAGCTTGAGAGGGGTTGAGCGGAAGCGAGAGATGCAACACACAAGACACGGATTTATACAGCTTCGGGCCCCGGGAAACATCATCCGGTAACAACCCTACATGCTGTTTGTGGCTAGGTCTCATTATCATGACGAGAGAGTCGCCGGTAAACCGGCTCTTTGTGCGGAAGCGAGAGATGCAACACACAAGACACAGATTTATACAGCTTCGGGCCCCGGGAAACATTATCCGGTAACAACCCTACATGCTGTTTGTGGCTAGGTCTCATTATCATCACGAGAGAGTCGCCGGTAAACCAGCTCTTTGTGTCTAGCCCTAGAGATTGTTTCTTCTTGCCTCTCCTCTTTGGGGAGCCCTGCCCCTCCTGGGGTGGGTTACATGACTAGTCCTGGTAGGATTAGGATTACTCTATTACAAGTGGAGTCCCAGTCTTGCTTCCTTTGTAGGAGAATATTCCTTGTGCTTTCCTCATAAACCGACCCACCATAACATGAATCGGCATTCCATAAACCGCCTTCTGGGCCACCAGGTCTTATCGTTCCTCTGACCCGCTCGCCGGGTCACCCATGAGTCGCCTGGCTCGCGCGGGTCACTTAGTGAGTCGTCCAGTCAGGGCAGGTCATTAGTAAGTCGCCAAGTCCGGTCGGGTTATTCTTCCGGCCGAGTTACGCCGTGGGGTATATCCCCGACATTAGCCCCCAGTATAATTTGGATTTATCCATGTTAAACTGATCTGCAACATAAACACAAGAATAAATTTGGCGGCTTGTGCTCCGGGTTAAATATTATTATAAACCGGCACTTGATCATCATTAAATCCTTGTCATTTCTTCCTTCTAAAAAATCTGAGTCAATAGACCAGCTTCATAATCAATTTGCTTGCAGAAGATATTTTGTAAATAAAGAATCCATTTGAATTGACCTTCAATGCCCTGATTTGACCAAAATATTGGTCTTAAAATATTCAACTGATATTCAGCCGATTTGAAAATGTATAACTTGCCGATTTATGATTGGCAAAATTACTGGGTTATAAAAACTGATGATCCGGGTCATGACTGTTTATAGACGTCGGGTTAAGATTGTTGCCAACGCCGGGTTACACAATTAATCTTCCTAATTTGCCCAAAACTGAGAATTTGAAGATGTTCCTCCTTTATATGCATATTACCTGTAGCCCCCAAGTCTTAAGAGGACAACATAGTGATAGCTTAAGACTTGTTTCAATATAAATGTTGCAACCTTTAAGAAATCTAGATTGTTCATCCCAGTCACTAGTAAAAACTGAGTACTCCATATTATCTAGCCCCCAAGTGTCGGGTTGTCATGCTTGCAGCAACCTGGGACTTGTAATTGCCTGATGCTCAAAAACTTCAACCAGTGTAGCCCCCAAGGGTCGGGTCATTATGTAATAATGAGCAGGGACTTTATAAATATGATCATGCTTCATTGAAAATAACATCATATGATGTAACTCCACCATGGGGCTTTGAACCCACATCCACAAGGTTAAGAGCTTTGTGCTTTACCAACTGAACAATGGACCTTTCAATATAATGGTTTTAAGACTTGTGTACCTTGAATTGTTGACAGGAGCAGCCCCCAAGGGTCGGCTCGTTACAATGTGATGAGTCGGGTCTTCAATGAGGTGAGCCAAAACATGACTTTGCATTAGCCCCCAAGTGTCATGGTGCATGCTAGCAGCGACATGAGACTTGCATATTTGATGTAATCTCAACTTGAATAATGTAGCCCCCAAGTGCCGGGTCGTAAGCCTGCACCGACTCAGGACCATTCCTTCAATTGTAGAATAAATTATATCCATTGCGCTGAAGCGACTTTGAAAACCTCAATCATAATATTGGTTATTGATAACCATAATAAAAATCCAGCCGTGTTGGCTATTAAAGATTTGAATAATATAACCTAGTTTGAAAACCGATTCCTGCCATATAAACCGGTATATCCATGCCCATATGATACGTGCTATGATTTTGTAATTATGATGCAATGTATGACGCAATATATGATGATGTATGTGTATGATCAAGAGGGTTTAAGCTATGGTTTAGATATGACCGGAGCCCCCAAGTAGTCATAATTGTGGCATTGCACCGATCAAGGGGTGTAGCTATGGTTCGAATACGACCAAGCCCCCAAGTGATTTCCCGGGTGCCCTTATGCCTATCAAGAGGTGTAACTATGGTTTGAACCCATAGGCCCAAAGTGGTTTTGCTGGTGGCCTTAAGCCTACCAAGAGGTGTAGCTATGGTTCAGATACGACCAAGCCCCCAAGTGATTTCCCTGGTGCCCTTATGCCTATCAAGAGGTGTGACTATGGTTCGAAAATAGCCCCCGAGTGATATTGTGAGCTGTGCTCAAGGGATACCCATGTTTGAGCTGTGCTGTGTAGCAGACTCTCTTTGGCCCCTTATGATAATATTGGCTTAATAGCCGGATTACCGAAGTAACCAGAGCTGTGCTCTTATGATAATATTGGCTTGATAGCCGGATCAAAAGGGTAGTCATAGCTATGCTCCGTGAGTAGGAAGCCCCCATGTGATATATTTCCGAGCTGTGCTCGCCGGGTGCCTATGTTTGAGTTGTGCTGTGCAACAAACTCTCTTTGGTCCCTTTAATTTTTTCTGAGAACTCGAACTTTGCGAGAGATATTTCTTCTTGAACCGGATGTTAAACCGGATATTGAGAGTTTAAAAGCTTTGTGGGAGACATCTTTCCCTTAAACCGGATCTTAAACCGGAATCTTCATTTTCTGCCGAAAATTTTCTGACTGCCTTTAAACTCAAACTTGCGAGAGATTAATTCTTTTTGAACCGGAGATTCTTAAACCGGATTTGAGAGCTTCAGTGCTTTGTAGGAGACAAATTTCTCTTGAACCGGATTGTAAACCAGATATTTGATAGCTTCAGTAAGACTGATGCCCCTTGAGCCGGATTTTAAACCGGATTCCTTTTTGATGACCCAGAAACTTCTTCATTGAGCCGAGATTTTGTAATTGCCATATACTTTTTAAGCCGGAAATTTTCTGACGGCCTATAAATTTTCATCAATATAGCAGTTGCCTCTCGGACCGGGTTATCTTTCCCTCCATCGCCCTGGGGTTCTTAAATTTGCTGAAACTGGCAAGATTTGCTGAGTCATGTCATCGTAGCCCCCGAGTCTTAAGACGACTCGAGGAGTTGTCTTGAGATTCTCTGTGTTTGACCATAGCAGAAGGTGTATATCATTGGTGTTGATAGCGCGATGTGAATCCACAGAAGGTTGAGGCACTACTAGGAAAAGGCATGTTAGTGGCGCACCTGTTTTGGCCATTAATGGCGCACTACAGGTGTGCCACTACTACCACGCCATTAGTAATTAATACTAATGGCGCACCACCTGGTGCGCCATTACTATGCCTAGAGGTGCGCCATTACTATCTGACTTAGTAATGACGCACGCCATTACTAATATTTTTTCAAAAAAAATTCAGAATTTTTTTTTCAGGTTTATTTTTCTTTTCTTCTTAATCTTAGGTCACTATGGCTTAATCTCGGGTCAATATACTTAATCTCAAGTCAAACCGCACTCCGTGGTCAAACTTCTCGAAAGGTCACCCATCCTCACACTACTCCAACCCGAGCACGCTTAACTTCGCAGTTCTATCCAACCCCAACACTAGCTCACTTCACAGGTACTTGTTGATATATCTATCATATCAATCCTATTAAACCTCCCGGTCATGTTCATGAGTGTGATGAAATTTTGAAAAAATATTTCAAACTTTCCGGTCATATTACGTATCATAATTCGGAAACAATTTCCAAAAAAAAAATCCAAAAATAATAATTTCTGTTACTAGTGGCGCACCTAGCAAATGGTGCGCCACTAGTAAGTTTGATTTTTTTTTCATATTCCCCCCTCTAAATCTTAAAAGCCCATAACTTTTGTTCTGTTAGTTTTTTGAGATTTTGAAAATGTTCAACGGGGTTCCCCCATTTAAATTCGGATGTAACTTTTCGAGTAGATGATTTTTCATATAAAAAACTTTTTAATCCGAGTTCGTATACAAAAGTTATGCCCGTTTTACTAAATTCCAGAGAGATTTTGCAAATAAAGTCGAAATTCATATTTGTAAATTTTCCCAATAACTAGACCACATATCACATGGGAAACTTATTTTCTTTTATTTTTTTGACATTTCCATCATTTTCTTTTAGTTTTGTTTTTAAAACTGAAAAGGCGGTCCAGGGGGGGGAGGGGGGGTGCATTTGTTGAAATTGTTAGTAGTGGCGCACCATGATTGTGGTGCGCCATTACTAGTTTGAACTAGTAATGGCGCAACTAGTAATGGTGCACTGTACCCAGGTGCGCCATTACTAGTTTTAAAAAAAGTAAAAAAAATTAAGAAATTTGTTAGTAGTGGCGCACAGAGTGTGTGGTGCGCCATTACTAGTTGAAACTAGTAATGGCGCACTGTGCCCTAGTGCGCCATTAGTAGTTTTGGAAAATAAAAAAATAAAAATATGTTAGTAATGGCGCACCGTGTGTCTGGTGCGCCATTAGTAATGAGGACACTAATGGCGCACCATTATCTGGTGCGCCACTGCTATATAGCAGTGGCGCACCATATACATGGTGCGCCATTAGTGTCAATATCATCTATAGCCCTTTTCCTAGTAGTGAGGTGATTGCAGCGGGTTATAAATGATCCCATACGAGCCATGTCAGCAACTCGGCCAATGGTTCCTTCCAACTGGCGATTTTAAGTTAACCAAACTATAGTGGCGGCGACTTGTGCGCCTGCCCATTGAGCCACCCAATGCAGACGACGGTTGATAGTATATAATAATTTGCCTCCATTTTATTGAAAGAAAAACCGGGCTACCCAAGCTGTGACTTGCTCATACTCAATAAATAGCTCATGCAGACAGGTGCAACCCAGTATGTTGATGTAGACCAGGCCACGAAAGTCGGACAACAAAGACAACCGCAAGGTCAGAGGCGATATAGATAAATGAGTCGGCCACGACGTTGTAAACCGGTGCAGTCTGGTGAACCGGTTGCGGGGGCGGATGGGTGAGTTGTCTGCGGCGTTGTAAACCGGCGCAGATGGGTGAGTCGGCCTTGGCGTGGGCGATAAGCCGCATGAACGGGTGGGTCAATCGCGTCGTTGTGTTGATATATGCCGAACCACGGAGGCGGACGGAAAAAACAACCGCAACATTAGAGGCAGTATGGACGCGGGCGAGTCGCTACCGCTCTTGTAGTGACCAAATGTCCTGCATAAATCATATTATAAACCGGAGTAATTGTTCTCAAAAGGAAAAGTTGATACGTGCTATTTAAAATAATCCAGACAGATACCACCTGATGTATTTGGACCGTATGATCCTCATCGGTGTCCGTTAGCCAACCCGGCATGTTGAGTAGGCTGGACCGTAGGGCGGACAGTAAAAATGACAGCAGCATCAGAGGCAACACAGACACATGAGTCGCCGCAGTGTTGTAAGCCGGCACAGACGAGCAAGTTGTCCTCCGCGTTGTGAACCGATGCGGATGCGCGAACCGCCACGAGGGCAGATGAGCGAGTCGTCCGTGGAGTTGTAAGGCGGCGCGGACGGGCGATTTAACTGTGCCATGTTGATGTAATTGGGCCGCAGAAGCAGCGGCTTGCACATATATTCGTCAAGCATCATGGCGTTGTCGGATGCTGGTACATGATAATGATGGCGCGAGCTATATATCCATAACACATCCATCGCTCTTGCAATGAATAATTGTCCTGCATAAACAATATTGCAGACCAAGGCAAAGAAAAACTATTTTTTGGCAAAAACAATATGTGCTAATAAAACAAACTTATATGAATATCAAATGATTTGTTTGAACAACAGACGATCTGCATGTAGCAACCATAAATATTCAGTACTGCCCCTGAATTTCCTCTTGATCCATATCTGTATCCAAAGTATTTTTGTGTTGACCTCCTCAAGGACCCTGCGACATGCTTGACTGTAGCAGTAGACGAATCGTGAAGACGTTTACAGCTTCAGAGCGTGAATAATACCAATAAATTTTGGCATTGATTGGAACTGGAAGCACATTTTCAGGGGTTGATCCTTTAATGATCTGGTCATGTGCAAGGTTGGGGCCAGCGGTGACCTCTCTAACTCACGGGTCATGCTGGCAATGGGGATTACCCACGCGGGTATTGGACTCCCATCCCCGTCCCCGCAACAGCCTTACCATGCCCGTCCCCGTCCCCATACCCGTCTGCGGGGATAAAAATATTCCCATCCCCATCCCCGTCGGGTTTTTTTATACCCGTGGGGAAACCCATATACGCTATCAGCAATAACCTTATATAGCATTTTAGTAGGAAAAATAGCATTTCAGCGCAATAAATAGTATGTTCTGTATAGGTTAGGGTTTTCCTCGGGCTTTTTGGCCAAAGGGGTGGGATGGGTGAAAGCATCAGTGGGTAAGGGCATGAATTACATGTGGTCTACTATTTTTGAGCCTGCATGTAAGGCCTACACATGTAAGGCGGGTAACGGGCATGGGTAATGCTATCCCATCCCCATCCCCGTCATACACGCTGGGTAAGGTATTTGACCCACAAGCTTCCCCGTGGGTATTAAAGCTGGCACATCCCCGTCCCCTAATAGAGTAATTACCCACGGAGACACGAGTAACGGTTAACCATTGCCAGCTTGACTCACGGGTGCGTGTTCCAGTAGCTGCTGCATGGGGCGAGGAGCGGCCAACAACTGACAGCTTCAGGTAATACAGGCAACGGCCTTCGGACAGAGGCGACATGATAGAGGCGAAGAGCTGCAACACCGGCGCCGCCACGGCAGTGGCTCCTGGCGGTAGCAAAGCCCATGGGGCAGAGATAGAGCCGGCCACGGTGGCTTATGGCAGTAGAGGACGGCAGAGATGAGCCGGGGGCCGCTGGCGAGCCGGTGTTGGAGTACAACAGCCAGTGGGCCCCAGCGGGTCAACGGCGCGGGCGTACCGGGCGGGTCCACGGCTAAGGTGAGCCGCTGGCTCAGGGGCGCAGCCACATCTGCAGCAAAAGCAGAGATCGCATTGGCGTCAGAGTCCGAGTCCCTGCGGCCCGATCCTCCTCCGGGTCATGGCCGGCTCCTGTGGCGGCTCAAAGACCGATGCGGCAAAGGAAGGTGCGGCAAAGGCGAGTCGAGGCCGGCGACGCGGGTTAACGATGTCGGTTAATGCAGGCTAGCGAAGGCGAACGGAAACCGTTGACTTGGTGAAAACATGTCCGCGGCGGCAGCTTTGACAAGGCATAAACGGCGGCTCAACGGTGCCCAGCAGAGGAGAACACCGCTGAAACTCTGCGGTGATGGCAACTTGACCCAACAGTCTTTGGAAGTAATCGTTTCGTCAGCGGATTATCACCTTTTTCGCATGTAATTGGTCTGTACTTGATACTCATAGTAGTACTAGTAGTTTTGAACTCCTCTTGTCTTTTGACGTTGGTGTATTTTTCCTCGAGCCCCACTTTTTACACAACTTGATTTTTCCTCGAGCCTCGGTTAATGCAGGCTAGCGAAGGCGAACGGAAACCGTTGACTTCGTGAAAACATGTCCGCGGCGACAGCTTTGACAAGGCATAAACGGCGGCTCAACGGTGCCCAACAGAGGAGAACACCGCTGAAACTCTGCGGTGATGGCGACTTGACCCAACAGTCTTTGGAATTAATCGTTTCGTCAGCGGATTATCACCTTTTTCGCATGTAATTGGTCTGTACTTGATACTCATAGTAGTACTAGTAGTTTTGATCTCCTCTTGTCTTTTGACGTTGGTGTATTTTTCCTCGAGCCCCGCTTTTTACACAACTTGATTTGTCTTGTACTCCCATGGGCCATCAGAACAAAACTGCTTCAGGACTTGAGTTTGTAACCAAGTAGCTGCAACTTGCGGGACTCGGCGGATCAGACAATGAGGCGGATCAGAGAGCAAACACTTTTTTTCCGTTTTGACAGATTGCTTCGCGTTAGGGCGCACAGAATGCCAAGCCCTACCTTTTATTATCTCAATATCATACGTCGTTCCGGCTGGTTGCCACGATGACGATGTAGATCCTTCTAAACTGGTCATTTTTTCATCGAGCACATCACGAGCTTCGCGATCCCTGAAGAGATCCCTCCAAGAACTCATCACCATCATGCGCAGGCCCCACGGTGGGCTCCAACTATCATGGAATTGTCACGGCAGATGTCCTGAGGGTGAAGACTTAGTCACGAGGCCAAGGCATCTATGTGGTAGCTTGAGAGGGGTTGAGCGGAACCGAGAGACGCAACACACAAGACACGGAGGGCCCCGGGAAACATCATCCGGTAACAACCCTACATGCTGTTTGTGGCTAGGTCTCATTATCATCACGAGAGAGTCGCCGGTAAACAGGCTCTTTGTGTCTAGCCCTAGAGATTGTTTCTTCTTGCCTCTCCTCTTTGGGGAGCCCTGCCCCTCCTTATATATGTTGAAGGGGTGGGTTACATGACTAGTCCTAGTAGGATTAGGATTAGTCTATTACAAGTGGAGCCCATAGTCTTGCTTCCTTTGTAGGAGAATATTCCTTGTGCTTTCCTCATAAACCAGCCCACCATAACATGAACCGGCCTTCCATAAACCGCTGCTACTTCTCAAGCTTGCGTTGTATTCCCTCGAAGAGGAAAGGGATATGCAGCACAAGATAGCCTCTATGGGAGGTCGACCGGCATCTACCCCATAATGAGCAAAGATTTCCTTGGCCTCTTTCATAATAAATCTAAATTCATGAGCCAAAAAGGTAGTAGCTGCACGCTTAACAGAAGATTGCTCAATATTGGAAAACTCCAAAAAGATTCTCTGAATACAGGGATGCATATGGGTAAATTGCCTTTCAATTTCTACTATAAGCATGGATACAACATCTGCAAGGCTACTAGTTCTATGAAGACTAGAGCCACCCATAGTGGGCAAAGCACCGGCACAAGTAAAGAAGTCTTGAAGAACTCCTTTTCCAATGATATTACCACTACCAACCCGGAACTTCTTAATATGTAAAGTGGTAGCTTCATTCGGGGGGTCAACATAGACGTTGCCCTCGACATTGCTACCCTTCTCGATAAAATCGTCCCCCATCTCAGACATGCTGGCAATCAGGCAAGCAAGCAGCACACAAGCAGACAAGAAGCAAGCAAACGATAAACACACGGCAGTAGAAGGGCAAATAAAATGGCAAGGGTGAAGTGGGGGAGAGGAAAACGAGAGGAAATAAAAGTAATGCGAAGGATAAGGGTTTGTGATAGGTACTTGGTATATGACTTTTGCGTAAGCCTCCCCGGCAACGGCGCCAGAAATTATTCTTGCTACTTCTCGAGCTTGCGTTGTATCCCCTCGAAGAGGAAAGGGAGATGCAGCACAATAGCGTAAGTATTTCCCTCAGTTTTGAGAACCAAGGTATCAATCCAGTAGGAGACCACGCGCGAGTCCCTCGCACCTGCACAAACAAATAAGAACTTAGCAGCCAACGGGATAAGGGGTTGTCAATCCCTTTACGGTCACTTACGAGAGTGAGATATGATAGAGATGATAGTTTATATTTTTGGTATTTTTGTTTATAAGAACAGAAAATAAAAGCGCTAAAAGTAAAGTAGATGTAGATTGATATGTTGAGAATAGACCCGGGTGCCATAGTGTTCTCTAGTGGCTTCTCTCATGATAGCGATATTCTACGACTGGTAAACAAGTTACTGTCAAGCAATTGATAGAAAAGCGAATAATTATGAGATTATCTAGGCATGATCATTGTATATAGGCATCACATCCGAGACAAGTAGACCGAAATGATTCTGCATCTACTACTATTACTCCACACATCGACCGCTATCCAGCATGCATCTAGTGTATTGGGTTCATAAGAACAGAGTAACGCCTTAAGCAAGTTGACATGATGTAGAGGGATAAACTCAAGCAATATGATATAAACCACATCTTTTTATCCTCGATGGCAACAATACAATACGTGCCTTGCTGCCCCTACTGTCACTGGGAAAGGACACCGCAAGATTGAACCCAAAGCAAAGCACTTCTCCCATTGCAAGAACTATATAGATCTAGTAGGCCAAACCAAACCAATAATTAGAAGAGACTTGCAAGGATATTATGAGCACACATAAAAAGTTCAGAGAAGAACCAAATATTTCTCATAGATAATCTTGATCATAAACTCACAATTCATCGGATCTCGACAAACACACCGCAAAAAGAGATTACATCGAATAGATCTCCTCGACGACCGAGGAGAACTTTGTATTGAGATCCAGAGAGAGAGAAGAAGCCATCTAGATACTAGCTATGGATCCGAAGGTCTGTGGTAAACTACTCACAACTCATGGTGAGGGCGATAATGATGATGATGAAGAACTCCGTGATGGATCCCCCTCCGGTGGAGCTCCAGAACAGGCTCCAAGATGGGATCTCACGGGAACAAAAGGTTACGACGGTGGAATTAGGGTTTTCTCTCTGTTGTCGAACGTTTCGGGGTACGTAGACTTATATAGGAGGAAGGAGGACACCGGGGGGGGGGGGGTGCTCGAGGCGTCCACGAGGCAGGGGGCGCGCCCTGGGAAGGGGGGCGCGCCCCCCACCCTCGTGGACACCCCGAGGCTCCCCTGACGTCGTTCTCAAGTCCCCTGTGCGTGATTTTCTCCAAAAATATCTCTCGCGAAGGTTTCATTCCGTTTGGACTCCGTTTGATATTCCTTTTCTGCAAAACCCTGAAACAGGCAAAAAACAGCAATCTGGACTGGGCCTTTGGGTTAGTAGGTTAGTCGCAAAAATGATATAAAAGTGCATGATAAAGCCCATTAAACATCCAAGACTTCATAAATAATAGCATGGAACAATAAAAAATTATAGATACGTTGGAGACGTATCAAGCATCCCCAAGCTTAATTCCTGCTCGTCCTCGAGTAGGTAAATGATAAAGAAAGAATTTTTGATGTGGAATGCTAACCAATATAGTTTTTCAATGTAATTCTCTTAATTGTGGCATGAATGTTCAGATCTGAAAGATTCGAGATAAAAGTCTATATTGACATAAGAAATAATAGTACTTCAAGCATACTAACAAAGCAATCATGTCTTCTCAAAATACTATGGCTAAAGAAAGTTATCCCTACAAAATCATATGGTCTGGCTATGCTCCCCCTTCATCACACAAAACATTCATATCATGCACAACCCCGATTTCAGCCAAGCACTTGTTTTCATACTCTATCTTTTCAAACCTTTCAACTTTCACGCAATACATGAGCGTGAGCCATGGACATAGCACTATGGGTGGAATAGAGGTGGTTGTGGGGAAGACAAAAAGGAGGGAGATAGTCTCACATCGACTAGGCGTATCAACGGGCTATGGAGATGCCCGTCAATAGATATCAATGTGCGTGAGTAGGGATTGCCATGCAACGGATGCACTAGAGCTAAGTATGTATGAAAGCTCAACAAAAGAAACTAGTGGGTGTGCATCCAACTTGCTTGCTCACGAAGACCTAGGGCATTTGAGGAAGCCCATAGTTGGAATATACAAGCCAGGTTCTAATATGAAAATTCCCACTAGTATATGAAAGTGACTAAACATGAGACTCTCTATCATGTAGAACATGGTGCTACTTTGAAGCACAAGTGTGGAAAAATATAGTAGCAATTGTCCCTTCTCTCTTTTCTCTCTTTTTTTGGAGGGGCTTTCTCTTTTTTTATTAGCCCCTCTCTATTTTTTCTTGGGCCATCTTTTTTATTGGCCTTTCCACACATGGGGCAATGCTCTAGTAATGATGATCATCACACTTTTATTACAACTCAAAATTACAACTCGATACTACAACAAGTATGACTCTATATGAATGCCTCTGGCGGTGTACCGGGATGTGCAATGAATCAAGAGTGACATGTATGAAAAATTATGCATGGTGGCTTTGCCACAAATACGATGTCAACTACATGATCATGCATGGCAATATGACAATATGATGCGTGTCATATGAACGGAACGGTGGAAAGTTGCATGACAATATATCTCGGAATGGCTATGGAAATGCCATGATAGGTAGGTATGGTGGCTGTTTTGAGGAATAATATGGTGGTTGTTTTGAGGAAGGATATATAGTGGGTTTATGGTACCGGCGAAAGTTGCGCGGTACAAGAGAGCCTAGCAATGGTGGAAGGGTGAGAGTGCGTATAATCCATGGACTCAACATTAGTCATAAGAACTCATATACTTATTGCAAAAATCTACGAGTCATCAAAACAAAGCAATCAACGCATGCTCCTAGGGGGGAGGTTGGTAGGAGTTAACCATCGCGCGCCCCCGACCTCCACAAAAAGGTTGGCACTCTACAAATACCTCATGCTCTAACTTCGTCACATAGCGGTTCACCATACGTGCATGATACGGGAATCACTAACCTTAGCACAAGTATCTCTCAATTTCATAATAACTCTACTAGCATGACTCTAATATCACTATCCTCATATCTCAAAACAATTATCAAGCATCCAACATCTCATCATATTCATTGCACTTTGGTGTGAATTTTTTTACTACATTGACATTGGATGTCTATCATGTGAAGACTAGTTTTATTAGCCTAAACACATTACCATGATGTTTTAATAGACTCTCAAATAGATAGGTGTGAAGCATGAGAGTTCAACAATTTCTACAAAATATAACCACCACCGTGCTCTAAAAGATATAAGTGAAGCACTAGAGCAAAAACTATTCAACTCAAAAGATATAAGTGAATCACATAGAGTGTTCTAGCAATTCCTAGGCCATATTTAACTCTCTCAAATAGGTGTGTCCAGCAAGTATGATTCTGACAAACTAACAAGCAAATACTCAAATTATACAAGACGCTCCAAGCAAAACACATATCATGTGGTGAATAAAAATATAGCTCCAAGTATAGTTACCGATGGATGAAGACGAAAGAGGGATGCCTTCCCGGGGCATTCCCAAGCTTAGGCTTTTGATTATCCTTGAATTCCTTGGGGTGCCATGGGCATCCTCAAGCTTAGGACTTTGCTACTCTTTGTTCCATAGTCCATCAAAGCAATACTCAAAACTTGAAAACTTCACAACACAAAACTTAGACAAAAATTCTTGTGAGCTCCGTTAGTATAAGAAAGCAAATCACTACTCAAAGGTACTGCAATGAATTCATTCTTTATTTATATTGGTGTTAAACCTAATGTATTCCAACTTCTCTATGGTTCATACCTCCAAATATTACTCATAGATGCATTGAAATAAGCAAACAACACACGAACAACAGAATCTGTCAAAAACAGAATAGTCTGTAGTAAACTGCAGGTTTCACATACTTCTGTAACTTCAAAAAATTCAAACTAAATTGGTAAATGTGAGGAAGTTTTCTATTAATCATCTGCAAAAAGAATCAACTAAATAGCACGCTCCAGTAAAATCTGACGACCTCTTTAGCTAGCCCTAACGATTCTGTTTTTCATAGCAAGATCACATAAACTTCATACACATCTTCCCAAAGGTTCTACTTGGAACAAACACTAAACAAAACATGAAACCACATCTAATCAGAGGCTAGATGCAATATTTATTCCCTAACAGCAACAAAAAACAAAAAATAAATAATTGGGTTGCCTCCCAACAAGCGCTATCGTTTTACACCCCTAGCTAGGCACGATACAAGATAAATCTAGGGAATGCCATAATGATACGATATATCGCGAAAGCTCATCTCATATTCCCTACGTTCAACATCAAGCTTCCTTTGTGGCAAGCAAAAGTAATTTAAAGGGCTAAATTTAAAGGGACAAAAGTCCCCTACATCAATCTCATGAGGAATAGGTTCCTCTTTTGGCCCTTTGTAGTGAACAACCAGTTCATCATTGTAGGAATTCTTTTGGCAGAAGGTCATAATACTTCGCTCATGGGAGAAGCCTAACCCATTATTTTGAACAGCAAAATCATCGTTCATCTCAGAAATTCTATCAATCAATACCTCAATAGGAACCTTTTTTCTAAGGTTTTCATTAAAAGCAACATGATCAGGCGATCGAAACCGCATTATGTCTTCTTGATTGAACAAGATAGCCTCTATGGGAGGTCGATCGGCATCTACCCCATAATGAGCAAAGATTTCTTTGGCCTCTTTCATAATTAATCTAAATTCATGAGCCAAAAAGATAGTAGCTGCACGCTTAACAGAAGATTGCTCAATATTGGAAAACTCCAAAAAGATTTTCTGAATACAGGGATGCATATGGATAAATTGCCTTTCAATTTCTACTATAAGCATGGATACAACATCAACAAGGCTACTAGTTCTGTGAAGAATAGAGCCACCCATAGTGGGCAAAGCACCGACACAAGTAAAGAAGTCTTGAAGAACTCCTTTTCCAATGATATTACCGCTACCAACCCGGAACTTCTTAATATGTAAAGTGGTAGCTTCATTCGGGAGGTCAACATAGACGTTGCCCTCGACATTGCTACCCTTCTCGATAAAATCGTCCCCCATCTCATACATGAGGGCAATCAGGCAAGCAAGCAACACACAAGCAAACAAGAAGCAAGCAAACGATAAACACATGGCAGAAGAAGGGCAAATAAAATGGCAAGGGTGAAGTAGGGGAGAGGAAAACGAGGCAAATAAATGTAATGCGAAGGATAAGGGTTTGTGATAGGTACTTGGTATATGACTTTTGCGTAAGCCTCCCCGGCAACGGCGCCAGAAATTCTTCTTGCTACTTCTCGAGCTTGCGTTGTATTCCCTCGAAGAGGAAAGGGAGATGCAGCACAGTAGCGTAACTATTTCCTTCAGTTTTGAGAACCAAGGTATCAATCCAGTAGGAGACCACGCGCGAGTACCACGCACCTGCATAAACAAATAAGAACTGAGCAGCCAACGCGATATGGGGTTGTCAATCCCTTTACGGTCACTTACGAGAGTGAGATCTAATAGAGATGATAGTTTATATTTTTGGTATTTTTGTTTATAAGAACAGAAAATAAAAGCGATAAAAGTAAAGTAGATGTAGATTGATATGTTGAGAATAGATCCGGGGGCCATAGTGTTCTCTAGTGGCTTCTCTCATGATAGCGATATTCTACGGCGGGTAAACAAATTACTGTCAAGCAATTGATAGAAAAGTGAATAATTATGAGACTATCTAGGCATAATTGTATATAGGCATCACGTCCGAGACAAGTAGACCGAAATGATTCTGCATCTACTACTATTACTCCACACATCGACCGCTATCCAGCATGCATCTAGTGTATTGAGTTCATAAGAACAGAGTAACGCCTTAAGCAAGTTGACATGATGTAGAGGGATAAACTCAAGCAATATGATATAACCCACATCTTTTTATCCTCGATGGCAACAATACAATACGTGCCTTGCTGCCCCTACTGTCACTGGGAAAGGACACCGCAATATTGAACCCAAAGCCAAGCACTTCTCCCATTGCAAGAACTATAGATCTAGTAGGCCAAACCAAACCAATAATTCGAAGAGACTTGCAAGGATAGTATGAGCACACATAAAAAGTTCAGAGAAGAACCAAATATTTCTCATAGATAATCTTGATCATAAACTCACAATTCATCGGATCTCGACAAACACACCGCAAAAAGAGATTACATCGAATAGATCTCCTCGACGACCGAGGAGAACTTTGTATTGAGATCTATAGAGAGAGAAGAAGCCATCTAGATACTAGCTATGGACCCGAAGGTCTGTGGTAAACTACTCACAAGTCATGGTGAGGGCGATGATGATGATGATGAAGAACTCCGCGATGGATCCAGCTCCAGTGGAGCTCCGGAACAGGCTCCAAGATGGGATCTCACGGGAACAGAAGGTTACGGCAGTGGAATTATGGTTTTCTCTCTGTTGTCGAAGGTTTCGGGGTATGTAGACTTATATAGGAGGAAGGAGGACACCGGGGGGGTGCTCGAGGGGCCCATGAGGCAGGGGGCGCGCCCTGGGAAGGGGGGCGCACCGCCACCCTCGTGGACACCCCGAGGCTCCCCTGACGTGGTTCTCAAGTCCCCTGTGCGTGATCTTCTCCAAAAATATCTCTCGCGAAGGTTTCATTCCGTTTGGACTCCGTTTGATATTCCTTTTCTGCAAAAACCCTAAAACAGGCAAAAACAACAATCTGGACTGGGCCTTTGGGTTAGTAGGTTAGTCCCAAAAATGATATAGAAGTGTATGATAAAGCCCATTAAACATCCAAGACTTCATAAATAATAGCATAGAACAATAAAAAATTATAGATACGTTGGAGACGTATCAACCGCCTTCTGGGCCACCGGGTCTTGTCGTTCCTCTGATCCGCTCGTCGGATCACCCATGAGTCGCCAAGCTCGGACGGGTCACTTAGTGAGACGTCCAGTCAGGGCAGGTCATTAGTAAGTCGCCAAGTCCAGCCGGGTTACGCCGTGGGGTATATCCCCGACAGCGCCCATAGAAATGCAATTCCATGTTGTCTCTCTATATGTGGCAATTTTGAACAAGAGTCATTAGGATCATATTCTGAACAAGAGTCAACAGGTGGGGAGCATATGAGTTTCATTGCATCCAGAATGGCGCTCAATGCCTTGGTGCCAATTTTGGAAGTCATTGCGGTGTTTAGCTTCAAGAGTTGACTGCTGCTAGTGCGACACAAAGCAGCTACACAGATCATAGTGTAGATATAACGGGAAAACTGTAAGCATCAGAGTAAAATCAGCAAAGTGGAACTTGCTAGAATATATGTGCTAGTATTGCCAGTACGGCTAGAAAGGCTTCGGATACCAACTCTCTTCAACTGAAGGTGCGGTACTATTAATATCAGTGTAACTCTCAAAGGCGACATAGCTCCCCACATTTCCTTGCTATTCTTATAGGATTCAAGTGGGCTGGCCACTACAAATCCTATTCCCATGTTTACAAAATCCTACGAATCAAAGAGGCCCGAAGATTTCAAAGTGTCCATACCAACCGAATGTATAGACCTCTACACTACAAATGTCCCTGCTCATCTTCACTACAAGGAACATATTGTACTACTATCATACTCCCTCCGTTCCAAAATATAAGTCTTGGTAGAGATTTCCACTATGGATCACATACAGATGTATCCAGATACATTTTAGAGTGTAGATTCACTCATTTTGCTCCATATATAGTCCATGGTGGAATCTATACAAAGACTTGTATTTAGGAACGGAGAGAGTACTTATTAAAGAAGAACGGAAGAGGAACATGCTAAAGAAGAGCAAGCAGATTTTGGATAATAAAATGTTCGTTGCGTAGTGCCCACACATGATGAACCAGAGCGCATTAAGAAAGCAACTCCCTGCTGTCTCTCTATATGTGGTGCACGTGCTTTTTCAAAAGTAAAGTAGGAACATTAGCTGACCAATTAAATGTTATCTGCTTTAGTAATATTAGAATCATATCAGATTTGTACTTGAGCAACAAGTTTGGAATTATGAGTGGCACGTTGTTTAGCTTGATGGATTCAGGAGCAGTGCTAAGCAGGTACGATGATGGTACTGAATATAAAGGCATGGCTACATGCAAGTCGCGTGACTTTTGTCATTTGGGTCAGTCGACCATTTCAGGCGGTTGGATGAAGATCCTACGTCTCCTAACCCTTCTTCTTCCTCGTCTCTGATTCTTCCCATAAAGAACACCGCACGGGCCGCCGGCCGGACCACTGGCCCCCACCGCCTGTGTTCCTCCGCCACCCCACCCCACCCTCTCCCCACCCATGTCGAGTTTTCTTCGTTCGGCGAGGCCCCACCACGGCCCCCCCACAACCAAAGTCCCCACCCGAGCCCCTTCGTTCACACCGGCAAACTCCAGCGAGCTCTGAAAAATCGACTGACCCAATTTTGAAATTTAGTCTACTGTGATTAAACTAGTGTGGAATATAAAAGGGGAAAACCATAAGCATTGGGAGTATAGTGTTGAGCGTGCCATGGCGGATCTGATGGTGCAAACCGGACAAAGGCAACTTTGCAACCAATGTTTGCTCTCAACTAGCAAGTAAGGGATGGACAAGAAATCAAAGTAAAGCAGTGGCGATCTATTTTTCTTGCTGCGATAAATAAGTTGAGCAGATACGAAAGAGTACCACCTCTGGTGCGGTGCCGTGTATGCATCTGCTGAGAATTTGACGATGCTGCGGTAGCAATGGCTGTCGGCGGCGTGGAAGCATATCTAGGAGGATAGACAGTGGCGGCGGGGCGCGGTGGATGAGACGGTCGTAGTAGCGGCGCCGGCAAGGTGGACGACGACGAGGATGAAGCGAGATGACGGGATGCAAGGATCCCGGTCTGAAGCCATGGATGAGAGAGGTCGGTCTCTTGTAATGGACGGCGGCATCGGGGTATCAGCTCCGGCATGGTGGAGGAGGACGGCGGTGGATGGGGTGGCGGACGGAGGAGGCTGGGGTGGAGAGGGTGTTTTGGCGCCCACGGAGTACAAATGGGAAAATGGAGGTGGAGATGAAGGGGGGAACGATGTGTGCAGGGCGCGCTTGTCTCAAATACGAGAAAATTTACAAACTTAGCCCCCATTTCAAATTTCCTACATCACAACAATATTAGTCGGTTGGGGATAGGACGGTAATCTCGCATACACCGAATATTTGCGGACGAGAGTTTTCTTTTGGCGCCCACTGTGTATGAATCGGGGAGGGAGTCGATTTCGACCGAGGACACACTGTGTTTTGGAGCCCACCATGTATGAATCTGGGTGAGAGGCGGTTATGTCACGTTTGAGTGAAATTACAAACCTACCCCTATCGAAACCTATTGAAATCGAGCAGATAGGCTTTGCGTGGCATCGATAGGCACTAGTAATTTCCATCTCGCAGATTTTGGTTTCGGGCGGTTACTGCGACTTTCTCCGTTTCGTTATAATTTTGCAGAGTGCACGTTTACCGTGCCAACTCAATTCGAATCCCGTTTGTATTCTATTTTTTTCGGGCGGGATCCATTTTCGATTGGAATAAAATTATGTATACATCATTTTTTAATATACTTTCAAAAGCACAACAAAAAATTCTGCTCCTTTATATGTATAATTTGATTTACAAATACAATGATCTCAAAATCATAAGGTTGAAATCAAAATATTAAACCAAATTATGTTCTACTAAAATGTATGGATCAGTAATATCTACATATTAAATAACATAGATGCGCGTGAATTCATATGAGTATGCATATTTGATAGATCAATTTTGGTTCGAGTATGGATTACATGTATCATCATCTCGAATTCAAATATTTGAATCCCTTTTATGTTCACTCCTTTCATGCCCATCTCTCTCGCATGCATGCTCCTTCATGTAGCTATCACTCTCTTTTCTCCAGCTCACCTGCACGCTCACTTCATGTTTCTCCTATCCTCGCAAACATGGTCTCTCGACGTCTCCCTTGAGAAGTGTCACACTCTCCCTATCATTATACATTACACGGTTTTCATTATCTCTCACGTCTCTACTGTTCTCTTGTATCACTAGGTACCTAAGCTTTCTTTTTCACCGCCACACACACAATATCCACTCGTCTTTCACTTTGTCTTTCTCTCTATGGAATTCTCTCACACACCCTATATGTCTCTAGATATGAATCATACCACTACAATTACTCTCTCTCTCTCTCTCTCTCTCTCTCTCTCTCCTGTAGACACAACATTTGTTGCGGTGTCCTTTTCGTCTCCATCCCAGACTGACATTATTCATTTGTTTACCGATCAGACAAACTCCCCACCCTCTCTCTCTCTCTCACACACACACACACAACTCCTGCTTCCACTCCCCTTCCCGACTACCATCTCTCTCTCTCACACACAAAACTCTTGCTTTCGCACCCGACTCATATTTCTCTCACAAACATTTATCGACTAGCCTCTAGATAGGTTTATACACTCGCACACTCGTGCTTCCACTATCGCATACATGTCTCTCTCCCGCTCCTTGTATCTATGTAGATTTTTCTTCCCTTCTTGAGACACGCCGTCTCGATCGTGCACACACACACTATCGCCTCATTTTAAGCCGATACCTCTCGCACACACACTCTTTGTGTCTTTGTCACACATGCACTCCGTCCTCCTCCTCTCCCCCTCTCTCTCTCACACACATGGGCTTTTTGCAACAACTAGCAAGATGCCCATGCGTTGCACGGAACATCAAGATGCATTTGTATGAGTAGTTTATCTTGTGGGAGAAAAGGATGAACAAGGGAAGGCCTTATTTGCAAGTGTGGAGAGGGGTGTGGGTATCTTTTTGCAAAATTGTCATAGTTTCCTTCTTATCCGTCAGATATAGATTGGACGGCCTATATTGCAGGATGGCAGGCACACGATCATCACCGACTATGCTTTCTTATAAGAGTAGGGATAAAAACAGAGTTGGTGATGATGGTGGGCTTGCCATCCTGCAATATAGGCCGTCCGATTTATATCTGACGAATAGGAATGAACTATGGCAATTTACCTGCACTCTCCACATTTGCAGATAAGGCCTTCCCTCGTTCATCCTTTTCTCCCACAAGGTCTTGATGTTCCGTGCAACGCACGGGCATCTTGCTAGTAAGAGTAGAAATTAGACATATACCACTTCTCGAATCTTGAAACCAACAACATTCCTCCCTTATCTCATCAAACTGCCAAAGGAATATATTTTGAGTGAAACATAACAGTTTTTTAGTGATATACGTATTTCAAAACTAGACTTTTTTTCGATCAAATCGGTGAATATGTGTTAATCTAGTCAGATCGTGTGGCAATGCATTGGCACATTGCTACTCCCTCCGTAAACTAATATAAGAGCGTTTAGATCACTATTTTAGTGATCTAAACGCTCTTATATTTGTTTACAGAGGGAATAGTAGTTATTTGTGACACCCCGAGACCGGTGCGCCAGGTGTCAGTCAGTTATTCGTCATCGTTGCCATGTCATCTGCTTCCGTGTTGCATCTTGCCATGTCATCATGTGTGTTGCACCATCATGTTTTCAAAACTTGCATCCGTCCGAGTCCCCCTCGTCCTCTCTGGTGTCCGTTCTCAGCCCTTACACACTTGCACGCGCCCGCGGTGCCTTCGAATATTTATTTTATGAGTGGCCGGAAAACGTTCTCGGAAAGGGTTCAAACTTGGCGTGTGGTCTTATTATAGCATATGTAGACCGCCTGCGTTTCGTCGCATTCGGAGCTCGTTTGATAGCCCAACGGTTAACAGTGTTAACCATCAGAAGCCTTTTGTATTTTGGTCCAACACCCCTTTCCAATAGCCCACCAAGCCCATTCTAACCCCTCCATGCTCTTGGCCATTCAATCACGATCGCGTGGCCACGAACGGCTCCTCATTTGGACTCTCCTAGCTCCCTCTACCTATAAATATGTGTCTCCCCCCGTTTTCCCCGCAGATAAATCCCTAACCCTCTTCACACCGCGCGCCGGACATGTCCATCTCCGCCGCCGGGCATGTCCGCCGCCCCCGCAGCCAATCCGGCGCTGCCACGTCGCCCCTCGCCTCCCCACCGCAGCCTCCGCCGCCGCGGCCCGCCTGGCCCACGCCGGGCCCGCGACCGGGCCGATCCGGGCTCTGCTCCGACCCGGGCCTCCCGCTCTCCGCCGCCGTCAGCTCCGCTCCGCCGCCGCACGGGTAACCACCGCCGCCCAGCCTCGTCCACAACGCCTACCCCGCCGCCAGAGCCCCTCGTCGCCGGGAACCGCGACCCCGACGGCCGCCGCTCGCGGATCTGGCTTCCCTGCCCTGGATCCGCCTCCCATCCGTGCCTCCCCTCCGTCCCCTGTCGATCTCATCGCCGGCCGGATCGAGCAGCTGTCGCCACCCTTCCTCCCTCGATCCAGATGGGATCGAGGAGGACGAGCTCCCCTCGCCAGCACGGGCCTGCTGGCCACGTGGCCCACTCCTCCAGCCACATGGGCCGCAGCCGCGAGCCGGCCCAGTCTAGCTCCTGTGCTCCAGCCGGCCCAAGCCTCCCTCCAGCCGTGGTGGGCCGCGCCCCTCCAGGGCCCATGCCAGCCCATCTCCGGCCCAGCTCCTCCGCAGTTCAGTCGGCCCACCTCCTCCTCTCCAGTAATGGGCCAGGCCCTAGGTGAGCAGTTGCCTATCCATCGCCCTAAGCGCTATTTAGTTATCCGCCGCTCACTTTTCTCTGTAAAAATATGGCTAAGTCCTCAGAAATGCTTATTATATGTGCATGTTTGCATAGTGATAACTATTTGTGTGCATGTCCAAATTGAGTGAATGAGATGTCAAAATGATCATGGTGATATGCTCTACACTTGGTTCCATTGTGCCATGCTTCTTTGACTTCATCTAGATGCTCTAATCTCTGTTGCAAGAGTGCTACTTGTTATAAACTGCTGATACTTGTTATTTTGTTGCCATGTTTGAGATATGATAACTTGGTGCATGTTTATCCAAAAAAGCAAATGATATGTCAAAATGTTCATTGTGAAGTGTACTACATGATGGTTGCTGTAGCATGCTTGTTTGAGTTCATATTGCCATGTTAATCTCTGTTGCAAAAGTGCATTTGACTGTTATGTGCTGGAACTTGTTATGAGATGCTGATTTCACTTGATCAATGCTAATGATGTGTTTGTCTTCATGCCACATGCCTATATGTTTTAGAAGCACCATTATATGGTTTTGCTGTGGTGAATTTAACTTTCCATGATATGCCTTGTGCTGACTTAAACATGCTTGTAAACATGCCATGTTGTTGTTACTGTTTTAACTTAGTGAAAATTCTGTAAAGTCTGCAATCTGTTTTATCCTGATGCTATGTTTGCTTGATGCCCTAGACAAATCCATGCTAGTTTTGGAGTGGCTAATGATCATGCCTTGTTGTCCATGTTATTGTCTATCCATTCATGCCCCTACTTGCTCATATGACCTGCTGTAGCTTATTTATTTCTTGCTCTCAAGTTGCTATAAAATATAACTGTCAGGTTTTTAACAGCATGATCAATTTGGTGGAGCTTGTTGCTATTGATCCATGCCTCCTATGGAGTTGCCCCAATGGAGTTGTTTGCTGTAGGATATGTCTACTACATGTACATGCTCTTCATGTTCTTATTAGAGTTGATATGCATGTTGTTTTGTGCCTCCGAAGGCAACATCGTGATGATGTTTTTGCCTTCCCCGATTTTGGCTAAGTCTGGATAATTTTATTGCAACTTGCCATGCTTGTTTAAATGTGTTCCAGCAAGCTTTTGGGTGTGTTCACAATTCATACTTGTTAAGTAACATGTCTACTTGACATCCATGCTTCCTGTTATCATGTTTGGGTGCTGTAGCTTATATTTACCTTGCTCCAAAGTTGCTATGTGGCTGTTAACTTCAGCTTGTTGTTATATCTTGTTTCATGTGTATCTTTTAGCCCGTTGCTCCGTTTTGAGTGTGCCTCACATGAAACTTGTGTGATTTTGCATGTAGAATCATAATATCATGTTGTTTGCCTATTTGGAGTGTGTTTGCTTGATGTTTGGGTGCATCTTGCACCGTTGCCTTGCTTGTCTTGTTATGCTCATATCTTCTAGGCCGTAGCTCCGAATTAAACAAACTTTATATGAAACTTGACTAGAATTTCGTGTAGATCATCTTGGTGCATGTTAAACTGCTGTTTAACAACTTTAACTTAAGGTTTGTTCAGATCTGGACTAATTTCAAATTATGCATATGAGGACTTAGCGGATTTGTTATATGTAGTTTCCGGGCTCATTTAAACTTGTTGACTTGTGTTGTTTTGAGCGCTTCCTGCCTTGCCATGTTTTGCATCATATATAGACTTGTCTTGCATCCTACTTGGTTGAGCATATTGTCATGTTCTTGTGTTGTTTTTCTGTGCTTCCTACCTTGCCATGTATTGCTTCCTATATAGACTTGTCTTGCATCATACTTGGTTGAGCATATTGTCATGTTCTTGTGTTGTTTTCTGTGCTTCCTACCTTGCCATGTATGGCTTCCTATATAGACTTGTCTTGCATCATACTTGGTTGAGCATATTGTCATGTTCTTGTGTTGTTTCTCTGTGCTTCCTACCTTGCCATGTATGGCATCCTATATAGACTTGTCTTGCATCATACTTGGTTGAGCATATTTTCATGTTCTTGTTTTGTGTGTTTACCGTATTGCTTGCTTCTTCTCGTTAGTGCTTGTTCCGTTGTGATCGTGAGGATTCGTTCGTCTACCTATGGTTCGTCTTCGAGGCTTCTTCTTCGTCTTCTTCATGGATCCGTTCTTCTTCCTTGCGGGATCTCGGGCAAGATGACCATACCCTTGGATACCTTTACTAGCATTGCCTTTGCTTAGTTGTCTCGATGCTATCGTTATATGTAGCGCTACCCATCTTATTGTCAGCCCCTCTCCTTGTTGCCATGAAACCTCTAACCTTTGAAACCTTCCCAGCAAAACCATTGTTTGGCTATGTTACCCGCTTGCTGAGCCCCTCTTATAGCGTTGTTAGTTGCAGGTGAAGATGAAGATTGATCCATGTCGGATCTTGTTGTTGGAATATCACAATATCTATTATTATTATTAACACACCTATATACTGGGCATGGGTGGAAGGCTTGGCCTTTTGCTAGGTGTTTTGTTCCACTCATGCCATCTTAGGCGCCGATAAACCGGCATTATGTTCCTTGATTTTGCGTTCCTTACACGGTTAGGTATATGGGGACCCCTTGACACTTCGTCTTCGAATAAAACTCCTCCAGCAAGGCCCAACATTGGTTTTATTGCAACATAATAAAAACTTAGTGAATTAATTAATTGCATAGGGAGTTAGCGCTACCCGAGATTCTTTCTACATAGCAGGTGGGCCAGTGCTGATGGTGTTGGTCCCAAATAGAGTCGTTTGCGGCGCCCCCCTTGGAAACTTGGGGTTTGGCTGCTGTACACTGTGCTCATCCGGACGTGGCCTGAGACGAGATACACGCGGCTACTATCAAGGTGTCGGCACGCCGGGAGGTCTTGCTGGACTTGTTTTACCATTGTCGAAATGTCTTGTGCACCAGGATGCCGAGCCTGATCGGATTTCCCTAAGATAAGGGGTAATAATTATTATTACTTCAGCTGATCGTGAGAGCTTGTGATGGGCTAAGTTGGGACACCCCTGCAGGGTTATGATCTTTCGAAAGCCGTGCCCGAGGTTATGTGGCAGATTGGAATTTGTTAATGTCCGGTTGTAGAAAACTTGACAGAGGATCCGAAGTAAAACACACAACTGTGTGAGTAACCGTGACTGTCTCTTTTCACTTTGAGAAGAGAACACGGTGGGGTTATGATTGACTCGTAGGTAGTTCAGGATCTTTAGCGATCACTACTAGTTTGTGACCGTTTGCGTAGATGCTCATCTTAATCTTGTACTCGTAAGTTAACCACCATATATTGCTTAGCCGCTGTTGCAACCTCACCACTTTACCTCCTCCTTCCCATTAAGCTTTGATAGTCTTGTTACCCATGCTTATGGGATTGCTGAGTCCTCGTGGCTCACAGATACTACAACAACAGTTGTATGTGCAGGTTTCCGATGTCTTGACGTGAGAGCGTTGATCGTTGTGTTGGAGTTCTTTCTTCTTCTTCTTCAGTCTTGGGTTAGGTTCCGGGTCGGCAGCCTGGGATAGCAGATGGATGTCTTTGTGCTTTCATGTTTGTATCCGTAGTCAGATACCTTGTATTGATATTGTTTTATTCATGTGACTTGTATGTATTGTTGTATCCCCCATGTATGTATGTAATGGTACGATGTAATGATATCCATCTTGCTAAGCGCCCGAAATGCGGTTGTGCCCCAATCACGTAAGTGTCACGTGATCGGGATAGAATCGCATCTTGGGCCTGACAAGTTGGTATCAGAGCCTCGACCAACCATAGGAGCCCCCTTGATTGATCGTAGCTTGGCCGTTGTTGAGTCTAGAAGAAAACCTTTTCGGAGTCTAGTTATATCGGAGAGTAGGAATTCTTTTTACTCCTCAACCCCTTCGTCGCTCTGGTAAGGAATCTTGACGTAGGTGTTTTGAATTACCCCTCTTCCCCTTCAAATTTTTTTAGGATCACGTGGTTAGTTTCCGTTCGTTGCGTTGTCAGTTCTTTCATCTGGTGCATCTCTCGTCAAGTGGATTCGACCCGCTTCTTCTTTGCAAGTTCAATCCTCAGTTCTTTTCAATCGACGGTGTTGTTTCCCCGTCCGTTGTGTTCTTTCTTTTTCCCAACCGCCCACCCTTTTTTCTTCTCGGAACCGGAGTCCTTAATCGAGTATCCATCCTACTCATGTGAAGTCTTTGTTTTCTTTCATCAATTATTTCAACTGGTGAATTCTCGTCTAGTTCATCCTTCTTCATATATTTCTTTCCGGTGGATTCAATTCAAGTATTTGATGTTGTTCATATTCTTTCATCTGCTCAAATGTTTTCCCATGCTCGTTTACCTCCCGCTAATTATCTATTCTGGAGTTCCGAAGACATCTCAGGATATTCGTCGGTGTTCCAATTAATTCGAGGTTGCCACCTCCTTTGAGTCTTTTAATTGTTCCAGTGCATCTTCTCCTTTCAATCCTTTCCAATGGTGCTTTTCTTCGGTGGGCTCATAACCCACAGGTCTTTTCCCAGGATCTTACCTGACTCTTCAAATATTTCCCGGAGTATTTCGAAATTCTTTTCAAAGTGTGACGTAAGTATGGATTCCATCAGTCAGATGCCTTCTCCAAGATCGTTTTCAATTCTTTTCATCGTTGGCTCAACCCCTTCTTCTTTTCATTCTTTCGGAGTTTTCATGAATTCTTTTCTTTGTGTTCCTCCGAAGGCCATCTTTTTAGAAGATTTCTTCATTCTTAGTTTTCAACTTCGTCCTCCAAATATTCTTCATTGATACCTCTTCGTTCGTCTCCATATTCTTCCGGTGCTTCGTTCAAGTATTCGTTAATCAGTTCGCGATCTCTTCGTATTTTGCAATCTAAATTCCCCGAGTGCTTTATTCTTCCCGGCGATTCATTCTCTTGTATTCACTCAATTTCATTCCTTACGGTGGTCATTCTCGTTCTTCACTCGATTTTAATTCTTCCCGGTGGTTCGTTCCTTTCTTCACTCGGCTTCAATTCTTACGGTGATTTGCTCAACAGTTCTTTTCTGATGTTAACATATCAATCCATTCTTTTTATTCCAATCCTACCGGTGTTTCATGAAGATTTTCCCGAGTTCGTGATATATCCCTCTTTAATCATTTCAAGTGAATAAGTGGGATGTGAATCCATTGCTTTCATCAATTTAATTGGTGGAGGATAAGCATAACATAATTCTTATTCTTTTCACCAAGTTGATTTAGTTCTTCCTTCGGAGTTTATTCTTGATGAATAAATTCTAGTCCCAAGTTTTTTATTCTTTTCTTTTCCGGAGTTCAAGTTTTCTCGGCTATCTCGTCGGAACCCCGACTAATCATCGCAAGGCTTTATTCTTATTCTTTTGCAACCTTCATAATCCTTTCGTTACCAGAGTTCTTTAGGGTGGTTAACCATGAGTTAATTCATCCTTCAAGTGTTCAATAATTCTTGTTTAGCAGCTCAAGAATTATTCTTTTTCTGTTCCGAGATGCAAATAATTCTCCTATTCTTTTGAAGTGGAGTTTTGCATTTCTTCCTTCATTTTATTTATTCAATCTTTTGGTTGCGGCATAATTCACCTCAAGTTTTGGGATGAATTCAATAAGTCCATAACAAGCTCCTTATTTTGTTGTTGATTTTCTCAACAACTTCGTTCAAGTCTCTCTCGTGAAGATGCTGTTTCAAATTCTTTCATGGTGAAAGTTTTCATTTTATTCCGTTCTTTTCATCCAACTCTTTCAATTCTTCCGGAGGCTTTGTGTTGTTGCTCTCGTCAAGTATCATTTCATCTTCTCAAGTTCTTGTTCCAGTCCATTCATGTTCAACCGGTGTGCTATTTCTTTCAGTTTCAGCCGGAGTGCTGCCCGAATTCCTTCGTGGAGATTTCTTTTCTATCTCTTATTAACCGGAGTGGTTTCGAATTCATTCTTGTTCCTTCAGCTCTTGTTTCGTGCCTTTCAACCTCCTCGATTCTCGTCATATTACTTGCTCCTCTTGTTTAACGAAGACTTTGCAGCTTCGTTCATCTTCGTTGTATTCATCCTTTCAAGTGGCTCAACCTCTCAAGATTCTTTGGTTTCACTCTTTTGTCCTCGAAGAACATTGTTCTTCCTTTTTCCCTTCCGTCTCGTTCCTAAGATCTCGGGATGAGATCTCTTGTTAGTAGGGGAGTGTTGTGACACCCCGAGACCGGTGCGCCATGTGTCAGTCAGTTATTCGTCGTCGTTGCCATGTCATCTGCTTGCGAGTTGCATCTTGCCATGTCATCATGTGTGTTGCATCATCATGTTTTCAAAACTTGCATCCGTCCGAGTCCCCCTCGTCCTCTCCGTTGTCCGTTCTGAGCCCTTACACGTTTGCATGCGCCCGCGGCGCCTCCGAATATTTATTTTATGAGTGGCCGGAAAACGTTCTCGGAAAGGGTTGAAACTTGGCGTGTGGTCTTATTATAGCATAGGTAGACCGCCTGTCAAGTTTCGTCGCATTCAGAGCTCGTTTGATAGGCCAACGGTTAACCATGTTAACCGCCGGAAGCCTTTTGTCTTTTGGTCCAACACCCCTTTCCAACAGCCCACCAAGCCCATTCTAACCCCTCCATGCTCTTGGCCGTTCGATCATGATCGCGTGGCCGCGAACGGCTCCTCATTTGGACTCTCCTAGCTCCGTCTACCTATAAATATGTGTCTCCCCCCGTTTTTCCCGCAGATAAAACCCTAACCCTCTTCCCACCACGCGCCGGACATGTCCATCTCCGCCGCCGGACATGTCCATCTCCGCCGCCGGACATGTCCGCCGCCCCCACAGCCAATCCGGCGCTGCCACGTCGCCCCTCGCCTCCCCACCGCAGCCTCCGCCGCCGCGGCCCGCCTGGCCCACGCCGGGCCCGCGACCGGGCCGATCCGGGCTATGCTCCGACCCGTGCCTCCCGCTTTCCGCCGTCGTCAGCTCCGCTCCGCCGCCGCACTGGTGACCACCGCCGCCCAGCCTCGTCCACAACGCCTACCCCGCCGCTAGAGCCCCTCGTCGTCGGGAACCGCGACCCCGACGGCCGCCGCTCGCGGATCTGGCTTCCGTGCCCCGGATCCGCCTCCCATCCGTGCCTCCCCTCCGTTCCCTCTCGATCTCATCTCCGGCCGGATCGAGCCGCTGCCGCCGCCCTTCCTCCCTCGATCCAGATGGGATCGAGGAGGACGAGCTCCCCTCGCCAGCACGGGCCTCCTGTCCACGTGGCCCACTCCTCCAGCCACATGGGCCGCAGCCGCGAGCCGACCTAGTCCAGCTCCTGTGCTCCAGCCAGCCCAGGCCTCCCTCCAGCCGCGGTGGGCCACGCCCCTCCAGGGCCCATGCCAGCCCATCTCCGGCCCAGCTCCTCCGCAGTTCAGCCGGCCCACCTCCTCCTCTCCAGTAATGGGCCAGGCCCTAGGTGAGCAGTTGCCTATCCATCGCCCTAAGCGCTATTTAGTTATCCGCCGCTCACTTTTCTCTGTAAAATATGGCTAAGTCCTCAGAAATGCTTATTATATGTGCATGTTTGCATAGCGATAACTATTTGTGTGCATGTCCAAATTGAGTGAATGAGATGTCAAAATGATTGTGGTGATATGCTCTACACTTTGTTCCATTGTGCCATGCTTGTTTGACTTCATCTAGATGCTCTAATCTCTGTTGCAAGAGTGCTACCTGTTATAAACTGTTGATACTTGTTATTTTGTTGCCAGATTTGAGATATGATAACTTGGTGCATGTTTATCCAAATAAAGCAAATGATATGTCAAAATGTTCATTGTGAAGTGTACTACATGATGGTTGCTGTAGCATGCTTGTTTTAGTTCATATTGCCATGTTAATCTCTATTGCAAAAGTGCATTTGACTGTTATGTGCTGAAACTTGTTATGAGATGCTGATTTCACTTGATCATTGCTAATGATGTGTTTGTCTTCATGCCACATGCCTATATGTTTTAGAAGCACCATTATATGGTCTTTGTTGTGGTGCATTTAACTTTCCATGATATGCCTTGTGTTGACTTAAACATGCTTGTAAACATGCCATGTTGTTGTTACTGTTTTATACTTAGTGAAAATTCTGGTAAGTCTGGAATCTCTTATATCCTGATGCTATGTTTGCTTGATGCCCTAGACAAATCCATGCTAGTTCTGGAGTGGCTAATGATCATGCCTTGTTGTCCATGTCATTGTCTATCCATTCATGCCCCTACTTGCTCATATGACCTGCTGTAGCTTATTTATTTCTTGCTCTCAAGTTTCTATAAAATATAACTGTCACGTTTTTAACAACATGATCAATTTGGTGGAGCTTGTTGCTATTGATCCATGCCTCCTATGGAGTTGCTCCAATGGAGTTGTTTGCTGTAGGATATGCTTACTACATGTACATGCTCTTCATGTTCTTATTAGAGTTGATATGCATGTTGTTTTGTGCCTCCGAAGGCAACATCGTGATGATGTTTTTGCCTTCCCAGATTTTGGCTAAGTCTGGATAATTTTATTGCTACTTGCCATGCTTGTTTAAATGTGTTCCAGCAAGCTTTTGGGTGTGTTCCCAGTTCATACTTGTTAAGTAACATGTCTACTTCACATCCATGCTTCTTGTTATCATGTTTGGGTGTTGTAGCTTATATTTACCTTGCTCCAAAGTTGCTATGTGGTTGTTAACTTCAGCTTGTTGTTATATCTTGTTTCATGTGTATCTTTTAGCCCGTTGCTCCGTTTTGAGTGCGCCTCACATGAAACTTGTGTGATTTTGCATGTAGAATCATAATATCATGTTATTTGCCTATTTGGAGTGTGTTTGCTTGATGTTTGGGTGCATTTTGCACCGTTGCCTTGCTTGTCCTGTTATGCTCATATCTTTTAGGCCGTAGCTCCGAATTAAACAAACTTTATATGAAACTTGACTAGAATTTCATGTAGATCATCTTGGTGCATGTTAAACTGCTGTTTAACAACTTTAACTTAAGGTTTGTTCAGATCTGGACTAATTTCAAATTATGCATATGAGGACTTACCGGATTTGTTATTTGTAGTTTCCGGCCTCATTTAAACTTGTTGACTTGTGTTGTTTTGAGTGCTTCCTGCCTTGCCATGTTTTGCATCATATATAGACTTGTCTTGCATCCTACTTGGTTGAGCATATTGTCATGTTCTTGTGTTGTTTTTCTGTGCTTCCTACATTGCCATGTATTGCTTCCTATATAGACTTGTCTTGCATCATACTTGGTTGAGCATATTGTCATGTTCTTGTGTTGTTTTTTTGTGCTTCCTACCTTGCCATGTATTGCTTCCTATATAGACTTGTCTTGCATCATACTTGGTTGAGCATATTGTCATGTTCTTGTGTTGTTTCTCTGTGCTTCATACCTTGCCATGTATTGCTTCCTATATAGACTTGTCTTGCATCATACTTGGTTGAGCATATTGTCATGTTCTTGTGTTGTGTGTTTACCGTATTGCTTGCTTCTTCTCGTTAGTGCTTGGTCCGTTGTGATCGTGAGGATTCGTTCATCTACCCGTGGTTCGTCTTCGAGGCTTCTTCTTCGTCTTCTTCATGGATCCGTTCTACTTCCTTGCGGGATCTCGGGCAAGATGACCATACCCTTGGATACCTTTACTATCATTATCTTTGCTTAGTTGTCTCGATGCTATCGTTATATGTCGCGCTACCCATCTTATTGTCAGCCCCTCTCCTTGTTGCCATGAAACCTCTAACCTTTGAAACCTTCCCAGCAAAACCATTGTTTGGCTATGTTACCCCCTTGCTCATCCCCTCTTATAGCGTTGTTAGTTGCAGGTGAAGATGAGGATTGATCCATGTCAGATCTTGTTGTTGGAATATCACAATATCTATTATTATTATTAACACACCTATATACTGGGCATGGGTGGAAGGCTTGGCCTTTTGCTCGGTGTTTTGTTCCACTCATGCCACCTTAGGCGCCAATAAACCGGCATTATGTTCCTTGATTTTGCGTTCCTTACACGGTTGGGTATACGGGGACCCCTTGACAGTTCGTCTTTGAATAAAACTCCTCCAGCAAGGCCCAACATTGGTTTTATTGCAACATAATAAAAACTTAATTAATTAATTGCACAGGGAGTTAGCGCTACCCGAGATTCTTTCTATATAGCAGGGGGGCCAGTGATGATGGTGTTGGTCCCAAATAGAGTCGTTTGCGGCGCCCCCCCTTGAAAACTTGGGGTTTGGCTGCTGTACGCTGTGCTCATCCGGACGTGGCCTGAGACGAGATACGCGCAGCTACTATCAGGGTGTCGGCATGCCGGGAGGTCTTGCTGGACTTGTTTTACCATTGTCGAAATGTCTTGTGCACCGGGATGCCGAGCCTGATCGGATTTCCCTAAGATAAGGGGTAATAATTATTATTACTTCAGCTGATCGTGAGAGCTTGTGATGGGCTAAGTTGGGACACTCCTGCAGGGTTATGATCTTTCGAAAGCCGTGCCAGTGGTTATGTGGCAGATTGGAATTTGTTAATGTCCGGTTGTAGAAAACTTGACAGAGGATCCGAAGTAAAACACACAACTGTGTGAGTAACCGTGACTGTCTTTTGTCACTTTGAGAAGAGAACACGGTGGGGTTATGATTGACTCGTCGGTAGTGTTCGCACACAAACACGTCACTGTGTACCCTCGACGCCGGGGGTGATGCACCGCAGTTCACGTCGAAGGAGACCCATCGGAAGCGCGGTACGCAAGACAATCCGGCGGGCGCTTTTGTAGACCCGAAGCCCCGCTTGCCCGGGAGGGACCCCGTCAGGGCTCGCGGCGGCTTTGGGCTGCCCTAGGTCGACCTGATCGCCCCTAGGGCCTCGAGGTTCGCCGCCCTGCAACAAGAAGAACAGACGAGGAACGAGGAAGAAGAAGAACTAGGGTTAAGGAGAAAAGGTAAAAAAGAAAAAGTGGTAGATGATTTGATCGATTGTGTGTTGTTCAATCGGCCGTCACCCCTTAGGTATATAAGAGGCGGCTGGACTTCCTGTGCAAGGAAAAGGCTTGTATTCACGTCCAAACCCCTAGCCAAATTCGGATTGGTTTTGTCCAAACTTTCCAAAACTGTTCGGTTTAAACTGGCTGTACCTTGCGGGTAATTTTTGAGGTGGTAAACGATTTCGGATGGAAAAGAGCGCAAAAGCAATATTGATCATTTCAACGAGACGAACAACTTTCATGTTGAACGTTTTTCGATTTGAGGCCATCTTCTAGGCCAAAACAGTCACGCAATACAGACTGTTATTCGCGCTACCCATCACACACGTGGCTGGTGGGGCGCGCTACTTATGGCTCTGTGACAGGGCTGTGTTCGGATGGCTGTAACTTTTGCATACGAACTGGGATTGGGACAATTTTTATATCAAAATCGACCGTTTCGACGAGAGGCACAACTTTCATGTTGAAACTTTTTCCATTTGAAGTCATCTTAATTGGGTTGCAAGCCATTCTTTAATATGGTGTCATCATGAGCATCTCTGAACTTGTCATAACTTTTGCATCCGGACTCCGTTTTAGACCACTTCCATATCCATCTTGATCTTCTCAAAGAAAGCCATATCATGGTGACTTCCAATCATAAATTTGAAGTAATCTTGACATAGATTAAAGCAACTTTTACGATTGTGCCACTTTTAAGCGTCAACACATGCCCCCTGTTTTTCGGCAAAGCAAGCGTGCCGAAAAATAATTTTTACCATGTTGGTTCCGAGGACGTTGTCAACATCCCATCGGCCATTTATATGCTTAGGACGATAAGTATATATCGGCCATTATTGTTCTTGAACCCTTGATGCAAACTTGGGCGAAACCTTCTCAATTTCATTAACAATCCGATGATAAAGTTCCATAGATATGTATCTCAAGGTCATCCTCCGAACCATATTGTTCCCCCTTTTGCTAGGATTTTGTAGATAATCAATAATAAACTCTCTCCAATCCTTACTATCACCTGCATCAAAATTCATTAGTGGCCGAAGCTGTGAACTTCGGTTCGGCCTTACCTATGTTAACGAGACGAAGCATCGGCTATTGAGAGAAATGCAATATACCATGATTAACGTAGTAGCCGGATGTTTGCTGTGCCAACTCTTTTGAATTGTCATGTCTAAATATAAGAACAATTTTAAAGCAACCCAAGGTAAATTTTGCATCTAGACATATCTCAAGATAAACTATAAGTGATTCGTCAAAACATTGATAGCCCTTGTATATTTGTTGCACTACTCATAACGAATCACTGAAAGCCTCAAGATGTATAGCACCTTGTCTCGCCTCCATTCGAACTAAGGACGATGCTAGAATACTACACCAGCCATGCATTGACATATTCTTAGGACGATAGATAAATATCGGCCATTACCATGTAACCTTCATTCAAAGCACATGTAGCCGAAACAAACAAATGAAATGACAAACTAAGTATTTCGGCCCTTTGGATCAGCAACAAACTTGTAGCTAATCAAATGTATAATGACTTGGTAATACCCTTTCATGATGTAAGAAATTATATGGCATCCATGGATTAAAATAAGCCCATTGAGGGTTACCAATCATACCCGATGGCGAATTCCATGACATGGGCGTTAATGGCATAGTTGAAGAATATGGATAATGTGTAGACCGAAGATGCTGAAACCTTCGGCTTCGTCCTTCATAGTTTTCACTCTTTTCCTTCTTCACCTTTGCCGCACTTCTTGTATTGGAAGCTTGCACATAATTCTTATTTTGAGCACTTCCTTTGGGAACCCATGCCATGTGTCTTTCTTCAAGTTCTTGTGCACTAAGTTTTTGTAATTTCTTCTTTTGCCAATATGATAAGCCGAGTGGGCACCCCGGCTGCGATTTTGTCTTGGCCAATGGCAATCCTTTTTTGTCCTTGTGCACTCTCAACTTCTTTTCTTCAGATTTGGCACTTTGACTCTCAATAATTGGTTGCTTCATCTCATTGCCTTTAGTAGCCAATGTCAACACTTTAATTGTCTCTTTTTCATTTGAGATCAAATCTGAAGTTGCACTCTTACGACCATCTCTTTTAACACGGTAAACTTGCTTGACCACCTCTTTCTTCTTCCTTGAGCTCCGGACTGATTCCTTATGATTGAAACGGTCTTTAACATGTGATTGTTCAAATGTTGATCTTCTCGGAGCTGCATAATATTGGTGAGATGGTCTAAAATAAGATGGAGAATGCGCCCTTGTATCATACATGTCCCATGATGGATATGGATCTACTTGAGCATAGGGAGGCATCCACGGCATTGACATTGGCGGCGCAAAATAAGGATATGAATATGTTGCATAAAAAATGTCACTTTGCCAATGCCGATCCTCATACTTGCGCCTTGGGGGTGATCTTGGTTTTTTTGCATGATTTGGCCGATACGGATTCTTCTCTTCACTCTTATTTTGATATTTATCCAATAGTTCAGCGAAGGTGATTTTTGATCTCTTACACTTGCGCTTATTCCGGCCTTTGTTTTCTTTTGGTTTGCTTTCATCGATCATTGGATTTGCTTGCTGCCTCCCAGTCCTTGGCGTCTCCATTGTAGCTTCGATGAAACTCTCGCCATCAAGATTATGCTCGTTATGCTCTTCAACAACTTCTTTACTTGAAAGCTTGATCCGATCACCTACAGCTTTTACATTCTCTTTAAATGGATCGGCTTGAAGCAGCCGATGCAAAAACTTTTTGCCATCGGGACCAATCGGAATAGACTGGTCATCTCTTGGTTTTTCAACAAATTTCAATCGTCCTTTTTCAATGGCCGATTTAACTATTTGACGAAACATGTTGCAATCCTCAAAATTATGCTTGGATGAATCATGCAACTTACAATACATTCGTCCTTGGATTGATGGCTTGACATGGTGATCAAGAATTGTAATGTAATTATTTTTCAGCAACAAATCAAATATTTGATCACACATGCTTGAATTGAAGGTATACTTCTTGTTTTCTAGCCGATCTTGCTGTTTGAACGGCTTTGGAGATAAGCAAACGAATGGTTCAGATTTATAATCTCCCCATTCGGCTATGCATTGTGTTTTCCACTCTATCTCCGATGTCTTTGGATAAGATATTATATTAGCATCAGTCTTCTCAATAGAATTTAACCTTGGCTTTAAATTTCAGAAACGAAAATATTTAGAACATACATGTCTCAGTTGAGACCAAGTGCAAGCCAAGTACGAAATAAGCAAAGCTACCCAACTAGATATGAACTTTACATAAAGCAACGAGGAAAGCTTTGGCTGTAACAATAAGTCAATATCGGTCTTTATAAATGGCGTAATGGGTTGACCGATATGTTCCATAACAAGTTTATTGCTAACAAGTAAATACCCTTCTTCATTGGTCTTTCAAAATTACTTATGAGAATATTTCTTATAGATGCATCAATAATGAAGTCGCGACCAAATCTGAAAATAGGTAAATTACTCTCTATGCATACCTCTTCAAATATGTTGGGAGAACATGACGGTGGTGTCACTTGAAGAACATCTTGCTCCGTCTTTGGATGGCTCCCCAACACCTTTTCATCATCTTTTTCTTGATTCCGTGCATCATTGCTTTGAAGATCCATGTCAGCCGAACTTTGTTCGGCTACTTGTTCTTGTCCTTGAGGCTTGTCAATTTCTATGGCACCGAACTCATAGGGCAGGAAGTAGGTTCCATTGACTTCGGAAAAATCAAGTACGAATGTTTTGCTATGCTTTCCATGCCCTTTCTCAATAATGCTTGCCTCTTTGGATTTGATGGACTCAGAATATATACTACTTGATTCAGCTTTTCTAATAACCGAATTTTCTTTGTTACCTGAATCAACAACTTTATCTTTTTGAATTTGCAAGGCTTCTCGCTCTCGTCTAATTTTAGCCCACATCTCAGCTTGGCGAGCTTTAAACTTTTTCATCTCAATTTTCATCCACTCGTCATGAGATTGCCCCCCAATACTTTGAGACTCTTTCGGCAATGAGGTGCCGAAACTTTGCGATTGTTTAGGTGGTACACTGGATGGTACATCACTGGGCAACTGCATCATTTGCACGACTCTAGCTTTTACAGCAGCAAAATCATGAGGCTTCCCGCCTTCTATTAGTTCCTGGCGAATAGAGTTGCACAAATCCCAAGAGAATGTAAGCTTGTTCTCAATTACCCAGTCTGGATATGGTTGCCCCCCAATGCTTTTAGACTCTTTCGGCAATGAGATGTTGCCGAAATTCTGAAATTGTGTAGGGGGGACATGATATGCCACGGTAGTAGGTGAAGGCATTTGTGCTCCTGCAGAAGTTTCACTTATTCGTCCATGACCATTAAGGTGCGGAGCCAAATTATGGACATCAACAGTTGCGTATGGTGCCAAACAACTAGTAGCATGAGGTGTAGCATATGATGTTTGAGGGTAATTGGCCGAATAACTAGTAGTAGCATGTCCAATTCCCCTATCCACCAGCATGTTTGGATTAACATGTTGCAAATTAGTTGTCGATGAATAAAAAGATGAAACACTATGTTGCATGCCATTGGAAGATCCTACATGGGGTGTTTCAACTTGATTAACCGAACTCATCATGTTGTTCACCGGTATATGGATTTGTGGGGTTGCCGATGCATGGGAGTTGGGATACATATGTTGCATGTTGCTAAAATTATATGAAGTAGAATCATGGAGATTTTGTTGCATCGGCCCTTGCACATAATTAGATGCATGATTGATAAATCTAGGGCTAGCCGATGCATTATGCTCATTACATGATCTAGCAACAACATATGTATTATTTGCATCTACGCATGTGAATTGGGTATTCATATTACCTTTGAAGATTGCAAACCCTAGATGACGATCTCTTCGTAGCAAGAACGGGCCGGAGACCGTTCAAAGCTTCGTCTCCAGCGGAGTCGCCAAAAAGTGTGTTCGCACATGAACACGTTACCGTGTACCCTCGACGCCGGGGGTGATGCACCGCAGCTCACGTCGAAGGAGACCCGCCGGAAGCGCGGTACGCAAGACAATCCGGCGGGCGCTTTTGTAGACCCGAAACCCCGCTTGCCCGGGAGGGACCCCGTCAGGGCTCGCGGCGGCTATGGGCTGCCCTAGGTTGACCTGATCGTCCCTAGGGCCTCGAGGTTTGGCGCCTTGCAACAAGAAAAACAGACGAAGAACGAGGAAGAAGAAGAACTAGGGTTAAGGAGAAAAGGTAAAAAAGAAAAAGTGGTAGATGATTTGATCGATTGTGTGTTGTTCAATCGGCCGTCACCCCTTAGGTATATAAGAGGCGGCTGGACTTCCCGTGCAAGGAAAAGGCTTGGATTCACGTCCAAAACCCTAGCCAAATTCGGATTGGTTTTGTTTGAACTTTCCAAAACTGTTCGGTTTAAATTGGTTGTACCTTGCAGGTAATTTTTGAGATGGTAAACGACCTCGGATGGAAAAGAGCCCAAAAGCAATCTTGACCGTTTCGACGAGACGAACAACTTTCATGTTGAACGTGATTTGAAGCCATCTTCTAGGCCAAAACAGTCACGCAATACAGACTGTTATTCGCGCTACCCATCACACACGTGGCTGGTGGGGCGCGCTACTTATGGCTCTGTGACAGGGCTGTGTTCGGATGGCTGTAACTTGTGCGTACGAACTGGGATTGGGACGATATTTATATCAAAATCGACCGTTTCGACGAGACGCACAACTTTCATGTTGAAACTTTTTCCATTTGAAGACATCTTAATTGGGTTACAAGCCATTCTTTAATCTGGTGTCATCATGAGCATCTCTGAACTTGTCATAACTTTTGCATCCGGACTCCGTTTTAGACCACTTTCATATCCATCTTGATCTTCTCAAAGAAATCCATCTCATGGTAACTTCCAATCATAAATTTGAAGTAATCTTGACATAGATTAAAGCAACTTTTACGATTGTGCCACTTTTGAGCGTCAACAGGTAGTTCAGGATCTTTAGTGATCACTACTAGTTTGCGACCGTTTGCGTAGATGCTCATCTTAATCTTTTACTCGTAAGTTAGCCACCATATATTGCTTAGCTGCTGCTGCAACCTCACCACTTTACCTCCTTCTTCCCATTAAGCTTTGATAGTCTTGTTACCCATGGTTATGGGATTGTCGATTCCTCGTGGCTCACAAATACTACAACAACAGTTGCAGGTGCAGGTTTCCGATGTCTTGACGTGAGAGTGTTGATCGTTGTGGTGGAGTTCTTTCTTATTTTTCTTCTTCTTCAATCTTGGGTTAGGTTCCAGATCGGCAACCTGAGATAGCAGATGGATGTCTTTGTGCTTTCATGTTTGTATCCGTAGTCGGATACCTTGTATTGATGTTGTTGTATTCATGTGACTTGTATGTATTGTTGTATCCCCCATGTATGTATGTAATGGTACGATGTAATGATATCCATCTTGCTAAGCACCCGAAATGCAATTGTGCCCCAATCACGTAAGTGTCACGTGATCGGGATAGAATCGCATCTTGGGCCTATAATTTTTTGGACACCAGACAAATGGTGGAGTTCATATATGAAGAGAAGAGGTGCACACACGCAATCGGTCTCTCGATGTCTCGCACACACGAGTGTTACGTAAAGGTAACGTTAACAAATAAACCATAAAACCCTAGGTGCACGATTGCTGCATGCACGGGTACCGGGTACGTGGTGGAGCGCACCTTTGTCGGAATAGTCAGCTCGCATGATAATTTGATCCGTAGAAGTTGATGGTCGGGACCACAGGTTAACGACCTGGAGGCGGTGGCTCGCTAGTTGCCACAGATCGAGTAGCCACGTTTAAAATATCATTTTTTAGCGGGGTTAAGAGTTTCGATTTTCAATGGCGCGTTATAAGTACTAAGTACTGTTTAGAACGATTGGTACGGAGCGAAAATGGAGTTCATAGTACTACGTACCTCCTTGGCGTATTGTTGTATGGGTTTATGTTGCGAGATGTTGAACCTGGTAGTTCTAGGGCAAATACTATGTTTAGATTTAGATGTTGGTTTTCAGTAATGAAAATCGGAAGGGGGGAACCCTTCTTTGATTAGAAAAAGAACTACTACCTCCGTTCTGGTTTACTAGTCCCCATCCTATTTTGGGTCAAAGTTTGTCCATGAATTTTACTTGTAAAATGTGAATGGAAAACGAGATTTTGTTATACGTAAACAAAAAAGGACTGGAGGGAGTGATTCCTCTGACACGGACGCGACCTCTCATAGCGCAGGCATTGAACCGGCGCGCCGGCTAAGAGGGCCCCACTCGCCGCAGGCCCGGCTGAACACGCCTCCTCGCTGCATGCAATCGGCTTCAGACTGCCCTACCGGCCTTCATTGAATCCGCGCGTGTGCCGACAACATGTCCTTCCGCGAGCCTGCCGGCATTTTAGAACACAAAAATTGACCAAAATATAATTAATTACGCATGGTCTTGACTTGTTGTGCTCGCACTGGTACCAAGAACTAGAGGTTTTTCTTTATTCATAACTCTCCTCAATTTTTTTGGCTTTGAAGTGAATCATGGTTGTGGACATTATGTATGAATGTGGAGATATCTGTGAACATGAGTTTGATGTGGAAGTTGAACTTGGAATGTCGGGCTTGCGCGTGAACTATACCATGTCCAATGCTTCGTCTGTTAGTATTTGGAGAGTAATTGCTCTTATTACATGACCCAAAAAAATATATTTATTGCCACATCAGTAGATGCACGGACATCACAACATGCATGCTAACTAGATAAACATTTTAACCTAGCTACTATGAAGGAAATTTTGTATTGACAACAGTTTTAGATAGCAGGAGACGCCTAGCCTGCTCTGCCTCTGCTAGCTTATTTCTAGCTTCTTCCATCTATTCTTTGGCATGGGTGAAGAGAGCATCTGATTGCTCTTCTTGCTTCTTCGGGAACTCAGCTACATTCTCAAGGGCTGCTGCATGCTTTCTTTCAGCCTTTACTAGAGCCACGAGGACACGAATAGCTGACGACTCCACCTGTGTAATCCAGCATCATCTGGGAATTTGCACCTTGTGTCTAATCCAGAATCATTTGGGAACTGACACCTTGTGTGTGATCTAGCCTCATTCTAGAAACATGATCTCGAGGTTGACCATACTTCCCTCCTCGCAGGAACTGCATCCTGACATGAAGTTACTTCTTTTTTAGATAATTACTCAGAGCAACCCAGATCCATTTAGTAGAATCCAGATAAACGGAACTGGGAGAAGTGAATTCAAAAGGGAAAAAATAATATAAAAACAGACTACAAGGTGAGAACACCCATCAAGCTAAAAACGAAAGCATTAGGACGATTAAGACTCTTCTTATGAAACATCAAAGAACATGAGGCTTAAGAGAAACAGAAACTACAACATATACACATCGAAGAACACGAGGCTAAACAAAAGTAATTGAAAGGGTGTTACTTACCAAAGCTCGTTTTACAGGTTCAGTGCAGCTCCTCTTTAACTTGCCACGCTCCTTGAAGATGTCCCCAATATCCCGTGTTTGGTCTTCATTGCTCCTCTGCATGTTCGCACTCGTGGTTTTAAAATCTCAACATGGCAAGAAAAATATACTACTAGTAATACTCGTGCATCGTGGGCAACATTAAAGCACTCGTCTGCCGTGTTAGAGCATCTCCAACAAAATCGCAACGCGCGACGCTTTAAAAAAGCGTTTACAGTGCTGAGATCAAGAAGTAGAGATAGAGAGTAGAGGATAGTTCTCAGCATAGATAGATAAAAAAAGATTATTCAACTACTCCTCGTTGTCTGACTCCTCCTCGGTGATGTCCTTCTCCGACGTCTGACTGTTGGCCTGAAGATACCGATCATCGTCAGATTCCCAGGGCGACGCTTCTCCTAGCCTCATGTTGAATTGAGCGTCCGCTTTTCGCCTACGCTTGTCCTCGCGATAGGCGGCTCGCTCCGCCCTCCTCTTATCCGTCTCCACCCTCCTTTTATCGTAGAACTCACGCTCTTTGATGATGTCATGAGGGAAGCGTTGGCACCACAGCGCCATGGCTTCCTCATCCATCTCGGCGATGCCGAGACGGTGCTCTCGCCTCCGGTGGTCGTGACGATCCTCGTCGGCGATAAGCCGCGGCAGAGGCGCGAGCTCCTGTGCTCGCTCCAGCGTCGGCACGTTGGGGAAGTTCAATGTTCTATGAGGCCACCGGAGGCACCACGCCGCCGCGTCGTATGCGCGGGCGGCCTCTATAGCGGTGTCGAAATTGCCGAGGCCGAGGCGCATCCCGCAGAACCGGATCTCGGCGGAGAAGCCGCCGGAGGGGCGCGCGCGGACGCCGCGGTGTCCCCAAGTTTCCTGGCGACCCGACGGCGGCGAGGTGAGAAAGAGCGGGGAGAGAGCAGTGGCGAGGCACAGAGCGGGGAGAGAGCGGTGGCAAGGCACATAGCGGTGGGAGGGCGTTGGATTTTATAAAGCGCGCCGGACGCCGTGCGCCAAAACTAGCGCACGCCCGGCCGCTTTTTCCCGCGCGCGCAATCCTTTCCCGACGTCTCTGCTATCTCTACTTTCTTCTCTATTGTTATATTTATTTTATATTTAATTTTTATCTCTACTTCTCTACTCTCTATTTTTTCTCTACTTTTTCCCTAATCTTCTAAAAAACAGAGTTGGTGATGATGGTGTTCCTGCCATCCTGCAATATAGGCCATCCGATTTATTTCCGACGGATAGGAAGGAAAATGTGGCAATTTTGCAAAAAGATACCCACACCCCTCTCCGCATTTGCAAATAAGGCATTCCCTCGTTCATCCTTTTCTCCCACGAGATAAACTACTCATACAAATGCATCTTGATGCATGCAACGCCTGGGCATCTTTCTACTTCTAGAAAACTATCCATCATTTGCCACACTACTGGTTGTAGATGAAATACCTACCCAAGCACAGCGCGATACAGGAGCGACGCACAATTACAAGCTGATATTCTGTTGGACAATGGAGGCTATAACCAATTACTTTTACGGGAACAATAGCACCAAGGAAATTTGAAGGGTAGGTATGAACAAAATTGGAACTGCACATGTACTGCTAAGTGATTCAATACACACATTACCAATTGAGGAGGAGAACGATGGTCGCGATGGCCTCTGTGAGTCATGGTCGGCAACGGGAGTCAGTTCACTGTCCACGACGGTGGTGCTTCTGCGCTTGGCGTCCGCTTTTGGGAAGTAGATCCGAGACCGTGGAAGAGGGTGCCGGGGAAGAGGCTCTGTGTACGATGACGATGGTGGACCGGCTCCAGTGCGGCGTACGAGGTCGTCGATGAGGCAGATGCGCTGCGGTGGACGAGTGCGCCGATGTAGAAGGGGAGGAGCACGAAGGCTGCGGTGCCGTGGAGAAGTCTATTTTGCGATGGGGATAGAAAATGGGGAGTATTCAGGCGTACTACTCTGGGTGCCGGGGTGGGGTTGGCTGGATAGGGTGAATCTGAAGTTCCAAAGGCAATGATGGTAACTTCCCACTACTCGAATCAGGGTCGCGGGAGATTTTTCCGCCGACCTCAAAATTTTGTGACACTGAACTCCCCGTGTGGCGTGTTGGGTGATTCGGCTAAGCAACTAGCGACTAGTACTAGTAAACTCTGCATATTAGGTTTGACCGAAGTCAAACTTCCTAAAGTTTGACCAAGTTTATAGAAAAATATAAACATTTACCATAACAAATATGTATGATGTGAAAGTACATTCAATAATGAATCTAACGGTATTTATTTGTTATTGTATATGTTAATATTTTTTGTTATAAACTTTCTGAGAGTTTACAAAACTTGACTTTGACCAATGCTAATACGCAGACATAAATAAAAACGGAGGGTGTACACATTTTTTTCCTAGAATGTAGTGAATTAATCATTTGTTGAAATTGTGAAATAAATATATTTGGCTACTGACTTCGAATGTAATGGTCTATACAATTCAATAGTTACAATCATGTCGACTTCCAAGATGTATACGAGGTCTATAGTACTTCACAACATTCTCAAACTCGCATAATCCCAGTCAAATGACAATCAAAATGCATTTCATAGTTATTACATTGTAGGATGCAACAAAACCAACAATAACTCTGCATCAGCCATTACAAAAGCAACATTTTGAACATATCCCAATGTGTGAATGAAACGTGCAGAGAGAGCTTGCGAAGATGGAGCAGATAGGGCGGGAAAGATTGTATGTATGTGGACAAGAGAGTAGGAGACAAACCTAACGAAACAGAGAGAGGGAGATAGCTACAGAGATAAAGAGAGAGGAAGAAGTGAGGTCTGTGAGAAAGATGGAGACATGTAATATACGTGAGATGCGTATGCATCCGAATTCTGTACACGTGGAAGGAGAAGAGACAACAGGTTTGATGAGAGAGCTGGAAAAACATGGACGAGAGGGGAAGGATCTCGTGGGTTGAGGGATTGATAAATTTGTGCGGGGGAGAGAGGGATTGGTAATTTTGTGCGAGAGAGAGAGAGAGAGAGAGAGAGGGTGGGGGGAGGAGTCAGTCAGCCGTCGTCACATCATCCTGCTTCCAAATGGCCCCAAATTCTCTAGCGCAGTGTGGTCGCCGTCTTCGATCTCCTCGATGCCCTCTTTGAAAATTGAGGTGTTGTGCATGCTGGGGTGCAGAGAAGCACAAGTGAGAGTGGTTGCCATATAACCTTGGATGGGGATGAATTGTGTGCTCGGGGGAGGGGGTGTGTGTGTGCTGTGTGCTGTGTGCGTGTGTGTGTGTGTCGGATATTGAGAGAAAACAAACCTAAGGAGATAAATGTGTGTGTATGTGACGGAAAACTACTTGCTAAACAGGGTATTCACGAAGAGATTGTGCGTGAGAGATAGAGAGCGATGTGCGGGCCTTGAGGTGGGCAGGGGCCGGGTGAGCGTGTCAAAATGTGCGCGTTGATGCATGTGTTACATGCGATCGTGCGAGGGACAGACGAATCGAGAGAGATGGTTGTTGTGTTACGGATGCTCCTCTCTCTCTCTCTCTCACACACACACACACACACACAAGTAAAATGGAAGATCATTCTCTCATGTATATACAACGTATCGGCATCTGTGTATGTCTCACTCATGCATGATCATTTGCACATTCACACCTCTCTATGTGTCTATCACATGCACACCGTTTCCACATTGCCCTTCCGCCACAACACACATATGGACACATACACATGTTCTCTCTCAGTCACACACACAAAATCAGTATTAAAAAAAACTAGGGCGCACCTAAAACGTCCAAATCCAAATAATCATGAATTGGAGCTAAATTCAAATATATGGAAATATTGTAGCGTCAAGAACTTTTCTCGAAAAAAAAATTGAGTAATATTCGGGGATTGTTTTCACACACACAAAAAGGTTCGGTGGATGTCCTTCGAGCGCGACATGGTGACGCACCGTTCGATCGACCGCGCGGCCGTGGTTCACGCACTTGCACATGATTCCGTATCGTGGCTGTGGTAACTAATAAAAGCGCTGCCTAAGTCTAATGTTTACGTGTACTAGTACGGTTTTCTTTTAAGTTTGACCAACCATATATAAAACTAAACTAAGCTCCCATGCGTGCACTCATCAATATGCCGCCGCCGCCGTTGCGCATGCCGGCGTCCGCCTGCCCCGGCCAACAATTTCTCGCCCATCACCGTCGTGATGCCGCCAAGCCGAAGGCTCGCCCGCTCACAACGTCTGCAGTCGCTCCTCGCGATGTCTCCTCACTGCCAAGCACGCGAGCAGCTGGTGGAGCCGCGTCTATGCACACAGTGTACAAAGAGGAGGACGAGCGCGTGCTCCGGCACGCCGGCGAGGAGGAACTAGCGTGTCATTGTCGTCTCCACCCGCGCGGAGGAGGCGCGCATGGTGGCTGTCGCGGCGGAAGCCGGTCGCGCGCACGCCGAGCCCGCAAACCGGGTGCAGACGCGGAATCTACCTTCGAGACCTTGAATGCCATGTGGGTCCTGCAATCTGAAGGAGCAATTTGGGTCAGTCGACTCTTGTGAGCCGTTTGATGCAACATGGATGGCTAGAAGGGCTTCTTCAACCTCCGAAATAGATGCACGGTTCATCTTCTCAGCCCGCCACATGCCTAACCACCTGACGCCTCCGCGTCGCCCTCCCCTGAACCGCGTGCCACCGCCATGCTCCCCCCACCCCGCCATCCATTTAACCCAGGGCACGATCCATTTTTTTCCGGCGAACTGCATTCCACACCCGACACTCATAAGATAGATCATGGGCACCCTGCCGCCTTCTTCCTTCACTCTGTCGAACTTCTTTCACAAATCGACTGACCCAAATTATACTACTAGTACAAACGTATTAACTACAGTAGGAACACGAAGATACGAGCAGTAGTACCAACCGTAAGAAGAACAGTAGTAAGACATAGTACTAGTACTACTGTACGTACTAAAGAGTTCAAATAACGAGAAAGAACATAAACATAGTTCTGCTGGGGCATCAGCACAACACACCCTTGAAAATAAACTAAGAAACTAGTCCGCTTGACACTGCAGTAGAACCAGCATGAGCGATGGCACTGCCACCTACTCGGGGTCCGAGTCCACGTCCTCGACTTCGTCCTCGTCCCTCTTCCTCTTCCTCTTCGCCGACGCTTCTTTGCTTGAACCGGACACTGGGCTCTGCTTCTTCATCCAACCCTTGTAGATATTTAAACAAAGGTAGGCATCCATTGCCGCGTACAGGTTGTGATCTTCATCTAATGTCTTTGACTCCCATGCATGATGAAACTCGTGGTGAGGTTTCTTCAGTTTAGCGTACGAACGATCAATCATGGCTGCTGCCGGGGTCAGCATTGAAGGCTGAGAGGAGGACACCAAGCTCTCCTTCTAGAGATCGAAGGGCTGGCCTACAATGAGGCCTATCCGACCCGGGATTTCCTTGTCGTTCCTAAAGTCTATAGTAATGAATTTGACTTGGCCGCCCTTGAGGAACTTCTTAAATTCCTCGCACTCAACGTCGACATGGCATATGTGGTAGACCAAGCATAAGTCAAGCACGCAAACTTGGATCACGGCGGGCTTCTTCTTCTCTGCCTCCTTTAGTTTCTTCTCGCTTCCCAGGACTGTGGTGTACTCAACATCTAGCCCAGCGACCCACTCATTATTTGAGTTTTCAAACACGCGTTTGAAGCGAGCAAGGCATTCTTTCACCGTTGCGAAAAAACGGTTGTAGATGACATCGAACTCATCGCCGGTGATGGTTCTAACCTTGTACTCACCGCCGATCATGGAGATTTGGGACGCCATGGATTTGGGAGGAGGGTTAGGATTGACGGGACAACTGGGAGCGAACTGTTGTAAGGTACTGTACTAGTAGAAGACGGGGACGAGTAGGGCGTGCGAACAGCGTGGGGTTGTTGGCTTGCCCGGTGGATAAACGGCCGCAAGCCCCCAAAGAGTTCTCGAGAACCATGCGGGACCCACTAGATGTCATGTCTACTAGACCCATATCGTAGGCCTGACGGTATAGCTTCTGCCTGTTCGCACGCCATGTCGGCTTGTGTGTAACTTCAATTAATTCCGTCAACCGTCGCGCCTCCCACGACCTTCGGCCTATTCGCACGCCATGCCGGCTTGTTTGCTATTCCCGTGTGCATGATACTCCCTCCGTTTCTCATAACGCGTAGCTCGCATACCAAGGAGAGGCCCGTTCAAAATTTTCTGGACAAGTTTGCCCCTGCTTTTGTGTGGATTAGAGTACTAGTCGCCTTGAATCCCTCCATGCATGTCACATGTAATCTCTCTCTCCTCCGCTTATGTCTCTACATGCAAACTTGGAAGTTGCGCTAATTAAGGAGATTAATTGCTAGCGAAGCGAAAAGGCAGGGGCAGGCTGGGAAATGTGCGCTACTCAAGGGGATCGCGTAGAGCATTTGGGGTTACAGAAGTATGCGAAACCCGCAGATTACTACAGACTGTTCTGTTTTTGACCGATTCTATTTTTCGTGTGTTGTTTGCTTATTTCAATGCATCTAGGAGTAATATTGGGAAGTATGAACCATAGATAAGTTGGAATACAGTAGGTTTAACACCAATATAAACAAATAATGAATTCATTGCAGTACCTTTGAGTAGTGGTTTGCTTTTCTTATACTAACAGAGCTCACGAGATTTTTGTCTAAGTTTTGTGTTGTGAAGTTTTCAAGTTTCGAGTATTGCTTTGATGGACTATGGAACAAAGAGTAGCAAGGGCCTAAGCTTGGGGATGCCCAAGGCACCCCAAGTAAAATTCAAGGACAACCAAAAGCCTAAGCTTGGGGATGCCCCGGGAAGGCATCCCCTCTTTCGTCTTCATCTATTGGTAACTATACTCGGAGCTATATTTTTATTCACCACATGATATGTGTTTTACTTGGAGCGTCTTGTATAATTTGAGTCTTTGCTTTTTAGTTTGCCACAATTATCCTTGCGGGACACACCTATTTGAGAGAGTTAAATATGGCCTAGGAATTGTTAGAACACTCTATGTGCTTTACTTATATCTTTTGAGTTGAATAGTTTTTGCTCTAGTGCTTCACATATATCTTTTAGAGCACGCTGGTGGTAATATTTTGAAGAAATTTTTGAACTCTCATGCTTCACTTATATTCATTTGAGAGTCTATTAAAACAGCATGGTAATGTGCTTAGGCTATAAAACTAGTCTTCACATGATAGACATTCAATATCAATGTAGTAACAACTTTCACGCTAAGTGCATTGAATATTATGAGAAGTTGGATGCTTGATAATTGTTTTGAGATATGAGGATAGTGATATTAGAGTCATGCTAGTGGAGTTATTATGAAATTGAGAAATGCTTGTGTTAAGGTTAGTGATTCCCGTAGCATGCACATATGGTGAACCGCTATGTGACGAAGTTAGAGGATGAGGTATTTGCAAAGTGTCAACCTTTGTGTGGAGGTCGGGGGCGTGCGATGGTTCACTCCTACCAACCTCCCCCCTAGGAGCATGCGTTGATTGCTTTGTTTTGATGACTCGTAAATTTTTGCAATAAGTATATGAGTTCTTATGACTAATGTGGAGTCCATGGATTATATGCACTCTCACCCTCCCACCATTGCTAGCCTCTCTTGTATCGCGCAACTTTCGCCGGTACCTTGCACCCACTATATATATTCCCCAAAACAGCCACCATACCTACCTATCGTGGCATTTCCATAGCCATTCCGAGATATATTGCCATGCAACTTTCCACCATTCCGTTCATATGAGACGCATCATATTGTCATATTGCCATGCATGATCATATATTTGACATCGTATTTGTGGCAAAGCCACCATGCATAATTTCTCATACATGTCACTCTTGATTCATTGCACATCTCGGTACACCGCCGGAGGCATTCATATAGAGTCATACTTGTTCTAGTATCGAGTTGTAATATCAAGTTGTAAATCAATAAAAGTGTGATGATCATCATTATTAGAGCATTGTACCAAGTGAGGAAAGGCCAATAAAAAAAGAGATGGCCCAAAAAAATAGAGAGCGGCTAAAAAAACAGAAAGCCCCTAAAAAATGATGAGAGAAAAGAGAGAAGGGACAATTGCTACTATCTTTTTCCACACTTGTGCTTCAAAGTAGCACCATGTTCTTCATGATAGAGAGTCTCATGTTTAGTCACCTTCATATACTAGTGGGAATTTTCATTATAGAACTTGGCTTGTATATTCCAACGGTGGGCTTCCTCAAATGCCCTAGGTCTTCATGATCAAGCAAGTTGGATGCACACCCACTAGTTTCTGTTGTTGAGCGTTCATACATTTTTAGCTCTAGTACATCCGTTGCATGGCAATCCCTACTCACTCACATTGATATCTATTGATGGGCATCTCCATAGCCCGTTGATACGCCTAGTTGATGTGAGACTATCTCCCTCCTTTTTGTCTTCTCGACAACCACCTCTCTATTCCACCCATAGTGCTATGTCCATGGCTCACGCTCATGTATTGCGTGAAAGTTGAAAGGTTTGAAAGAATAGAGTTTGAAAACAAGTGCTTGGCTGAAATCAGGGTTGTGCATGATATGAATATTTTGTGTGATGAAGAGGGAGCATAGCCAGACTATATGATTTTGTAGGGATAACTTTCTTTAGCCATAGTATTTTGAGAAGACATTGTTGCTTTATTAGTATACTTGAAGTATTATTATTTCTTATGTCAATATAGACTTTTGTCTTGAATCTTTCGGATCTGAACATTCATGCCACAATAAAGAGAATTACATCGAAAAACTATGTTGGTTGGCATTCCACATCAAAAATTCTGTTTTTATCATTTACCTACTCGAGGACGAGCAGGAATTAAGCTTGGGGATGCTTGATACGTCTCCAACGTATCTATAATTTTTTATTGTCCCATGCTATTATTGATGATGTTTTGGATGTTTAATGGGCTTTGTCATACACTCTTAAATTATTTTTGGGACTTACCTACTAACCCAAAGGTCTAGTCCAGATTGCTGTTTTTTTTTGCCTGTTTGAGGGTTTTACAGAAAAGGGATATCAAACGGAGTCCAAACGGAATGAAACCTCTGGGAGAGATATTTTTTGGAGAAAATCACGCACGGGAGACTTGAGAACCATGGAATAGGGTTTACGTGGTGCCCACGAGGGTGGGGGGCGCCCCCCTTGGGCGTGCCCCCTGCCTCGTGGGTCCCACGTATGGCCCCCGGTGCCCTTCTTCCTCCTATATATACCTACGTTGTCACATCCCTAGTTAGCACTTGCATTAGGACTAGCTAGAGTGTGCATCATGTTTACTTATCAAAGAAACTTGAAATGGGAATGACAGAAACCCCAGCACCCCTCTTCTAACAACTAGGGTTTGATAAAATATTTTCCAATGTACCCAAAATGCCCTTAAAAAATGTTCATCATTTTTGCCTTGGTCTCAAACCTTTGCTAAAAATGGTGCACAATTTTCTAGGACACTCAAGGGCTCTGGATTAAATCATATGGTAATTGAATTTGGGCATTTAAATGCTATAAAATATTCTAAATGCTCAAATAATCATAAACTATAATGTTCCCTACTATTCATATTATATACAGTGGGCATGACAAGTTTTATGAGTTATAAAAATGTTCTGGCATTTTTATTAATTAAACAAAGTTGCAAAAGTAATGAAACAGAAAAGAAATAGGAAAAAGAAAAAGAGAGAAAGGACTTACCTGAGCCCAACACTGTTGCAGGCCGGCCCAGCCCCCCAGCCCTCTTCTGTCGCCTTCCTCCTCGCGCCAGAAGGCAGCGCGCGTGGCCGCCGCGCGCCGGCACGCGCCCGGTCACCTCCAGGCTGCTTGCCCGCATCCCCGACGGCCTGGACGTCTCCCCGCGTCGCCACGCAGCTGCCCCGACCTCTCTCTCACTTTCCCCTCGTCTCCATTGCCTTCCCCTGGCTCTCTCCCCTCTCACCACCGAGCCGCCCGTCGCCGCCGCTCGCCGTTGCCGCACTTAGAGCCTCCCCCTCGCCCAGTGACTGTGTCCAGAAGGTTCGCCGCGACGCCCTCTTCCTCCTCGCTGAGCCACGGATCGCCGGGAGCCCTGCAACGCCTTCACGCCGTCGTCCCCCTCCTCGGATCGCCGGAGCTCCTCGCCGTCGATTACGAAGCTGCAGAGCATCCCCGATCCCTCCGTCGAGCTCGCTAGCACCGCTGTGAGCCCCTACGCCGATTCCCTCCTTTCTCCGTTTCGTTTGCACCGTGTAGCTGCTGCTCCGTTGATCACCGAAACCCACCGCCACCGTGCTTGCCGCCGGCGATGCTCTGGTGACCATTTGGTCACGGACACACGTCCATCTCGCTCGCCGCAGCACGTAGACGAGCTAGGTACCATGCACGCATCGCCTAGGCCACCGTAGCTGCGTCTCCACACACGCCCGAACGACGGCCGCCGCCGTCGAGCTTGTTGCCGTCGTCTCCGGCCACCACAGGCCCGACGACCACCACTGTTCGACGCGCATCGGCAAGGGCTCTCCAACGCGCCCAACCGCGGCTCGAATCGAGCTCTGTGGGCGTTTTCCGAAGCACGCCGCCGTGTCTGGCCTCGCCGGCGTCACTTCGCCGACGAGTTTGACTCGTTTGACTGGGGGGTTGGCCACCCCTGGGTCGCTGACGTGTGGGCCACCCCTCCCCTAATTAGTTAGTTTAATTAAGTAAATGTTAATTAAATTAGATAGTTAGTTTAGTCACTGACCCGTGGGCCCAGACCCCACTGACAGCTAATTAGTCTTTAGTTTAGCACTTATTAACTTTGTTAATTAGCTGTGACACTCACATGTCGGGCCCACATGTCATGTTTGACTTGGACTAGCTCCTGTTGACTGACTGACGTCAGCATGATGTCATGCTGACGCAGTAAAGGATTTTCTGGGATTTTTAGATTTAAAAATAATTCAGGAAATTCCAGAAAATGCCTAGACTTCAAAAAATCATATAAATTCAACAGTAGCTCAGATGGAAAAGATTTATATATGAAAAATGACCAGAAAAATCAAATCTTTCCAATGGTACTGGTTTCATGCATGTTTGAGCAAGTTAACCTTGCTGTATACATTAAAACATGATAATGCACTTAGTTAAATAATAGCTAAAGTGCCAATTTGAATCTTTGATTCAAATAGGCTCAAACCCTTCTGGTTATAGTTGCATTAGCCCAAAACACATGCATCTTGCCATGTCATGAGCATGCATCATATTGTTGCATTTGTTTGTTTAATGATTGTATCGCCGGTATTCTCTGTGTTAGGTCCTGCTCCCGAGGATACTGCTGCGTATCCAGTTGAAGAGCAGTACCCGACAACCACTTTGTCAGGCAAGCAATCATTGATCATTCTGATACAAACCCATCTTCTTGCTCCTGCTCTCTTTTACTGCATTAAGGCAACAGCGTGTGAACTGCTACTTGCTGCGGTAGTTGAACCCTATTCCCTTGCATGACCTGTCATTGCCACAGTAAATAGTTGAAACCCACTAGCATGTGTAGGAGTTGATTGAGCCATGTGATGTGTGATCCACCATGCTCTTTGTTTATGTTGCCTGCTATGCTTAGAGTTGTGTCAGGTCTGGTTCATCTGGGTGATGGATCAGAGTGAAATGATCATACCGATAAAGAGAAGGAAGTGTGGAATACGCTTGGTAAAGGTATCGATGAAAGGCCATGTAGGAGTACGTGGTGGGTTGTTTCATTGGAACCATACATAGGACCTGAGATCTGTATGTGTGGTTCAAGTTCCAGTTACTACCATGCATTGGGCCCGAAACCAATGGACCCTCTCGGCTTATTATTACCCTCGATCTCTGTCCAGGAGTTGCAACTAGTTTCTGGTGTTTATAGTTTACTGGAGGTCGTGCACAGCGCTGACCCTCGGGGTGGGTTGTGATGCGACAAGTACGTGGCACGGTGTACCGGTTGCCCGTTTGGTGACTCGGGAACCCTGTACACATCGTTTGGGGCCGTGAGCGACACCCCGGCCGGATCTCCCCATGGATGGAACCCAAATAGGCGATAAACCTGGACGAGAGACTTGAGTAGTTAGTCAGGTCGTGGCCGACACCCTCGCTGGGCTCCCGCTTGAAGGTTGCTGAGTACATGTCGAGTAAACGGCGATAAGTGGTGAAAGCGTGTGTGAAGAAGTACACCCCTGCAGGGTTATCAATCTATTCGAATAGCCGTTGTTCGCGGTATGAACTACTTGGTTACTCTTATAGTTCATAGACAAGTTGATGGATACTACTAAAAGCCTCAAGATAAGCGTGAGTGCCGTGGATGGCCCTTCCGTAGGATGACGGAAGAGGATCCTCGGTAGTGTATTGTTGTGGTGAGTAGAGGACTCGTGTTCGTAATAACATCTTGCAATCCGTTGAGAGTTGTAGTATAGGTTAGCCAAGAGTCAAAGCTGGCTTTCTGCTATGAACTCCACTACCCCCTTTGATAATGTTGCATGTATGATAGGTTCTGTGGTAAGACTTGCTGAGTACCTTTGTACTCATGTTTGTTTAATAACTGTTACAGAGGAGAACCCTGCCCCTGCTGATGGGTTCTACATAGACGTTGACGTCGACGAGTAGCTTGACACCCAGACGGAGATCTGGAGCTTGTGAAGGGCCTTGTAGATAGTCAGGCTACACCAAGCCTGTTTTATTTTCTAAGTTGTCTGTACTCAGACATGTAGCTTCCGCTTGTGCTTGTATGACTGTATGACTTGAGTGTTGGGTCATGTGACCCCTACCTGTATGGATATGTTATGTATGGCTCTTGGAGCCTTTTAAATAAATTACTTTGAGTCATAGAGTTCTGTTGTGATGCAATGTTGTATTTGCACATATTGAGCATATTGTGTGTATGATTGAAATGCTTGGTATGTGTGGGATCCGACACCTAGTTGTTTTCCTTTGGTAGCCTATCTTACATGGAAATGCCTCCTAGTGTCTCCAATGAGCCTTGGTAGCTTGCTACTGCTCGGAACACGTAGGCTGGCCGGCATGTGTCCTTCGTTCCTGTGTCTGTCCCTTAGGGGAAATGTCACGCGTTGCTCCTTTAAGTCCATGTAGTTTGCTACGACTTGGGTTCATACGTTGATAACCGACATGTTCGTTGCTGGGTCATGGATGCCTGTCTCTGTAATTTAGTGCCACTTTTGGTTTATAACTAGCCATGTCGGCCCGGGTTCTCTGTCATATGGATGCTAGCGACACTGTCATATACGTGTGCCAAAATGCGCAAACGGTCCCGGGCCAGGTAAGGTGGCACCGTGGGGTTACCGTGCGTGAGGCCGCAAAGTGATATGACGTGTTACAGCTAGATCGGCGTGACTTAGGATCGGGGTCCTGACAGCGTTGGTATCAGAGCTGGACTGCCTGTAGGTTTCTCAAGCCAAACTGGTCGATGTTGAGTCCAGAAAAATTCTTAGTTATATGTAGGGGAATTGATTGTGGAAGGGAACGTAAGGCTCTTTTTACTCCTTTACCCTATGCCCTTCTGATCTGAGTCAGTCTATTCTTTCTACGGGGATTTAGGACTAGGCCTCTTATCCTTACTAGGTTCACGTGTTACTAATCCGTAGACTCTTAGGATTGTTGGCTTCAAGCCTCAGTTCAGTTTCTATCCTTTTAGTATGATGATTGTTGGACCGGAACCTTGATATGGATTGTTCAGTGGCTATGCTATCATTTGTATGATTTCTCAAATCTTTGTTTGAGCATTTACAGTTGTTATGCTGCCCGATTTCTTCCAGAAACACTAATGCCTTTGCATTACTTCGTGTTTCAGATGTCTGGCCGCATCCCTCACCAAGTGGTTCGTTTGACTCGGTGCATTAATGTGCCCGGTCACACGACCATGCTAGTCCGTGTGCTGACTGAGACCGGATATCGCTGGTATCCTAAGTACACCGTGGAGGAACAATACCGGGATTTCAATCAGAGTCAGTATTTCTGCACAGTCCGGATATACCCCTCATATCCCGGACCTAACGACCCCATCCATTGGTCTTATGGACTCGGGGTTACCATCAAGATGGCAGTGCAGGATGCCGCCTATTCGATGATGACCATTCTCCGGGCTAGGCATGCCCTGTTGCTGAACACTGAGTTCTGTTACATGCCAGCCTCACTTCCCGGAGAGGAAGGCTACTACACTGGTCTGTATACTGATGCTGCTCATGAAGAGCCACTGCTTCAGACTACTGTTCAGATGCTGGAGGATAGGGACCGTGAGGTCCGTGCCCTCCGAATGGAGCTGTATAACACTCGAGCCGCCCACTGGACTACTTTGACACGGCTTGCACATGCTGTGCACGCCGGATATCTGGACATGCGGGATTTGTACCCCGTGCGGACTCGTCTGCCTGATCGCATGGATTGGCGTGACGTTGGGGGTATTACACCTCCACGTGGGCATCGGTTACCACCAGCATCGGGACCGAGGCCACATCCATGTCCCTATGGTCCACAGCCTTCGAGTGCTCGCGAGTTTCAAGATCCATCTGTTCCACTTCCAGGCTACGGTGGTAATCTTTACGAAGATTAATACGGGAATGTCTGAGTTAGACCGTGGTAGTAGTAGTATTGTAGTAGTTGTATTTCCACAGTCCTGCGCGTCTTGTGGAATATGACTTAGTGTGTACTGAGTTCCGGAGGTGTAGTTAAATAATGTATAGGAGCTTGGAATGCCTCTGATGGGATGTATCGTCTTTCACCGCAGTTCTACTTTAGCCTTGGCTTGTACTAAACTATGTATGGTGTGTATGACCACTGGTGTATATATATCCGTTTCTATATTACCATGTCGTACGGATGAACATCTTTGCATTCCGTGTCATCCATTACATTTTGCACTCCTATGTCAAATTTTTGCCATCCTTGTCTAAACCGTTGTTTGTTTTCTTAGGATGGTCAACACTCGCAACACTCCTGCTGCCCAGGAGCAGGGTGAGGCTAGTGGGGCTAGAGATGGGAATCTGCCCCAGCCACCCTCCTTGGCGGAAGTTATGCTCGAGGCAGAACGGAACAAGAGAGAGACCAACCGTCTGCTGGAACGCATAGAGCAGAACACTGGGTTCCGTCAGAGGAATGACGTGGTGTCAATCAATGACTTTATCAAGATGTGCCCACCGAAGTTCCATCACTCCACTGAACCTCTGGATGCGGATGACTGGCTACGTAGTATCACCCATAAGCTACACTCTGCCCGTGTGGCCGAAGCTGACAAGGTTACCTACGCTGCCTACCATCTGGAGGGCCCTGCCAGTCTTTGGTGGGAAAACTTTGAAGCTATGCGTCCTGCTGGCCAAATCACTACTTGGGTTGAGTTCAGTGAGGCATTCCGTGAACATCACATTCCGGAAGGTCTCATGGATAGCAAGCGGGAGGAATTCTGCAATTTCACCCAGGGCCGGTTAACTATGGATATCTATAGTCGCGAGTTTGGCAACTTGGCACGTTATGCACCTGAGGAAGTATCCACCGATGCCAAGAAGCAGGCGAGGTTCCGCAAGGGACTCAGCCCTGAACTCCGCCGAGATCTACGTCTGCACGAGTGCACTTCCTTCCAAAAGTTGGTAAACAAGGCTATCAGTGCTGAAACGGGCCAGACCGACTTCGAGGCCACACGCAAGCATACTCGAGACTTTGGATCCTCATCCGGCTCTGGCTCTCACAAGCGCCGTGTGTGGGTTCCTAACACTGCTCTGCCACCCAAGTACACACCGAGGCCATCCTATGAGGCGCCTCGCCCAACTCAACAATTTGCACCTGCTAAGACCTATGGAGGACCACCTTCCAACTTTGCTCCACGCACTACCACTGTGACCTGCTTCTAGTGTGGAGAACCAGGGCACTACATGCGTGAGTGTCCTCAGAACCAACCAGGTAAACCCGTTGGCCGTGGTAAGCCAACCGGCAAGGTGAATTATGTCAAGCCAATCCCCACTGCACGTGGTCATGTCAACTATGTCTCTGCTGAGGAAGCTTATGAGGATCCTAACGTCGTCCTTGGTACGCTTCTCGTAAACTGCCATCCGGCATCTGTTCTTTTCAATACTGGAGCATCCCATTCGTTCATATCTGAGAGCTATGCTCGAATGCACAACATGACTTTTTGTGACATGCCTACTTCCATGGTTATTCAAACTCCTGGTTCAAAGTGGCAAACCTCTAGGGTAAGCCATGGAAATGAAATCCTTGTCGATAGACTTGTTTTCTTAGCATCTCTAATCGCTCTCAAGTCCTCGGACATAAACATCATTTTGGGTATGGATTGGATGACAACTCATTACGCCAAGATTGATTGCTATACTAGGACCGTTCAACTTACACATCCATCCGGCAAGATAGTCAATGTCTTGACCCGAATGGCGGAGCGTCAGCTCTACTCTCTTAATGCCAGCCCTCTACCAGAACTCGAAGATATCCCGGTAGTCCGTGACTTTCCGGATGTTTTTCCAGAAGAACTGCCAGGAATTCCACCTGACAGAGATGTCGAGTTCGTGATAGATCTTATCCCTGGAACCGTCCCAATCTCTAGGAGACCCTATAAGATGGCACCCCTAGAATTAGCTGAGCTAAAGAAACAACTCGATGAGTCCTTGCAAAAAGGTTTCATCCGTCCTAGTTCTTCCCCTTGGGCTTGCCCCGTCCTCTTCGTCAAGAAGAAGGATGGAACGGAGCGGATGGTTGTAGATTACCGACCTGTCAATCTGGTAACCATAAAGAACAAGTATCCGCTTCCCAGGATCAACGACCTGTATGATCAGCTCGTTGGATCCTCAGTCTTCTGTAAGATGGATTTGAGGTTGGGTTATCATCAAATCAAAATCAAGAACGGGGATATTCCTAAAATGGCTTTTGTTACTCGTTATGGCCAATATGAGTACACCGTCATGTCCTTTGGGTTAACCAATGCCCCAGCCACTTTCTCCCAGCTAATGAATTCTATATTCATGGAGTACTTGGATAAATTCGTCGTGGTATACCTCGATGATATACTCATCTATTCCAAGAACAAGGAAGATCATGCCGAGCATTTAAGACTGGTGTTGACGAAACTTCGAGAGCACCGCCTTTATGCCAAATTCTCTAAATGTGAATTTTGGTTGCCAGAAGTAACCTATCTAGGTCATGTGATTTCTGGCAAGGGTATTGCTGTCAATCCCGAGCAAGTTCAAGCCATCCTTGATTGGACTCCCCCTGAATCGGTCAAGCAAGTTAGGAGTTTTCTTGGCTTAGCGAGCTATTGCCGACGCTTCGTTGAGAATTTCTCCAAAGTTGCTAAACCTCTAACTGAGCTCCTCAAGAAAGATAAAAAGTTTGAGTGGACCCCACAGTGCGAGTCCAGTTTTCAGGAATTGAAAAGACGCCTGACATCTGCACCTGTACTGGTACCACCAGACTTTTCCAAGGATTTTATAATCTATTGCGACGCCTCGCAACAAGGACTAGGTTGCATACTCATGCAAGATCGTCAAGTGATTGCATACGCATCTCGACAGTTGCGTCCACATGAGGATAACTATCCTACTCATGATCTAGAGCTTGCAGCTGTAGTCCATGCACTCAAAACATGGCGACATTACCTTCTTGGTAATCGCTGTGAAATCTTCACTGATCATCAAAGTTTGAAGTACATCTTCACCCAACCGGATCTAAATCTCAGGCAAAGACGTTGGGTTGAGTTGCTCACGGATTACGACTTAGGAATCACTTACACCCCTGGGAAGGCCAATGTCATGGCTGATGCACTAAGTCGTAAGTCTTATTGTAACAACTTGATGTTACAACAAGGACAACCACTTCTCCACGAGGAATTTCGTAAGCTTAACCTTCACATTGTTCCTCGAGGATTCCTTTCCACCTTGGTGGCGGAACCTACCCTTACGGATCAGGTCATCAAAGCACAGAAGTTTGACCCCGGAATTTCCCGTATTAAGAGGAACATCAAGAAAGGAGTCGCGGGATGTTTCTCAATTGATGATCAAGGAGTTGTATTCTTTAGCAACCGTTTAGTGGTTCCTAAAGTACGAAACTTGAGATGTTTGATCCTTAAGGAGGCTCATGAATCTCCTCTCACGATTCATCCCGGTAGTACCAAAATGTATCAGGACCTACGTCAAAGATTCTGGTGGACTAGGATGAAGAGAGAAATCGCTCAATTCATTGCTAATTGCGACGTTTGTCGTCGAGTTAAAGCAGAGCATCAACGGCCTGCTGGCACCCTTCAACCTTTAACTATTCCTGAATGGAAATGGGACAAGGTCGGTATGGACTTCATTACCGGGTTTCCCAGGACCAGGAAAGGGAATAATGCTATGTTCGTCGTTATCGACCGCCTCTCCAAAGTAGCTCATTTCCTGCCTGTTCGAGAGAGTATTACTGCTAGCCAGCTAGCAGACTTGTATGTCTCTCGGATAGTATCACTTCATGGTGTGCCGTTGGAGATTAACTCAGACCGTGGAAGTCTTTTCACTTCACGATTTTGGGAAAGCTTCCAGAATGCTATGGGAACTCATCTCTCTTTCAGTACTGCCTTCCATCCACAGTCAAGTGGTCAAGTGGAACGAGTCAATCAAATTCTGGAAGACATGCTTCGAGCCTCTGTCATCTCTTTCGGTATGGAATGGGAAAAGTGTCTTCCATTTGCCGAATTCGCTTATAACAATAGTTATCAAGCCAGCTTGGGCAAAGCTCCCTTCGAAGTTCTATATGGACGAAGGTGTCGAACACCTCTTAACTGGTCAGAAACCGGGGAAAGACAATTCTTTGGTCCGGATATGATCCAGGAAGCAGAAGAGCAAGTTCGCATCATTCATGAGAGATTGAAAACAGCCCAGTCTCGCCAGAAGAGCCAATATGATAGTCATCATAAGGCTGTGACTTTTGAAGTCGGCGATAAGGCTTACCTTCGTGTTACTCCTCTTAAGGGAACCCATCGCTTCGGTATCAAAGGCAAATTGGCCCCTCGTTACATCGGTCCTTTTCGCATTCTTGCCAAACGAGGAGAAGTTTCCTACCAATTAAAACTACCTCCGCACCTCTCCAGAGTTCATGATGTTTTCCACGTTTCTCAACTCAGGTGTTGTTTCTCGGATCCTATCCGCGGAGTGGACCACGAAACGCTTGATCTCCAGGACAACCTCACATATCGAGAATACCCCGTTCGTATTCTTGATCAAACCGAGCGCACCACTCGACGCCACAATATCAAGTTTCAAAAGGTTCAATGGTCACATCATTCCGAGAGTGAAGCTACCTGGGAAAGGAGGATCGTCTTCGACTTGAGTACCCCACCCTCTTTCCGGAGGAACCCGAATCTCGGGACACGATTCTTTTAAGTGGGGGTGAGTTGTCACATCCCTAGTTAGCACTTGCATTAGGACTAGCTAGAGTGTGCATCATGTTTACTTATCAAAGAAACTTGAAATGGGAATGACAGAAACCCCAACACCCCTCTTCTAACAACTAGGGTTTGATAAAATATTTTCCAATGTACCCAAAATGCCCTTCAAAAATGTTCATCATTTCTGCCTTGGTCTCAAACCTTTGCTAAAAATGGTGCACAATTTTCTAGGACACTCAAGGGCTCTGGATTAAATCATATGGTAATTGAATTTGGGCATTTAAATGCTATAAAATATTCTAAATGCTCAAATAATCATAAACTATAATGTTCCCTACTGTTCATATTATATACAGTGGGCATGACAAGTTTTATGAGTTATAAAAATGTTCTGGCATTTTTATTAATTAAACAAAGTTGCAAAAGTAATGAAACAGAAAAGAAATAGGAAAAAGAAAAAGAGAGAAAGGACTTACCTGAGCCCAGCACTGTTGCAGGCCGGCCCAGCCCACCAGCCCTCTTCTATCGCCTTCCTCCTCGCGCCAGAAGGCAGCGCGCGTGGCCGCCGCGCGCCGGCACGCGCTCGGCCACCTCCAGGCTGCTTGCCTGCATCCCCGACGGCCTGGACGTCTTCCCGCGTCGCCACGCAGCTGCCCCGACCTCTCTCTCACTTTCCCCTCGTCTCCATCGCCTTCCCCTGGCTCTGTCCCCTCTCACCATCGAGCCGCCCGTCGCCGCCGCTCGCCGTTGCCGCACTTAGAGCCTCCCCCTCGCCCCGTGACCGTGTCCAGAAGGTTCGCCGCGACGCCCTCTTCCTCCTCGATGAGCCACGGATCGCCGGGAGCCCTGCAACGCCTTCACCCCGTCGTCCCCCTCCTCGGATCGCCGGAGCTCCTCGCCGTCGATTACGAAGCTGCAGAGCGTCCCCGAGCCCTCCGTCGAGCTCGCTAGCACCGCTGTGAGCCCCTACGCCGATTCCCTCCTTTCTCCGCTTCGTTTGCACCGTGTAGCTGCTGCTCCGTTGATCACCGAAACCCACCGCCGCCGTGCTTGCCGCCGGCGATGCTCCGGTGACCATTTTATCACGGACACACGTCCATCTCGCTCGCCGCAGCACGTAGACGAGCTAGGTACCACGCTCGCATCGCCTAGGCCACCGTAGCTGCGTCTCCACACACGCCCGAACGCCGGCCGCCACCATCGAGCTTGTTGCCGTCGTCTCCGGCCAGCACAGGTCTGACGACCACCACCGTTCGACGCGCATCGGCAAGGGCTCTCCAACGCGCCCAACCGCGGCTCGAATCGAGCTCTGTGGGCGTTTTCTGAAGCACGCCGCCGTGTCTGGCCTCGCCGGCGTCACTTCGCCGGCGAGTTTGACTCGTTTGACCGGGGGGTTGACCACCCTTGGGTCGCTGACGTGTGGGCCACCCCTCCCCTAATTAGTTAGTTTAATTAAGTAAGTGTTAATTAAATTAGATAGTTAGTTTAGTCATTGACCCGTGGGCCCAGACCCCACTGACAGCTAATTAGTCTTTAGTTTAGCACTAATTAACTTTGTTAATTAGCTGTGACACTGACATGCCGGGCCCACATGTCATGTTTGACTTGGACTAGCTCCTGTTGACTGACTGACATCAGCATGATCTCATGCTGACGCAGTAAAGGATTTTCTGGGATTTTTAGATTTAAAAATAATTCAGGAAATTCCAGAAAATTCCTAAACTTCAAAAAATCATATAAATTCAACAGTAGCTCAGATGGAAAAGATTTATATATGAAAAATGATCAGAAAAATCCAATCTTTCCAATGGTACTGGTTTCATGCATGTTTGAGCAAGTTAACCTTGCTGTATATATTAAAACATGATAATGCACTTAGTTAAATAATAGCTAAAGTGCCAATTTGAATCTTTGATTCAAATAGGCTCAAACCCTTCTGGTTATAGTTGCATTAGCCCAAAACACATGCATCTTGCCATGTCATGAGCATGCATCATATTGTTGCATTTGTTTGTTTAATGATTGTATCGCCGGTATTCTCTGTGTTAGGTCCTGCTCCCGAGGATACTGCTGCGTATCCAGTTGAAGAGCAGTACCCGACAACCACTTTGTCAGGCAAGCAATCATTGATCTTTCCGATACAAACCCATATTCTTGCTCCTGCTCTCTTTTTCTGCATTAAGGCAACAACGTGTGAACTGCTACTTGCTGCGGTAGTTGAACCCTATTCCCTTGCATGACCTGTCATTGCCACAGTAAATAGTTGAAACCCACTAGCATGTGTAGGAGTTGATTGAGCCATGTGATGTGTGATCCACCATGCTATTTGTTTATGTTGCCTGCTATGCTTAGAGTTGTGTCAGGTCTGGTTCATCTGGGTGATGGATCAGAGTGAAATGATCATACCGATAAAGACAAGGAAGTGTGGAATACGCTTGGTAAAGGTATCGATGAAAGGCCATGTAGGAGTACGTGGTGGGTTGTTTCATTGGAACCGTACATAGGACCCGAGATCTGTATGTGTGGTTCAAGTTCCAGTTACTACCATGCATTGGGCCCGAAACCAATGGACCCTCTCGGCTTATTAATTACCCTCGATCTCTGTCCAGGAGTTGCAACTAGTTTCTGGTGTTTATAGTTTACTGGAGGTCGTGCACAGCGCTGACCCTCGGGGTGGGTTGTGATGCGATAGGTACGTGGCACGGTGTACCGGTTGCCCGTTTGGTGACTCGGGAACCCTGTACACATCGTTTGGGGCCGTGAGCGACACCCCGGCCGGATCTCCCCACGGATAGAACCCAAATAGGCGATAAACCTGGACGAGAGACTTGAGTAGTTAGTCAGGTCGTGGCCGACACCCTCGCCGGGCTCCCGCTTGAAGGTTGCCGAGTACATGTCGAGTAAACGGCGATAAGTGGTGAAAGCGTGTGTGAAGAAGTACACCCCTACAGGGTTATCAATCTATTCGAATAGCCGTTGTTCGCGGTACGGACTACTTGGTTACTCTTACAGTTCATAGACAAGTTGATGGATACTACTAAAAGCCTCAAGATAAGCGTGAGTGCCGTGGATGGCCCTTCCGTAGGATGACGGAAGAGGATCCTCGGTAGTGTATTGTTGTGGTGAGTAGAGGACTCGTGTTCGTAATAACATCTTGCAATCCGTTGAGAGTTGTAGTATAGGTTAGCCAAGAGTCAAAGCTGGCTTTCTGCTATGAACTCCACTACCCCCTTTGATAATGTTGCATGTATGATAGGTTCTGTGGTAAGACTTGCTGAGTACCTTTGTACTCAGTTTTGTTTAATAACTGTTGCAGAGGAGAACCCTGCCCCTGCTGATGGGTTCTACATAGACGTTGACGTCGACGAGTAGCTTGACACCTAGACGGAGATATGGAGCTTGTGAAGGGCCTTGTAGATAGTCAGGCTACACCAAGCCTGTTTTATTTTCTAATTTGTCTGTACTCAGACATGTAGCTTCCGCTTGTGCTTGTATGACTGTATGACTTGAGTGTTGGGTCATGTGACCCCTACATGTATGGATATGTTATGTATAGCTCTTGGAGCCTTTTAAATAAAGTACTTTGAGTCATAGAGTTCTGTTGTGATGCAATGTTGTATTTGCACATATTAAGCATATTGTGTGTATGATTGAAATGCTTGGTATGTGTGGGATCCGACACCTAGTTGTTTTCCTTTGGTAGCCTATCTTACAGGGAAATGCCTCCTAGTGTCTCCAATGAGCCTTGGTAGCTTGCTACTGCTCGGAACACGTAGGCTGGCCGGCATGTGTCCTTCTTCGTTCCTGTGTCTGTCCCTTAGGGGAAATGTCACGCGTTGTTCCATTAAGTCCATGTAGCTTGCTACGACTTGGGTTCATACGTTGATGACCGACACGTTCGTTGCTGGGTCATGGATGCATGTCTCTGTAATTTAGTGCCACTTTTGGTTTATAACTAGCCATGTCGGCCCGGGTTCTCTGTCATATGGATGCTAGCGACACTGTCATATACGTGTGCCAAAATGCGCAAACGGTCCCGGGCCAGGTAAGGTGGCACCCGTGGGGTTACCGTGCGTGAGCATACGTACCCCGAAACCATCAGAACAACGGAAAAAACCTTAGTCCCACCACCATAACCTTCTGTTCCCGTGAGATCCCATCTTGGGGCCTGTTCCGGAGCTCCGCCGGAGGGGGGATCTTCCACGAAGTGCTTCTACATCATCATCATCGCCTCACCATGAGTTGTGAGTAGTTTACCATAGACCTTCGGGTCCATAGCAAGTATCTAGATGGCTTCTTCTCTCTCTTTGGATCTCAATACAAAGTTCTCCTCGGTCTTCGAGGAGATCTATTCGACGTAATCTCCTTTTGCGGTGTGTTTGTCGTGATCCGATGAATTGTGGGTTTATGATCAAGATTATCTATGAGAAATATTTGGTTCTTCTCTGAACTCTTTATGTATGATTATAATAACCTTGCAAGTCTCTTTGAATTATTGGTTTGGTTTGGCCTACTAGATCTATAGTTCTTGCAATGGGTGAAGTGCTTGGCTTTGGGTTCAATCTTGCGGTGTCCTTTCCCAGTGATAGTAGGGGCAGCAAGGCACGTATTGTATTGTTGCCATCGAGGATAAAAATATGGGGTTTATATCATATTGTTTGAGTTTATCCCTCTACATCATGTCATCTTGCTTAAGGCATTACTCTGTTCTTAGGAACTCATTACACTAGATGCATGCTGGATAGCGGTCGATGTGCGGAGTAATAGTAGTAGATGCAAAATCGTTTCGGTCTACTTGTCTCGAACGTGATGCCTATATATAATGATCATGCCTAGATAGTCTCATAATTATTCGCTTTTCTATCAATTGCTCGACAATAATTTGTTTACCCGTCGTAGAATATCGCTATCATGAGAGAAGCCACTAGAGAACACTATGGCCCCCCGGGTCTATTCTCAACATATCAATCTACACATACTTTACTTTTCCGCTTTTAATTTCTGTTCTTATAACCAAAAATACCAAAAATATCAAACTATCATCTCTATCAGATCTCACTTTCGTAAGGGACCGTAAAGGGATTGAAAACCCCTTATCGCGTTGGCTGCGAAGTTCTTATTTGTTTGTGCAGGTGCGAGGGACTCGTGCATGGTCTCCTACTGGATTGATACCTTGGTTCTCAAAAACCGAGGGAAATACTTATGCTACTGTGCCGCATCTCCCTTTCCTTTTCGAGGGAATACAATGCAAGCTCGAGAAGTAGCAATGCTTGAGTAGTTCTTTGTAGACCTACGGGTCCATAGTTAGTAGCTAGATGGCTTCCTCTTTCTCTTTTGATTATCAATACAATGGTCTCTTGGAGATCCATATGATGTAATGATGTCTACCACGCAACCTTCTTCTTGTAGATGTTGTTGAGCCTCCAAGTGCACAGGTTTGTAGGACAGTAGCAAATTTCCCTCAAGTGGATGACCTAAGGTTTATCTATCCGTGGGAGGCGTAGGATGAAGATGGTCTCTCTCAAGCAACCCTGCAACCAAATAACAAAGAGTCTCTTGTGTCCCCAACACACCCAATACAATGGTAAATTGTATAGGTGCACTAGTTCGGCGAAGAGATGGTGATACAAGTGCAATATGGATGGTAGATATAGGTTTTTGTAATAATAAAATATAAAAACATCAAGGTAGCAAGTGGTAAAAGTGAGCATAAACGGTAGTGCAATGCTTAGATACAAGGCCCAGGGTTTATACTTTCACTAGTGCAAGTTCTCTCAACAATAATAACATAACTGGATCATATAACTATCCCTCAACATGCAACAAAGAGTCACTCCAAAGTAACTAATAGCAGAGAGCAAACGAAGAGATTATTGTAGGGTATGAAACCACCTCAAAGTTATTCTTTCTGACCGATCTATTCAAGAGTCCGTAGTAAAATAACACGAAGTTATTCTTTCCGTTCGATCTATCCTAGAGTTCATACTAGAATAACACCTTAAGACACAAATCAATCAAAACCCTAATGTTACCTAGATACTCCATTGTCACCTCAAGTATCCGTGGGCATGATTATACGATATGCATCACACAATCTCAGATTCATCTATTCAACCAACACAAAGTACTTCAAAGAGTGCCCCAAAGTTCCTATCGGAGAGTCAAGACGAAAATGTGTGCCAACCCCTATACATAGATTCCCAAGTTCACGGAACCCGCAAGTTGATCACCAAAACATACATCAACTAGATAACGTGATATCCCATTGTCACCACAGATAAGCACATGCAAGACATACATCAATTGTTCTCAAATCCTTAAAGACTCAATCCGATAAGATAACTTCAAAGGGAAAAATCAATTCATCACAAGAGAGTAGAGGGGGAGAAACATCATAATATCCAACTATAATAGCAAAGCTCGCGATACATCAAGATCGTCCCATCTCAAGAACACGAGAGAGAGAGAGAGAGATCAAACACATAGCTACTGGTACATACCCTCAGCCCCGAGGGTGAACTACTCCCTCCTTGTCATGGAGAGCACCGGGATGATGAAGATGGCCACATGAGAGGGATTCCCCCTCCGACAGAGTGCCGGAACAGGGTCTAGATTGGTTTTCGGTGGCAGTAGAGGCTTTCGGTGGTGGAACTCCCGATCTATGTTATTTTCTGGAGGTTTTTGTATATATAGGAGGTGGTGGAGTCGGGGACAAGTAAAGGGGGTCTCCGAGCTGTCCACGAGGCACGGGGCGCGCCTAGGGGGGCGCCCCCAACACTTGTGGGCAGCCCGGGAACCTTCTGGTCCCCCTCCGGCACTTCCTGGGCTTCTTCTGTTCTAAAAATAACCTCCATTGAGTTTCAGGTCAATTGGGCTCCGTTTGATATTCTTTTTCTACGATAATCTAAAACAAGAGAAAAACAGAAACTAGCACTGGTCTCTGGGTTAAAAGGTTAGTCCCAAAAATCATATAAAAGTATATATAAAAGCCCATAAAGCATCCTAGAAGGATAATATAATAGCATGGAACAATAAAAAATTATAGATACGTTGGAGACGTATCAAGCATCCCCAAGCTTAATTCCTACTCGTCCTCGAGTAGGTAAATGATAAAAACAGAATTTTTGATGTGGAGTGCTACCTAACATAATTCTCAATGTAATTCTCTTTATTGTGGCATGAATGTTCAGATCCGAAAGATTCAAGATAAAAGTCTGTATTGACATAAGAATAATAATACTTCAAGCATACTAACAAAAAAATCATGTCTTCTCAAAATAACATGGCAAAAGAAAGTTCTCCCTACAAAATCATATAGTCTGGCTATGCTCCCTCTTCATCACACAAAATATTCATATCATGCACAACCCCGGTTTTAGCCAAGCAATTGTTTCACACTTTAATTTTTTCAAACCTTTCAACTTTCACGCAATACATGAGCGTGAGCCATGGATATAGCACTATAGGTGGAATAGAGTGGTGGTTGTGGAGAAGACAAAAAGGAGGAAGATAGTCTCACATCAACTAGGCGTATCAGTGGGCTATGGAGATGCCCATCAATAGATATTAATGTGAGTGAGTAGGGATTGCCATGCAACGGATGCACTAGAGCTATAAGTGTATGAAAGCTCAAAAGAAACTAAGTGGGTGTGCATCCAACTTGCTTGCTCTTGAAGACCTAGGGCATTTGAGGAAACCCATCGTTGGAATATACAAGCCAAGTTTTGTAATGAAAATTCCCACTAGTATATGAAAGTGACAAAGCAAGAGACTCTCTAGTATGAAGATTATGGTGCTACTTTGAAGCACAAGTGTGGAAAAGGATAGTAGCATTGTCCCTTCTCTCTTTTTTTGGAGGGGCTTCTCCTTTTTTTATTAGCCCCCCTATCTTTTTTTGGGCCATCTCTTTTTTCTTGGCCTTTCTCTCTCTTTTTTTATTTCCTCACACGGGATAATGCTCTAATAATGAAGATCATCACACTTTTATTTACTTACAACTCAAACATTACAACTCGAAGCTAGAACAAAATATGACTCTATGTGAATGATAATGATGAAGCATGTCATATGAACGGAACGGTGGAAAGTTGCATGGCAATATATCTCAGAATGGCTATGGAAATGCCATGATAGGTAGGTATGGTGGCTGTTTTGTGGAAGATATATGGTGGGTGTATGGTACCGACGAAAGTTGCGCGGTACAAGAGAGTCTAGCAATGGTGGAAGGGTGAGAGTGCGTATAAACTATGGACTCAACATTAGTCATAAAGAACTCATATACTTATTGAAAAATTCAAAGAATCATCAAAACAAAGTATTCAACGCATGCTCCTAGGGGAAGGGTTGGTAGGAGTTAACCATCGCGCGATCTCGACCTCCACACAAAGGATGACAATGAATAAATACCTCATGCTCTAACTTCGTCACTTAGCGGTTCACCATACGTGCATGCTACGGGAATCACAAACTTTAACACAAGTATTTCTTGAATTCATAGTTACCTCGCAAGCATAACTATAATATCACCATCCTCATATCTCAAAACAATCATCAAATATCAAACTTCTCATAATATTCAATGCACTTGTATGAAAGATTTTACTATACCCAACTTGGATGCCTATCATATTAGGACTAGTTTTATAACCAAAGCACATTACCATGCTGTTCTAAAAGACTCTCAAAATAATATAAGTGAAGCATGAGAGTTCATCTATTTCTTCAAAATAAAACCACCGCCGTGCTCTAAAAAGATATAAGTGAAGCACTAGAGCAAATGACAAACTACCCCGAAAGATATAAGTGAAGATCAATGAGTAGTTGAATAATTATGTGACTATGTGGAGACTCTCTAAGATTTAAGAATTTAAGATATTGGGATATTATTCAAACAACAAGCAAAATGAAATAAAATAAATTGACGCTCCAAGCAAAACTCATATCAAGTGGTGAATAAAAATATAGCCTTAAGTAAAGTTACCGATGAACGAAGACGAAAGAGGGGATGCCTTCCCGGGGCATCCCCAAGCTTAGGATTTTGGTTTTCCTTGAATTTTACCTTGGGGTGCCTTGGGCATCCCCAAGCTTTGGATCTTGCCACTCCTTATTCCATAGAACTTCAGAACACAAAACTCAACAGAAAACTCGTAAGCTCCGTTAGTATAAGAAAATAAAACCACCACTTAGATACTGTTGTTAACTCATTCTAAATTCATATTGGTGTAATATCTACTGTATTCCAACTTCTCTATGGTTCATACCTTCCGATACTACTCATAGATTCATGAAAATAAGCAAACAACACATAGAAAACAAAATCTGTCAAAAACAGAACAGTCCGTAGTGATATGTAACTTCCGAATACTTCTGTAACTCTAAAAATTCTGAAATAAATTGGTGGACGTGAGGAATTTGTCTATTGATCATCTGCAAAAAGAATCAACTAAAAAGCACTTTCCAGTAAAAAATGGTAGCAAATCTTGTGAGCGCTAAAGTTTCTATTTTTTACAACATGATCGCATAAACTTCACACAAGTCTTCCCAAAGGTTCTACTTGGCACAAACACTAATTAAAACATAAAACCACATCTAAACAGAAGCTAGATGCAATATTTATTCCTAAACAGAAGCAAAAGCAAAGAAAATAAAATTTGGTTGCCTCCCAACAAGCGCTATCGTTTAACGCCCCTAGCTAGGCACAATGATTTCAATGATGCTCACATAAAAGATAAGAATTGAAACATAAATAGAGCATCATGAAGAATATAACTAGCACATTTAAGTCTAACCCACTTCCTATGCATAGGGATTTTGTGAGCAAACAACTTATGAGAGCAATAATCAACTATCATAGGAAGGCAAAACAAGCATAACTTCAAAACTTCAAGCACATAGAGAGGAAACTTGATATTATTGCAATATGTAGAAGCAGATGATCCTCTCTCATAATAATTTTCAGTAGCATTATGAATGAATTCAATCATATAACCAGCACATAAAGCATTCTTGTCATGATCCCCAAGAATATAAATTTTATTACTCTCCACATAAGCAAAATTCTTCTCATTCGGAATAGTGGGAGTATCATAAGAGACTAGAATACTATAGATTGTGTCCACATTAAAAGAGTAATGTTCAGAAAAAGGGTAATCATAATCTTGACAAGTTTGATAAATATAATCATCACTATTTTTTATGGCATAAGTGTCATCACAATAATCATCATAAGTAGGAGGCACGCTTTCATCATAATAAATTTGCTCACCAAAACTTGGGGGACTAAAAATATCATCTTCATCAAACGTAGCATCCCCAAGCTTGGGACAGACATTAATTCCAGCAAATAAATTCTCAAACATGTCATTCTCATCAAACATAGCTTCCCCAAGCTTGGGCCTTTTCATATCATAAGCATAATCACTCTCATCATTAATAGTATGGATAGCACCGATAGTATAGCAATTATCATCATCATGATGAGTAGTAGAAACAACATCATTTGGGAGGGATACCTTATTGTCTTTGCTTCTCCGTCTTTTCTTTTTCTTATTCACATTATGTGTGGGTTTAATCTTCTTTTCGGAGCTCTTTATTAATGAGATTGGTTGAATAGAAGGCTCCTCCTCATTACCTGATTCATCATAAGAAAGAATAGGAGGATAATGGAAAATATCTTCCCTTTCATTAGTATTCTCTTCATCTTCTATTTGTTTTCTTGTCTTTATGTAATTGGCAATATAGGGATTTTCAATGCAATTCACCGCACAATACATATAAATTTCCTCTAGATCAAATTCAAGAACTTTACCAAGGACAAATTCTGGAAGATCCTTAGTTAAATGTTTCATTTCTTCATAACCCACAAGCAAACTAAGTTCATTATGATGCGCAAGGGAAATCAAGTCATCACAATTTTTGGATACGATACAATCATGAAACAATTTGAATTGGATATTTAAATGATCACGTTCGTTGCAAAGTTCACAAGGATGGCAAAGAAATTTTAAATTTTCAGCACAATCATCTAGCCTTTATTGCAACCATTTAGCTTCTAAATACTTATGTCTCTTGCAAATTCTATCTTCCCTATTTGGTACGTACTAGCAAACTCTATGCACTCCACAAAAATCGACATGCTTATAAGAGATATTTTCATCATGACTAGTGTAATCATCATTAGTACTATGGATATTTGAAGAATTCACACTAGCAATATTGCAATCATGCTCATCATTCAAGTATTTAGTGCCAAACATTTTAATACATTTCAATAATGAGGGATTACTATAGCTTAATTATCCGGGCGTTACAAATCTCCTCCACTACAAGAAATCTCGTCTCAAGATTTTAGGAGGTAGAAGGAAACAAAACGGGGTATTCATCACAAAGACGATCCTCAAGTTGCCAAGTGGCTTTATCTTCAGAATGATTTGACCACTTAACTTTTAGAAAATTGATAGCCCTCTGATGGGTACGACGTTCAACTTGAACGAGAATGCGGATCAGATGCTCTCTGTAAGTGAGATCATCTTGCAGTGGTTGAGTTTTATAAGCCGTGTGGTTGTTGCAATAAGACTTGTGACTCGGGGCATCGACCATGACATTAGCCTTTCCCAGGGTATAGGAAATACCCAAGTCATAGTTTGCTACGGTCTCCATCCATCTCTACTGACAGTGGTTCAGGTCTAGCCGAGTAAACAAATACTTCAGACTTTGATGATCGGTGAAGATCTCGCAATGATTACCCTGAAGGAAATGTCAACACAACTTCGATGCAAATTCAACTGCAGTAAGATCAAAGTCATGGACTGGGTAGTTCTTTTCGAAAGCCATCTTGGAATTCTCAAACGACTAGAGCATTTTTCAATTCTCACAAGAAAATAAGCATTTAGGGCATTCATGGAATAAACCCGTGATTCTGCATTTCGAACAAGATGATCATGGTAGCTTGCTATCTCACTCGAAGGATGTAGTAGATTGATGATCTTACTGACGCAAATGATAGAAGCGAAATGTGTCTTCAACCATATCATTCCTCGAATGAGGTCGATATTGGAAGACTTCAAAACAATCGGGGGACCATGGAATTCCAACCATTCAATTCCAACAGGGACGTTGTGACTAACCAAGGTGGTTCGACATCGGCCCGCGGAATGCAGCTTGAAATTTCGTCCAAGTGATGGCGGTTCCAACAGGTAAGGAACGCCTGAGGCTGTCCCACCATTTGAGGAGCGGGACCTTTCAGGTAATAGGTCGCGAAGGCGACATAGTTGGCAGGGGCTACTTCAGTAGACTCCATTTTGAAAGTGAGGACACCGAGTCAGTCATTAGCATCAAGGGACTTAATCGAGATGTAGTAGATGAAAGGTTTGAGACGCGCAAAGTCTTGCATAGCCACTGGGGCTAGTTGCTAATTCATATTGGAGCACGGAAGTTGAGCCCTGAATCGTTCCAAGAACTGGTGATTCAGCTCAACTACTATTTCAATCCAGCCATGTATTCGGGCGGTCACGACTAGCAGGTCTAACCATCTCGCTTAATTGCAATAGGGGGTAGTTTAACAAAGGGGAAGCAAGTGTAAGGATTCATTCATGATGTAACATGAGCATGAACAAATGCGAAGTATGTACAAAGCAGTAGTCATTGAAGACATAAATATACATATACGGGGCCAGTTACACGATGTTCGTATGAGTTTGGACAAGAGAAACATCATAGACATACTAGGCGGCATGCATGCACGCAGAGGATGGATACAACAACGAGACATAGCCAAGGCTACATCAACGTCGGAGGAAAACCACTCGAGCGTGGGATTTGCAAGTGGTGACGCAGGGTGCCCTCGTTATGCGGATCCTGCGGTCAGTGAACAATGTGAAGCAGATCCTGGCCCTCAATTTAAGAAAGGCGTAATACAAATCTCCGGGTGGATGTGATCACGAGATCCTAATGTTATAGTTCGGAAATTCATTTAACCCGAATAGAAGAGATATCACAATCCCAGAGTATAGACGAGGAGTAAAAGATCCTAATAACACCCAATTGGCGACGTGGGCCTGTAAGCCACACAACCATGGTAGTAAATCAGTTTTCCAAAGACTAGACTCAACTTCGGCCAAGGAGTTGGATAGCGGGGTTCCTATAGGCAGTCGACTCTGATACCAACTTGTGACGCCCCCAATTTCACCGTACACTAATCATGCACGCAAATGTGTACGACCAAGATCAGGGACTCATGAGTTGATATCACAACACAACTCCAGACACAAATTAAAATGATACAAGCTTCATATTACAAGCCAGGGGCCTCGAGGGCTCGAATACAGAAGCTCGAAGGTAACAGAGTCAGCGGAAGCAACAATATCTGAGTACATACATAAGTTAAACAAGTTTGCCTTAAGAAGGCTAGCACAAACATCAACGATCGAAGAGGCAAGGCCCCCTGCCTGGGACCTCCTAACTACTCCTAGTCATCAGCTGTCTCCATGTAGTAGTAGGCTCTGTCGGGTACTAGTATTAGTCGAATGGTGTGGCATCTGGCTCCTGGTGCTGGGGATCGTTACAGAAAACAAAAAAATTCCTACGCATAACCAAGATCCATCTATGCAGTTTACTAGCAATGAGAGGGAGGGAGTGCATCTTCATACCCTTGAAGATCGCGATGCGGAAGTGTTACAAGAACGCGGTTGGTGGAGTCGTACACGCGGCTATTCAGATCGCGGTCGATTCCGATCTAAGCGCCGAACAACGATGCCTCCGCGTTCAACACACGTACAGCCCGGGGACGTCTCCTCCTTCTTAATCCAGCAAGGGGGAGAGGAGAAGTTGGGGAAGAGCTCCGGCAGCACGACGGCGTGGTGGTGGAGCTTGTAGTTCTCCGGCAGGGCTTCGCCAAGCTCTACGAGGGAAGAGGAGGAATTGGGAGGAGAAGAGGTCAGCGCCTGGGAAGGGGGTGCGGCTGCCCTCTTTGTGCTTCACTATATATAGGGGGAAGGGGGGAGGAGGTGGCGCCCTAGGGTTTCCCTAGGGGAGGGGCGGCGGCCACAGGGGAAACCCTAGATGGGTTTGGGCGCCCCCACCCCTAGGAAACTTGCCCCCCAAGCGGGGAGGGGCGGCTACCCTAGGGGAGGCGCCCCCACCTCTCCAGGTTACGTGAGATGGGGTGGGAGGGGCGCTCAGCACCTTAGTGGGCTGATGTGCCCCCTCCCCTTGGCCCATTAGCCCCCCGAACGCTTGCCGGGGGCCTCCGAAACCACTTTCGGACACAATGGTCGTCACCCGGTACCCCCGGAACAATTCCGGACTCCAATACCCTTCGTCCAATATATCGATCTTCGCCTCCGGACCATTCTGAAGTTCCTCGTCACGTCCGGATCTCATCCAGGACTCCGAACAACCTTCGGTAACCACATACTATTCCCATAACAACTCTAACGTCACCGAACCTAAAGTGTGTAGACCCTACGGGTTCGGGAACCATGCAGACATGACCGAGATACCTCTCCGGCCAGTAAGCAATAGCGGGATCTAGATACCCATATTGGCTCCCACATGTTCCACGATGATCTCATCGGATGAACCACGATGTCGGGGATTCAATCAACCCCGTATACAATTCCCTTTGTCTACCTGTATAGTACTTGCCCGAGATTCGATCGTCGGTATACCGATACCTTGTTCAATATCGTTATGGCAAGTCTATTTACTCATTCCGTAACACATCATCCCGTTACCAACCCCTTAGTCACATTGAGCTCATTATGATGATTTCTTACCGAGTGGGCCCAGAGATACCTCTCCGTCATACGGAGTGACAAATCCCAGCCTCGGTTCGTGCCAACCCAACAGATGCTTTCGGGGATACCGGTAGTGTAGCTTTATAGTCAACCAGTTACGTTGTGACGTTTGGCACACCCGAATTATTCCTATGGTATCTGGGAGTTGTACAACATCATGGTCTAAGGAACAGATACTTGACATTGGAAAAGCTTTAGCAGACGAACTACACGATCTTGTGCTAGGCTTAGGATTGGGTCTTGTCCATCACATCATTCTCCTAATGATGTGATCCCGTTATCAATGACATCCAATGTCCATGGTCAGGAAGCCGTAACCATCTATTGATCAACGAGCTAGTCAACTAGAGGCTCACTAGGGACATGTTGTGGTCTATGTGTTCACACATGCATTACTGTTTCTGGATAATACAATTAAAGCATGAACAATAGACAATTATCATGAAAAGGAAATAGAATAATAACCATTTCATTATTGCCTCTAGGGCATATTTCCAACAGTCTCCCACTTGCACTAGAGTCAATAATCTAGTTACATTGTGATGAATCGAACACCCAAAGAGTTCTGGTGTTGATCATGTTTTGCTCGAGGAAGAGGTTTAGTCAACAGATCTACGACATTCAGATCCGTATGCACTTTACAAATATCTATGTCTCCATCTTGAATATAATTTCGGATGGAGTTGAAACGGCGCTTGATTTGCTTGGTCTTCTTGTGAAACCTGGGCTCCTTGGCAATGGCAATAGCTCCAGTGTTGTCACAGAAGAGAGTCATCGGGCCCGACGCGCTTGGAATAACTTCTAGGTTGGGGATGAACTCCTTCATCCAGACTCCTTCCTGTGCTGCTTCGAAAGCAGCTATGTACTCCGCTTCACATGTAGATCCCGCCACGATGCTTTGCTTGCAACGGCACCAGCTGACTGCCCCACCATTCAAAATATACATGTATCTGGTTTGTGACTTAGAGTCATCCAAATCTGTGTCGAAGCTAGCATCGATGTAACCCTTTACGACGAGCTCTTCGTCACCTCCATAAACGAGAAACATGTCCTTAGTCCTTTTCAGGTACTTCAGGATGTTCTTGCCCGTTGTCCAGTGTTCCATACTGGGATCACTTTGGTACCTCCCCACCAAATTTATGGCAAGGTTCACATCAGGTCTAGTACACAGCATGGCATACATAATAGAACCTATGGCTGAGGCATAGGGGATGACACTCATCTTTTCTCTATCTTTTGCCGAGGTCGGGCATTGAGCCGTGCTCAATCTCATACCTTGCAATACAGGCAAGAACCCTTTCTTGGACTGGTCCACATTGAACTTCTTCAATATCTTGTCAATGTATGTGCTTTGTGAAAGACCAATGAGGCGTCTTGATCTATCTCTATAGATCTTGATGCCTAATATGTAAGCAGCTTCTCCAAGGTCCTTCATTGAAAAACATTTATTCAAGTAGGCCTTTATGCTTTCCAAGAATTCTACATCATTTCCCATCAGCAATATGTCATCCACATATAATATGAGAAATGCTACAAAGCTCCCACTCACTTTCTTGTAAATACAGGCTTCTCCCTAAGTCTGTATAAACCCAAATGCTTTGATCACCTCATCAAAGCGAATGTTCCAACTCCGAGGTGCTTGCACCAGCCCATTGATGGAGCGCTGGAGCTTACATACCTTGTTAGCATTCTTAGGATCGACAAAATCTTCTGGCTGCATCATATACAGTTCTTACTTAAGGAAGCCGTTAAGGAATGCCGTTTTGACGTCCATTTGCCATATCTCATAATCATAGAATGCGGCAATTGCTAACATGATTCCGACGGACTTCAGCATCTCTGCGGGAGAGAAAGTCTCGTCACAGTCAATTCCTTGAACTTGTCGATAACCTTTAGCGACAAGCCGAGCCTTATAGATGGTCACATTTCCATCCACGTCAGTCTTCTTCTTAAAGATCCATTTATTTTCTTTGGCTCGCCGATCATCGAGCAAGTCAACCAAAGTCCACACTTTGTTATCATACATGGATCCTATCTTGGATTTCATGGCTTCAAGCCATTTGTTGGAATCCAGGCCCGCCATCGCTTCTTAATAGTTCGAACGTTCACCGTTGTCTAACAACATGATTTCCAGGACAGGGTTGCTGTACCACTCTTGTGCGGAATGTGTCCTCGTGGACCTACGAAGTTCAGCAGTAACTTGATCCGAAGCTTCATGATCATTATCATTAACTTCCTCTCTAGTCGGTGTAGGCAACACATAAACATCTTCCTACACTGCGCTACTTTCGGTTCGAGAGGGGTGACAATCACCTCATCGAGTTCCACTTTCCTCCCACTCACTTCTTTCGAGAGAAACTCTTTCTCCAGAAAGGATCCATTCTTGGCAACAAAGATCTTGCCTTCGGATCTGAGGTAGAAGGTATACTCAATAGTTTCCTTAGGGTATCCTATGAAGACACATTTTTCCGATTAGGGTTCGAGCTTTTCAAGTTGAAGTTTCTTGACATAAGCATCGCATCCCCAAACTTTTAGAAACGACAACTTAGGTTTCTTACCAAACCATAGTTCATACGGTGTCGTCTCAACGGATTTAGACGGTGCCCTATTTAAAGTGAATGCGGCAGTCTCTAAAGCATAACCCCAAATTGATGTTGCCGACCTTCTTATCTGCTAAGTATTTGGGGCAATTCCGCTTCTAGTGACCCGTTCCCTTGCAGTAAAAGCACTTAGTCTCAGGCTTGGGTCCATTCTTTGGATTCTTCCCGGCAACTGGCTTACCGGGCGCGGCAACTCCTTTGTCGTCCTTCTTGAAGTTCTTCTTACCCTTGCATTTGTTGAACTTAGTGGTTTTATTCACCATCAACACTTGATGTTCCTTCTTGATTTCCACCTCCGCTGATTTCAGCATTGAATATACCTCGGGAATGGACTTCTCCATCCCTTGCATATTGAAATTCATCACAAAGCTCTTGTAGCTAGGTGGGAGCGACTGAAGGATTCTGTCAACGACAGCGTCATCTAGGAGATTAACTCCCAACTGAGACAAGCGATTATGCAACCCAGACATTTTGAGTATGTGCTCGCTGATAGAACTATTCTCCTCCATCTTACAACTGTAGAACTTGTTGGAGACTTCATATCTCTCGACTCGGGCATGAGCTTGGAAAACCATTTTCAGCTCTTGGAACATCAAATATGCTCCGTGCTGCTCAGAACGCTTTTGGAGCCCCGATTCTAAGCTGTGAAGCATGCCGCATTGAACCACGGAGTAATCATCACTACGCGACAGCCAGGCGTTCATAACGTCTTGAGTTGCTGGGAAAATAGGTGCATCACCTAGCGGTGCTTCAAGGACATATGCTTTCTTGGCAGCTATGAGGATGATCCTCAAGTTACGAACCCAATCCGTATAGTTGCTACCATCGTCATCCAGCTTGGTTTTCTCTAGGAACACGTTGAAGTTGAGGGCAACATTAGCGTGGGCCATTTGATCTACAAGGCATATTGTAAAGATTTCAAACTATGTTCATGATAATTTAGTTCATCTAAACAAATTTAATGAACTCCCACTCAGATAGACATCTCTCTAGTCATCTAAGTGATACATGATCTGAATCGACTAGGCCGTGTCCGATCATCACGTGAGACGGACTAGTCATCAACGGTGAACATCTTCATGTTGATCGTATCTTCTATACGACTCATGTTCGACCTTTCGGTCTTCCGTGTTCCGAGGCCATGTCTGTACATGCTAGGCTCGTCAAGTCAACCCTAAGTGTATTGCGTGTGTAAATCTGGCTTACACCCGTTGTATGCGAATGTTAGAGCCTATCACACCCGATCATCATGTGGTGCTTCGGATAACGAACCTTAGCAACGGTGCACAGTTAGGGGGAACACAATTCTTGAAATTTTAGTGAGAGATCATCTTATTTAGTACCGTCATTCTAAGCAAATAAGATGTAAAACATGATAAACATCACATGCAATCAAATAGTGACATGATATGGCCAATATCATTTTGCTCCTTTTGATCTTCATCTTGGGGGCTCCATGATCATCATTGTCACCGACATGACACCATGATCTCCATCATCGTGTCGTCATGAAGTTGTCTCGCCAAACGTTATTTCTACTACTATGGCTAACGGTTAGCAATAAAGTAAAGTAATTACATGGCGTTTTCAATGACACGCAGGTCATACAATAAAATAAAGACAACTCATATGGCTCCTGCCGGTTGTCATACTCATTGACATGCAAGTTGTGATTCCTATTACAAGAACATGATCAATCTCATACATCACATATATATCATTCATCACATCCTTTGGGTCATATCACATCACACGAGACATGCTGCAAGAAAAAGTTAGACGTCCTCTAATTGTTTTTGCAAGTTTTTACGTGGCTGCTATAGGTTTCTAGGAAGAATGTTTCTTACCTACACCAAAACCACAACGTGATATGCCAATTTCTATTTACCCTTCATAAGGACCCTTTTCATCGAATCCGATCCGACTAAACACTACAAAAAAAGACATCCGTGACATTTTGGTCCGAACGCAACTTTTTTCTGTTATACTTATGACACTTCTATGGCAATAATTGTGACAAAACACAGTATCATCATAGATGTGGTGGGGTCCTACTTCTATGACAAAAAATCATGACAGAAAATGGGCTTTTCGTCCTGGGCGGGCCGGAGACGTAGCTGCATGACATTCTTTGGGCCGTCCATGATGGAAAAAACCGTGGTAGAAGCGAGGGCGAGGAAAATATTGGGGTGTTCCCGGTTACGATGGGTGGTCGGGGCTGAGCGATGCGCGTTTCTCTCATACACGCACGCGCGTGGGCGCGAGGCGTTGGGCTCTAACTGAACCCGAGCGATTGCACTGCAGGCTACGCATTACTGAACCCGAGCGATCGATCAATGGCTGTTAACTGAACCCAATCGAGCGATTCCTTCGCTATGGTTGCTAACTGAAGCCGATCGATGCTGCCTCTACATGAACAGTGAGCGTTGCTGGGGGGTTTGGATGAACAGTTCCCGGTGGGGGTGGCTGAATAGGACCCCGTGGTGTTGCCTATGCTTGAACAGGACACCGTTCGATCGAGCCGGTTGGGGCTGCACGAACATGATCCCGTGGAGGGCTGCATGAATAGGACCACCCCATGGAGGGCTGCATGAACAGTAGACGGTGGAGGGCTGGATGAACAGTAGCCCGTGGAGGGCTGGTTGAACAGGAGCCCGTTGAGAGGGCTGGTTGAACAGTAGCCGGTGGAGTAGCGCCTGGTGGAAGCTGAACAGTCATAGGTGGAGGCTGGAGGAGGTCGATGATGGATGAACAGTAGCCCGTGGAGGCTGGACGGGTCGACGGTGGTGATGAACAGTATCCCGTGGAGTCCCGTTTTGTGGTACGCCACACCCCTTCCGATGAACAGGACCCCCGTTTCGACCGTAGCGCTCCAACACAAGTCTGTTTCCTCCGTTTTGCGGTACGCCACACCCCTCTCGATGAACAGGACCCCCGTTTCGACCGTAGCACTCCAACACAAGTCTGTTACCTCCATTTTGCGGTACGCCACACCCCTCTCGATGAACAGGACCCCCGTTTCGACCGTAGCGCTCCAACACAAGTCCATTTCCTCCGTTTTGCGATACGCCACACCCCTCCCGATCAACATGACCCCCGTTTCGATCGTAGGAGGTCCGTTTCCTCCGTTTTGCGGTATGCCAGACCCCTCCCGATTAACAGGATCCCGTTTCGAACGTGGCCGGTCGAACACAAGGCCATTTCCTCCGTTCTGCGGTACGCCAGGCCTCGTTTCCATCGGCTGTTCCATCCAAGCCCTCCCGATGAACACGACGACGCATTCCGTTCCGACCCAGCTAGTTGGCTCCCCATGAACACGACGATGATGCTATTTCTCCGTTCCGACCCGGCCATGTACACGAGCCCTGGCCGTACATATGCGCGATTAGGCATTCGAGACCCGCCCGTATGTACGTATGTGGCCGTATTTACTTTCTTGCACCCTGGCCGCTGTACGTATGTGTACATGCTACGTGCGCGCCTCTGCTACGACACGTGCATGCCTCTACATCGACTAGTATGTACATACATGTTCGTGACCAGAATGACAACGCTACGTACGGTTCGACCAGGTGGGTCCTGACTGTCAGGCACTTCAATGCATGCGAAGATGTAGCTTGTGGGTCCCAGCAGTCAGGGGGGCGAATCGTTTTTTTGCCCAGACGCACTTCCTTGCGTGCGAAGATGTAGCTGGTGGGTCCCAGCAGTCAGGGGGCAACGTTTATTTCACGAAATATAGCGGCCCGTCCGGTGGGTCCCCGCTATCAGGTTGAGGAATAATTATTTTGCGCGTAATAAGGAGGCACTTCCTTGCTGCGGCCGTGGACCCAGCTATCAGCCTCTCCACATACAGTCCACATCTGATGGAAGCCGTTCCTTGACCATGTTGACCACACCGTGTCGAGAGCACAGGGCGGTGGATGACGGCGAGGCCTAGGAAGGGGACGACGCGGAGCCGGGGAAGACGCGGTAGTGGATACCCACGCGTAGAGGAGTACGAGGGTTCACTGGTTCCCTGCGGTGAGGCTGCCGTCGCCGCAGAATAACAGGGGGTGTGGGTGAGTAGAGGGATGGCCTGGCCAGCGGTCGGAATAGTAGGGGGCGGTGAGGCCTCCATGACAACACAGCCGGCCACGGGAGGCAGGAGCATGCGGCACGACCAGCGCTGCTTTGAGCGGCTGGAGCAACAAGACCAGAGGTTGAAGAAGCACTAAGGCCGTTGGATGGACATCGTACGGTCACTGGAGCTAGAATCGTTCATATTGACTAAGTTGACAAAGCACTCCCTCCCCGTTAACTTAGTAGGCCCACAAGTCAGCCTCCCACCAAGGTGGGTCCCAACCAGCAGGGGGAGTATTCATTTTTTCGTGCGTAATAAGGAGGCGCTTCCGGTGGGTCCGAGCTGACAGTGGGGGGACCTTTTTTTCGCGCAATACGGTGGCCCGTCCGCTGGGTCCCAGCAGTCTGGGGGAAATGTTTTTTTCGTGAAATACGGTGGCCCGTCCGGTGGGTCCCTGTTGTCAGGTGGAGGAATAATTATTTTCCGCATAACAAGGAGGCACTTCCATGCTGCCGTCGTGGACCCAGCTGTCAGCCTATCCACGTACAGTCCACGTCCGATGGAAGCCGTTCTTTGACCATGTTGACCACGCCGTGCCGAGAGCACCAGGGCGGTGGACGACGGCGAGGCCTGGGAAGGGGACGACGCGGAGCCGGGGAAGACATGGCAGTGGATGCCCACGCATAGAGGAGTATGAGGGTTCACTGGTTCGGCTGCGATGTGAGGCTGCCGTTGCCACAGAATAACAGGAGGTGTGGGTGAGTGGAGGGATGGCCTGGCCAGTGGTGGGAGTAGTAGGGGGCAGTGAGGCCTCCGCGGCAGCACAGCCGGCCACGGGAGGCGGGAGCATGAGGCACGACCGGCGCTAGTTTGCTAGCTGGTTTGGGCGGCTGGAGCAAGAAGACCAGAGGTTGAAGAAGCACTACGGCCGTTGGATGGACATCGTACGGTCACTGGAGCTAGAATCGTGCATATTGACTAAGTTGGCAAAGCCCTCCGTCCCCGTCAACTTAGTAGGCCGACAAGTCAGCCTGCCACTATACTGGGTCCCAGCTAACAGGGGGAGTATTCATTTTTTTGTGCGTAATAAGGAGGCACTTCCTTGCGTGCGAAGATATAGCTGGTGGGTCCGAGCTATCAGCAGCGGTAACGTTTTTTTCGTGAAATATAGAGGCCCTTTCAGTGGGTCCCAGATGTCAGGTGGAGGAATCATTATTTTGCGCGTAATAAGGAGTTATTTCCTTGCGTGCGGTCGTGGACCCAGCTATCAGCCTCTCCACGTACAGTCCACTTCAGATGCATGTCGGTCGTTGACCACATTGACCAGGCCGCGCCGAGAGCACCAGGGCGATGGACGACGGCGAGGCCTAGGAAGGGACGACACGGAGCCAGGGAAGACTCGGCAGTTGTTTCCGACGCGAAGGAGTAGGAGGGTTTACTGGTTCGTCTGCCGTCCCCGCAGAAAATAACAGGTGTGGGTGAGTAGAGGGATGGCTAGGCCAGCGATGAGTGTACGGTGGGGCGATGAGTCCTGCGCGGCAGCACAACCGGCCATGGGGAGGAGGGAGCAGGCAGTCCCGTCGGCGCTTGTTTGAGCGGCTGGAGCAGGAACAACAGAGATTGAAGAAGTACGACGGCCGTTGGATGGACATCCAACAGTCACTGCTTGTGCGTCAACCTTTTTTTTAGGAAAGCCTCAAATCTATGGAAAACATCATACAACCCATCTGCCATTATTTCTAATAATTTACAGTCCATTTGCTAATTCTTAAGGTTTTTTTGGAGCCCATATTCTTTTTGTTAGCATTACAGCACATATTGTGGCCACGGTTAAAAAATTATACGAAATTTTGCATATGTCGGTGTGGTCCGAACTGTTGTTAATCCCAAAATTTTGAGTCACATTTAAACTCATTTTAAAAATAAATGTTTATCAATATAAAATCCAACAAATTGTCCACACATAAAAATCAATGCAATTTAAAATGTCGAAATGAAAAAAAAGAGTTCTGAAACTAATTGCCGGTTTGATGTGTTTTAAAAATGTACAACCCATTTCTCATTACTATTAGGCCATTTTCTCGGCCAGCCGACTGAAGCTCTCCTCGTATTGAAAGATTTGCAGCCCAATAGGCCTGACAAAGCAACTTACTTGCCAAATCACAAAAAAAAACTGGGTTGTGGCCGTGGACCCAGCTGCGGTCGTGGACCCAGTTTTCAGCCTCTTCAGATGGAAGTCGGTCGTTGACCACATTGACCACGCCGCGCCGAGATCGCCAAGGCGGTGGACGACGGCGAGGCCTAGGAAGGGGACGACGCGGAGCCGGGGAAGACGCGGCAGTGGATGACCACAAAGAGAGGAGTACGAGGGTTCACTGGTTCGGCTACGGTGTGAGGCTGCCATCGCCGTAGAATAACAGGGAGTATGGGTGAGTGGAGGGATGGCCTGGACAGCGGTGGGAGTAGTATGGGGGCGGTGAGGCCTCCGCGGCAGCACAGCCGGCCACGGGAGGCAGGAGCAGGCGGCACGACCGGCGCTGCTTTGGGCGGCTGGAGCAAGAAGACCAGAGGTTGAAGAAGCAGTATGGCCATTGGATGGACATTGTACGGTCACTGGAGCTAGAATCGTTCATATTGACTAATTGACAAAGCCCTCTGTCCCCGTCAACTTAGTAGGCCCACAAGACAGCCACCCACTATGGTGGGTCCTAGCTAGCAGGGGGTATTCATTTTTTTGAACGTCATAAGGAGGCACTTCCTTGCATGCGAAGATATAGCTGGCGGGTCCGACCTGTCAGCGAGGGACGTTTGTTTCGCGAAATACAGAAGCCCTTCCCGTGGGTCCTAGCTGTAAGGTGGAGGAATCATTATTTTGCGCGTAATAAGGAGGCATTTCCTTGCGTGCGGCCGTGGACCCAGCTGTCAGCCTCTCGACGTACAGTCCACTTCCGATGGATGTCGTTCATTGACCATGTTGACCAGGCTGCGTCGAGAGCACCAGGGCGGTGGACGACGGCGAGGCCTAGGAAGGGAACGACACGGGGAAGACTCGACAGTTGTTTCCCACACGGTGGAGTACGAGGGTTTACTGGTTCGTTTGCCGTCCCGGAGAAAACAGCAGGTGTGGGTGACTAGAGGGATGGCTAGGCCAGCGATGGGAGTACGATGGGGCGGTGAGGCCTGCGCGGCAGCACAGCCGGTCATAGGGAGGAGAGAGCAGGCAGTCCCGTCGGCGCTTGTTTGAGCGGCTGGAGCAGGAAGAGCAGAGATTAAAGAAGCACGACGGCCGTTGGATGGACATCCAACAGTCACTGCTTGTGCGTCAACCTTTTTTTTAGGAAAGCCTCAAATCTATGGAAAACATCATACAACCCATCTGCCATTATTTCTAATAATTTACAGCCCATTTGCTAATTCTTCAGGTTTTTTTTGGAGCCCATATTCTTTTTGTTAGCATTACAGCCCATATTGTGGCCACGGTTAAAAAATTATACTAAATTTTGCATATTTCAGTACGGTCCGAACTGTTTTTAATCCCGAAATTTTGAGTCACATTCAAACTGATTTTTAAAATAAATGTATATCAATATAAAATCCAACAAATTGTCCACGCATAAAAATCAATGCAATTTAAAATCTAGAAATGAAAAAAATAATTTCGAAACTAATTGCCGACTTGATGTGTTTTAAAAATGTACAACCCATTTCTCATTACTGATAGACCATTTTCTCGGCCAGCCGAATGAAGCTCTCCTCGTCTTGAAAGATTTGCAGCCCAATAGGCCTGACAAAGTGACTTACTTGCCAAATCACAAAAAAACTGGGCTGTGGCCGTGGACCCAACTGCGGCCGTGGACCCAGCTATCAACCTCTCCACGTACTGTACTCATCCGATGGAAGTCGGTCGTTGACTACATTGACCACTCCGCGCCGAGAGCACCAAGGCTGTGGACGACGGCGAGGCCTAGGAAGGGGACGACACGGAGCCGGGGAAGACGCGGCAGTGGATGCCCACACGGAGAGGAGTTCACTGGTTCGGCTGCGGTCTGAGGTTGCCGTCGCCGCAGAATAACTGGGGGTGTGGGTAAGTGGAGGGATGGCCAGGCCAGCGATGGGAGTAGTATGGGGGCGGTGAGGCCTCCGCGGCAGCACAGCCGGCCATGGGAGGCAGGAGCAGGTGGCACGACCGGCGCTGCTTTGGGCGGCTGGAGCTAGAAGACCAGAGGTTGAAGAAGCACTATGGCCGTTGGATGGACATCGTACTATCATTGGAGCTAGAATCGTTCATATTAACTAATTTGACAAAGCCCTCTGTCCCCGTCAACTTAGTAGGCCCACAAGTCAGCCACCCACTATGGTGGGTCCCAGCTTGCAGGGGGGTATTCATTTTTTTGTGTGTCATAAGGAGGCACTTCCTTGCGTGCAAAGATATAGCTCGTGGGTCCACCCTATCAGCGGGGCGAACATTTTTTCGCGAAATACAGAGGCCCTTCCCGTGGGTCCTAGCTGTCAGGTGGAGGAATCATTATTTTGCGCGTAATAAGGAGGCATTTCCTTGCGTGCGGCCGTGGACCCAGCTGTCAGCCTCTCCACGTACAGTCCACTTCCGATGGATGTCGTTCATTGACCACGTTGACCAGGCTGCACCAAGAGCACCAGTGCGGTGGACGACGGCGAGGCCTAGGAAGGGAACGACATGGAGGCAGGGAAGACTCGGCAGCTGTTTCGCATGCGGAGGAGTACGAGGATTTACTGGTTCGTCTGCCGTCCCCGGAGAAAACAACATGTGTGGGTGAGTAGAGGGATGGATAGGCCAGCGATGGGAGTACGGTGGGGCGGTGAGGCCTGCGCGGCAGCATAGCCGGCCGCGGGAGCAGGGAGCAGGCAGTCCCGCCGGCGCTTGTTTGAGCGGCTGGAGCAGGAAAAGCACAGATTGAAGAAGCACGACAGCCATTGGATGGACATCCAACAATCACTGCTCTCGTGTGCATTATTTCTAATAATGTACAACCCATTTGCTAATTCTTAAGAATTTTTTTGGAGCCCATCCTCTTTTTGTTAGCATTGCACCCCATATTGTGGCCACGGTTAAAAAGTATACGAATTTTTTGCATATTTCGGTGCGGTCAACTGTTTTTAATCCCGAAATATTGATTCACATTCAAACTATCTTGAAAAATAATTTATATAAATATAAAATCCAAATAATTGTCCATGCATAAAAATCAATGGAATTTAAAATCTTGAAATGAAAAAAAAATTGAAACTAATTCCCGGTTTGATGTGTTTTAAGAATGTACAGCTCATTTCTGGGCAAACCGAATGAAACTCTCCTCGTCTTGAAAGATTTGCAGCCCAGCAGGGCTGATAAAGCAAGTAGGCCTCGTTTGGGTATTTCTTAAAAAAAAAGAACATGGCTAGCCATTTTCAGCAAAAAAATACAATTGGGCTCATGATGTGGTAAACATAAATAAAACCCTGGCTAGACGGGCCACAGCCCCCGCACAGCCCCGTTGTTACCATTTACTAGGGTGGATGGGTTGTTTTGTCTTGGGCCCAGAGAAACAATTACTACTAGTACAGTGGAGACACTCTACAGCTACCCAGGAAAACAATTACTACTAGTACAGTGGATACAATACCGCTTCTGGCTCCTCCTAGGTCATCGAAACGTCTCCCTCTACTGAATGCCATTATACTTTTGTTCACCGACATGCAGGCCATGCAGCGCGCGGGCCCAAATGCCATCCACCAAATTAGAAGGCAGTATCCAGGCGGAGAGTCACCCCAGTCGTAGCGCGGCAATAACGAGCCGTCGTATCACAAAACCGCACCTCCCCGCAGTCTAAGTTTGACGGACGAAGCAACCATAAATTCACTCTTCGCTGAATTCCCTTCTCCCTCACCGTCTTCAAGAAAGGCAACACTCGCATCTGCCACTGTTCTTCTCCCCCAACGAAGGGAAGGTAAGCGGATCCGTGATGTTGGTATATTTTCGTTCAGAGAAAAAAAACTTTTGCAAAGCAGTAACCGATCCTCACTCTCTTTTTTGTTTCATTGTCATTGCGATTGTGTTTTCCTTTTAGTAGTCTCCTAGTATTCGTCAGTTTCATGATGGGCCAAGGAGAACCTGGCAAAGATCTGCCAATATTGGAGCAAATGCGGGAGGCTGATCCCCACGAGACAGAGAGCTCCAAGAAGATGGAGGCAGGCACCGAGCCGACCCCAGATACGCTCACGGGCACTACTGAGATGGTCAACGCCCTGTTTGAGGTTACAGCCCCCGTGGCATTATAGGAGAAGTTTTCCCCCTTTGAGGATGTGCCCCCCCTGAGCTGCCCAAGGTGATTTTCTTCTTTGCCGATCTGGATTGTGTTTTTTCATCTAAGTATGTGGTGATGAATAATGCAAAATTTTATTAGCTTCGATGCCATGCTATACATAGTGGTTTGAATAACTTGTGTTTCTTATACTGGAAGGTAATTTAGAATTTGTTTTTGTTTCAATTAGAGCCGTGATGCTGACAAGGATTGTGTGGTTGTACATGTCACTCGCTATGAGGCTCATGACCTGACTATACGCACTGGGAAAATAGAGTTTTTAGGCTGTTGGATCCTGGAAGCCATTTGCGCTTATACCAATGTAGAGTTGTATTCCAGCCTCACTGTTGTCAGGCGTGTTGTCCAGGGTGTACTAAATCACAAGAAGTTCAAAGCTACTCCTTCGTTTGTGAGGCATACTGTTCTTGTCAAGCTTACGCATGAAGATGACGTGGCATGCCCACAAACAAGTTTATGAGTGGCAAGGCCACAAGGTTGTCTTCATGAAGGTTCGTAGGATTGAGCTGCTGCCGGACGTCCTCGATGATGTTCATGGCAAGGTCCATTTTGTGTCCATCCCAAATTAGATCGAGGCATGAAATACTTGCCCCAGCTAGTGTTTAGTAGTAGTTTGGATTCTGTCTAATTATCCGAACCTTGCCTGTTATCGAGCCCTTTGGGGCTAGTACTCTGTTTGAATCCGTCTATGGGAACTGCTGCTACTTTGTGTGCCCGTGAATCATCATAATTGTTGCCGAAACAGATGCGTCCTCACTAGTTTTATCATACGAGCAGTGTGATTTTTGATGAAATAGAGTACTCGTTTGAGAATTGTGCGCCGACGTATACATAAGTACTTGTAAACACTATTGGTGCTACCCCACTTGTAAGGAGTTGTGCAAAACATGGCACATTGGCTCAGCTCGCTTCAACACTAGGCTATCGACCAGCTAACAATCAACAATCTGCTGTCTGACATATAAGCAACTATGTATCTTTTTACAGTGGTTCATGCAGTTAACTGAGGCCACAATGTAAATTCCAAACATTCACACACTAGTCCAGCCTTCATGTGGAACACTCACATTAAACTCGGCTTCATAAAAAACTTGAAAAGCATAAGTTAAGCAATTTTATACATCTCAATGATTCATAGAACATAACAAACATATACTAGTTCACAGCAAAAGACAAAGTTGTGAGAAGGTTTACGAATCAGGAAAAAACAAGCAAGGCTTCTCTCAGCAAAGGGCCTCCCGGCAGGCTTAAATTTCCTGGAGTTCACTCTGGTTTTTTCTTGTTGCCACCATCCAGGGTTATGTTCTCTCATTCCAGAATAACCAATTATAATTGTGTTCTCAGCTGGAATGCTGAACTGAACCATGTTGTGTACTGACCAGCTGAAATTCTTGTGCATTCCAGTAAATTTAAGAACCGCTATTTGCAGAAAAAAGCAGACCACAATGCCTCTTGTCCGCGCACCTGTCCAAATAACCGACGTGCAGCCGTGCCAGCTAGTCCTCGGTCCATGGATGAACTGGTAGAAAGTGCATTCCCGACTAGGATGCAGTTGTTTTCGCTCGTCCCTACACTGCAATCAGGAAGTAGAACGTACGAATCAACTTCTTTTATATTGCGTTGGTCATTCTACCTAGTAACTACCAATGTAGGAATACCTGGAAGCCGGGTGGTTAGAGGACGGCAACAAGGGATAGCCATCTCATTTTGCGCAGTTCTACTAACACTGAGGTGTGTGCTTTTGATTGCGCGGATAGAAACGATACGGAGACAGACATCCCGAAACTATATGGAGACAGACATCCCTGTTTGCGCAAATACGAAATACGGTTATTTAAACAGTGACAGATATTTGAAGTGGCGTATGATTAACAACAGCATCTATTGTGTTATAATTGGCACTAGATTGAAAGTATGAAAGTGTCCTTAAGTAAGTAGCATCACATCACATCAACACTGCCACTAGATTAACATGCACAACAATAGCATTAGTATTACTATCATGAGAGTAGCACATGGTTAGTAAATGTGCAATCAAATTTGTGCAGTTCCACTGGGATGAAGCAATGTTAGCGGTGTGAGATTTAAGTGTAACTGCAAAAACATAATTCATGGGAAATAAAGCAAGACAGAAGCACTTCATAAAATGGTGGTGGCATTGCTTCAACTTATCGACGGCACTAGACCATTACTTATAGTGACATTAGGTGGCATTGCTTAATGCTTCATGTGATTTTACATTAATGGTAGCGATATGGGCGTAGGGACAGCAGAGGCATAAAGTGGTGAGAAAGATGTGGTTGCCGAGAGCGGCAAGCACTTAGGCAACATGTCTGCATTTGTCCCATTTTTTATCTCCTCGGCGACATTTTCCTATGTGAGCACAGGAAATCTAGACCTGCTCATTCTCATTTGCGTTGTCCCCCAACACCCGTCACTTTCTTTCCTTTTTCAACCAAGAGATAGGTCCAATTCCCCCACCCTTCGCCATCCACCATGCTTCTTTTCAACCAAGAGACCGGTTGGGTAGCCAGTATCTACTACTTTCCCCCGTTTCCTCTTAGAACCAAGTCCTAAATTCATGCTACAGCTTTACCCACTTTCTTCCCTATTTGAACCAACTCTTAGAGTCGACTGTATGAACTAGCTTTACCTCTAATAATAGTACAAGTCTAGGTGGCTTTGGAACAGCGGACGGAAGTAGAAAAAGATCCACACGAAGCCAAGTGGGGAGCTGGGGCAGTAGAGCAAGGCAGGTTTCAAAGGAATATATACCTGAGGGTCGTCGGCATGTGGCAAAGACGGGGTCGGGAGGCCACATCTTGGCCACAATACCGCAGGGAGGAAGAAGAGGTCGGAGGCCCTCCGTAGCCGGCGCTCTCTCGGAGAGAACGGTACGGCCGTCGATCGGGACGCGCGGGCAGCCGTTGGTCTCATCCCTCACCGCCGACGACAGCGTGAACGATGCACCTACACCCAAGCCCTGGTCGAGGTTGTCCGACCGGATTTGTGACCAGCCGTGAGCTGAGAGAGAGGGTGGCCACCTATGTCTTGCTTAGATCTGGAGAGCATGAGAGAGTAAACGAGAGGAACCCTAGTAAAGCAAGCGCTAAGGCTCCTGCTTATATATATAGTGGAGTGATTTTGTTGTACCAGCTTCAAAAAAATGCGCTCCTACGTGTACTCATGAGTGGGTGTGAGAGAACTAGTGCGTGCGTGCACCGCTTCTCTTTGTGAGAGTACAATATACTATGCCCAAAGAACGTTTGCCACATGTGTAATAGTATAAGTGTGTGACGTGTGAGCTAAAATAAAATGTGCGCGACGTCTTTTGTTTTTTAGAAGTTCTGAGGGTAGGGTGTGAAGAGCACATATGTGTGTGACGTCTACCTGCAGATAGACGGTGGGTGCGAGAGGACTCGGGAGGGTGCGTGTGCGTGAGAGAGAGGGGGCCACGTATCAATGCAATGCATGTGTCCGTAAATCATTATCCGACAAACATTTGCCACAAGCCTTTTCCTGACGAACGCCGTAATAACTGTTAGATCCGCATCCGATAGTGTCAGTTTTGCCATGTCATTTAACAGAACAGCCACTCCTCCTACACACAAATCTTCCACGTGAGTGTAAGCAACTGCCGTACGCTCCCTCCGTTCCAAAATGCAGTGCATATAGCTTTATTGAAAATTCGAACCTCGCAAACTTTTACCGAGTTTTCGTGTACCAAATTGCACATGTAGAATATTTATTGATCTTCGAGAGGTAACTATAAAGATGGGGGAGGAGTCTACAAAGAAAGTCCATCGTATCACCTGCAACAATTTCAACCATCCTTTGGTGTGGAGGAATATCATAGGAACTCTATATGATATGATTTTTATAGGATTTTTTCCTTTAGAACCAATTGGTTCATAGGAATAGATTCATATACTCTACATTTCAAAGGAATTAAGGGCTTCTTTGATTCAAAGGATTCTCAAAGGAATTTTGAAGGATTCAATTCCTTATGATTTTTTCCTATGTGGGGTGTTTGATTCATAGGATTGTAAACCATAGGAACTTTTTCATAGGATTCATTTGCACTAGATTTCATAGGAAATTTTCAATCCACTCTAACCTCTATGATAGAATCCTACATTTTTTCTGTGCACAATTGAAAGTGCAGTATATCGACTAGAGGAGGGGGTGAATAGGCGATTTTTATGAAATGCTTCAAAACATGGTAGTTTCGAAGACAAACGATAAACTCAATCCTATTAGTATGCAGCGGAAATTTGACTACACTAGATAAGCCATAGTCATGTATTCAATGAAGTGAAAGGATGAAGACTAATAGCAACTAGGCAGTAGGGATCATAAAGGAAGAAGGAATGAAGACAATCCCAACAAGTAGATACTCAGTGAAGACAATCAAATAAGGCAAGCATGCAATGGCTTCACAACGTATGGCAGCAAGTAAAGGAAGGGAAGGATAGAACCAGTAGCTCGGGGAAGACAGTGATTTGTTAGACCAGTTCCAGTTGCTGTGACAACTATACGTCTGGTTAGGGAGGCTGAGATTTAACTCAGAAGACCGCATCTTCACCTTGTTCCCCTTGAGCTAAGGACACCTAGTCCTCGCCCAATCACTCTGGTAAGTCTTCAAGGTAGACTTCCATACCTTCACAGACTTCGTTCACCGGCGATCCATAATGTCTCTTGGATGCTCAGAACGCGACGCCTAACCGGCTGGAGGAAACACAGTCCTCAAGTGTAATAAGTCTTCAGGTCACACAGACAGAAAGACTTCAGTGATGCCTAACACTCTTTGGCTCTGGGTGTTTGGGCTTTGTCCTCGCAAGGATTTCTCTCTCAAATGCTTCGGAGGTGGGTTGCTCTCAAACGACAAAAGCCGTGCAATAACTCTGAGCAGCCACCAATTTATGGTGTAGGGGGTGGGCTATTTATAGCCACTGGGCAACCCGACCTGATTTGTCCGAAGTGACCCTGGGTCACTAAGGAACTGACACGTGTACCAACGGTCAGATTTGAAACACACACGGCAACTTTACTTGAGCTAAAAGTAAAGCCGACTCATCCGACTCTGGATAAGATTTGCTCTCATAGTCTTCGCTCAAAGACATAGGATTTGGTTGAGCATCACTTCAGTCACTCTGACTTAGTTCACTTGGACCCCACTTAACAGTACGGTGGTTCCTATGACTCAACAAAGAAGAAAAGGAAATAACGAAACATCTACGTCTTCGCTCTCCATAGTCTTCACACAATGTATTCTCATGTCATAGTCTTCAATATGATTGTCTTCATATACCACCACTGATACCAATGTCTTCATACATTTTTAGGGGTCATCTCCGGTAGGTTAACCGAATCAATGAGGTACTACTACCTGTGTTATCCTGCAATTCTCACAAACACATTAGTCCCTCAACCAGGTTGGTCGTCAATACTCCAAAACCAACTAGGGGTGGCACTAGATGCACTTACAATCTCCCCCTTTTTGGTGATTGATGACAAACTGGTTGAAGTTTTCAACGGGGATAAAGATATGTGAAATTGTAAAGGATAAAGGTATTGTCTTCGTAAGTAGCAAAAGGCTCCCCCTAAAGATGTGCATATAGTTGATTTGCCTTTGAATGCAAATGCACATGGCAGGTTGTACTTGTGGAGATCCTCTTCAACTTATGAAGACAATTCATCATGCACAATTGATATGTCGAAGATAATGACATGCATAATGAAAGATGGACGTCTGCAATAATGACTAAGTGCGGAATATAAGATAGCAGATGCGGAATTTATCATCACATTACAGAGTAGCATAAAAACGTAGCAGACGACCATCAATTTAAGTGTTACAACTCAAAGAACCAAATGTAGCAAAACGAGAGTTGTAAACACTAGGCAAATTATAAAGCACCCGCCCATATGAACCCGCTTGAAGACTATCAACTCATATGATTCTCCCCCTTTTTTCAGTAAGGACCAAAAAGTTTTGAAGAAATAGAGCTTCTACTCGTTCCCAGTTGGAGCAAAAGAGGATGCACGGTCGGTGTTGGTGTTTGGCGGTGCAGAAGTAGTTGGTGCAGTGTTGATGCACGCTGAAGTAGGAGGTGGTGAAGTAGTGTTGTCAAACTTGAATCTCTGTGAAGCCATCGTCTTGAAGATCCGCTTCAGCACTCAGCAGGGTCAAACTCTTCCAAGACCTCCGACATGTTTCATGAGCAACAAAGGCATTCTTGGTGGCAAGATTGCGAATGCGATTGACATCCACCAAGAGGCTTTGCATATGACGCTTTAGCCAGAGGTGATGCTTGTCCTGTTTCTGATGAAGAGCAACCAGAAGCTCTCGGTTATTTAGGACACGAGATTGCTTCTGAGGCCTCTGGGCGATGGTGCTCTCAGTGGCTTCGGTTTCAGCGTGTCGAGGTAGACGAGTACGGCCAGCCAGAGGATAAATGCGTGAGACTGCTGGAACACCTTCAATCTGCTGAGTGAAACTCTGGTGATCAGCGTTGTGAACACTAACAGGCTCTTTAGCAGGCTCTTGGTAGATGGCTTCAGCTGACATATCAACCTCACGCAAGAAAATCTGATGGTTGCGAGCAGAGGGCTGATAGGTGACAGCTGAATGCAACTTGATGAGGTGCATTATCCAAGGGGCATAAAATTTCGGACCAAATAGATCAGCTCCAGACATAGCCATTTCCTAATGAAGAAATCTTTTGCATTGAAGCTGATGCCATTGAAGATATAGAAGACCAAAGTCTTCATAGTGCCTTCAAGCTTGGCTGATGAAGAATGTCCTTTGATTGGCCATAGAGTACGCCTTATGATGTGATAGATGGTGCGCGACAGGTACTCTAGGTCTTCAACAGAGAATTCCTTAGGATATTCAGCATCACTTGGCAGAGGCTTCATCATGCTGAGCATTTGGCTCATGTTGGGCTGGCGCTTCTGAAATATACTCTCCAAGGCTTCAGTGTGTAATGGACAACCAGGTTCATATAGATCTCCTGGAGTGGGCAGGCCAGTAAGCTCAATGCGATCAAAGGCTTTAGCTTCATGATGCACATTGCCTGTCATCCACTCAAGGACCCATGTCTTCGGATCCCTGCTGTAGCCTCGAATGTGGAGGGTTGCATAGAATTGCAGAAGCAGCTCTTCATTCCAATGCTCTTTATCAGTTACAAAATTGAGCAAGCCAGCATCACGGAAGCAGTCAAGAGCTTCCTCCAGGAAAGGCAGACCAGCAATAGCTTTAGTGTCAAGACGCATATGAGGGAAAATGCGCCCTTGATCATAGAGTACTCTAGAGTAGTAGCTGCGCTGCTGATGGCTCCAGAACCGATCTGATGATATTCTTGGCTTGGAATATGGGTTCTTGGCGCTGTCAAAGAAGGTGTTGTGGGCAGTGAAGCTATTGGCATTGAATGACCCTGAAGAGGTTGCAATACCTGGAAACCTTGGCAGTCTTGGCTTAGGCTTCTGAACTTGGGGCCTGTGCGCAACATGATGATCAAACTGAGGACCAGCAGCACGCGGTCCAGTGATAGGTGGTGGAATCAGAATGGGCCACCGGACAATAACAAGCTGATCATCCTTGTTGTATGCTTGCTCAATGATATGGGGCCGTGGAGGCGGAACAGGAGCAGATGCATTATCTTCAAGCTGCAGATTTGCTTGACGTGCAGCATTGGCGTCAGGCGCATCACTGGCTTCAGGCGTAGCACTGGCTTCAGGCACAGTCACTTCAGGCGCAGTCACTTCAGGCGCCACTGTGTCTTCAGGTGCCACATTAGCTTCAGCCATGACCATGTCATTGGCTTCAGTGTTGGTGGTGGCAGCCTCTGAATTTGTAACCTCCACTTCAGGAGCTGGAGGGTCGGACACGTTCTCCTCGAGAACAGGGGGTGTGGCAGTACGTTCCTCTTCAACTTGGGGTTGTTCTTCTCCTTGGGGTGGTTCTTCTTTGGCTGATGTAGCCGGCATATCTTCAGCCGCTTTGGCTTCAGATTCTGAGGGGTTCACAGTCGGAGCAGCATCAGGTGCGGATGGTTGCTCTACTCCTTCTGGAACACTTGGGGCGATGACTTGAGGCCTTGGTCCTTTGCGAAGCGTGCGAAAAGCTGGCGATGCCTGAGGAGATGGAAGTTGTTGGGCCTCAAAGTCTTCATATTCAAGCACTGAACTGGTGTCTTGAGTTGGCTGAGGTGTGGCTGGTGTATCCTGTGGGTGATCAGCCCACGAGTCATCCTGTGCAATTGGCGTCAATGGATGACCAATGCTGATGCGTTCGCTGTTCGTAAGAACAGGCGAAGATTCAATGTTGTACTCGATCTGAGGAAGGACTTCATCATCTTCAACATTGTCATGAGGACCAATGTCTTCAGCTGCGGTGGGGTCAACAGCCGGAATATCTTCAGCCTCTGTGGGAGCAGGCTCATGAACAGTCATTCGACGTTCTCTCTGGGCAGATGCAGGGCGAGCAACTGAGATTGGCTCGACAAAGGTAGGCTCTTTGGAAGCAGCCTTATCCTTCTTGGTTTTGCGCTTCTTAGTGGGTGGAGCTTCATCAGTAGATTGCTTGCGCTTGCTAGCTTCAGCTTCAGCCACCTTTGTGTAGGATCGAAAGTATGTCTAGAGGGGGGGTGATTAGACTACTTGTAAATATAAAAATCCTGCCTTTTGATCAAGAATAGTTTTTGGCAGATTCACAATTATGATCAAGTCATGCATCACCCTACACATGCAATTCTAGAATATTGGCAGCGGAAAGTAAATTGCACATGTAGTAAAGAGAGGTGGAGAAGAGCAAACGCAATTTGGAGACACGGTGATTTTTCCCGTGGTTCCGATAGGTGGTGCTATCGTACATCCACGTTGATGGAGACTTCAACCCACGGAGGGTAACGACTGCGAGTCCACGGAGGGCTCCACCCATGAAGGGTCCACGAAGAAGCAACCTTGTCTATTCCATCATGGCCTACGCCCACGGAGGGCTAGCCTTACTCGAGGTAGATCTTCACGAAGTAGGCGATCTCCTTGCCCTTACAAACTTCTTGGTTCAACTCCACATCTCGATGACGGAGGCTCCCAAGCGACACCTAACCAATCTAGGAGGCACCACCCTCCAAAAGGTAATAGATGTTGTAGATGATGATGAACTCCTTGCTATTGTGCTTCAAATGATAATCTCCCCAACACTCAACTCTCCTCACTGATTTGGCTGTGGTGGAAGAAAGGATTGAGTGGAAAGCAACTTGGGAAGGTTAGAGATCAAGTTTCATATGGTAGGAGTGGAGCAACTTGATCTCAACACAAGGATAGGTAGTTCTCTTCTCAGAAATGTAAGGTAGGAGTGGTAGTTCTTTCTGATGGCTCTCTCCACGAATGAAGAGGGGGTGGAGGGGTATATATAGCCTCCACACAAAAATCCAACCGTTACACACATATTTGAGCAATCTCGGTGAGACCGAAGTGGACAACTCGGTGAGACCGAAAGTTCAAATAATGTGAACGTTGGGGTTTTCGGTGGGACCGAAAATACCATCTCGGTTAGTCCGATTTGAGTAAAGACAGGAGCTTGCCAGTTTCCGTGGGACCGACTTCATCATCTCGGTGACACCGATTTGATGACAGAAGGTTACAGAAGCTTGGCAGCCCATGTTTCGGTGAAACCGATTTCAAACTCGGAATATCCGATTTTTCTAGGGTTTTGGCTTATGGCTGAGGTGGTTCATCTCGGTGTGACTGAGTTTGGAATATCGGTGGGACTGAGATTACTTATGAGTGTATATTGTAGTGAAAGTTGCTGATAGTTAAAGGAGATATATCACTAAGCACTTGAGCAACCAGATCATCAACATAACCTCATCCCCTTTAAATAGTATTGGCTTTTCCTATGGACTCAATGTGATCTTGGATCACCAAACCAAAAAAATGGAGTCTTGAGCTTTTGCCAATGCTTGCCTTAGCATTTTGAGGGGTCCACTTCTTCAGTCATTGCCATACCCATATCACTGAACTTCTCTGAAATGATTCTCAAGTAACTATTAGTTCAATGATATATATGTTGTTATTAATTGCCAAAAGCACCCGGGGATTAGTTGCACTTTCAATCTCCCCCTTTTTGGTAACTGATGACAACATATAGATCAAAGCTTCGACAAGAGATATAATCAATGAATAATATCGTCGCTTTGAGAAGTATGTGATAAGCAAGAGCTCCCCCTAAATTTGTGCATTATTTAAGATTTGCGTTTGAATGCAAATGCACAATCGATTAGGATCATGGGTCACTCTTCCATGTCACATACATCTTGGTGGAGCGCACAAAATGATAAGAATGAACAGCATGCACCCAATCACCAAGACATGAGTAAATAGTCATACAAGATAGGAATAGCATATGATAAGCATTAAGCACACATTAAAGCATAGTATGACCAAGCACTCATTAAGGTAGCATCAAACGTAGTATCAAGCACACTGAAAGTCTCGAAAACCAAAAGTATCTCAAAGAGACCGCAAAAGAACGAAAGAGCAAAAGCGCAAAAGACAACAGCACTCTCTCTCTCGAAGCCCTATGATCTATACAATTTCTCCCCCTTTGGCAACAAGTTACCAAAAAGTTTGAAAAAGCATAGAGCTAAACGTCACTGGGACTCTGCTGGCGGCTCCCGTCTGGGTTGATGTCGGAGTAGATATGACGGCATCGGCGAAGACTTCAGCTGATGTCTGTGCTGGAGGAGTGGACACTGGAGCTGTAGCTGGAGTAACTGCTGGAGCTGTAGGAGGTGCTGAAGTTGTAGTCCTGGTGTCAGTCACTGGAATAGCAGCCGATCGGGATCCTCTGGGAACCGGAGCAGTCTGTCGATGAGAGTCCTGGACTAAGTCATCCTGCATAAGCTCTGCCTTTGTCCTGCTTTGCTTCCTCCATGTCTGCCTCAAGCTTGTTGACGGTCACTTGAATTTCAGTCAGCTTCACGTCCAGAGCGTGGATCTTCTCGTCAACAATCCTCTCTAAGCTCTCCTGAGACTGTTCAATGCTAGCCAGGCGTTGTTCAATCCTTTGGGTTGCTTCAAGAATCTGCTCTCCGAAACTCTTTGGTTTAGCTGCTGCTGCTGCTGCTTCTTAGTCAGCTTTGGCTTTCCTAGCAGCTTCTATCTTGGCTTGACCTTCAACAGATGTTGGATCCTCCTCGTCCATCACAACAACATTGTCTTCATGCTCTGGCTACATGGGTAAGTGTTTCCTATCCAACAAGAATTTTCCCGTGCCAAACTTGGCATTGATAAGCATCTGAATCTGTGGGGCAAATCCACATGACCTTTTCTGGTCAGCTGCAGTCCTCTTAATGGTCTCTACCATTAAGTCCATCACCTTGAAAGGTGCCTTCTCATCAAGTATATGCAACATGTTGATAGAATAGCCTCTGATCATGCGATGATCTCTAGACTTGGGCATCAAGGTATGCCTCAGAATAGTATTAGTGGTAGGTAAACCTGCCTGGAGATAGTAGACTGAGCCGAGCTTCCATACTTCCAAATCTGCTGCGGGGATCTCCTTGTACATGTTCTTCATGGAATCATGATTCTTCTTTGGAATCCCATAGACATCAATATCATCTTCTCGCTGCACTGGAGCATTCAGAATTTCTGCCCATTCTTCAACAGAAGAAGAGAACCTTTGACCTTCAGTCATCCAGGTGATCTTCCCATCATGATAGAAGTGAGCTGTGGCATAGAATTGCATAATCATCTCATCGTTCCAACTGGTCAACTTCTGACCCACAAACTCTGCAACGCCACATGCAGTGAAGCTTTCATGCACATGTGGAAAGAAATCTCTGTGCTCTTCGCTGTCAATGTATTCCCAGTCAACATATCTGGTGTCTGCGACTATTGGCTTCTTGTCCATCAGCACAGTCTCATAGAAGTCCTGCTGCTCTCTGGTGTGAAATCTGGGATCTACAGCAGTTCTTCTCCTCACGGCATATGGGTCAGCTTGTCTCCATAGCCTGAGACCTCTATCTTTCCTTGCCTTCATATCCTCGGCTTGAGGATGAGCATCATTGTGAAGTGGCAGTTTTGGACGGAGTTTCAGCAACACTTGTTCTTCCTCATCAGACTCAGCTGGTGGCACATCATCCTTGTTCTTCTCAGATGCTGGAATGTTTCTGGTAGTCCTCTTGGGCTTGGTAGCAGGCTTTGCTGGAGCTGCCTTAGCTTGAGCAGATTTCTTGGGCTTTGAAGTGGCTCCGGCCTTAATGGCATCACCCATGAGCTTCTGCTTCTGAGGAGCAGGCTGGGGTGCTTCTTCTTCTTCATCCTCGACTGCTGCATCTGCATGAGAATCAATATACATTACCCTTTTTCTCTTGGAGGTTTTCTTCACTTTGCTTGGAGCTGGCTCTCCCAAATTCAGCTTCTTAGCAACAGTTGATTGCTTGACTTTGCTGGTGCCCTTCTTAGACTGCTGACCTTGTTGCTCTTTGGCAACAACCTTTCTCTTAGGCTTGGAGGTCACCTCTTCCTCAGCAACGAAATCAGAATCCTCATCATTGGAATTCTTCTCCTTCCTTGCTCTGGTGGCTGCAGGAGGCATGCCACTTAGTGTACTCCTCTCACCATCATCAAATGGGCTACTAGCCTCAGGACTAGTGTCTGCCTCAGGAATGTCTGCAATAGGTGACTCTGACCTGTTCTGACTGTCACTGGCATCTGACATGGCTGACAACCTGTGAATAGATAAGGTATAGGCAGAGAAGAAGAGTTATCACAAACTGCAGAGGTTTTTGCAAAAAAAAAAGAGTTCAAATTTTAGTTTTAAGTTTTCACAGAAGACATTTCGGTCAAACCGAGTTTGAGTATCGGTGAATCCGAAGTGTTTAACAGAAGCTTACCACACCACTTTCGGTTAGACCGAAGTGGGTTTCGGTCCTGCCGATAACACTAGGGTTTCACTAAAACTACATTTCGGTCACACCGATTTGCACAACTCGGTTGGACCGAAGGGTGCAGTGCAATGGCCAGAGGCCAAATCGGTCACACCGAAATTCTAAAATCGGTTTTACCGAGATGTGTTCTGAGGAAACCTAACCCTAAAATTTTTACTCGAATCTAGTTCGAACGAACCAATCTGGTGTAAAGGAAGATTTCAATCATGGCCAGATATTGGGCAAACCAAACGTGCATTGAATCGGAGATGGGAGCACGAGTGGGATCAAGACTCACCCTAACTTGGTGGAGTCTCTCTACGGCGGCAACGGCGCGGAGGAGAAGTCCGTTGACGGCGATGGAGACCTGCGGGGAGGGCGCACAGGCGACGACGGCGACGATCCGGAGATCAAGGCGACGGCAGCAGGGGATGTGGGGCGAAAATGTTTGAAGGAGTAATCAACGCGCGCTGCCCTCAGTATATATATCCCTTTGCTGTCGGTGGGACCGAGTTGAAAAACTCGGTGGCACCGAGATGGATAACTGCTAGGCAGTTACGCATTTCGGTCACGCCGAGATTTAGAACTCGGTTTCACCGAGATGAAACCTAGATCAGTCTAAATGCTTTCGGTTTGACCGAGTTTGAGAAAGTTGGTCTGACCGAAATCACTTAGAAGGTTTTGGAGGTTAGCCCTTGACGGATCGGTGGCTCCGAGTGCTCCTCACTCGGAGGGTCCGAAAATGACTTGTTTAAAGTTTGTGATTTAAGCATGAATAGAATTTGAGACAAGAAAGCATAGATAGCTAGGGGAGGTACTTAGGCATTCTTGTCCATCCATTTGGTCGAAAAAAAATCAAAACAACCAAAACAACAAATGGATGTCCTCGAATGGATAAAATCATGCATTCAACATGCTCACACAATAAGATAGCAAATGAAATATGTGTCAAACATGCACAACCAAAACTCTAGCACTTAACACACAATTTGTCGATGACTAGGTCATCTTTATATGAGTATATTGACTTAGGAGCCAAATGAGAACATTTGATCATAGGTCATACTCATCGTTTAAGCACAAGTGGGGTTACCACTTTTACATAAAGCATTGATGTGTTCACATCATTTGAAGATGCTTTAGCTCAATTTTTAGAGTAAAGCTCCCCCTAGATGTGAAAACCCCTTTTTAAAAGGGTCAAACTAACCTTGGGTTGTCGTAGAAGACTTCATGTAGATGTTGAAGATGTGGATGCTCAATGTTGATGGATATCATCAAGAGTTGGGAGCTATCCTTTGGATTAGGGCACTTTCAATACCTACATGGGTTAGTCACACAAGGAACAAACAAAGATATCCATGGACATAGATTGAAGTTCACAATAGATGATGTCCATGAAAGCAATGATTACCTTGTCCCTTGACTTACCAACAAGAGGGTTTGTGACTCCATGAACTAGTGCACGATATGGAAGTTGATTGCACAAGTTGCCAAAATGAATGTGAGTGAAGTATGTTGGCGGAGTCACCCTAAAGAACCTTCTAGTTCTTCTTCTTCGGGATCCACATCATCTTGATGGGAATCCTTGGGGTTGTAGTTGAGCTTGACGAAGTAGAACTTGATGTTTCCTTGGGAACCCACTTGACCATGGCTTGAGGTGCTTCAATGAATGCATCAATCTCCTCTTGAAGCTTGTCCTTGGCTTTTAGCTTGTGTTCTTGTGGTGGAAGGTCATCTTGAGCTTGTTCCACATTGGAAGAAATAGGATCATACTTCTCCTTTTGAGAAACAAACTGTGGAGTAGGATATTGACCTTCTTCCCACTCAACACCTTCGACGTTGAACTTTCGCTCAAAACCAATCCCTTGATTCTTCCGGTGCCTTCCTTGCTTGCGAACAATTTCCTCAAAGTTCTTGCTTCCGGCAAGACTCTTGCAGACACCTTTCTCTATGATTCCCTTCAATAAGCTATTCTCTTGCTCAAGTGTAACTTGGCTTGAAACATTGTTAGTGGAATCAAGAGAACTACTAGAAGCAACAATATTGGATTTAGCATGGTTATTGTTACTACTAGAGGAAGAATTTTTCTTATGCTTGTCATGCTTAGTCTTAATAGGTGGCAAGAAATTAGACAAGAGAAGTCGTTTGGCAAGATATGAAGAACTCTTCTTTCGAAGATCGTCATTGATCGCTTTTAGAAACTCATGTTCTTGCTCTAGAGTGAGCTTCTCGAAGCGTAGCTTCTCATGAGATCTTAGGAGCTCTCTATGATCTTCTTGAGTTGTTTCATGAGCTAACTTAAGAGTGTTTAGTTCTTTAGTTAGACGCTCAATCTCCTTCATAGCATTGTCATTCGACTCTTCTCGACTATAAAGACTACTAGCATTTTCATCGTTACTAGGCTCACTAGATTTATCATGCAAGAGCTCATCTTCACTAAGAAAGTCATCCTCATCACTATTGAAGTCAATGAATTCAGGGTGTGTTACCTTGGGGCCTTTAGCCATGAAGCATCTTCCAATTCCCTCATTTGGTGAATCAAATAAGTCGTAGGAGTTGGAGGATACGAGAGCAAGACCGGCAACACCTTCATCTTGACTGTAGTCGGAGTCGGAGTGATAGCTTCCATCGGATTGATTGTCGGAGTCGGAGCCGGAGACCCATTCACCTACATGAGCTTGATGTCTTCTTCTTGTGTAGCTCCTTGATGACTTGTCTTTCCTCTCCGAATCCTTGCTTCTCCGAGAGGGTCTTCGTTCATAACGATCATCTCTACTCCTTCTCTCTTTCCGAGGTGACTCATTTCTTGATCTTCTTCTTGGAGATTCTTCTCTTCTCTTGTGGGGAGCCGTACACTCATTTGAGAAGTGTCCGGGTCTTCCACAATTGTAGCAGTTTCGATCACGACTAGAAGATCTCTTTTCATCATATGATCTAGACTTTGAGCTTCTCTCTTTGCCTCTATACTTGTAGAATTTGTTGAAGTTCTTAACCATTAGGCTTATCTCTTCATTGGAAACTAACTTGTCAATTGAGGTTGTGGGAGCATCACTTGTAGCTTTGTAAGCACCACTTGACTTGTTGTGAAGCTCTTCCTTATCCTTAAGTGTCATCTCATGAGCAACAATTCTTCCAAGGACTTCGGTTGGCTTGAGAGTCTTGTAGTTTGGCATCATTTGGATCAAAGTGCACACGGTGTCATACTTTCCATCCAAAGCTCTTAGAATCTTCTTGATGATGAATCGGTCGGTCATTTCTTCGCTTCCTAAGCCGGCAATCTCATTTGTGATGAGAGCTAGCCTAGAGTACATTTCAGCGACTCCTTCACCATCCTTCATCTTGAACTTGTCAAGTTGACCTTGAAGAATATCTAGCTTTGATTCCTTCACAGACTCGGTACCTTCGTGCATTTCAATCAAAGTATCCCAAATCTCTTTAGCATTCTCAAGACGGCTGATTTTGTTGAACTCCTCGGGACACAAAGCATTGAAGAGAATGTCACAAGCTTGAGCATTGTTTTGCAACATCCGCAATTCTTCCGGTGTAGCTTCGCGATCCGGAACTTTTCCTTCCTCGAAGAATTCACCTTGCATACCAACACAAATAATGCCCCATGCGGCTGGGTTATGACCAAGAATATGCATTTTCATTTTATGCTTCCAACTAGCAAAATTTGTGCCATCAAAGTAAGGACCTCTACGATAATTACCCTCACTAGACGCCATACTCTCCTAGGTTGTGAAACCAAGCTTATGGAGTCCAATGCAATGGAAACCAATACAATGGAGACCAAAGCTCTGATACCACTTGTAGGATCAAAAGTATGTCTAGAGGGGGGGTGATTAGACTACTTGTAAATATAAAAATTCTGCCTTTTGATCAAGAACAGTTTTTGGCAGATTCACAATTATGATCAAGTCATGCATCACCCTACACATGCAATTCTAGAGTATTGGCAGCGGAAAGTAAATTGCACATCTAGTAAAGAGAGGTGGAGAAGAGCAAACGCAATTTGGAGATGCGGTGATTTTTCCCGTGGTTCCGATAGGTGGTGCCATCGTACATCCACGTTGATGGAGACTTCAACCCACGGAGGGTAACGGCTGCGCGAGTCCACGGAGGGCTCCACCCACGAAGGGTCCACGAAGAAGCAACCTTGTCTATTCCATCATGGCCTACGCCCACGGAGGGCTAGCCTTACTCGAGGTAGATCTTCACGAAGTAGGCGATCTCCTTGCCCTTACAAACTTCTTGGTTCAACTCCACATCTCGATGACGGAGGCTCCCAAGCGACACCTAACCAATCTAGGAGGCACTACCCTCCAAAAGGTAATAGATGTTGTAGATGATGATGAACTCCTTGCTCTTGTGCTTCAAATGATAATCTCCCCAACACTCAACTCTCCTCACTGATTTGGCTGTGGTGGAAGAAAGGATTGAGTGGAAAGCAACTTGGGAAGGTTAGAGATCAAGTTTCATATGGTAGGAGTGGAGCAACTTGATCTCAACACAAGGATAGGTAGTTCTCTTCTCAGAAATGTAAGGTAGGAGTGGTAGTTCTTTCTGATGGCTCTCTCCACGAATGAAGAGGGGGTGGAGGGGTATATATAGCCTCCACACAAAAATCCAACCGTTACACACATATTTGAGCAATCTCGGTGAGACCGAAGTGGACAACTCGGTGAGACCGAAAGTTCAAATAATGTGAACGTTGGGGTTTTCGGTGGGACCGAAAATACCATCTCGGTTAGTTCGATTTGAGTAAAGACAGGAGCTTGCCAGTTTCGGTGGGACCGACTTCATCATCTCGGTGACACCGATTTGATGACAGAAGGTTACAGAAGCTTGGCAGCCCATGTTTCGGTGAAACCGATTTCAAACTCGGAATATCCGATTTTTCTAGGGTTTTTGGCTTATGGCTGAGGTGGTTCATCTCGGTGTGACTGAGTTTGGAATATCGGTGGGACCGAGATTACTTATGAGTGTATATTGTAGTGAAAGTTGCTGATAGTTAAAGGAGATATATCACTAAGCACTTGAGCAACCAGATCATCAGCATAACCTCATCCCCTTTTAATAGTATTGGCTTTTCCTATGGACTCAATGTAATCTTGGATCACCAAACCAAAAAAATGGAGTCTTGAGCTTTTGCCAATGCTTGCCTTAGCATTTTGAGGGGTCCACTTCTTCAGTCATTGCCATACCCATATCACTGAACTTCTCTGAAATGATTCTCAAGTAACTATTAGTTCAATGATATATATGTTGTTATTAATTGCCAAAACCACCCGGGGATTAGTTGCACTTTCACTTTGTCTTCTTGAGCTTTGAAGCGGTTGGGGTTGCCTTAGGCTTCGTGCCGGTCATGCTAGCAGGGAAGACTATGCGAGGCATTTCCTGCCCTGATTCTTTAGCTTCGGGCACAGGTTGCTTCTTCTTCTTCTTGGCAGCCATCCTTGGGTCAATACCAGGATGCCCAAGTGCCTTGCGCTTTTCAGCTTCATTGAATGCTTGAATGCATTTGGCAGCCAAGTCCTTGATTCGCTCACAAGAACCATTAGCTTCATCACGTCGCTGGCGAAAGGCTTCCTTGAGCTCATGCATCATAACCTTGAAGTTTTGAATCTCTTGCACCCTGAGCTTGTCCACATGCTTCTTGAACTGAGCATTTTCATAATCTATATTTTGCTTCAGCTCAACAATTCTCTGAGCCAGAGCCAGCTCAGAAGCAATGGCGCAATGGAAGGAGACGCTGAGGCCAACTGGAAGTTGAAGATTGTCGAAGCTCAAGTTGGGTGTGTCAAACCATTCATCAATGAAGTTATTGAGCACTTCAACGACAAAGAGCGGTAAATCATTGAAGATTTCAGCATCTTGCTTGCTCTTGATCAATAGCTCCAGAGCATCATCACCAAGATCTTTATCACTTGAGAGATCAAGGGCATCATTGGCAGTCTTCAGCATAGCATCAGGAGTGAGAGCTGGACTGGGGTTGCGTGATGGCTTCCTCTTCAGCTGTCTGCTCTTGGAGATATGAGAGTGTTCCTCAGATTGCACACTTGGTGCAGGTGGAGCAGTGGCCAAAGGCTTCACTCTAGAAGCAATTTGAGGAGTGGTCTTCGAAGCCTTTGATTTCTTCTTCTTGGGCTTCGGTGTTGCAGGTGCTTCTTCAGAATCAGCATCTGCTTCAGGCTGATCCACATCCGCCCCTTGAACCCTTATGTGACTGATGAGGCCTTCTAAGTTGTAGAAGGGCCCAACCAGATTTGGTTCAGCTTCGCGTGTGCTATCATCGCGGGGCGCAGAGGGGCCAGGATTGAAGTCTAATCCCCAAAGCTTCTTGTTCTCTTTGGCTGAATTCTTGGCGTACTGAAGATTTCTCTTGAACAGATTGTCGTCGCGACACCAGAGCAGAGAGCTTGGATCAGCATCAGTAGGCTGAGGTCCTCTGACCATGCAAGGATAGAATCCTTGAGCAATGGCTTCAGCACGAGTTTTGGGGGGAAGATTTTTATAAGTGATATCTCCCCATGGATGCTTGATGGCGTTCTTCTTAGCATACTCTTGGGTCACGAACCTATACTTGAACCATTGTTCAGGCCAGTATCTTCGAATCCATTGGATTCGTGTCTTCTGATGGGCCTCGAACCCCTCGTTGGATTACCCCAAGTGGAAGGTGTAAGATGTAGTAAGTAGAAGTGTTTTCCCTTAGCAAAGATGCCAAGGATCGAATCCCCAAAGACTCCTAGGTTCAACAGGTAGGTGTCAACTGCTAACGGCGCAATTAGCAATCAACGTGGACCTGCACACAGATACAAATAACTTTGCTCCCAACGAGTACAGAGAGGTTGTCAATCTTTCCGGCCTTGTAGTTCACAAAGGATTAAAAGCAATGATAGTAGTGATAGATAGTTTTTGCGATAGTAAGTAAATAGCGAAAAGTAAATAGTGTATGTGATCAATGATGGTAATATGGACCGGAGTCACATGATGTTCACTAGCGATGTCTCTCTCCCAAAAGACGATAAAACAGCTATGCGAGGTAACAAATTACAGCTGGGCAATTGACAGGACCACGAACGCAAACCAATGCTGACTACATTGCAAGAAAGGTTGAGGTTCAAAGCATGGGCGGTACGCCAAAGTAAGTAGACCGAAATCCATCAATATCTCTACTAATCATCCACCATGAGATATCTATCCAGAACATCTCGCTGGTATTAAGTTGCGAGTCCCACCCATAGTGTAAACTCAATGCAACAGACAACTGCATTAAAAGAACTTTGCATAAAGTAAACAATCCTTGCACCCGCGGGCACAAGCACCGTTGTTTTCCCCCTTGTGGCAACAGCACATCCCCTAGACTCATGTTTCTGTCACTCAAGCTAGTCATCGAGGGGCATGAACCCACAATCGAGCATAACATTCCCTCTTGGAGTCACTACCTATTACTCGGCCAAAGCAATAAATAACAACGGAGAACATGCAAGAATTACTTATGAACTAAAATATAAAAGAGGTGAATCAAATATATTACTCAAGATCAATCTGAACATAATCTCATAATCCATCAGATCCCAGCAAACTCAACATGGCAACAGCATAAGGATTACATAGGTGCCTCGATCATGTAGGGCAGCTCACGAGGACTAATTAGTGAAGCACAAGAACGGGAGGAGAACATCACATAGCTACTGGTCATGGACTCATGGTCCAAGGGAGACTACTCACGAGTCATCCGGGAGGCGTCCATGGTGGTGGAGAAGCTCCCGGTGGTGATCCTCCCCTCCGGCAGGGTGCTGGGAAGAGTTCTCCTGGTGCTCCCGATCTTGGAAGCAGCAGCGGCGGCGGAACAGAGATGGGATCGCGAAAAGAAGTCATGTTTCAAGGGTTACGGGGAACCCTTTAAATATCTGCCAAAGTAGGGCACCGGGGGGCTCTCGGGGGGCCGAGGCGCCCCCCCCCCGGCGCGGCCCAGGGGGGGGGCGCCCACAGGGCGCCTGGAGCCCCTGTGCCCCCCCAGGCTGCCCTTTGGAGGCAGTGTCGTTCCCGGATCGCTGATTTTTTATATATTTTTTCTGGATTTTTCTGGGCAGTTCTCGAATCGTGAAAACCTGAAATACAAAATCAGCCGAAAACAGAAACTGGCACTGGGGTGCACTGGATTAGTAAGTTAGTCCAAATATGATCAAATGTGTATGGAAGTGTATGAATATCATAGCAATATCACCCAAAAGTGGCATGGAGCAAGCAGAAATTATAGATACGTTTTGGACGTATCAACATCCCCAAGCTTAATTCCTGCTCGTCCTCGAGTAGGTAAATGATAATAAGAATCTATGGTGACATGCTATTAACCATATAAGACTTTCTCATAGTCATATGACAAAAGCTTACTGAGACAATGATTCTAAAGTAACTAAGTTGTCTCAAGAGAAAATCACAAATGACTAAAAGTTTTACAACATGAAACTGAAACATCAAAAAGATTTGCAATGAACATGATGTGCAAATATGATCAAGTGATATCTAGCTTGCCCCCTTTAGTGATGCAAAACATAAGTGCAGGGGCACCTTCAAGGTTCAAGTGATGACTAGATACAATCATTTCAGAATAAACGATATCACAATCATGCAAAAGACAATGCTACTTTGGGACAATGCACATTACACTGAGAATGACAATCATGCTCTCAGTAGTTGGTGCTTGAAGTGCTAGAGCTTTTTATTTTGAAACATGGAAGCAATTGTGTCAACGGTAGTAGTACTTCATATGTGTCATGCATAAAACATCTTATAAGTTGCAAGCCTTGTGCATCGAATACCAATAGTGCTCGCTCCTTGTCCTAATTAGCTCGGATCCCCATGGGTTATCATTGCATTGCATATGTTTTTACCAAGTGTCACAAAGGGGTACCTATATGCCACCTGTACAAAGGTCCAAGGAGATAGATCGCATTTGATTTCTCGTTTTTGATAGATCTCAACTTGAGGACATCCATACCGGGACAACATAGAAAATAGATGATGGACTCCTGTTTAATGCATAAGCATATTCTCGTGAGATATTGAGGATTAAGGTCCAAGCTAAAACTTCCACCATGATGCATGGCTTTGGTTGGCGGCCCAATGTTCTTCTCTAACAATATGCATATTAATTCAACCAACGGTAAATCACCCTTACTTCAGACAAGATGAACATGCATAGCAACTCACATGATATTCAACAAAAGTGTGACAGTTGATGGCGTCCCCAGAAACATGGTTACCGCTCAGCAAGCAACTCATAAGAAATAAGATACATAAGCAACATATTCTTTACCACAATAGTTTTTAGGCTACTTTCCCATGAGCTATGTATTGCATGGTTGGTTTTCTTAGTGCAGGTGGAGGTTAGCAAAAGACTGGGAGCGACCAACTAAGAGAGCAATGACGGTCATAATCATGCAGAGCGACAAAGCAATATTGAATCAGGCATGGTAGTTATATCGCTACTTAGAAACAAAAGATCACCAAGGCTTGATAGACTTTCTTTATAGTCTTGAATATGCGTGAGCATGCGCCAAGTCAATCAAAATAAATTCTCGAAGGAAGATATTACTAAACCATACCATATCATAGGCAAACAAACCAAGTTGGTACTCCAATGACACATTGGGAACCCCCCAGCTATCTGAGATTAACCATAAGAAAACCTGAACTACTAAGCACCATCATGAAAGTAGCATCTTTATCATAGACACATTAACCAATGCAACGGAAGCAAACTCTCTTAATAAGGTGAACATGGTAATTAAAAAGAGTTCAAGCAACCAACTAAATAAAAGCTCTTGAAAAGATAAGCATGAATACTATGAGCAAAGCACGATAGTAGCTAGTTAAAAGACAAAGAACACACACAGCATAGATAGACATGAAAATTCTATGTAATGTTCTAGGTAGAAGTGGAGCGTGTTTCTCTCCCACATAAAGGAATGCTGGGTTCCGACTCGTTATGAAAAACTAAAAAGAAAACTAAAAGCAAGACGCTCCAAGCATAGCACATAACACATGAAGTGATAAAAATATAGCGGAACGAAAGACGAACTGATAATGTTGATGGAGATGGGGATGCACGGGGGCATCCCCAAGCTTAGACGCTTGAGTCTCCTTGAATATTTCTTGGGGGTTCACGGGGGCATCCCCAAGCTTGAGCGCTTGACACTCCTGAATCTTTTTATCATCTTCCCTCGCACACTTGAAAACTCCCTTCATACACAACTCATCATAATCTGATTAGCGAGGTTAGTACCCTTAATAAAATAATTATACCTTGCTGGAAATAAGGATATTCTTGAAGTTCTACTGTTTCTCAAAATTGCCAAAAGGTTTTTTCAAAGAAAAAGCAAGTTCTCAATTTGCAAAGTGAAGGTAAGGCAAAACAGGACAGAATCTGTGAAAAACAGAACAGCAGGAAGTAATTGACGTTTTCGGGATACTTCTGCAACTCAAATCAAAAAACTCAGAACTGACGCACGAAAGACAATTATATAGAGAACGCTGTCTAAAAAATTCATACCAAAAAGATGATCTGGTGATTTGATACGAATTTTTCTATCCAAGGACAGAATCTGTTTCCTGGACAGCACCTCACAACTTTTGAACTTTCTAGCAATCAGAGGCTATACTTGGCACAAATATGAAAAGCTAAGATACAATGATGATGCTACAGCAGTAAACAACATCAAGACACAACAAAAGCAAAAATTTTATTCATGTGGGCTGCCTCCCAAAAGGGCTTTCTTTTATGCCTTTAAGCTAGGCATAATGCATAGATGAAGTTTTATCAAGAGTAAAAGAATAACTAGCCCGTACAACGCACTCAAAAGGTAACTTGACCTTCTTACGGGGGAAGTGTTCCATCCCTTTCTTGAGAGGAAACTGAAATTTTATATTACCCTCTTTCATGTCAATGACAGCACCAACGGTGCGCAAAAAGGGACGTCCCAAAATAATTGGACATGAAGGATCACATTCAATATCCATAATAGTGAAATCAACGGGCACATAATTATCATTGACAACAATAAGAACATCGTCGATCCTCCCCAAAGGTTTCTTTATGGAAGAATCAACGAGAACATCTCCAAAAGAACAAGAATCAAAGGATTTCAATTTAAGCATATCATATAGTCTTTTGGGCATAATAGAAGTACTAGCTACAATATCACATAAAGCAAAGCATGAGAAGTTATTTATCTTAATTTTAATCATAGAATCCCAACCATCTCCTAGCTTTCTAGGTATGGAGGCTTCTACTCTGAGTTTCTCCTCCCTAGATTTGATGAGAGCATTAGTGATATGCTCTGTGAAGGCAAGATTAAGCGTGCTAGTGTTGGGATCCTTAGCCATTCCTTGTAGAAAGGCGACAACTTCTTAAATACTACAATTATCAAAATCAATTTTATCATTAGTGGGCAGAATTGTAGTGTCATCCTCTTTGTTTTATTCGCTCTCTATTATAAGAGTTTGAACATCTTCCCAAGTTTCGGGAAGCTTAGGAGCAATTTTAAACAGAGGCTCATACTTTTTTCCTGGAAGACCATGCCATGGGCATAACTCTCCGTCATAACTAGTGTAATCACAAGGTTTATCCTTTTTGTAAACCCCGTCAGAGATAAGTGGGGCAATGGAAGTAGGGGTGTACTCCTCCCATTTAGTGTTTTTGGTAGAACCCATAGTAGCAAGCAAGCAAGATAACTATTTTTGTGATTTTCGATAAAAGGAACTAAAGCAAAAATGAAAGGTAAACTAACAAGACTAAAAAGCAAAGGTAAAAGATAGCATGCAACTCCCCTATCCTGAAGAGTGGAGTCCCCCGCAACGGCGCCAGAAAATACTCCTTGATGGGCCTCGAACCCCTCGTTGGATTACCCCAAGTGGAAGGTGTAAGATGCAGTAAGTAGAAGTGTTTTCCCTTAGCAAAGATGCCAAGGATCGAATCCCCAGAGACTCCTAGGTTCAACAGGTAGGTATCAACTGCTAACGGTGCAATTAGCAATCAACGTGGACCTGCACACAGATACAAATAACTTTGCTCCCAACGAGTACAGAGAGGTTGTCAATCTCTCCGGCCTTGTAGTTCACAAAGGATTAAAAGCAATGATAGTAGTGATAGATAGTTTTTGCGATAGTAAGTAAATAGCGAAAAGTAAATAGTGTATGTGATCAATGATGGTAATATGGACCGGAGTCACATGATGTTCACTAGCGATGTCTCTCTCCCAAAAGACGATAAAACAGCTATGCGAGGTAACAAATTACAGCTGGGCAATTGACAGGACCACGAACGCAAACCAATGCTAACTACATTGCAAGAAAGGTTGAGGTTCAAAGCATGGGCGGTACGCCAAAGTAAGTAGACCGAAATCCATCAATATCTACTACTAATCATCCACCTTGAGATATCTATCCAGAACATCTCGCTGGTATTAAGTTGCGAGTCCCACCCATAGTGTAAACTCAACGCAACAGACAACTGCATTAAAAGAACTTTGCGTAAAGTAAACAATCCTTGCACCCGCGGGCACAAGCACCGTTGTTTTCCCCCTTGTGGCAACAGCACATCCCCTAGACTCATGTTTCTGTCACTCAAGCTAGTCATCGAGGGGCATGAACCCACAATCGAGCATAACGTTCCCTCTTGGAGTCACTACCTATTACTCGGCCAAAGCAATAAATAACAACGGAGAACATGCAAGAATTACTTATGAACTAAAATATAAAAGAGGTGAATCAAATATATTACTCAAGATCAATCTGAACATAATCTCATAATCCATCGGATCCCAGCAAACTCAACATAGCAACAGCATAAGGATTACATAGGTGCCTCGATCATGTAGGGCAGCTCACGAGGACTAATTAGTGAAGCACAAGAACGGGAGGAGAACATCACATAGCTACTGGTCATGGACTCATGGTCCAAGGGAGACTACTCACGAGTCATCCGGGAGGCGTCCATGGTGGTGGAGAAGCTCCCGGTGGTGATCCTCCCCTCCGGCAGGGTGCCGGGAAGAGTTCTCCTGGTGCTCCCGATCTTGGAAGCGGCGGCGACAGCGGAACAGAGATGGGATCGCGAAAAGAAGTCCTGTTTCAAGGGTTACGGGGAACCCTTTAAATATCTGCCAAAGTAGGGCACCGGGGGGCTCTCGGGGGGCCGAGGCGCCCCCTCGGCACGGTCCAGGGGTGGCGCGCCCACAGGGCGCCTGGAGCCCCTGTGCCCCCCCCAGGCTGCCCTTTGGAGGCAGTGTCGTTCCCGGATCGTTGATTTTTTATATATTTTTTCTGGATTTTTCTGGGCAGTTCTCGAAATGTGAAAACCTGAAATACAAAATCAGCCGAAAACAGAAACTGGCACTGGGTGCACTGGATTAGTAAGTTAGTCCAAATATGATCAAAAGTGTATGGAAGTGTATGAATATCATAGCAATATCACCCAAAAGTGGCATGGAGCAAGCAGAAATTATAGATACGTTTTGGACGTGTCATCTTCCTCTTATTATAATCCTCCTCTGGATCAGTCTTGTATATCTCACTGAGATCAGGAGGCAAATCAATGGAGGAGTTGCCACGGCATTGTCTGCCACCCTTTCTAACTGTCTTGTCAGTTGCCATTTGCTTCAACCTGAAGGGCTTCAAACTGAATGGCTTCAAAATAGCAAATGCTTCGGTCTGCTGGTCAGACAGGAACTGTCTTCAGGGGAGTGAATGTGACGCTGGAAAAATTCTGCAAACGAATGCAGACTATGAGAACCAAGGGATTCTCCCACAGACATGTACCTATGACAGCATTAGTGATGTGAGGGAGGGGGAAGATTTCATATGCATTCTCAGAAGTTTTGTAGATTAAAACAGTTTTGAAGACTTTGACCTCATAGCACGAAGACATTCACTCATGAGAGTTGGTTCCAGATTTGTACGAATCCACGAATAGGTAGAAGTGAGGAATCTAACTATTGTTGAAGCATATGTGAATGTACTAGGCAAGATATGAGATGCAGACATGATAGATCTATATATCTAAGTAGGCAGAAACTTCTTGTGGTAAAATAGATGAATCTTTATGGATCTAGAAGATGGTAAAAAGCAAGTTTTATTTACCACACGATGAACTGCTTAGACGGAGAGGAGTTGGATGCCCAGCAGTTCGGTCAACCGTGCCCTAACTTGGCGACGGAGGACAGCTACGGCGACGGCGAAGTAGAAGATGTCCGCGGCCGGCGTGAGGACGGCGTCGACAAAGTTGCGGCAGCGAAGCGCTTCGTCGCCGGCGTCATCGAAAGCTAGCGGAGGCGCTAGGGTTGGTCGAGGTGGAGAGGTGGTAGAAGAAACTTTTGACCGTGATGGGACGTGCATTTATAGGCATGGGAGATGGCATAGCGCAATTACGCAGGTGCCCCTGACGGTTCACGTACGAGTGACACGTGGCATTCATGTAATGCATTGGGAGTTGTCCCACGATCCCACGTTCACCACGACTGTCGGAGTGGTCGTTCCGGCTGCTCCGGGTTTCAGGCATAAAGGATGGAGCATTTAAATCAGATTTAAAGTTTGTCTCCGTATCTTCTGCTGACAAGGATGCAGAGAAGATATTCGACAGTTTCAACAGAATGCATATGATTTGGACAGACAGAGTGTGAGATAAGAAAGCATAGAGAGGTTAGGGTCCGATCACATTCACTTAGTCCAAAAGATTCAAATATGAAGACATAGCTATAAGTGAATGCTGTTGAGGACAGAACACAACTCTATATATATATGTCCTATATGAAGATAAACCAAATGCGAAGACTTTGCAAATGTAACACCACGAGAAACACTTCAAACAAGAATTTGGTGGTGGCGTTACCCACCGTATAGGAAGTATTAGACCCAGACACGGCGCACAATTATCGTGGCGCTCCGAAGTCAAATTCCATGTTAATGTATTCACACTTAGAATGTAAGTCTTCATTGATTGAAGATATACTTTACGTATAGGAGGATTCTAAGATATTTAGCTGACACCGCAACTTGCAAAACCTTTTCTCATCCAAGGGCTTTGTGAAGATATCTGCCAGTTGCTCTTCAGTGTTGACGTGTATGATATCAATATCTTCCTTCGTAACATAATCTCTGAGAAAGTGATGACGAATTTCAATGTGCTTTGTCTTCGAGTGCTGAACTGGGTTGTTGGCAATCTTGGTGGCGCTTTTCTTATCACAGTAGAGTGGCACATGCTTCAGATGGACTCCATAGTCCTTGAGTGTTTGCTTCATCCAGAGAAGCTGAGCGCAGCAAGATCCAACAACAATGTATTCAGATTCAGCAGTGGAGAGTGATACACAGTTCTGCTTCTTTGCAGACCAACAGACAAGTGATCGTCCTAGAAAATGACATGTGCCTGATCTGGACTTGCGATCAACTTTTTCACCAGCATAATCAGCATCTAAAAATCCTACTAGATCAAACTCTAAGCCCTTTGGATACCATAATCCTAGTGTTGGGGTGTAAGCCAAATATCAAAGTATTCGCTTCACAGCTAAGTGATGCAACTCCTTTGGTGCCGCTTGATATCAAGCACACATGCAAACACTAAGCATAATATCTGGCCTAGATGCACATAAATAAAGTAAAGAACCAATCATGGAGCGGTATACCTGTTGATAAAACTCTTTACCATTGGCGTCGGGACCCAGATGATGTTTAGCAGGCATTGGCGTCGAGTACCCTTTGCAGTCTTGCATTCCAAACTTTTTCAAGCAATCTTTAAGGTACTTCTCTTGAGATATGATGATGCCGTTGCTTTGCTGACGAATTTGAAGACCAAGGAAGAACTTCAGCTCACCCATCATGGACATTTGATATTGCTCTTGCATCATGTGACCAAACTCATCACTGTATTTCTTGTCCGTGCAGCCGAAGATAATGTCATCCACATAGATTTGGCAGACAAATAGCTCATCATCATATGTCTTCGTGAAGAGTGTGGGGTCTAGTGATCCAGGTTTGAAGCCTTTTCTCTTCAGGAAGTCTTTGAGTGTGTCATACCAAGCACGAGGCGCTTGTTTGAGGCCATACAGTGCCTTGTTGAGCTTGTATACCATATCAGGACGTTTTGGGTCTTCAAAACCAGGTGGTTGTCCAACATACACTTCTTCTTCAATTCCTCCATTGAGAAAGGCACTCTTTACATCCATTTGATATAGAAGTATGTTGTGATGATTTGCATAGGCTAGAAGTATACGAATAGCTTCAAGTCTAGCTACAGGAGCAAATGTTTCATCGAAGTCAATCCCTTCAACTTGAGTGTATCCTTGAGCAACGAGACGAGCTTTGTTTCTGACCACTTGACCGTGCTCATCTTGCTTGTTTCGATAGATCCATTTTGTGCCTATTATGGTGTGCTTGCGAGGATCAGGACGCTTGACAAGTTCCCATACATTGTTCAACTCAAACTATTGAAGCTCTTCTTGCATTGCTTGAATCCATTCAGGTTCCATAAAAGCTTCAGCAACTTTCTTGGGTTCAGATATTGAGACAAAAGCAAAGTGCCCACAGAAATTTGCAAGCTGTGTTGCTCTTGAGCGAGTAAGTGGACCAAGAGCATTTATGCTATCAATTATCTTCTCAACTTGTACTTCATTTGCAACACGAGGATGAGCTGGACGAAGATTTTGCTCTTGCTGTACATTATCATCATCAGGAGTGTTGTCTTCAGGCTAAGCATTGTCGTCAAAGTTGATTTGGAGCAGAGATGATGAGTTCCTCGTCAGGTTGTGCTTCAGAAGGCATGATCTCACCAGTTCCCATTAGCTTGATAGATTCATTTGGTGAAGCCTCATCTAGCACATTTGGTAGGGACTCTCTTTGTGAACCATTTGTCTCATCAAATCGCACATCCACAGTTTCAACAGTTTTATAGAGAAAAATGTTGAAGACTCTGTAGGAATGTGAATCCTTTCCATATCCGAGCATGAAGCCTTCATGTGCTTTGGGTACAAATTTTGAGTTGTGATGAGGATCCTTGATCCAGCACTTAGCTCCAAATACTCTGATGTAACTTACGTTTGGCTTCTTTCCAGTGAGGAGTTCATAGGATGTTTTCTTCAGAAGCTTATGAAGATAAACATGGTTGATGATATGGCATGCAGTATCAATAGCTTCGGGTGAGAACCTTCTTGGTGTTTTGTATTCATCAAGCATTGTTCGAGCCATCTCAATTAGAGTTCTGTTCTTGCGCTCAACGATCCCATTTTGCTAAGGTGTATATGGGGCTGAGAATTCATGGGTGATTCCCATTTCATCCAGATAAAGATCAAGACCAGTGTTCTTAAATTCAGTGCCATTGTCACTTATGATATGCTTGATCTTGATGCCATAGTTGTTCATGGCACGGTTGGCGAAGCGTTTGAAGACATCTTGCACTTCAGTCTTGTAGAGTATTATGTGCACCCATGTGTATCTTGAATAATCATCAACAATGACGAAGCCATAGAGACAGGCTGTGGTAGAGAATGTGGAGTAGTGAGTAGGGCCAAATAAGTCCATGTGAAGTAGCTCGAAGGGTTTGGACGTCGTCATGATTGTCTTCGAGGGGTGCTTGGCTCTAGTCATCTTCCCAGCTTCACAGGCACCACATAGATGATCTTTCTTGAACTTGACTTCCTCGATGCCTATGACATGCTTCTTCTATGCGAGAGTGTGCAAGTTACTCATGCCATCATGTCCTAGCCTCCGATGCCAGAGCCAGCACTATGAAGCTTTTGCTAGAAGACATACGGCCATCTGCGGTCCAGCTGAGAAATCTACCATATACAGATCACCTTTTCTGTATCCTTCAAATACTAAAGACTTGTCGGATTCCATTAGTACAAGGCAACGAAATTTACCAAAGATCACAATCATGTTTAAGTCACAAAGCATTGAGACAGACATTAAGTTGAAGCCAAGAGATTCAACAAGCATGACTTTATCCATGTGCTGATCTCTTGAGATTGCAACTCTACCTAGACCCAACACTTTGCTTTTACCAGTATCAGCAAATGTGATGTGACTCTTGTTAGATGGACGTAAAGTTGAGTCCATGAGAAGATTTCGATCACCAGCCATATGATTTGTGCATCCGCTATCCATAATCCATTCTGAAGACTTTGGTGTCACTCCCTACAATGCAGTTAGGAGGATAGGCTTCACCAAAAGCCATTATGAAGCATAAACATTTGATGTATAAGTGGATTATGAAAGCTTAGATGAAATTTAGGACTGATAAGATGTTCAGCAAGTGATTTATGAATAGTATGAGTAGTAAGTCATTTTGGGCATTTGATCTTGTGCCCTACAAGTGTTTTAGGTCCCCAGCAATAGCATCAGAAGCCTTTGATTATAGGCTGGAGACCTTTCCCTGCAAGAGAATGTTAGTTCTTCTTAACCACCCACATTTTCAGGGGTGGCTTAGAAGCAATGAGTCTAAGAGCAGCATCTGAGAATTTTGGCTTTGGGGCCCTAGCAAATAGTCTTGCGGGAGGGGAATAATACTCATAAGAATAGGCAGAAAAATTCTTGGATTTATGAACATAGCGGTTTGAGGAAACACGCTCATATTCATGGGTCTGAGTATGGTTTCCCTGCAAAACATCCGCATTAGGGTGATTCAGGTGAGTCCTTTGTCTGTATGAAGCCTTAGGACCATATGAAGCCTTTGGTCTGGGGTTTGTCTTCATCCCAGGAGGTGTCATGATAGTGTTTGCTGGAAGCTTCTCAAGACAACCTTTGGGTACCCAGATCTTCTTCATAGGTGCTCCATTCCTGCAGTTAGTACCAATATACCTGGCAAACACTTCACCATTTTGATTCTTAAACAGTTTATAGTTTGCATCAAGGGATTCATCAATGATAACAGGATTAGCACAAGTGAAGCCAGATAAGGTAGATGGATCCATTGTAGGTCCCTTTGCAGCAACCCATGTGGTTTTGGGATACCGCTCAGGCTTCCAGTATGAACCATCAACGTTCATTTTCCTGTCGAACCCAACACCCTCTTTCCTAGGGTTTCGGTTCAGTATCTGCTTTTTGAGGACATCACATAGAGTCTGATGCCCTTTGAGGCTTTTGTACATCCCTGTTTCAAGAAAAGTCTTTAACCTAGCATTTTCATCAGCAATAGTAGTGGTATCCTCAGCAGAGGGGTTAGTTACCACATCAGTAGTTGAAGATATTGCAACAGTGGCAGCAGTAGAACATTCAGCAACAGATGTAGTGTTATCACGCTCAATACAGTTTAGACATGGTGGTTCAAACTCTTTGTGAGAAGCACTGACATGTTGAGCAAGCAATGAATCATGCTCCTTCTGAAGATCTTCATAACATCCTCTTAGCTTTTCATGATCGGATAAGAGAGTGTTATGAAGACTTTGAAGCGTAGTTAACTTAGCCTGAGTCCTCTGAAGACTTTCAGCTAAGTTTTTCGATTGATCCATTTCTTCACCCAACATATCATTGCTCTTATTAAGCATTTTTTGAGCCTTTTCCAGAGCAATTTGTTGTTTAGTGGGAAGGGAAGAAACCTTGACATAGCTGGGTCCAAATTCATCACCAGATTCATCATCACTAGATTCAGATGAATAGCATTCGGTTACCTTGGCACCTTTTGCCATAAGACATGGTGCAGAAGCTGATGGTTCCGGATCGAAAGTCATCGTCTTGAGGGATTCCTTGAATTCTCAAACCCAGAATCATCATGAGTTCGATGACCTTCATAGACTTCAGAGAAACGGTCCCAGATAAGCTTCGCGTGATCAAGATGCATGATATTCCTAAACTGATCTTGAGACAGACAGGAGCAGATGACGTCCTTCGCTGTGAGATTGAGAAGGGAGAACTTGCGAATGTCATTAGCTTCTGCCCTCTTGCATAGATCGGTAAGACCAATCTCAGTGACGGTCCACAGCTCACTGTTAATCGCCATGAGACGTTTCTTCATCATGGCCTTCCACTTGGGATACTCATGACCGTCAAACATAGGGCACGCCACTGTCTTCATTCCTGCGGTCGACATAACTAAAACTCCAGGTGGTTAAACCGAATTACATAGAACAAGGGAGTACCTTGCTCTGATACCAATTGAAAGTGCAGAATATCGACTAGAGGGCGGTGAATAGGTGATTTTGATGAAATGCTTCAAAACATGGTAGTTTCAAAGACAAACGATAAACTCAATCCTATTAGTATGCAGCGGAAATTTGACTACACTAGATAAGCCATAGTCATGTATTCAATGAAGTGAAAGCATGAAGACTAATAGCAACTAGGCAGTAGGGATCATAAAGGAAGAAGGAATGAAGCCAATCCCAACAAGTAGATACTCAGTGAAGACAATCAGATAAGGCAAGCATGCAATGACTTCACAGCGTATGGCAGTAAGTAAAGGAAGGGAATGATAGAACCAGTAGCTCGGGGAAGACAGTGATTTGTTAGACCAGTTCCAGTTGATGTGACAACTGCACGTCTGGTTAGGGAGGCTGATATTTAACTAAGAAGACCGCGTCTTCACCTTGTTCCCCTTGAGCTAAGGACACCTAGTCCTCGCCCAATCACTCTGGTAAGTCTTCAAGGTAGACTTCCAAACCTTCACAGACTTCGTTCACCGGTGATCCACAATGACTCTTGGATGCTCAGAACGCGACGCCTAACCGGCTAGAGGAAACACAGTCCTCAAGTGTAATAAGTCTTCAGGTCACACAGACAGAAAGACTTCAGTGGTGCCTAACACTCTTTGGCTCTGGGTGTTTGGGCTTTGTCCTCGCAAGGATTTCTCTCTCAAATGCTTCGGAGGTGGGTTGCTCTCAAACGACAAAAGCCGTGCAATAACTCTGAGCAGCCACCAATTTATGGTGTAGGGGGTGGGCTATTTATAGCCACTGGGCAACCCGACCTGATTTGTCCGAAGTGACCCTGGGTCACTAAGGAACTGACACATGTACCAACGGTCAGATTTCAAACACACACGACAACTTCACTTGAGCTACAAGTAAAGCTGACTCATCCGACTCTGGATAAAATTTGCTCTCATAGTCTTCGCTCGAAGACATAGGATTTGGTTGAGCATCACTTCAGTCACTCTGACTTAGTTCACTTGGACCCCACTTAACAGTACGGTGGTTCCTATGACTCAACAAAGAAGAAAAGGAAATAACGAAACATCTACGTCTTCGTTCTCCATAGTCTTCACACAATGTCTTCTCATGTCATAGTCTTCAATATGATTGTCTTCATATACCACCACTGATATCAATGTCTTCATACATTTTTAGGGGTCATCTCCGGTAGGTTAAACGAATCAATGAGGGACTACTACCTGTGTTATCCTGCAATTCTCACAAACACATTAGTTCCTCAACCAGGTTTGTCGTCAATACTCCAAAACCAACTAGGGGTGGCACTAGATGCACTTACAAAAATCAAACACTCATAGAATCATATAGGATTCAAGATGACATGCCACCCCAATCCCACGTTTTTTTCTATTGCTGTGTTTCGAAAATCCTACGAATCAAAGAGGCCCTAAACATGATATCATTTCTGTAGCTTTAGAGCCACTTGGTTCATATGAATGGATTCCTATACTCCCATAATTTCAAAAGAAAATAAACATTAGCATATATTCAATAGAAAAGTTTCTATGATATGAACCAAATTACATCTCTTTTCTAATTCCTCCTCATAGGAATTGAGATGCATGCCATCTCTAGATTCAATAGAAAAGTTCCTATGATGTCAACCAAATGACATCTCTTTTCCAATCCCTACTCTTAGGAATTTAGATACTCCATGTCATCTCTTTCCCTATAACTTCCATGTATACATCTTCTATTCCTAAATAGCTAGTACAACCCACTAGTAGTTTTTTTCCAAGAGATGCAACTACGACACAAGAACTATATAGTGTGCGAATAACTTGGAAGATGGTCGCTGGATGAAGCTAATCCGACAGTGTAGAGATGGCAAATCCGAGCACTACAGGCCATTGGATATCATCAACATTCCACCAGATCTGCCACATGTAAAATTTAGAAGACTCCATGGTTGAACTTAAGCATAATGCACAAACCTCAAAACACAAGCACTTCTCCTTTGTTCTAGAATACTCCGTATCATAATTGATTTTTTTCTCAATGAATTACCATTATTTGTTTTTTACTTTATGCTTTACAATGCACAACCCCACGAATCTTAACATTTTTATAAAACTAATTGATTTTGAATGAGATGAACTATAAGAACTAAACGAACATCTACATCATGCATATATGACTCAAAGCTTTACATGCTATAGTGTGTATTTATTCATAATTTGGTTTCGAAATCTCATGCATTCAATGCATGTGTACCTTACTAGTTTTGAGTAGAGTAGCAAATTTCACGCGGCCCCGGTATATCAAAATGCAAGGCCCATGCATCATTCCCTTTCGGTCAAACCTACGTCCACAATTTTTTGTACGTACTATATCTCCACTGGTCCCCGAACCCAAAATGCTGCCTCGTTCCCCTAAAACCAAGCGGCCCACACATATTTAATGCGTCGACTCGAACTCAATCCCTCTCCCGTTTAATATGATGTGGCCCCGCACGCCCTAGTAGTACTCCTACAAACCCTACCGCCACACGCATCATCGGTTTTCTTCAAGAGTATGAGGGAGAAGCCGATTTGTAGTGGAGGCGCTTTCAAAAAAAGAAAAAAAGAAATGTAGTGGAGACCCCTACCCTAGGGTGCCCTAGGTAGCTACCGCACGCATCATTGGTTTTCTCTTTTCTTTATGCTCTTGCGCCCTAGAGTGAAATGATGGTTGCTTCGTCCGCCCAGCTTAATGTGGGAAAGGTGGAGCTTTGTGATTTGTCCCCTCATCGCTCATTTTCTACTACTGCGGCGCTACGACCGGGGTGCCTCCAATTCCAACCACTGCTCCGAACTGTACGTGGAACAAGACGGTGGATGAGCCACATGTCGGCCAAAGGGGTCCTGTTAAGTGTGTCACCATTTCGTGTGCGGACTAACCCTGCTTGAGTCGCTACGCCAACACGACAGGCCGGTGCAGCCTACCACTTGGTTTTGCTCCTTGGTGAATCCCGACTATATTGATCTAAAAAGACGTACTGAACTACCCTCTCCGTCTCGTTTTTTTAAACGTCTCGGTTTATAGGGCATGCACGTAGTTCTAGGTCATCCATTTGACTAACTAAATCTGAGTTACTATGTCACAAAAAGTATATCATTGGATTATTAAGTGGATGTAGTTTCTAAACATATACTGTTCATCAAAAATATAGCCAGTTAAATTCTCAACCTAGAAAGATGTGCACACCATGTAAACCGATACGGAGGAAGTATAGTAGTAAAAATGAGGTGATTTAACGAGCGATCGGCAGGGGAGCATGGCCTGTCATGCGGTCCCACGTGTCATGATGTACTAAGGCGATGCACGTGTCCCTCTTGAGGCAGAAACAATACTACGTGGTTTGAGATGATGGCGAACCGAAGTGTGAAATAATGGTTGCTTTCGTCCGTCTGGGAAGGTGCGACATTGTGATTTGATGTCTCATTGCTCATTACTACTACTGGGGCGGTACGACTGGGGTGCGTCCCCCCTACTGTTCTGCACTGTTATTTGGTGCTTGACACGTCGACCCGATTGCTATATGTCCCACATGTCAGCAACAGGAAGTACAGAATTCATGAAAGCGAGCGTCGACGGAGGAGTACAAGACACGACTTGGGTTTTTGCTGCTTCGTGCGATCCATCGATACAAACCCGGACTAAAAAAAGGCGAGGGCGGGTCTTTTCCTGCGCGGCAGGCAAGGGAGTTTGGCATAGTCTATTCGAGGCAAGGAGACAGGAAGGGAAACAAGCAAATAAAGGTTGAGCGACTTATTTTTGGGAAAATCTGATTTTACGGAGTACGTACCCACCAGGGTTTATAGGGCTCATCTAAAGAACATTCGTTTTTCCGTTTTATAAGTCTCAATTCTACTACTAGTAGTAGTACCATCACATGTTGGATTTCGAGGTGCGTTAGATCACCCGATGCAAGCAGTTTCATGAGAAAACTCTAACCAAGGTAGTAGGGACGAGGACTAAACGGAGGGAGTAGTAAAATTTTCTCTCTAACCAAGGTAGACTGACATGTATTTTTTCATAGTGGCCTTGTGTAAGTAAATGGAGGGAGTATTAAAGGACATATATATTCCAAACAATATGATAATCTCTCTAACCAAGGTATTAGGAACGAGGAGTAAACGGAGGGAGTAGTAAAAATTTCTCCTCGTCCTGCGAGCCACCGCGCGCGTGGGCTAGGGAGCAGGCGTAAGGCGTAGTAAGCAAGCTTCACCTCATCCTGCGAGCCACTGCGCCCGTGGGCAGGGGAGACGGCGTACTAAGCTAGCTTCTCCTCGTTCTACGAGTTGACGGCACACATCAAAAGTACTCCAGTGTATATAGACTTGCCTGTAAGGTAGGCCCCACATGGTTTGTGTCAGGGATATTACTAGCAGGTATAAACCGGCTAGTATAAACCGGATTATGGTAATATAGTTGTATAATTGTAATACCCAGTAGAGGTTACGGCCCATGAAGGCTTAGGACCCATGTATAGAGTTACAGTTTGTAAACCGCCTGATCATGTAACTTGAGAGACAAGGAAGAAAGAGCAGAGACCGAGGCGGACACAAATATGAGCCGGCCTCGGGACTCTGTAAACCGGACCGGGCGTCTCCTCTATATAAAGGGACGACCCGACGACGGTTCAAGGACAAGAAACAACCCGTCGAGACACAGGCAAGCGATCCGCTCCCTGTTCATCGACGCCCAAGCAATACCAAACCAAACTAGACATAGGCTTTTACCTTCCTCGAAGGGGCCGAACTAGTATAAACCCTCTGTGTCTTTTGTGTGCTTTTAACCCCTTCAAGCTAACCCGTGCGATGGTTCCTCAACTAAGCCCGTTAAACCGGACATCTGTCGTGTTAATTCCATGACAGTTGGCACCCACCGTGGGGCCTCCGCACGATGGTTTCGAGTTCTTGAAGGGCAACTTTGAAGGGCTCAGGGGCTACGCGGTCGGCCGGATGACCAAGAGTCGCCGCGGCCGGATCTACATCGACGACGCAGGCTGGGGATCGGAGACCGATTCAATCGAATACGGGTACCGGGTTCCCTTCAGCGGCATCCACGTCTTCATCGGCAAGATTGGTGAACCGGGACGTGAGCCGGACGTCTTCCCCAACATCATCGAGCCGGCTCAGCATGCGAGATCGGCCCGGATTCAGCCTGCCATGAAGCGCGTTTTCGTTGGAGCAGTTCACAGAGTTCAAGCCGAGGACGGATCAGAGTCCGGTGGCGAGACATTTGTCTATTCCGACGACGAATCTTCCTCCGGAGAGACTGAGTCCTTGTATCAGTTGTGGGACGGCCGGTCTGAGGGTATGTCCGACGGAGACAGTATTCCGGACCCCTTTGATCCGCCAAACCGAGTGGCTGTCTTTATGTCCGGTTCACAACCTACGCAGCAGTCCACGGTGAACGGGGCGATGACAGCGGAAGCTGATGTAGGGGGGAGCGGCCAGGCCCTCTCGCCCTCTGACGCTCTATCCACCTTAGTCGAGGAGTTCACAACCCGAGCCATGGCAGAGGTGGCTCCAGCAGACAAGGCGCAACACGATGCAGAGCTCCTTCAGCTGAAGGGCCGGATCGATCAAGCAAAAGAAAATCTGAAGGCGGAGAAGGCTATGATAGCAATGAGGCAAGCAGAGTTGGATGATCAGGCTTTTCAGCTAAGGATGGAACAGGCCTCTGCAGAGGGAGTAAGGAGTCGGAAGTACCAATCTCGTCTACCGCCGGTTTACGAGGCGATGAATCTTTTCAAGACACCAGGAGCGGGGACCAGCAATGATCCGGCGGTAAACCGGAGGGCGGCCCCGGTGAGGGACGAGCCGGTTCAACAGCCCACTGCGGAGCAAGATAGGCGGATTATGTCCACGCCTCACATCCCCACTCCTCCGAGTCATTATTCAAATCCTTTGGATAACATTGTTGCTGCCGCTTCGCGCCTGGCCGCTTTACCCATCGAGGGGACATCCCCCGTGGCAATGGAGGCACGCAGGGTTAAGGATCTGCTTAACACGGCATTAACACAACAACAAGCGTATTCTTATAGCAGGGAGAGGCTTCATTCAACACCCCGTCATAGCCGGAGTTACACTAGGCATTGGGAGGAACCAGAGGTGTCTAGTAGTGAACGGAGGCGACTCCGTCACGGGCAAGATAATCCGGTAGCCGCAGAGGCGCAAGCTCAGGGGGCGCAAGACCGGGTTAGATCTGCAGCTCGCGGGGAGATCCGCCAAACGACGCCGGTTCACACAACCACAGTAGAAAAAGGAGTCACGACGAGTTCCTTCGGGGAGCAGTGTCTTATTCCCGCTTTACGGAGTGTGAAGTTGCCCAAAGATTTTAAGGGTCCACGTAAAGTACCTAATTACACAGCAGATCTGGCTCCGGAGGCTTGGATCGAGAGTTATGAGATGGCCATGGAGATGCTGGATGTGGATGAAGCGGCTTGCGCGAAATACTTTACCATGATACTTGAGGGAACATCCCGGACCTGGCTGAAGGGTTTGCCACCTAATTCCATCGGATCATGGGGGGAGCTACGCCGCCAATTTATCAAAAATTTCAAGGACACGTGCAGGCAGCCAATGTCAGTGGTGGACTTAGCAGCATGTATACAAGGGGAGCATGAGCCTACAGGGGCATGGGTACGACGAGTATCAGAAGTCTTACACTCTTCGAATGGTATCAGCCCCAGTACGGCGATCGTAACACTGGAAAACAATTGCCGGTTTGAGTCTCTGAAGTTAAAACTGGGACGGCTCAAACGGGATTGTAATGACATGGGAACTCTCATGAGTGCTCTGGTAAAGTACGGGGACTCCGACAGCACTAAGTATCCTGAAGCGGATGGAGATAAATCTGGAAAGGCAAATAAATTAGGTAAACCGGCGCAGGCTAATCCGGTCGGTACAAGCTTCTTAGGCAAGCGAAAGGCGGAGGGTGGCTCCGATTTCGTGGCCAATACCCAAGTTCAAGGGGGCTTTCAGCGCAATAAGGGTAACCGCCTCCACAAACCGGCGGACGGCCCGCTACCTGGGAGCAAGAATTGAATGAGCCTTGCCCGAAACATGGATCAGGAGGACGTCCAGCTAAACACACGATAGGAGAATGCAAGGCCATGATGGAAGCCATGAGCCGGTTCAGACCTAACAACAGGACACCGGGCGGCGGATCAGGCCTCGGGTTTTACGGTCCGGGTCACCAGGGGAACGGCGCCGGATCAGGATATCGTGGCAACAACAGTGGTTATAATGGCCAAGGAAATAACCAATATGGTCAAGGCGGTTATAATAACCAAGGCAGTCAGCAACATGGTCAAGGTGGTTACAATAACCAAAACAACCAACAGCAGGGCCAGGGTAATCACAATAACCAAGGCAATCAGCAGCGTCAGCAGCAGCAGCAGCAATCCGGATATCAGAGTAATCCGAAGGAGTTGAGTAGTGGGCAGTATCATGTGTTCACTAGGAGTTTGTGCAAACGGGACCAAAAAGTTTTAAAGCGGGCGGTCCACGCGGTTGAACCGGCGACGCCGCAATTCCTGCGCTGGTCAGAGCAGCCTATTGTATGGAGCAGGGAGGATCATCCGCTGCGAGTTGATAATCCGGGCCATTTGGCCTTAGTGGTAGCGCCATAGGTGGGTGGCTACAAATTCACCAAAGTCCTCATGGACGGCGGCAGTAGCATCAATATCTTATATTATGAGACATTTCGTCGCATGGGGTTGACGGATAAGAAGCTAAGACAATCAAACACGGTGTTTCATGGAGTGGTGCCCGGTAAATCAGCTTACCCAGTTGGGAAAATTGACCTAGAAGTTACCTTTGGAGATGAACAGGATTCCAGGTCAGACATGATAACCTTTGAAGTTGTCAAGATCCGGAGCCCTTATCACGCTCTGTTTGGAAGAACGGTTTATGCCAAGTTTATGGCCAGGCCGTGTTATGTCTATCTACAGCTCAAGATGCCGGGTCACAAAGGGACCATCACGGTTCATGGAAGTCTCAAGATTGCATTGGAGTGTGAAGAAGGAGACGCTGCTTACGCGGAAGCAGTATGTGCTACGGAGGAGTTGAAGTTTTACAAGGACAATGTTGATCCGGCAGATATGTCCCCATTGAAGAAGCCAACTACAGAGCATGATCTGGCGTTGAAGTTTAAATCAGCGGAGGAGACCAAGCAATTTGATTTTGTGCTAGGCGATTCATCCAAGCAGTTCACTATCAGCGCTAACCTTGATCCCAAATAGGAAAGCGCGCTCATCGAGTTCATCCGTGAGAACCGGGATATCTTTGCATGGAAACCTTCTGACATGCCAGGTATACCGAGGGAACTCGTTGAGCACAGTCTTAACATTGATCCGAAGTTTAAACCGGTCAAGCAGTATCTACGCCGCTTCAACGAAGAAAGGCGGAAGGATATCGGAGAAGAAGTGGCCAGGCTGCTGGCCGCAGGGTTCATAGTTGAAGTTTTTCATCCGGAGTTGTTTGCTAATCCGGTGCTGGTGTTAAAGAAAAATGGAAAGTGGAGAATGTGTGTGGATTACACGGACTTAAACAAGGCTTGTCCAACTGATCCTTTTGCTCTCCCTCGCATTGATCAGATCATCGATGCTACAGCGGGATGTGAGCGGCTAAGTTTTTTGGATGCATATTCAGGGTATTACCAGATCAAGATGGCAGTTAAAGATCAGGAGAAGACGTCCTTCATAACCCCTTTTGGTGCCTTTTGCTATGTTTCTATGCCCTTTGGGCTCAAGAGTGCCCAAGCAACTTATCAGCGTTGCGTACAGAATTGTCTTAAAGGGCAGATAGGGAGGAATGTTCATGCCTACGTGGATGATATTGTGGTGAAGTCAAGGAAGGAGGAGACGCTGGTAGGGGACCTCAAGGAGACCTTTGAAAATCTTCGAGCCTATAAGATGATGCTTACTCCGGAGAAGTGCGCTTTTGGCGTTCCGGCAGGCAAGCTCCTTGGATTCTTGGTGTCAAACAGAGGAATAGAAGCTAATCCGAAGAAGATCAAGGCAATCACATCTTTGACTAAACCGGCTTGCATCAATGATGTTCAGCGTATTGCCGGCCGGATCACAGCATTGAGCCGGTTCATCAGCCGTTTGGGAGAGAAGGCAATTCCGCTTTATCAGATGCTGAAAAAGACGGACCGGTTTATATGGAGCGATGAGGCAAACGCTGCGTTTGAGGATTTGAAGCGGCAACTGGCGCAGCCGCCGGTTCTTGCTGCCCCTGTTGATAATGAGCCGTTGCTGTTATACGTCGCCGCCAATGCACGGGCAGTCAGCGTGGCAATCGTGGTTGAGCGCAAGGAGGCAGGGAAGGAATACCCGGTTCAGCGTCCAGTCTATTACGTCAGTGAAGTTCTCATTGAGTCCAAGCAAAGGTACCCACATTGGTAGAAGCTGGTATATGGTGTGTTCATGGCAAACCGGAAATTGAAACATTATTTCCAAGGCCACCCAATAACTGTTGTTAGTTCAGCACCATTGGGGGATATAATCCAGAACAGGGAAGCTACGGGCAGAGTGGCAAAGTGGGCCATTGAGCTTAGCCCACATGAATTGAAGTATGTGCCACGCACCGCTATGAAATCTCAAGCATTGGTGGATTTCATCAATGATTGGACAGAACTGCAAACACCAGAGGAGAAGCCGGATCTTACATACTGGATGATTCACTTTGACGGTTCAAGACAGTTAGAAGGCTCGGGGGCTGGAGTTATTTTAACTTCCCCGCGAGGAGACAAGTTTTGTTTTGTCCTCCGTCTACTGTTTCCTTGTACTAATAATGCAGCAGAGTATGAAGCTTTACTTCATGGCTTACGGATGGCCAAGGAAATGAACTTGAGCCGGGTCAAGTGCTTTGGCAATTAACATTTAGTGGCACAGCAAGTATCCGGTATGTGGGATTCAAGAGATCCTCTAATGGCAGCTTACAGACGAGAAGTTGAAGCGGTCGCAGGATATTTCAAAGGGTATCAGGTGGATCACATAGATCGGCGAAAAAATGAAGTGGCCGATGCTTTAAGCCGGCTGGGTTCTCAGCGTAAACCGGTACCACCGAATACTTTTTTGGATGAGTTGCACAGTCTATCAGTTCAAGTACCATCGGAGGAAGACCTGGCTGTTCCTGATCCGAAGGCACAACTAGTTGCGGCACTTCATGTTATTCCGGATTGGACGCTCCCATACTTGGCGTATCTAAGCCGTGGGGAGTTGCCGGACGACGAGATCGAAGCAAGACAGATAATCCGACGCTCTAAGTCCATGACAATTGCAAACGAAGAACTTCATCATCGCAGCGTTTCTGGAGCATTTCAGCGGTGTGTGTCAGCTGAGGAAGGTTGTGACATTCTTCGTGAGATCCATGAAGGGGATTGTGGTCATCATGCCGGTTCAAAATCCTTGGTGGCTAAAGCTTTTCGACATGGGTTCTATTGGTTGACAGCCCATGCTGATGCGGCGGATCTAGTCCGAAAGTGTGATGCTTGTCAGAAGTTTTCACGACGTGCGCTTGTTCCGGCACAGGAGCTCCGGATGATACCGATTACTTGGACATTTGCGACTTGGGGGCTTGATATGGTTGGGCCCTTCAAGCGATCCCAAGATCAAAAAACTCATCTACTGGTGGCTGCGGATAAGTTTACAAAATGGATTGAAGCAGAGCCTGTGAGCAAGTGTGATGCGGCAACAGCGGTTAAATTCATCAAAAAGGTAATTTTCCGGTTTGGCTTTCCACACAACATCATCAGAGACAATGGCACCAATTTATCTAAAGGAGAGATGGAAGAGTTTTGTCAACGCGAGCATATTCGACTAGACGTATCTTATGTAGCTCACCCTCAATCCAATGGTCAAGCTGAAAGAGCAAATCAGGAGATTTGGCGAGGTATCAAGCCCCGGCTTATGACTCCCTTGCAAAGAACACCAGGGTGCTGGGTTGAGGAGTTACCTTCTGTCCTTTGGAGTATCAATACTACGCCAAACCGGTCCACATGTTATACACCTTTGTTTATGGTATATGGCGCTGAAGCAGTCCTTCCAAGTGATATCCGTCATGATTCGCCACGGGTTACGGCCTATGTTGAAGCGGCCAATGAGCAGGCGAGATAGGACAGTTTGGACCGGCTGGATAAAGAGCATGATATAGCAGCAGCACGGTCTGCAATTTATCAACAAGACTTGCGCAGATATCACAGCCGCCGGATCAAGACCAGGACGTTCCAGGAGGGAGATTTGGTACTCCGGCTCATCCAAGATCAAACAGATATACACAAGCTATCCCCGCCTTGGGAAGGGCCCTTTGTGGTCAGCAAGAATCTGCACAACGGTTCATATTACCTTGTGGACATTCGAGAACACAAGGACTCACGGACATCGGAGGAAGAGACAAAGAGGCCATGGAACATCGCCCTCTCGCGGCCCTATTATACCTGAGCCAGGGGCTCTGCTGTATCCTATGTATATATTATGATTAATGAATAAACCGGCACCCTCGGTAAAACGGGGGCTCAGCCTTTTTTCCAATATAATTATCTTATGGTGATAGCCATCTACAACTTATGTTTTTTATTATGTGTCATATCTTACAATGCTTTGATCAGTCTATCAGGCTGTGCAGGACAATTGTCGTAGATATACTCTGGAGCTGTGATCACTAATAGGCTTCCTGCTCAAACATAGGTCGTATCCGAACCAAAGAGAGCACAGCCGACCCGCTCAAACATAGGTCGTATTCGAACCAAAGAGGGCATAGGGATTCCTGTTCAAACATAGGTCGTATTCGAACCAAAGAGAACATACCCAAACTTACTGAAGGGATTCCTGTTCAAACATAGGTCGTATTCGAACCAAAGAGAACATACCCAAACTTATTGACGGGCTTCCTGTTCAAACATAGGTCGTATTCGAACCAAAGAGAACATACCCAAACTTATTGACAGGCTTACTGTTCAAACATAGGTCGTATCCGAACCAAAGAGAACATACCCAAACTTTTTGACGGGCTTACTGTTCAAACATAGGTCGTATCTGAACCAAAGAGAACATACCCAAATTTTTTGTATGGTCGTATCCGAACCATAAAGCTCAATGGATCATATCCGAATCCATTGCTTGGCTAAATTTTTGGGCCAGCAGGGGGCAGGATCGTATCTGAATCCTAGCTTAGCCCCTGTGGTCCGGTTCATGTGGTCGTATCCGAACCATAAGCTCAATGGATCGTATCCGAATCCATTGCTTGGCTGAACCTTGCTTTGGAGCCTGGCAGCTCGCAAAAAGCCTCGACTACATGGTTTTATATGCAAACTTGCATTTTTGGTATTTGTGTTTTATGGTTCTTTAATCCGGAATGGGACAACTCCAGAGTTGACCACGTATCTTCAAAAGTCTGGACAGAACTCCAGCATGATCTATACCGGTAGCTTCTATAAAGCCCAGAATTATTATTGGGTCTATCACAAAGGCTCCATCAGAAAATTGCAAATTTCGCCGGATTAAAAATATCAAGCATACTTGATCACAGGTATGAAATTATTTCTGGTACAAACAAACACTTGCTCGATGTATTTTGTGAGCAATTTAATTGGTCCAACGGTAAACTGCTAGGACATTTTTTACGTATTATCCATGCAGAAACAGATAATATGCAAGATCAACCACATCAGGCCAGATTTAAATTGGCAAACGTCAAAACAAGAAGTTGGGATATCCGAATCAAGACGAACACTGTTTTATGCTATCTTATTACAAGGCACAACATGCCTGAGTGGATTAAAGTTTTTCCAGCAAAATGAGACTGCAACTACAAAGATAAATATGTGGCCTATGCTTCCTCCTGCTGCGACGGCTGAGGATCAACTTGTTCCGGAGTTTCTTCATCTTCTTGAAGTGGCTGAAAGTCAGGGACGCAACAGTCGATTTTCGTTAAAGTGCGAAAGTACATCTCTTCCGTAATAAGTTCAGACGGATCAATATCTGGGGCGAAAGTATGAGGGCGCACTGGTGGGATTAGATTTACGGTATCATAAACCGGCCGATCCACCCGCTCGTTCTGTAAATCATACCCCGGATGATACCTGGACAAGTCTGATTCGGCAGCAAGCTTGCTAGCGAGAGGACGCATCTCCTTAGTCAAAGTGTGAAGAGCTTTGGCAGTAAAAGCTGATCCGTCTTCTTTAGTGCTGGGATACCCATTCAAGGATTCTTCCGGATCAAAATCTGGAACCCACACTTTGGCTCTGGTAAGCGCCATGAGAGAACCGGCTCGGGCAGCAGATTTCTTCACTTCCTCCAAGCGTACTGGCAAGACTGAAAGTTTCTCTAATGTGCCTTGGATAGTGGTGGGGGCCGGTTTATTGAAGGACATTGCGCTTATAATCCTTTGAGCACCGGAATACAGCTGCTCAACCAGAGTATAAGACGCCTTGAGTTTCTTCCGTAAATCATCCCCAAGATGAGTAACACGGCGCCCTGCATAAAATGATTACAGTTAAACCGGACCGGAGTATAGATTACAACGATGAAAGCATGCGTGCAGATTAAGTACTTACGAAAGACGGCAGAAGTCATCAGTTCTATTTGCCGCTTTAAACCGGTTAACTCTTCAGTCGCTGGATTAGGGCTTCCTCAGCATCCTTTGCTCGTTTTTCCAGATCATTCTTTTGAACTTCAAAGGCTGTCCGCTCCTCTTCAAAAAAATTCTTCAGTTGTTTAGCAGTAGTTAAGCTCAGAATAAGGGCAAAATTCAGACAAGTATCAAGCACATAACCAAGTTATCTACTTGACACTTGGGGGCTAATGGGCAGTTGAAGTGTAAAACAGTAGCAATTCAAAACAAGTGTCAAGCACACAAACAAGTTATCTACTTGACACTTGGGGGCTAATGGGCAGTTGAAGTGTAAAACAGTAGCAATTCAAAACAAGTCTCAAGCACACAAACAAGTTGTCTACTTGACACTTGGGGGCTAATGGGCTATTGAAGTATCAAAGTGTGGCAATTCAAAACAAGTCCCAGGCACATAAACCGGATTATGCCCCTGACACTTGGGGGCTAATGTAAGATTATTTACTGGAATCGGAAGTACCGGTTCACCTTCTAAAATCAGCTAAACCGGAACTTGGGGACTACCATGATATAGACAGAAACACAACAAAGGCAAAAATCAAAGGCAAGGGAGATACCTCATACTTGTCCTTCATCATGTTGACCAAGCCTGCTTCATAATCTCGACTAGTATGAAGCCGGTTCAAATACCCGGAATAGAGCTCCTGGGCACTCATGTCAGCGAAATTAGATAGCTATGTACTCCATTTGCCCTTTTCTTGGTGCAGTTTCTCCGCTTTAGCTGTATGCTTAGCTAAAACAGTGGGCTCAGCAGGAGCAGTGTAAGCCGTACCGGTTACTTGAACATCTGGAGAAGGAGCAGCTGTCGATGGTGGAGTAGCAGTGTGAACCGGACTGGCGGGAGCGGGGCTAGTCCGAGGAGGGTTGGCCCGGGCAGGACTCGCCGGTTCATGGATGTTTTCAATATTGGGATTTTCAGGAGCAGTGGTATAAGTGTGATCCATGGGAGCAGGATCTTCAAGCGGAACGGTAGGCTCATTCTCTGGAGGGATGGTGGTGTCCGGATCGGCCGCCGGATCATCACCGGCAGTCTCAGTAGCTGTTTTGCTGGCCTTTGCCTTTTTGCTAGGCTTAGGCTTGCTGAACGGAGTTAGAAAATAAATCAGAATCCCAAAGGCAAATGTAAAGGTAAACCGGAGGAGGTAAAGGACTTACCCAGGGACAGTCTTCAGAACCGGGACTTGTGTGGCAGTGGATTCACCAGAAGAAGATAAGGGAGTATCCTGGTAATTAGGGTCAGACGGTTTAAGCGGTTTGCGTATAAGCCCGGCCTTGGGATGAAGAAGAGTTGGAGAGAGTATAACCTCAGAGCGGCACCTCCGAGCCGGAGTAAGAGATATTCCGGACGATTCAACTACAAGGCCGCTATGGCGTGTAGTCCGACGAAGGGCTTCATGTTGCTGTTTCTTCAAAAGAAAATTGGGGTCCAGTTGAGCGTAAGGATGAGAAAATTGATATTTCCAGACTACCTGACGAATTTTTGGTGGAGGCGGTTCTGAATCTGAAGAAAGAGTAATTACCTCAGCTTCTGTCGCTTTATCTCCTTCATCCAGATCCTGTGGAAAAGACACCGTTAACACAAGTCTGGATAGAAGTGAACAAATCATAGCCGGATTAACTCATACCTCAGAGTCCGGATCATCATCTTCAGCATGTGAACCGGAGCCAGGAGCCGCCTTTTTCTTCTTGATAGCGTAAGTTTTCCGGCGTGGCTGTTTGCCAGCCTTCTCCTGAGGCTTCCTCTTCCAAAAAGGATCATCAGCCTGTTCAAAAGGTGAAATATAAATGGAAAATGATTTAAATTAACGGATTACAAACATACGGAAGAGAATAAGACTTACTGCAGGCAGCTTGTTCTTCTTATAGTATGGAGCTAATCCGGTTTGGCTACATTCTTCAAAGGAGATATTGAGCATCTTCTTAGCAGACTCAATGACTTCCGATTCAGAAAGTTTGTCCTTGGAAAACCGTTGAGGATCATCCGGTTTACCAGAATATTTACACATCAGACTGGAGCGCGGACTCAGAGGGAGTATACTCCAAGAAAGCCAGCAACGCATGAAATCAACCCCCGTTAATCCGTTGGCCATAAAGGCCTTGAGCCTGGCAAGTTGAGAAGCAAACCGGGGCCATTCGGAGGAGCTGAGACGCTGTGGCAGAGGGTGATCTTCAGGAAGACGATGCTCACAGTAACCCGGTAGTGGGTTTTCCCCTTCAGGTGAAGTGTCAAGGCAATAGAACCAAGACTTATTCCAGTCTTTAGGGTGTGTGTGCAGAGCGGCATGAGGAAAGACTGCGTCCCTTCTCTTTTGGATGCTAACCCCTCCCAATTCTTGATGAGGACCGCCAGTAAACTCGGTTCGCCGGTTCAAGTCGAAGAAATCCCGGAACAAATCGACTGATGGCTCCTCTTGCAAATACACCTCTGAGAAAACTTGAAAATCGCAGATGTTTGAAATAGAATTTGGACCTATGTCCTGAGGGTGAATTTGAAAAGCGGCAAGCACGTCCCAGAAGAATTTTGAACCGGGAGGAGTGAAACCTCGAGCCATGTGGTCAAAGAAGACAATAACCTCCCCTTCTCTGGGGGTAGGGGACATTCATTTCCTGGGGCCCGCCATTTTAAAACGGACTGAAGTCCCAGAGTACCAACTGTAGCAGCGTTAATTAAATCTTCTTCCGTGATAATGGAAGGGACCCAGTCGCAAGCAACAAACTGTTTGGCAGCCATAATAGCAGAATGAAAGTGCTGAAAAGATGAAGTATAAAATCCGGATTATTCGGGTACAGAGGCATAAACCGGAACACATATGCAAAATCACAGCGACGGTTTAGGCAAGGGACTAATGATATTGCTAACCCGGAAGTAAGCAGGAAGCGCACTACTACCGGTTCAGGATAACAACAGAGAGGTGCTAAACCGTCGTGTTCATTGTCGATGCATTACAGAAGTAATATATGACTGACTAAACCGGTGAATATAGTACAAATCTACAAAGATGAAGAAACAAGTTTCTATAGAAAGCTAAGGTAAAACAGATCTGAGCATTAAGGAAAAAGAAAAAATTATACAGGTCTATTACAGGAAGAACTACAAGGATCTTATGCAGAGCGGACAAATCTAAAGGTTGAATCTAATGCCAAAAATCTAAGCATAAGGCAGCGGAGCAGAAGCAGATTTCGAAGACAAATCTAAAGGATTGAAACCACTACGAGCCTAACAGCTAGGACGAACAGATGAAGCTTTCTCTAGGTTCAATGGCGGAGGCGTGAGAAGAACCCTAAAACTACAGATCTACAGCAAAGGAGAAAGGTTACCTGAGGCAGCAGGAGATGGCGGCGGAGTTATCTGGTCACGTTCAGGTTGATGCGGCGGCCGGACTTGCTGGCGACGGAGAGCTTGACGGACGACGGCGGAGGCTTGAGCTCGGGCGACGGAGGAAGAAGACGAGCGGAAGAAGATGAGGAAGAGGGGCGGCATTATTTATAAAGGGGGAAAGGCGAAACGGCAGGCGCGAGATTTGAGGAAGCAAGAGATTGGATAAAGATTCCCTGTCGCCTCGATTCTTGGGATGGCCTTTAAACAAAGGTAATAGACAGCTGCGCACGTTAAATGCGGAAGTCAATGTCATGGTCGAATTAAATAATTTCCAAGGATGACGTCATTGCCGGTTTACAAAAATGAGAAGACACAAGAAAGAAGATCATGGAAGACTGAGAAGATTGATATGAACAAGTTCAAATCATTCTGGGGCCTAATGTCAGGGATATTACTAGCAGGTATAAACCGGCTAGTATAAACCGGATTATGGTAATATAGTTGTATAATTGTAATACCCAGTAGAGATTACGGCCCATGAAGGCTTAGGACCCATGTATAGAGTTACAGTTTGTAAACCGCCTGATCATGTAACTTGAGAGACAAGGAAGAAAGAGCAGAGACCGAGGCGGACACAAATATGAGCCGGCCTCGGGACTGTGTAAACCGGACCGGGCGTCGCCTCTATATAAAGGGACGACCCGACGACGGTTCAAGGACAAGAAACAACCCGTCGAGACAAAGGCAAGCGATCCGCTCCCTGTTCATTGACGCCCAAGCAATACCAAACCAAACTAGACGTAGGCTTTTACCTTCCTCGAAGGGGCCGAACTAGTATAAACCCTCTGTGTCTTTTGTGTGCTTTTAACCCCTTCAAGCTAACCCGTGCGATGGTTCCTCAACTAAGTCCGTTAAACCGGACATCTGCCGTGTTAATTCCACGACAGTTTGCCTCTTTTTAGCATAACGCGTCAAGTCGCAATTTGTTTGTTCACCCGTGGTAGACGATCCTCCCTCCATCTAGTGAACAACCAGTACACATGTCAAGTTACCACGTGGGCTGCCTTTTTGTATAGAAATGAGCTCCATCTTGTACCCGCGCGGGTGTGGCTGGGAAAGAGACGGGAGTACGTGCGCCGTGCGTGCACCTCTTCTCTTCGTGCACGTCCCCCACCTACGTGGGTGTGTGTGAGAGGGACTATAGAGATACAAACCTAGACATAATGCGCCGTCCATCCCCATGCCTCCGCCCAGTCCGACCATCAGTCACCACCACAACCCACTCCTCCTCACCTTATCTCTCATATTTTCCCTCTATTTTTATATACAAGGCCACTATCAAAATTACAATTTGCAGATATACAAGGCCACTAACACTAATCAATGCAATATTAATGGTGTTTGCCTCGTAGAACTAATAGCAAAGGAGGACACTAATTATCCCTTGCATGCATGCGGGAGTGTGAGCATTGGCTTGATGTGCATAAAAGAGAAGAATACACATTAATTTACACGGCGAACAAGGAAACAAGGTGGCTTGCAACATTGAGTTAGAAGACATTAATTTTTGCCTTGGTACCTGTAATATGGGTTTGTGGCCTTGTATACAAAAATGGAGTCCGGTAAAATTCTCGAGATACCATTTCATATAAACAACGACAGAAATAATATAAGATACCCGATTTTCATACAAACATGATGGATTTCATTACATTCAAATGAACTACGCGGTGCCAGTTCTAGACAGCAGAGGTATATAATACCTGGCCTAAATGGTCGCCCGCCGATCGGTTTGTAGGGTCGATGAAGGTCCTCGCAACAAAAGGATCCGACAAGACACCAGCTGTATATGCCGGCGTCGCCTCCTTGGTGGCCTTCATGGGGACCCAAGCGGTGGCGGCCTCCCGTGTTCTACTTCTCCTCGATGATGGCGGCAGACGTGGAGGCACTGGCCACTGACTCGTCGCTCTCTGTGCACCTGGCTTCTGTCGCTGCTTGCATGGCGCGGCCGCCGGCATGGGAGTCTCGGCCACAGAAACAGGAGACGTGGTACGAGGCAGCGGCGTGGACGGCAGCAATGACGCCCGTGCACTGCTCCTCGTTGAGCTGGCCTGGAGCGACGAATTGCTGAACCGCGCGCCGGCTTGGGGCGGCAACTGGCTCCGTCGGGTGAGGGAAGGGAGGTGGATCAGCAAGCTGCATAGCTCGTATCCGGCGGGCTCGGCAGGCCACCCAGCCAGCTTGGATGCGGCATCACTACTCTTCGTAAGCCATTGGAAGAGTGGACAAAATGGTAAAGGAGGAGATAGGGGAGCGGCGGAGGTGTGCGATTCTTGGCCGGCATTTGGCCTCGTTTATATAGGATATTAAATAGACGGCGGACGGGAGGAGCTCGGCCGGCGTTGCGTTTAATGTCGGCCCGGTTATGAACGGACGTGTGTCCAGAGTGGGTTTCTCCGCTTCCACACGGGCGGGTTTCATGGAGGCGTTTGAAAGCGGCAAGGAGGCGTGTTCAGCCGGGCGTGCAGCGAGTGGCGCTTTCGACTCTGACGTAGGATAGCGCGCCGTTCTTCCACTGATGTGTGGGCTCTTTGGGTACATGGCCTACATGTCAGTGCCCCAAAGCAGGCAGCACACAGCAGAGGAACTTTTGGTGGGCCAGGGCGGTCAGAAGCGGGCATTTCATAAACCGATGATTGTTCACTGAGTGTGTCATCCTTTTCTGTTGATAGCCTGTTTGATACGTTGTGATTCATAAAGACCTCTACAAACATCAATGTTCTGCTTATCACACATAAGATTGATTAATACCCGTAACAATCCATGTCCTTAACAAAGGGTGCATGCACGTATAGATTGAGCGCGTGTCTTGCGTCGTGTGTTGTGTGCATGCAGGCATGCGAGTGTTGCGTGCGTGCAAGGGTACGTTTCAGTGTTGCATGCATGTGTGCGTACGTGCGTGTGTTCGTGAGTGCATGTGTACGCGTCAATGTTGTACGCCTGCATGCGTGTGTGTGTGTTCGTTATGTGTACGTGTCAGTGTTGCATGCCTGCATGCGTGCGTGTCTTGCGTGCGTGCATGTGTACGTGCGGGGTGAGGCTACACGTCAGTCGACTGACTTATTCATCTCAGGTCATTAGATTTCCAGCCGTTGGATACGAAATCAAGGGGCTGCAGTTTATCATCAAATTCCACCCCCCTGAGCCGCCAGCCACCACCGACCGAACCGCCGGCCCGCGCCGCCCGCGGCCGGCCCGTGCTGCCCCGCCCGCCCCGAAACCACTCCTCATAGCCGGTCCGCCGCCACACCGGCCATCCCTATAGGCCCCCCTCGCCGAGCTTTTTCTCCGGCGATCCCCACCCCACCGCCCAATCAACGCGCCCCCACCGCCGGCGACGGCCAACCTGAGGTCTCACGACTTCGAGTACCCACCGACCACTAATTTATTACCATTTATGTCCTTCATATACGCGCTGACAGGTGGGCCCTATGGTAATGTGCGCTGCTGAATGTGGATAGTTTGATTGGTCAATTGATCATGTCATCAACAAATTACGGAGCTGTATGGTGAGCCAGTGACCGTATGATCACCCTAGAATGTACTTATTTTATTAACAGAGTACAGACTCAAACTACCATTTCTTTCTTTCATATACGGGCTGACAGGTGGGCCCCACGGTTACGCACCCCGATGGTGCAACACTAGTTGCGCCACATGGAACGTTTGACTGGTCAATTGATTGTGTCATCAACAAAAACGGAGTTGTACGAGTGAGCCAGTGATCGTATAATCATGACATGTATTTTTTTAGCACGGTACAGACGCAAGGGCTCATATATACGCACAAGCACTCACCGCTATAAGCGCACACACACAGACCCTACCCCTATGAGCACCTTTGAGAGAGTGGGCCAGCATATGATCTTGACATTTTACGAAGTCACCATAGGTGCCTCGTAGTCGAGTGGAAAGTCTCCTCTCACTAAACGCACATCACCGGAAAATACTGAAATTAACCCAGGATAAATGTGAGCACCGGGACTTTAACCCTGGTGGGCTCGAGAAACCGCTGTCCTCCTAACCATCCAACCACATTAGTTAGCATGACAAAATGTATGTGGTGACCGTGATAAGCTTATTCTGAAGTCCAGTGACCATATCGTGCTTTCGCTTCAAATACAATGACCGTAAGTGTTGTCAACAAAATACGGAGCACGCATCAAATGCAAAGTCTGTCAGTGTCATCAAGAAAATACGGAGACATATTGTGAGCTAGATACCGTATGATCACCACAGAATGTATACGGTGACCGTAATGAGCATATTCTGAACTCCAGTGACTGTATAGTGCTTTAGCTTGAAATACAGTGGCCCTCATGCGTGAATGTGTCGTGGGCATGCATACTTTTAGAGGGTCGAGAGATAGTTTGTGTGCGTACGTGAAAGTGGTGTAGAAAGAGGGGATGTCCGGTGGAGACAAGGAGAGATATGCCCTTCATTTCTCTTTCCCGTGACTAATATTTTAGGAGAATATATAAACATTCACAATGCAGAACAAATATTTTTTGATGCACGATGCAATTAACTTTCATGTATAACATTGTACTATTGTATATGATTATTTTCTTAGTGGCCGATTGCGTGTGTGGTGTGGTGGGCACATCATTTCTAGTTGTGGTGGCTCAACATGAGGACTCATGGGTCGGTTCCATGATGCGCCACATAGGTTGGATCAAGACGCGTTATACGAAGACCCATGTGGAGGACTCGGCATACAACATGAACCTAGATACCAGAGTCATGGAGGACTCTATCCCCACTGGTGATAAGCCGACTATATATGATTTGTAACCCTAGGCCCCCAGTATGTTATAGAAGCTTGGGGGCTAGTTCGTCGATAGTATACACACGCACAATGCCTGGTATTCACGTGTACTTTGTACACACCCCTATCACTAATATACAGTACCAGGAGTAGGCTTTTTCCTCAACTGCAAGGGTCCGAACTAGGGTAAAACTTTGCCTAGTTTTACCATCCAACCTAACAGTCAGAGATATCCTACCGAATGATATGATGGAATCATATCTGCCAACTACAAAGAGAGAGGTTTGTCTGGGGGGGCAATGTGTGCGTGAGAGGCTTAAAGATAATGTGCGTGCGGGAGACACGTAGGCACATATATGTGCGTATAGAGGGCTAGTAGAGACTGTGCGTGTGTATATATGCATGTGAGAGAAATAGTGTTTTCCAACTGAGATTAGTGAAAAGAGTGGTGCATAGTAGTCAGAAAGAGAGAGAGATCCACAGAGAGCATGTGCGTGAGACTCCCCGATACCTCGAGAGAGATTGTGAGCATGTGTGAAAGAGAAATGTCGATGCATATAAAGTGTGTGCACTTATGCGGTAGATAGAGAGATATATAACGCGTTTGTGATAACGGGCCGATGCATAGTGCATCAACGTGTAAAAGGCGGTTCTACGCATTAAATTAAAATATAAATGGCATTATTATTTTTGGATGAGATCATGAATTTTGCAAATTGCGTATGGACGAAAATCGGTCTATCAGACAACCATACTCTATTGAATTCTAGCATGTGCATGTGTTTATTTCATATTATCGATCCATAGAGTGAGAGCGGTTTGAAATACAGGCAATGGATGCTTTTGCAATTCATATATAAACATTAATTAGTGCACTCCACGTTGTTAGTGAAGCACTTTATACATTTGTCACTTGCATGGGTACATTCCAAATTGCTAGCTCCAAAATAGAATACATGTCGAATTCAACATAAAGGGGGTTTGGAAGATTCGAATTCATAGGAAATGCATTCATCCATTTGAACCCGAGATAACGGCATTTGTAAATCAAATGTAAAAGGGGGCATCAATCTTTGTTGTGCTTTTGAACATGCTATATATATTCATACGCATGTCTAACTTTTTTTTTTGCAACGAGGGAGATTATATCTGGAACCATGCATGAACTGAGGTAAGTTGCATATTTTTTTAATATATACTCGTGTACAATGTATATTCAAATGTACCACCTCCATTCCAAAATAATCGTAGCTTTAAGATTTTCAAGATTAAAGATTTGTGAAGTTTGACAAATCCTGAATGTTCAATTCAGGAGAACCGGAAACGTTAATGCTTCTGTTCCCAAATATTGAACGAAGCGCCAAATAGGCCTCTGGTCACCCGAAACTGCGCGAGACTAATGTTTGGCGGTAGGAAATTACTGTCCTGACTCTATCCCGTGTAGCCTATCGGCCCGATGTCCAAAGGTCTAAACCGGGGTAGGTTTGTAACTTCACCAAGACGCCAGTCTCAACCGCCTCCGAGAAGCATTCATCTGCCGTGGGTGCCTAAACACCCACGCGCTCGGCCAAAATCTATCCCGCCAACATTTGGGACACCTGACATTACTGTCCTACCCCCAACCCGCAATATGTCCGAAATTTTCGATGGGGGCAAAGTTTGTAACTTTCCCCAAATTTCAAACAAGCGCGTCCCAAACCAAAACATTGTTCCCCCTCAGTTCCCCGCCTCCCTCCATTTCCCCATTCATACTCCGTGGGCGCCAAAATGCCCTCTCCACCAACGGCGAAACCCCAGCCTCCTCCGTCCTCCACCACATAGCGCCCAATCCACCGCCACCCAACTCCATCACGCTGGAGCCGGTACCCCGATGTCGTCGTCCAACGCAATCGCAACCGCAACACCCTCAAGGACTTAGCAGCTGAAGCCGAGGTAGAGCTGCCTCCACGATGCCGACGCCGACGTGCGCCATACCAAAACCACTCCGACCACGCCGTCCTGCACGTCACTGCTGCCGCTCCACTATCGCAACCGTCCACCGCACCGGAGCTGTTCCCACTACGCCGTCGTTCACAGCCTCGGATATGCTTCCCCGCCGCCGACAGACGGCCACCGCTCCACACTCAACAACTTGGCCATGGGTTCGTCCAAGGTTGCACCGTCCTCCACAACTTCTCATTTCCAGCAAACCACAAGAAGATCGTTGGAAAAACAGAAGGAGGACACAACACTGCCAGCAGAAAGAGGTACTCCTCTTCCCTTATTCGTGCAAAACTTACGTCTCTACTCACACCGTATTCATCCCACGAAAGAAACTAGTTGAGCGCTTCTTACTGCATCTTCTTCGTGATACTAAACGCACAAGGTTTCCTCCCTTTACTATTTCACCTTTGCTAGAGGTCAGTAGTCCGCCTGGATTTCAATTCAGAGTCAGTCGAACCGCAATTAAAAGAAGCAGCACCCGCTTAGGCGCGCGGAGCACCTAGTCCGCATGTTCACCGGGGAAGCGGTGCATCGGTGTCTATCATAGGGGTGTGGGGCGCAGGAGCTGCTTGCGCCAGATCTGGTGGTCGGCAGGGCTTGAATGGATTGCTGGGGGGCGGTGCCAAGCACGGCGGTGCGGTCAGGTCGAGGGGAGGGCGTAGCCATGGGACTGGGCCGATGGTTGTTGCCGTTTCGAGGATGATCGTCAACACTGACTGGCTGGAGGTAGATGAAGGCGATCTGCCCGTTCTTTGTACATCAGACGGTGCAGAAAAAATGGACTGACCTATTTGTTTTCAGTCGAATGTTATTTTCATATAATCATGTAGTAATTAAAGTGTGCCATGCATGTTGTAGAGCTATCATATGTCTACCGTCATTTATTTCTCACCGACCTGCCATCTGCTACCTTTACACTATACTAATTGTGCACACACTTCACCCATACTCACACTATTGATTTTTTATGCATTGGTATTTCAGACTCTGATGCCGTGTTGATGAATGCTGAAAAGAAAAGACAGAAGTCGCTCCAGTGTAATTCGAAGATAAGCACTAGGCGTCTCAGCGCTCTAAAGGATGTAGTGTCAGCAGTTGGAGACAGTAAATGTAGCTCTGCAGTTGATGATCTCAATTTCCACACACAACCATCCCAGGTGCTTGCGTTAACTTCGCGCTGTCAAATGTGGTTGCATGTTGCATATGGTGTCTAGCTTGTATTGCTTCCAATTTGGCTAAGTTGCATCTGCTTACTTTACACATTGTACCTTTGATAATGACATGCCTTACTGTTTTTGATACATACTACATATGTCTATTAACCATGTTTCTACATCAAACTAATGCTCTTTTGTATCCCTCGTCAATCACTTATGATGAGACAGTCACCCGGGTGGGTTAGTGTGAGACGCCATACTCGTTTAAAGAGTGCAGTGTCATCCTCCCCACATGATTCTCAAAAAACAGCAAGGCTAAATGAAGATAGTCAACGTAGCTCTCTAGTTGATGACCGCAATTCCCCCACACCACCATCACAGGTGCTTGCTCTAACTTCGCAGTGTGATATGTGGTTGCATGTTGCATACGGTGTCTAGCTTGTAATGCTTCTAATTAGGGTAAATTGCATCTGCTTAGTTTACACATTGTACCTGTGAATATGACATGCCTTCCTATTTTTGGTACACACTACATCTATGTGTTAACCTTGTTCTTACATGAAACTACTTCTCTTTTGTATCCTGCATCAATCACTTACGATGAGTCACCTTTATTCGTTGCATACTGCATATTATTTCTAGCCTGCTGCCATGTATTGCTTCTAATTTGGTCAAATACATTTGTTAGGGCACCCTTTTAATTTGACAGAGTGATATTGGTTTCATATTTCATATGGTTTCTAGCTTGCATTGATTCTAACAAGTTCAAGCACCTTGTGCTTAGTTTACACATTACTAGTAAATGTGCCCGTGCGTTGCTATGGGTGACAATTCTTTTCAACGAATCAAACAAATGATTAAGTTACATTGATGACTTCTTTAGGATGGAAATCATGGATAGTATCATGAGGTGACACTCAACCACTGGTAGGGTAGGCACATCAATCAATCTTGTTTCAGTTTGATATGTTGAGGTCCAAGAGTAGAATTTAAGTTCAGGGATTGCTCAGATCTCTTCGTGCTTCACCAACTACGCGGATCGAAGACCCTCATAGTATAATTTGGTGAAGTTTGAAGTCGAAGCGCTATCCATGGCGTCGCCATTCTTCCCTTCTCACAATCCCGCCACAGTCGAACCGCCAACCCTCCACCTCACTCTATTCAGCTCGCCACCATTCCATTGCCTTCCTTTCCTACCCCTCAACCAATAACTGGCCAACACGTCCAAAAGGGTGCAGCTCCTCCACGGAAGCTGGAGCGCAGTGCTGAAGCTTCAATATTTCCAGACATTTCAGAATAGGATTATATGTATGTTTCTTGCCCTCGAGTTGCCTCCCAGTGAAATATATAGCAATGTTAACTTCAGCCAGAAATATAGTATATCTGCTCTTGTAATAGCTCATCTAAATAAATGATTGTTTTCACTGGTATACTCTGCATGCAATCTTTCATCAACCTCCCATACATAGATATAAAATCAGTCATTTGGCATTCAATCGCCAATTGTAATATTTCTCTAATGAACCTTTTATTTCTATTTTTGCTGGCTCTATAGGGAATATCAAGGTCACGGATACCAGATTTTTAGATAACATAATGTGTCAGTATGTAATCACTGCTAAAATAAAGAAATTTAAGGATATGTTCTAAACTTTAGTGTCACTACATTTACAGTATACATGATAAACTCGTAGATCATACATGTACAATATCCATGTTAGAAGGTCCAGCACACTTTCTTGCTTCATCCTTTTTACATTTAAGAGAATAGGCATACAATGTGTTATACTTGCAATATGACAGGCAAAGTACAGACCCACAGGCCACAACAATATTTCATGTAGGCATTAGAGGGAGAATATATCCCATTACTTCTATAAGGTAGCTCCCAGTGCTCCACCCTGTATGAGTTCTAAACCTGCCATGTAAGCAGAAAACTGATGTGGCATCTTAATTAAGGAGAGAGAATCGTTTGGTAACCCCATGGAGAAATGATACCAGGTGCAGGTACCTAGGAGAAAACAAATGTAATCCGATCCCGTGCGCTGAACCGAGCCATCGCCCCAACTCCCCCATGCGCAGCCCCATTCACCGCTTCTTCCTTGCCCCGCACCGTCGCCCTAGTGTAGCCACTTTGTCCTTCGTCCACAGCGCTTCCTCGCCTCTAATTGTCACCCAGAGCCGCCATCCCATCCCCGGTCTTAGGTTGCATCATGGACCATTGCTCGAAGATGGTCGCAGCGGCACCACCGGCTCCTCCGGCAAGTCACCACCTGGTAAATGGTAAGGGCAAACCTGCATTGCAAAAGTCCATCGATTATGTGTTTGGTATAAACTATAGTCGTCCATTGATTTCATTGATTCACAAGTCTGGCCATCTAATTTGATAGAAACTGCAGTCTAAGTCCATCGATTCCGAGTTTCTTGCCATATTCTCTTACAGAAACTACAGTCCATTGATTTCTTTTGCATATCATGCCCATCTAATTTGAGTGTTGGCGAAAGACTGCTGCATATATATAAGTCTTTCGCAATCCTTTTTACAGAATCAAACTATTGAGTCCAGTTTAGAATTAACAAGAAAAATTTAAAGAAACTACTGTCCAGTTCAGTCTTTGCCCACCGGCCGTTCATATCAGTTCAGTTTTTATAGAATGCAACCTATATTTTGTAGAACCAAATTGAGTTCAGTTTAGCCCAAACCGAGTTCAGTTTAGTTTAAAACCAAAAGGAATTTTAAGGTATTCCTATCTAGTCATACAGATTGTCAAGCAGCAAGTTTTTGACACAATCAAACAGAGTTTTATTGATCTTATGGGAATACACACGGATGCATTGATCTGAAACCAATGATTCGATCGGATGAGGCGGTGTAGTATTGTAGATTTACGAGAAATTGGTTTAGAATACAGAGTTCTATTAGGATTTATAGAATTACTCTGTTTTAAGAAGCTGAAGCAAAAAATTGATGTACTGCTATTTAGTTATACAAATTATCAGGCAACAACTATTTTGAAGGAATCAAACTGACTACTTCTATAAGAAACTTACTTCCTGTAGTGTGTAGACACTTGAAGAAACATGTTTCATGTAATCTACACACTTGAAGTAGGCGAGCACCTAAAATAAACCGAATAGGAAGCTCTGCAATTCCCTCATTGGTCCTGACATATTGGATCCTTTGCCATCCTGGGTTTGGGGGCTCATTCTTGCCAAGAATTTACAAAAATCTTCTTACTTCAGTAGCTTGTTGCCTGGCATACCATGTGTCATCTCATTTGAACAAACACTGCAGGACTAATAAACATAGTCCTGGTCTAGTTGAATTGGTACCTGAAAAGGAAAAATCATAATATTACAAATTACAAGCTGTCCAAATAGAAAGATTAGTTTAATTTGACGATTTGACGAGAGTTGCAATACTGGATAAGAGGGGTTTCCAAAGCCAACTGGTACCAAAAATAAAGCAAAATCAGGTTATACATCCACTTCTTTCTGTTCTGGAAAATCATTGCACTCTGCAAAACAAACATTCACCTCCAATTTCATCAACCAGGGGTTGCCTTGGTCTTCAAATTTAAAATGCAAAATTGTAATATATATGTATGCTGCTTCAACCAATCTAGTTCAAGGGCTGTTGATCTGGTTCTTCCTATTCTGAATATTGAACATAGAGGAGGTTTCATGGAGGCACTGCCTCCATTAAACCTGCAATGATAAGAGCATGTATGTTTTCTCGGCGTGGTATTTGTAATCCACATGCCCTAACTACCAAGTTCTCAAGTAAGAATATATATATATATATACCAAGTTCTCAACTAAGAATATATATAGAATTGGAGGTGATATAATACCATCACCTTACAATATCACCGCTACTATTTATAGATGTTGGTTGGTAGACAAATATGATCTGAAATGGTTTATGTCAAAGGAAAGAGCAGAGTGCGCTTTTATTTTGTTTTTAATAGTAAAACTTATATCTCTACAAAGTTTTTCCCTCTGTTTCGTCTACATGTCGTGGCACAAAATATTGTTGCTACTACACAAGCTGATGAAAATAGTGTGTACAGAACCCACGGACCAGGTTGCTCCACGTGAAATTCAACATATAGAAACCTACACAAAGTAAAAGTATAATCAAGGACATCTAGTGCATTCTTGTCTTTTGGTATTCCAACTCTTCACCAAAAAAACTACTGAAACCATATGCATAGATTATAGTAGTTATGGTAGCTCATTTCATGTCCAACAAAAATTCATGTGTTCTCTAAAATAAAAACATCGATTTTAAATATAAACACAAAGAAATAGGTGTTTTCTTTAAAAGAAAAGGTGTAGAGAATGAACTATATACACTGAATAGCCATTACATGAATCAGACGTAGAAGCGGTACTTTAGGACAAAAAACATATATAGTACAACTGGTTCTATCTGTATGTAACCATGCGAAATTAAGCTCAATATACCTCATTTTCTGCTGAAGTCAAGATCTATTGCGGATCAATGCGAGCAGCTTCAATGTTGAATCTTCCATATAGAATGCAGGCCCTTGTCTATACATCTGCAGTCAGAGTTGATTGCAATAATAACGCGTATGTCATGAGCAGCAAAATCATATGCTCCTGGGTTCTAGCACTTGCCCAACTGATATAGTTCAAACAGGGAAAAAATATTCAGTAAACCAAAATGGAAAGCTTTTAGAATGTAGAGGGGCTCGGTGTTAAGCAATGGTTTCAGGTAACTATCGTGTTCAACCAGCACTATGCCACCTTCTAATAAACATGGAAGATGATAAGGTCTCAATGAGATATTAATGAACTGTAGTGTGGTCAACAGCAAGAGGAACATTTAAACATTCAATGTGCCAATTGAAAGTGCTCCAATAAATGCAATAAGCAGAACTCGAATAAAGCAACATCTCTAGGACTGTATTTTGGAAAATATAAATAGAAGACCAGGTAAACTTTGCAACAGTCAATATACCTTTTACGAAGAATCAATCAGCTATCATAATTTTTTGACGGGCTACGACTATCATACTCAGCATCCAAAATGATACAATATATATCATAGAAAAGAAATAACCTACTAAGTGGCAAGAAAAAGAGAGATACGAGTGGTCAAACTCTCCTGGAAGCAAAGAGGTCTTGACTTACAAGCTCAAGGCACATAGCAACATACCAAAATTTCTAGCTAGTTGTACTTGCAGCTAGTGAAAATTAAGAAGACAATGTTAGGAGACACGAAAGAAGGCTTTGGCCAGCTAGTCATCCACACATTATATGATCATGTGCAGGTTCGTATTTTACTATTTAAATTCTTGAGGCTCTCCTCATCTTGTTTTGAAATAGCTCCATGTTAAACTTCTTCTATCCCTAGTTTGGTAGTTGCTTGAGAATAATAGCTACCAGAAAAACAGCTCGGGGAAAATAAGCATACTATAATTAGAACAAGCTTCTCTGGTTACAGGCTGCACATTCAAAAGGCAAGATAAGCTTATGATTCCCCAAGCTGTTTCTCTGCTAGCTTTTTTATCCTTAATGGCAGGAACTCCATGTCGATGGTTGTTTTTTAGGGCCTAGGCATTCTCACTCCAGAGAGCTACCATTGTTATATTACACCCCAAAAAATATCGTCTTCAATACACAAGAAACCAATTAGTGTCTCGCTCCAGATGATTATTTAGTGTCTCTTTATAAACTCTCTGATTCATATGTGGTGGTGGTGTCACTCTGCAACTGTCAAATAGTCTATCTTTGTTAACTACTTTCCTACATGGTACCCAAACCAAACAGAGCATTTCCATTTTTCTAGTTTATTGTTGTGTTATTCACCCATGAGCAATGTGATGCCGATATGGTAATAACTATTCATTATACTATTGCTCGCTAGATTATTTTCAGCTCAGCAGGTGTCATTCTCAAACTTCATATTCCATGGGAAATCATTAAATTTCAAGAAACTCAAAGAAGTTTAATTGATATCAATTCTGTTGTTATTGTAGAACGACACAAGTAAATGGGAGTAAATTCTAAAAGAAAAACCAGAGCAGATTCATGGGAAAATATGCCTATTTATATTGATTTTTGCAGAAAGAAAAATCCTGGAGCAGGAAGTACCTAAAAGAAGGGTATCATAGAGCTAACAATGCATTAAGTGGAAAGCACAAAGACATATGCAGGAATCTTATAGAGACACATAAGTAGAAGTACCTTGGTGGCTGGGAACGCCGGCAAGGCTTAGTGCAGGAATCCTCGTGGCGGACACGGCGGACGGCCCCTAGTGGGTGGACCTGCTCCGTGCAGCCATGGTCGACTCCTAGATAGTAAACAGACATAATTGAAAAGTGTGTATATGGTGAATTAATGGTAATCCAGTACAAGGATAAGCAAGTACATTCGGCAAGCCGGACATTGTTAGCAACAGAAAAGCAAGTCAACACTCAAGGTCAAATGAAAGTCCATAAAAAATGCATGAAATGGTGATATGCCAAAAGATTAACTAAATGCATATGCAACTGCTACTTTTGGCCCAACAAATGCATATGTAATTGCTATTGTGATCTTGATTTTCCAGATTGAATCAATACAATCTTTTTTTGGTGCATCAACCATCTTCCAACTGACAATTGATTCATGAATTGTTCTAAAAATACATGGCATTAGTTCAAACCGAGGGGATTCAAAGATTGGAGAGAAATCAGACCGAGGGAGGGTAAGCGGAGAAACTTCATGAAGATTTTGACTACTGCCGCCGCGGTCCTCATGCCTTAACTGTGGCACCGCGGCCTTCCAAGCGCCCTCACATCCGCGGTCTTCCACCGCCAGCGTCGTCGACGTCTTGCTTGTAGGCTCGCGCGTGTTGCTGTCTCCTTTGATTTTTGTGGATGAAGGAGTGGCTAGTGGCGAAGCCGGCGGGGTTGGGGGAACCATTGTCGAGGTGGAAGCAGTGGGGAGGAGTCCCAGCGGTGCCATGGTAGTAGGGGCAGGAGGCAGGGTAGGCGCACCGGCGGTGCGCGCCGGCGCCGGACGGAAAGGGTAGGGAGGCGGCTGCGCCGGGCGGGGCAGGGCGGGGCGGGAGGCGGCTGCGCCATGCGGGGCGTGGCGGGGCGGGAGGTGGCGGCGCCAGGCGGCGCGAGGCAGGAGGCGGGAGGCGGCGGCGCGATGGAGGTGGAGATGGGATCGGGACTCGGGAGGCAGAGTCGTGAGGATGTTTTTTTTCTATTGCGTGTACCGGTTCGGTTGACTTATCAGGAACACTTTGGGTTGAATAGCAAAAACTACAAGGACTTTTATGCAAAAAGGCCGACGACGTACGATCAGAAGCAGTCGCTGCTTTATTAGTAGGTAAAGAGGTAAAGATACATCATACATGTCAATATGTCACGCCGTCCTGTTTTTCATACATATTCCATCCTCCTATCATGCGGCTGCCTTACATGAAAGTAGTGTTCGTCAGTATCATGCATCAATGACTTCTGAAGAGCAAATTTTATTCCTTTTTCTTGTGGGTTTGACTTGACAAGGCAAAATGAAGAAAGAGGAAGGAAAAGAGTAAGGAAGGCAATGATGGTGGTCCTCTGCAGCAACGTAAACGAAGCATCTATACCGATTCTCCTTTTACACATAGTGCATTACAAGGTCCAAGTCTCTGCTCCCCTACTCCACCATCCAAGGTGCTTGCTCTAACTTGGTAGTGTGATATCTGGTTGCATGTTGCATATGGTGTCTAGCTTGTATTGCTCCTAATTAGTGTAAACTGCATCTACTTAGCTTACATATGATACATGTGAATATGACACGCTTTCCTATTTTTGGTACATACTATATTTGTCTATCACACCATGTTCTTACATTAAACTACTATTCTTGTGTATCCTGCATCACTCACTTATGATGGAACACCTTTATGTTGGTAGTGTGATATTGGTTTGCGTCTTGAATATGATTTCTAGCATGTATTGCTTCTAGTTTGATGAACGCCACCTATGACGAGACATTTTTAACTTGGCAGAGTGATATTCATTGCACCTTTCATATGGTGTCTAGTTTGTATTGATTCTAATTTGTTGAAGTGCCTTCTGCTTAGTTACCACATCATAGGTGTGAATATGTCAAGCCGTCCATTTTTTCGTACATATTCCATCCTCATATCATGACTTTGCCTTTCATTAGAGTAGTGTTCGTTAGTATCATCCATGAATGAGTTCTGAAGAGCGAATTATATTCCTTTTTCTTGCCGGTTTGACCTCACAATGCAAAATCAATAAAGCTGAAGGGAATTGTCAAGGCATTGGATGATGGTGGTCCTTCAGAGCAACTTAAACGGAGGTTCTCTACAGATTCTACTCCGCCATCTTCCCAACAAGATTCGCAAGACAACGCAAGGCTAGACAGTCAACGTAGCTGTGTAGATGATGAGCACATCTCCCCTACTCCACCATCACAGGTGCTTGCTCTAACTTGGCACTATTATATGTGGTTGCATGTTGCGTATGATGTCTAGCTTGTATTTCTTCTAACTTTGTTGAATTGCATCCGCTTACTTTACACATAATGCATGTGAATATGACATGTGTTCCTGTTTCTAGAACATACGTGTACATGATGAGCACATCTCCCCTACTCCACCATCACAGGTGCTTGCTCTAACTTGGCACTATTATATGTGGTTGCATGTTGCGTATGATGTCTAGCTTGTATTGCTTCTAACTTTGTTGAATTGCATTTGCTTAGTTTACACATAATGCCTGTGAATATGACACGTGTTCCTGTTTCTAGAACATACGTTTACATGATGAGCACATCTCCCCTACTCCACCATCACAGGTGCTTGCTCTAACTTGGAGCTGTTATATGTGGTTGCGTTTTCCGTATGATGTCTTGTTTGTATTGCTTCTGATTATGCTGACTTGCATCTGCGTAGCTTACAACTTATACCTGCAACGATCACTTACCCATAAGACACATTTAACTTGGGACTGTGATGTAGGTTGCATCTTGCATTGTCTTCTAGCTTGTACTGCTTCTAATTTCTTGCAATGACACTTACGACGAGATACTTTTTACCTGATAAAGTGATATTGGTTGCATGTTCATATGGTGCCTAGCTTTCATTTCTTCTAATTTTGTTGAAATGCCTTCTGCTTACAGTTTTTCATACATATTCCATCCTCCTATTGTACGTGTGAATATGAAACGCTGCCATTTTTTGTATATATTCCATCCTCCTATCCGGCGCTTGCCTTACATCAAAGTAGTGTTTGTCTGTATCATGCATCAACCAGATTTGCAGAGCTAATTTTATTCATCTTCTTGTGGTTTTGACTTCATAAGTCAATATCAGAAAATAGGAAGAAAAAGAGTAAGTTAGGGGATGTTGGTGGTCCTCTGCACCGACGCAAACAAAGACTCTCTAGATTTGCCACTGCTACTGCTATTGAAGTTGAAGTCCCAAGTCTACATGATGAGTTCATCTCACGTACTCCACCATCACAGGTGCTTGCTCTAAGTTGACAGTGTGATAATTGGTTTCATGTTGCATATGTTGTCTAGCCTGTATTTCTTCTATTTTGATTAAATTGCACCTACTGAGTTCATACGTTATACATGTGCATATGACATGGCGTTCTTTGTCTAGAATACACCGCATCTATCCATCATACCATGTTCTTACATCAAAGTACTGCTGTTGTGTATCCCGCATCAGTCACTCATGATTGGACACTTTTAACATGGCAGTTTGATAGTGGTTGCATCTTGCATTGATTTCTACGTTGTACTGCTTCTAATTTTTCGAATTTTCACTTATGACAAGACACCTTTAACTTGACAGAGTAATATTGGTTGCATCTTTCATATGGTGTCTAGCTTGCATTACTTCTATTTTCTTGAAAATCCTTCTGCTTAGTTTACACATCGTAGCTGTGAATATGTCATGCCGTCCTATTTTTCTTACATATTCCATCCTCATACGGTTGTCTTACATCAAAGTATTGCTTGTCTGTATCATGCATCAATGAGTTCTGAAGAGCGATTTTATTCTTTTGTGTTGTGGGTACGGCTTCACATGGCAATGTCAAAAAAGAGCAAGGAAAATAATATAGTAGTGTCGTGGATTTAGCACGGCAGATGTCCTAGCAAAAGGACTTAGTCGTGAGGCCATCGCCCGGGTTAGCTTAAAGGTGTTAAAGCGGACGAAGGACACAGGGAGTTTATACTAGTTCGGCCCCTTCGATGAAGGTAAAAGCCTACGTATAGTTTGGTGTGGTATTGCTTGTGCTTCGATGACCAGGGAGCGAATCCGCTTTGCTTGTGTCTCGAGCTGTTGTTTCTTATCCTGAACCGTCGTCGGGTCGTCCCTTTATATAGGAGGCAACGCTCGGTCCGGTTTACAGAGTCCCGAGGCCGGCTCATAAATGTGTCCGCCTCGGTCTCTACTCTTTCTATCTTACATTCCAAGTTACATAGTATGACGGTTTACAAACCATGGGCCTTATACATGGGCCCTGAACCTCCGTGGGCTATAACCTCCTATAACGTACTCTACTGGGCTTCTGATAACATAACCTTACCAACGTAATCCGGACCGTCCTAGCCGGTTTATACCTGATAGTAATATCCCTGACATTAGGCCCCAGATTGATTTGAACTTGTTCATGTCAGTCTTCTCAGTCTTGTACGAATTTCCCTTTCTGCATCTCTTGTATACTTCATAAACCGGCCATGACGTCATCTCCTGGAATCGCTTCAATCTGTCATGACATCATCTGCGCACTTAACGCCCGCATCTGTTTGTTACCTTTCCTTATTACCGTTCCGAAGATTGAGCCGACAGCCCAATCTATATCCGATTCTTGGTCTCCTCGATTCCCGCGCCTGCCGTTTTATCTCTTCGGCCTATAAATAAGGCCAAGGGCCATCTCTTTTACCCCCTCTGCTTCGTCTTCCTTCGTCTCTAGCGCTCAAGCTCCCGCCGTCGTCCTTCGAGCTCGCCGTCGTCAGCAAGCCCGGCCGCTGCATCAACCTGAACGCATCCAGAAAACTCACCGCTGTCCTTTGCTTCTTCGGGTACGTTATCTCCTTTTCCCCATAGATCTTAGTTCTAGGGTTTCTTCATAGCTCGCCCACAGACACCTGTTCTTCGTAGTTCATCACCATAGGCCATTCCCTGGCTGTAGATGCAATATTTTTAGGTCAACTCTCGTGCGTGTGATTCCGCTCCATCATCACAACTTTAGTTTCTCCAATACTGCCAGTTTAGATTGGATCTGTAGAAAACTTCCACTGTCTTCACTGAATATGACTTGAATTGTTTTGTCTTTTTCCTGCGCCGTAGATCCATATTTTACCTCTGCTTCATGTGAAAGTTGTTTCTCACACTTTAGATCTGCAGCTTATTCGCTTATGTTACCGGTTTAATTATAACCTGCGCCTCATATGCCTGCACTGACGGTTTAGATTTAAGCATGCATTCCATAATTGACGGTTTAACTTTCTCCTTCTATTGTCATAAACCGGTAGCTGTCTCATTCATGCTTGCTCCGGATTAGTGGGTACCATTAGTTCCTTGCTTAGAGCATCTCCAACAGCCGCGCTATACTAGCGCCGCGCCGCAAAAAACGCAATTTTGGCGCGCGCGCAACGCGTCGGACAGCTCCAGCGGGCGCGCAAAAACCGCACGCGTGCTAAAACGAGTTGGGCGCGCTGGTGAAAGCCCCATCCCGATCTGTTGATTTGGGGCGTCCACTTCCGCGCGCGGCAGACTCGAGCGCGCGCGAACTCTCCTTTCTTCCTTCTTCCCACCCGCGCGCGCCGGCGCTCGCGCCCCTTCCGCCATGGATGCGCACACCGGAACCCCTCTCACCCCGCTGTACAGCCGCGACCCCCCCGCCGCCGCCGCCGCAGCCGCCGCCGCCGCCGCCGAAAACCCTAGCGCGGCGAGCGTTGGCGCTGGCGCCGCCGCCGCCACCGGAGCTCCGCCATCGGCCGGCCTCGCGCGCAGCCTCTTCTTGCCGCCGCGGATGACCATGCCGACGAGTGGCGTTGCGTCGGCGCCGTCCCGTGCTACCGCCGCACCGTCAAAGCTCCCCAATGCGTCGGAGCCTAAGAAAAGAAAAATATCTGCGAAGAAGAAGGCGGCGGACGGCTCCGGCACCTCGAAGAAGAAGAAGCTTGCAGGGCGGCGGACGGCTCCGGCATCTACCGAAGCGCCGGCGAGCTCAATAGTTGAGCCGGCGGCCGACGCGCACCACGTGCTCGACGAAATGCCCCCAAGGTGAAAAAAAATTCCAACTTTTATTTTCTTGTTATTTGTTCAATTCTTCATCATATAGATTTCTATATATTTGCATTTGTAGTCTCAACGATGATGCATACATGTCAACTATAGGTGTTGGGTCCAACAATTCGCATTGGTCTCAAACCAATGAAATCCATTTGGACGACCATGAGTTTGAGGTGGACGAGGAGGGTGAGGGCATTGTCGAGGCGCCAAAAGGAAGAGCGGGCAATTACACCACCAATGATGACAAATTACTATGCAATACTTGGTTGCAAGTGTCGAGGGATCCATCCGTTGGAGGTGATCAAAGTAGAGATGCCTATTGGGGGCGAATGAAAGAACACTTTGATGCTCAGAACGTCAGTGGAATTGACCGCTCCGAGAGATCACTTCGGTCCCGATGGTCGACAATCAACTCGGATTATCAAAAGTGGGCGGCCGCACAAAAGGCAGTTGACAAGCTTAACCCAAGTGGGACAAATGAGGATGATAGAGTAAGTGGCATCTCATACATGTTCATCATACTATTTTTTGGTGTCCGAAGTGCTAATTGTTTTGTTTTTCTTGTAGTACAACATTGCACAAAACTTGTTCAGAGAAGAGACGAGGACAACCAAGAAGGGGAAGATCAAGAAAGGAAAGATCTTTACCTTGCCTCATTGCTATGAAGTGTTGAAGGATGATGAGAAATGGAAGAAGCGTGAAGATTTGGATGATTTGCATTTGAGCAACAAACGCAAGCGCACAATTGAGTTGAATGATGATGATGAGGAGGATGATGCATCAAGTGAGGACGGCAAGAGAAGCCCCACACCCAACTCGGTTTCATACTCAAAACCAAAACGACCGGATGGGTGCAAGAAGGACAAAACCGAAAAGAAGAAGAGGAAAGGAGATGATGAGCTCACAAATGCTATGGAAGCTATTGTGGAGGCAAGAAAAGAAGCGAACGAGGTGAGGAAAATGGCAAGGAACCAAGATGCTGCGGCCGAGGAGAGGAGGTTGGTGGCCGAGGAGAGGAGGGTGGCCGCCGAGGAGAGGAAAGTGGCATTGGAGGAGAGGAAGGTTGGCATGGAGGAGCGAACTAAGTTGACGGAATGGGAAAAACACTTGTTCTTCTTGGACACATCTTTGTTCAATGAAGCGCAAATGGAATATGTCAACCTTGCCCGTGAAGAAGTCTTGATTCAAAAAAGAGCCATGATCCACACAATGGGTGGCGGCATGGGTGGCGGTGGCCTCGGCGGCATGGGAGGCATGGGCCTCGGCACGATGGGAGGCTTGGGTGGCTTCGGAGGCATGGGTGCACCTCCGGCCGCCATGGGAGGCATGGGTGCACCTCCGGCCGCCATGGGAGGCATGGGTGCACCTCCGGCCGTCATGGGAGGCATGGGTGGCTTTCGAGCACCCTCCAATGCTATGGGAGCCATGGGTGGCTTTGGAGCACCCTCCAACGTTATGGGAGGCATGGGTGGCATGAGTTTTGCTTCTCTCATGGGAGGCATGGGTGCACCTCCGGCCGCCATGGGAGGCATGGGTGCACCTCCGGCCGCCATGGGAGGCATGGGTGCACCTCCGGCCATGAGGAGTGGAATGTCTTTCGATGTGCCTCACACACATACCCATGCAAATGCCGTTGAAGAACTTGCCAAGACCGTCAGAGCTACAAGTGATGCGGTGCGTGATGAAGTTAGGGAGGAAGATTCATCGGCGAAAGAAGAGGAAGAATCGTCGGCGGAAGAAGAGGAAGAAGACGAAGAAGACGAGGAAGATGGTTGATGTGTTTATATGTCTTGAACTTTGTTGGTTGAACTTGTATTTTGAACTTGGTTTGCATTTGGAACTTGGTTGGATGAACTTGTGGGCCTGACTTTTTATGTATTCATCAACTTGTTTGTATTAAATTTCACATGTTCATTGCATTTTGATTGAATGTTTCAAACTATTTTGTGTCCAAATGCCATATTTGGCGCTGCTGTAGCGGCGCGCGCGCTGCATTTTTGCACTCTGCTGGAGCGGAGCGCGCGCGTTGCATTTTAGAGCAGCCGCTGGAGCCAGCGCTGCGCGGCGCGGCAAACCAGCAGAAGCGCGCGCGGCAAATGCGTTTTTTGGGCGCGGCGTGTAGCGCGGCTGTTGGAGATGCTCTTAAACCGTCAATTAGGTCAATACTTTCACAGAACACGCCGGTTTGCATCCAGTAGATTTGTAAAACCGGGCCTTGTATTGTACTTTCAGCACTCCCGCATTGGAAAAGATGGCTAAACAGTTCGTTGCTTGCAATTGGGTCCGTTCCCGGATTACCGAGGACGACTTAGTGAAGGCGGCCTCAATTGGCATTCTTGGTCCTAAAGAGGTTCTGCACTGGCGGGCCCCTGGAAAGGAATGTCCTCATACACCTAAGGAAGGAGAAATCCTCGTTTTCTTTGACCATCTGGCCCGGGGCTTCAGCCCACCCGGTTCAAAGTTCTTCCGTGACATCCTAGCTGATTTCCAACTCCATCCACAAGACATAGGTCCCAATTCCATATCCAACATTTGCAACTTCCAATTCTTCTCGGAGGCATATCTTCAAGAGGAGCCATCTGTGGAGTTGTTCCGGGATTTCTTTCACCTGAATCGCCGGACTGAGTTCTCCGACGGGCCCCATACTGAACTCGGCGGCGTGAGCATCCAGAAAAGGAAGGACCTCAGCTTTCCTCATGCCACTCTTCACAGCCATGCCAAAGAATGAAACCAGACTTGGTTCTATTGCAAGGATACTTCACCCGAGGGAGAAAATCCGCTGTCGGGTTACCGCGCTTACCGTCTGACGCCGAGTCATTCTTTCCCGCAGCGTCTAAGCGCCCAAGACCGGGCTCGATATGCCCCTCAACTTTCCAAGCTCAGGGCTTTCGTAGCTAACGGTTTAACTAGGGTTGATTTTGTTCGATGCTGGCTCTCTTGGAGTATTCTTCCATTAAGCCGGCGCTCAAGCTTAATGTGTAAATATACTGGCAATCCGGAAGATCCTCAGCGTCACACAAAAATAGTACTTACTGACAACGAAGTTACTGAACCCGCAAAAAAGATGTTGAACATCCCTCTGGAAGAGTGCAGCCGGACCGGTTTAGCTCCTTTCTGCGCAAACAACCAACCACCGTCGGTAAGACTCTTCTGTCCCTTCCTATTCACTTTAATCCGTTTATATCACTTGTCTTCAATATGTTCTTATTCCTTTAATGAGGCCAATGATCCCTTCTGGAAGAGGAAGGCTCAAGATAAACCGGCGAAGCCAACCCGTAAGAAGAGCTTAGCCGTAAAGAAGAAAAAAGTTGTTGTCGTTTCCGGTTCAAACCCTGAAGAAGATGATCCGGCTTCTGAGGTACTACATGACTCTTATGTCCTTTGATCTCCCTCTATCTGAATTTATGTTAATAATGTATTTTCTCAGGATTCGGCAGAGGGAGTAAAGCGGATGAGGTTGAGGTAATTTCTCTCTCATCTGATTCAGAACCGTTGCCACCCAAGATTGGCTGGGTATCCCGGAAGTATCCATTTTCTCACCCTTATGCTCAATTGGATCCCAACTTTCTTTTGAAGAAACAGCAGCATGAGGCTCGCCGGACAACACACCATAGTGGTCACGTGGTTGAATCATCCGGATTACCCCACACGCCAGCTCGCAGACGCCGCTCAGAGGTTTTGCTTACTCCAGCCCTTCTTCATCCAAAAGCAGGTCTTATTCGCAAACCTCTTAAACCGTCTGATCCCAACTATCAGGAAGCTCCTCTGTCTTCTTCCGGCGAGTCGACTGCTACTCAAATCCCGGTGCTTAAGACATTTCCTGGGTAAGTCATCTTCCCAAACGTCCGGTTTACCTTTCCATTTTGACTTTGTGATTTTCATTGCTCTTTCAATCTTTATCAGTATTCCCAAGCCTAGCAAAAAGGCGAAATTAAATAAACCAGCTACCAAACACACCACCGCTGAACCGGCTGAGGATCTTGAAGCAGCCAATCCTCCAGAGGTAAATGTTGAAGTTCAACATGATGATCCCTTCCCCATGGATCATGAAGATCTTGCTGCTACGGGGGGTGATACTATGGAGAACACAGCTGAACCGGCAAGCCTTGTCCGGGTGAGTCCTCCTCGGGCTAGCCCGGCTCCTGTTAGTCTGGTGCGCACTGCTGATCCCCTCTAGCCAACCACTGCCTCGACAAGAGATGTTGAGATAACTGGGATAGGCTTCTCTGCTCCCACAGAGCCTGTTGTCTTGGCTAGACATACTGCCAAGGAGGAAAAACTTCAGCAAGATAAAGGCAAGTGGAGCACAGACTTGTCAAGTTATACTCAGCTTAGTTCCCAGGAGCTCCACTCTGGGTATCTGAACCGGCTCTTCACCAGCCGCGACTATGAGGCCGGTTTAGTCAACATGATGAAGGCGAAATATGAGGTAACTTTCTTTCCTTTTGCCTTCCGTTTACCTTTAGGCCATAGTAGCCCCCAAGTGCCGGTTTACTTCACTGTAGGTGAACCGGGACTTCTCTTCTGATTGAGAATGAACATACATTAGCCCCCAAGTGCCAAGGACATAACTTGTTTATGTGCTTGGGACTTGTCTGAAAAAGTTGCCTTCTTTTACTTCAATTGTACATTAGCCCCCAAGTCGAGTGCATAACTTGTTATGTGCTTGAGACTTTGATTGACCTATTCTTCTAACACTTTCCTTCTCCTGCAGGCTGACTTGAACAGGAGAGCTTCGGAAGCAACTGAACTCCGGAATAGCTTGGCCTTCCATGAAACTGCTTCAACCAAAACTAAGGAGGAACTTGTCCTTGCTCTAGCTAGCATGGAAAAACTCAAGAAAGATTTTGAAGCGGAGCGGTCCACATGGGAGGTGCAAAGGGCTGCTCTAGAAAAAAGAGCAAAGGATGCTGAAGCTGCTCTCAACCCAGTGACGCAGGAGCTATCCGGGTTGAAATAGCATATAGATGACATGACATCTGCTATCTTCGGTGAGTACCTGTCTTCGTATGTTTGCATCTTTGCAATCTTATTCTGCTCCGGTTTAACTCGCCAATTGTATATAGGGAGGCGCATAACTCATCTTGGATAGGATGTTCGGAAGAAACTGAAGGCTGCTTATACCCTGGTGGAGCAACTCTACTCCGGTGCTCAAAGGGCTATCAGTGCTATGTCGCACAATAAACCGGCGCCGGCCACCATCCAAGGCACTCTGGAAAAGTTATCTGTCTTGCCTGCTCGACTTGTTGAGGTGAAGAAATCTGCTGCACGAGCTGGCTCTCTCATGGCGTTAACCCGGGCGAAGGCATGGGTCCCCGATTTTGATCCGGTGGAGGCCGTGAATGGTTATCCCAGCATGAAAGATGACGGGTCGGCCTTCTCTTCTGAAGATCTTCGTTCTTTAGCCAAAGACATGTGCCCTCTTGCCAGTAACCTTGCTGACGAAGCGGATTTAACAAGGTATCATCCGGGTTACGATCTAGAGAATACGCGGATGGAGCGGCCAGTTTATGATACTGAAAACCTGATCCCACCCGTTTGTAAGCATACCTTCGCTCCTGACATTGACCCGTCAGATCTTATAAATGATGAAGTATATTTCCGTGCCCTCGCCAAGATTGCCTGGAGCACTCCTGATTTCCAGCAGCTGCCAGAAGTCGACGAAGATCGGGAGCAAGCTGACCCTCAGTCTTCACAGCGTGCCGAGGAAGAATCCTAAGCCGGCTCCGGTTTAATTTTTAGATGCTGAACACTTTGCAAGAAACTTTGATTCTTTTGGGCCTGCAGTGTAATGCCCCATATGTAACACTTTCCCTATATGGCAATATTTAAACTTTGGCTTCATCATTTCCTTCCGGGTTCTTCTTTCATTTTGGGTTTTCTTCGTTTTGTCGTGTGCGTGTGTGCATTTCATCCATGTCATGTTGTCATGTGCATTGCATTGCATTTGTGTTGTCACTTGCATCCGGTCCCACTCGTCTCTTCCCGTTGTCCGTTTCGAGTTCCGATGCTCTCACACGTGCCCGTGGCATCCCCGAGTGCTTCTTTTGTGTGTGGTCGTGTATCATTTCTGGAATGACGTGAGTTTGTCGTGCGATGTTTTTTTGGTACGTGTAGGCCGCCTGACAAGTTTCGTCGCGTTTGGAGTTCGATTGGTAATCCAATGGGTAACCTAGTGGGCTAAAAGAACCTCTTCTTTGAGGCCCAAGACCCCCTCCACAACAGCCCACCAACCCAGCACAACCCACCCCATCATCTCGCTCGTCAAATTGTGATCGCGTGGCCGAAAACCGCTCCCCATTTGGACTCTCCTAGCTCCTTGTGCCTATAAAAACGTCCCCCATGTCCATTTCTCGCCCAACCCCTAATTTTTTCTCCTCCCGCAGCCACCGCACGTGTCCTTACGTCACCGGAAACGTCAAGCCGCCCCGCGCCAGTAAAAGTCCGCCACGTGGCGCTCCGCCTCTGCGCCGCCGCTCGGCCCGCCAGGCCCGTTCCCGACCCCCGCGGGCCCACCCTCCGCCGCCGCTCGCCCGACGCGCCCCATGCCTGGGACGCGCCGCCGCCGTCGCTCGTCAGGACGGACTCCTCCCGCCGGCAGCCCTCGACCCTGCCGCCCGGCCGGTCATCGTCGCAGGCCGGCGAGCCACCTCCGGCCGCCCTTCGCTCCCTCCGCCGCCGCCCCTCGAAGAGCCACCTCCGGCCGCCCTCCGCGCCCTCCGCCGCACGCCGCTCCGCTGGCGAGGCCCAAGCCGCCGGACTAGGCCGCCGCGCTCCCTCGCCGGAGACGTCGAAGCCACCGGCCTCCCGCTCTCGAAGCCGGGCCGCCACCAGCGCCGGATCCAGATCCGTATCGGCTGCCCCGAACCCTAGCGGGCCGCGGACCCGCTTCGCCCGCAAACCCGCTCCGCCCGCGGACCCGTGTTGATCCGCGTGGACCCGATCCGCAGGTTGAACCCTTGTTTTTTTTTGCTAAGTCCTTTTTGCATTTAGTTGTCTAATGGCTTCTTGTGATGGCAAAAACTTTTTGTGTATATGTCCGAATTGTGCATATGATATGTCAAATTGATCGTGGTGATGTGTACTACATTTTGTTCCATTGGGTGATGCTTGTTTGAGTCCATCTAGATGTCTTAATCATCATGACAAGAGTGCTACTTGATATAAACTGCTGCTACTTGTTATTTTCATGCCATGTTTGAGATGTGATAACTTGGTGCATGTTTATCCAAACGAAGCAAATGATATGTCAAAATGTTCATCATGAGATGCTCTACATGTTGGTTGCTGTAGCATGCATGTTAGAGTTCATATTGCCATGTTTATCTATTTTGTAAAAGTGCATGTGGCTGTTAGGTTTTGTAAATTGTTACGAGATGCCTAGTTGAGGAGCTCGTTCCTATTGATGTGTTTGCCCCCATGTTGCATGCTCATATGTTTTAGATTCTCCATCATGTGGTTTTTGCTGTGGTGCAAACCATTTGCCATGACATGCCTTGAGGTGAATTAAAAATGCTTGCAAACATGCCATGCCAACTTAACTGTTTTAACACAGTGAGATTTCACAAAGTCTGGAATTCTATAATATCTTGATGCTATGTTTGCTTGATGCCCTAGGCAAATCCATGTTAGTTTTGGGGTGGACATTGATCATTCCTTGTTGTATATGTTGTTGTCTATCCATCCATGTCCTAACTTTCATCATTTGGGTTGCTGTAGCTTATTTAATTCTTGCTCCCAAGTTGCTATAAAATATTACTGTCAGGTTTTTAGTGTCATGATCAAAATGTTGTAGCTTGTTGCTATTGATCCATGCCTCCTATGGAGTTGCTCCAATGCAGTTGTTTGCTGTAGGAGATGTCTACTTCATGTCCATGCTTCTTGTCACCATGTTTGAGTGTTGTAGAGTATATATATCTTGCTTCCAAGTTGCTATGTGGCTGTTAGTTTCAGCTTTGCATTGTTTCTTGTTTCGAGTGTATGTTTTGATCCGTTGCTCCGTTTTGAGCGCGCCCTACATGAAACTTGTGTGTTTTTGCATGTAGAATCATAATATCATCTTGTTAACATGTTTGGTGTATGTTTGTTTGATGTTTGGGTGCATCTTGCACCGTTGCCATGCTTATCTTGTTTTGATCATATCTTCTAGACCGTAGCTCCGATTTAAACAAACCTTATATGAAACTTGACTAGAATTTTGTGTAGTTTATCATGGTGTATGTTAAATTGCTGTTTAACAACTTTAACTTAAGGTTTGTTCATATCTGGACTAATTTCAAACTATGCATATGAGGATTTACCGGTTTTGTCTTAAGTAGTTTCCGGCCTCATTTAAACTTGTTGTTCTTATGTTGTTTCTCTGCGCTTCCTCCTTTGCCATGTTTTGCATCCTATATAGATCTGTCTTGCATCCTACTTGCTTGAGCATATTGTCATGTTTCTTGTGTTGTTCTAGTGTGCTTCCTACTTTGTCATGTTAAGCATCCTAGGTGCATCTGCAGTGCATCATACGTGCATCCTATAGATTGTGCATTGCACCTTGTTTGATTTCGTGCCTCGTGTGTTCTTGTGTTGAGTAGAGCCGGAAGCCGAGCCCGAGTACGAGAACGAGGTTACTACCGAGGTTGAGAACGAGGAGCCGTCTTACGATCCCATCGACGACTTGACAAGCAAAATGACCTGACCCAGATATCATTACTATCTTTCCCTATTGCTAGAAGTCTCGCTCTTTAGCTTATTGCCTCGATGCCCATGCAGCCTCCTATTGTAACCATGAATCTGTCTAACCACCCAACCTATGCAAACCTTTGATTGGCTACGTAGGCTTCGCTCAGCCCCTCTTATAGCATTGCTAGTTGCAGGAGAAGATTTGAAGATTCTTGCTTCATTTTGAAGTTTGTTGGGATGTCACACTATATAAACTCTTAAACTAAATCATCTATATATTTGGTAATGGGTGGAAGGTTGAGCCTCTTGCTCGGTGTTTTGTTCCACTCATGCCGCCCTAGGAACCGTATAAACTAGTGTTATGTTCCTTGATTTTGCGTTCCTCCCACGATTGGGGTTATGGGACCCCCTCGATAAACCGCTTAGCGTTAAGTCTTTTCCAGCAAGTCCCAACATTGGTACTATTTGCCTAACAACTAAAAACTTGCATAGGGAGTAATTAACCCTCTTCTTAATCAACAACCCGGGCCAGTGCTCCACATGAGTGTTGGTCCAAACTGGGGAGTCTGCGGGGCCACATCAAGGAAACTCAAGGGCTGGTAAAAACCTATAGAATCGCCCATCCGGTCGTGGCCTGAGACTAGATACGCGCGGCTACGGTCAGGGTGTCGGCACGCCTAGAGGATTTGCTGGATTAGTCTTACCTTAGTCGGAGTATCTTGAGCACGGGATTCCGAGAATACTCGGGCCTTCCCACCTTGGAGTTGAGGCTCCACGGATCGTGGGCTTGTAATGGGCCAAGTTGGAACACCCCTGCAAGGTTTTGAACTTTCGAAAGCCGTGCCCGTGGTTATGTGGCAGATTGGAATTTGTTAATATCCGGTTGTAGAAAACATGACACCATGTTCAGAACACACTACCAGCGTGAGTAACAGTGACTGTCTTTTTCCAAAAGGGGTTCGGGAAGTGAACACGGTGGGGTTACGATTGACGTGCTTAGATAGGATCACTTCGTGATCACTCTGTCGCTCGTGGCACTTCTCTTCTCGCTCTTAACACGTAAGCTAGTGCTAGTGCAGCTGCAACCGTTTATTCTTTCTTCAGCCTTGTTCCACACCCAAGACTTAGATAGTGTTGCTACCCGGGAACGGGATGCAGGTACTATGGTGAACTACTCAGGTGATGGCACGGAGTTGTACTAGGAGTACGATGAAGAACTTAGCCGATACTATGTGCACTATCCCGATGATCAGTAGTGGTTTCTACTAGGGGCGATTCGAACCTGTGGTTTTTATGTATTTGGTATCTTTCATTTGGATCTTCGCCCGTAGTCGGGTTGTGATGTTATTTGGATGATGTTTTGCTATGTAATGTATTGTGTGACATGGCGAGTGTACGCCAACTATCCTTTTGCAATTTCACCCCTATTTTTACATGAGTCGTGCTGTCAGGACCGGTTTTCCAGGATATAAATTTCCCAGTCAATGGTCCTTGTGCTCACCAGCCCCAGGATTACTGTTAGCTGATGAGACACAAACTTGATACAGAAATTCCAAGCAAAATACCAAATATGTAGTACAAGACCATTCTGGTCAATGAGTACAACATAAGGTTTCTAGTGGTTGATGGCGGAAGCGGGTTGCGATACATCAGCGTCTATGGGACTCCATTTCCCACAGGAACAGCTGACCTGGATAACTCCTATCTTCGCGAGGCTGCTATCTCCATTGCCTTGGTTCCGGGGCTGTCATCGCAGCGCTCCTCTTCCAGCAAGAAATCTGGCCAAGACAATAGCCAGGGACAAGCCAGTGAGTACTTTGAATGTACTCGCAAACATTATGAACACAGGTACAATATAACAAATGATAATCATGCACTGAAACATTCCATGATCATTTTGTTAGTCACGAAATAAAATTCATGACGCACGCAAGCAGGTTATCCTTATAAAACATGAATAAGCAATCAGAGAATAAAAATAAAATGCACCGATCGGGTGTCTGAAGCGACGCCTCGAAAGGATAATAAAATAAAGCATGCCTCAGTCGGACGTCTGAGTGACGTCACATAAAGGGCTTATAAGAATAAATAATAATAAGCATGCCACAGTCGGGCGTCTGTGCGACACCACATAAAGGGCTTATAAGGAAAATAAATAATAAGCATGCCACAGTCGGGCGTCTGAGCGACACCACATAAAGGGCTTATAGGAAAAATAAATAATAAGCATGCCACAGTCGGGCGTCTGTGCGACACCACATAAAGGGCTTATAGGAAAATAATCACAGGGAATATCCAGGAGGTAGAACCATCCCAGGGATACTCAATAATTCAAATAATACAAATGGTTAGTCCATAATAATAATAATACTAATA
>LR738714.1:592197818-592262666 GCA_902687465.1 Secale cereale
CGATCGGGTGTCTGAAGCGACGCCTCGAAAGGATAATAAAATAAAGCATGCCTCAGTCGGACGTCTGAGCGACGTCACATAAAGGGCTTATAAGAATAAATAATAATAAGCATGCCACAGTCGGGCGTCTGTGCGACACCACATAAAGGGCTTATAGGAAAAATAAATAATAAGCATGCCACAGTCGGGCGTCTGAGCGACACCACATAAAGGGCTTATAGGAAAAATAAATAATAAGCATGCCACAGTCGGGCGTCTGTGCGACACCACATAAAGGGCTTATAGGAAAAATAAATAATAAGCATGCCACAGTCGGGCGTCTGTGCGACACCACATAAAGGGCTTATAGGAAAATAATCACAGGGAATATCCAGGAGGTAGAACCATCCCAGGGATACTCAATAATTCAAATAATACAAATGGTTAGTCCATAATAATAATAATAATAATAATAATAATAATAATCATATGTCATATGTTATGATCAATGCTCTGGCTTAGCAGTTTTTCCTCCAAAGACCGACACTAAGACCGACACTTGACCCATCCCAGACTGTAATCCTTAACCGCGGACACGGCTATTCGAATAGATATAACCTCTGCAGAGGGTGTACTCTTTACCCGCGAGTAATGGATTCCTTTAGTCCATCGGGACTAATTCCATTTACGGTCTTTTAATTGCAAACACACCTGACCCGCACACACCAGCTTAACTTACCAGTGACTGGAATCACCCACGACATCTGTTAAGCAAAACTCTAAGTGGGGAGGCTACAACCTCGAGTAGCATGGGATCACAAAATTTATAATGCGCGCAAACTAGGGGAGCTACCCCCTCGGCCCCAACCGGAAACACCCATGCCCCCGGACCAGGTGGCATGCCTACCGGATGCCTCCGGTATCTCCCACCATGGCCTCTCTGAATGGTGTGTGCCAAGAAAGGGGTTGACAACTTACTGGACTGTACCCTACCTGCGGCAGGGACAAGTGGTAGTACGAAACAAGTATGGGGGGTTACCGGAACAAGACTCGATCTATGGTCGACTCAGGAGGTTAAAGCATCACCTGCATGATTAGCATAGCAAATATATCTCACACCAACAGACAGAATCACCACTTATCATACCTCAACATGCCTTACTGACTATACTCGTCTCAACGAAATATCAGTAGCAAGCTCGTGTCTTCCCAAGACAGAGACTTTCCCGGATTCCTTCCAGTAGGCATGAGAGGTAGACGAGGGTGAATACTATCACAAGTATATCAATTTCCAACAGCAAGGAATCTTCATCATGCACTCATGAGCATGATCATACCATCACATGAAATAACGAGTACTCCGTGTCAAGGTGGTGTTGTAAACGTATCAAACAACACACAACAATATTATGCCGGGGTTCAGAATGCTTGCCTTCCAAGAGCATGAAGGAGAGGTGCACTTTGAAAGTTTTCATCTCTCCTCCAAAATCCTATTTTAAGAAAATTCAAATTAATACATAATTCAAAAACAGTACAAAAAAGTTGCTCAGAAATTTTTCAAATAAATATGAAAATAAACTAGACAAGATTTTAGAAACAACAGAAAAAGAATCAAGTCAAAAGGACTTTTATTTTAAAAGTTATAGCCAGTCAAGGTTTAGGTCAACTCTGTTTTTAAATAAAATAGAAAAAGAAAACGGTTCGACAGGGCTTACGCTTTCTCTTAGCGAAGACGTATCTCGTGGAATACGTTTCCACTTAAAACGCTCTGATAGAGCCTGGGGACGCTGGCAGGTGGGGCTGTTGGGTCCACTGGTCATATTTGACCAGTCGACCTTCTTCCTCCTCCCGCTGCCGAGCTCATGCGGAGCTCCGGTGATCCCTGCCGTCGAACGGCAGCTCCCCACGGGTCTCCGAGGGCGGGAAGGGATCCACCACTTCTGGGCGGTCCTCCCGGTGGTCGACGGAGACGTGGGGGTGGACGGGGCCGTCGGTGGCATTCTCTCCAGCGGACCGTGGCGTCGGACAGAAGGGGTACTCTCCCCTACATTGGTCCTATGGTAAGATTGACGCGCGGGGTTGGTAGCTAGGGTCGAGGGTGACCTACTGGAGGGTAGAGCAGAGAGGGGGATGCTCTGGTCCGGTTGAATTCGATCGGATGGCAGCGGCGGCCATTGCTACCAGAGACGGAGGGAACGACGGCCTCTGGAGGAATGGGAGCTAGAGGGGCCTTGCTATGGCATCGAGGAGGGTTCATGCCTAGCGTGAAGAGCTCGGAGTGGGTTTATATAGGCACGGAGAGGCGGTTCGGCGACGGCCGTGGATAAGAACGGTGGCTCGCCGCCACTGTGGTTTGCAGGACAACGTGGCGATGCTAGCGGGGCCCGGCGTGGCTGCGGGAGCTAGGGGATGAGAACGGCCTGCTCACGAGGGCAGCTGGCGAACGGAGGAGGCTTGGGCGGCGCCGTCCATGGCAGGAGCGGACGCGGCCGCACGCGTGCCGCCAAGAAGCTTGCTGCGGCGACGCTGCAGGGAGCCAGGGGGCGGTCGAGGCTTCTGGCGTGACGCGGCGAGAGGGAGAGGATTAGGACGAGCTCGGGGAGACTTATCCAGGGGCGTGTCGGCACGGACGCGAGCACGTGCACAACGCGCGCTCTGCTCGCGCTCCGGGCATGCACGGCAGGTGCTCGGTGAAATGCCAGGGCACTCCCAGGGATCATAATGCACACGAGGTTTAGCAGGGGTGGGATTTAGGGCAAGACTAATCTATATGACAAGCTGGCAAGGTCGTTAGAGTAACTTCGTAATGCAAGTCTAAAAGCATGCCAAATCTGGCCATGCTCCTAAACTGCTTGATAAAATGCCAAGGGCATCTAGGAATCTCTTCTGGTGGCCAAAAACTCCAGGTTGGGGTCTCTTTAGATGATAAAGAGGGTGGCAAGGTTAGTTTGTCAAAAGCAAAAACTTCCTAGTGCAAGTTTTTGAGAAAACCAAAACTGGACAGAAAAGAAAGGCCATTATTGCATGGACCAAAAATATTCCAATGGGTCCAATCTCCTGGACTTAAGAGTTTGATAGGGTGGACTACAAGCAGGAAACATCCCATGGGCAATAGGGCAAGATAAAATAGTGCTGCAGTAGAAAATGCCAAACTGGACCAGAATACAAATGAGGATTGTTTGCTCAAATTTTCCAAAGAACACCAATGGGTTTTTGCATAGAAATGAATTATATACTTCTATTAACATCTCCAAATTTTGGTGGAATTTTTAGAAGAATTTATCAAAGGGTTGCAGTGCAAAAGGGACTCCAAAACTTATGAGAAACCAATTAAAAGCAATAAAGCTTCAGGGAAATATTTATAGAAATAATTCCACTGATAAAAGAAATGATCTTGAGAAGGTATACAAGTCCAACAATATTTATTTTTGAAAAGTTCCCCTTGGAGGGAAAACTCCACAATTCAGAAGAAAAGAATGGTTCTGAAATCAAAAGAAAGTCCAGAAAAGGAAAAATTTAATTTCCTGGCAAAATTTTAATAAATAAATCATGGTTAAAATTTTTGGGGTGTTACAACACTACCCCCCTTAAGAAAAATCTCGTCCTCGAGATTTGCTAAGGACGATCTCAAAATATCCATCCTATTATCATAAAGTATGAAAAAGGAACGAGCATTCTAAACACGTAATACACTGAGGTTACTGCGAGAGGGCAAATAATTGGCACAACCACAGTGGTACCGGTGCTATGTGGGAAAAAGAAACTTTGGTTGGGGAAACCGAGAAATTACTACTTTTGGCTATGGTAAAATTAGAACAATAATCTAATTTCACGAATTACGCTGGTCGTACCCGAGTGCATAGAGCTCTCTCTGGCTGACAGGTGGACCCGGGGTCCACTGTTAGTCTCTTCTTCTACCTCTGGCTCTCTTTCTCCCTCTCTCTCGCGTGCTCTCCCGCGCTTTCTCCACCGGCGACGCCTAGCGCGTAGGGCATCTAGGCCGTACTGCGGTAGTGCGCGGCGTGCTAGCTGCCGGCGCAGCGTGCACTCACCTCGCGGGCCAATGCGCTGTCGACACTGCTCGCGGATTCGCCTCCGAACACCGGCGATCGAGCGACGAGCGGTGCTGGTGGACTTAGCCCACCGTACACCGATCTCGAGCTATAAAATGGTCGCGGTGCTCCTCTCTTCTTCCTCACACCTGGCCTCGCCTCTTCTTCTCCTTCCTTCTCCTCCATTTCTGTTTGCAGGAGCTCGCGACGAGGCTCTAATGGCGGAGGTGATGCCGGACTGGTATGTGATCCTGATGTGCGGAGGGTTGGCGGCTTTGCTGGGGTTCTCCGTGCTCTTGTGCGCGATGATCCTCAGTGATCGTTGTGATGCTGCTGCTCGAGTGTTAGCTCTTTGCGGCGGCGGTGATCATGAGGATTAAGTATGGTTGTTAGGTTCTGACTGCTGTCAGTGTGCTGGAGGCAACTTGCGTTCGAATAATCATCCACAAATTTCTCCTTTAGAGACTGTGGTGTGTTAGTTAGGTGCAAAAATATGCACGTGGTCATGCAATTAGTGCATGCAGTCGAATGGTTGTGAGCCTGCTGTCGTGGTGCTGCGGGAATTAAGATGCATGTCCTGAAGAATCTATGTGCTGCAACAACATCAAAGAAAATCCCACCTCTGAATTTACCGAGAGCAAAAACAGTCAATCAAAATGAACAGCAGTAAAAACCACTCACATTAATCGAAAACAAACATATAATTCATCGCACAGACTTAGGATACAACGCATAAGCTGAAATACATAAATAAGTGCTAGGATAACAAACATAGTAGTGATGTCTATGATATAAACGGAAAATGGACAAGGTCCTGAAGAAATGTCTCCGGCACTGGGACACATTCCTCTTCTATCGGGGGAAGCGGATTGACTAGTCGAAAAATGCGTCTCTCCCGTACTGGCCTCAGTGGCTCGCCAATGGCGATCCGAGGATTTAAATCAGCGAGGCTCTAGAGATAACCCATTACTCGCTGTGTCAAACGCTCCTGAGCGATGACATACTGGACAAGGTTGGCCAGTACTGGGTCCTTCTCAACTCGTCCACCAGGAAAAGATGCTACTCCTCCGGGTGCTGCTCGACTCGGGAAGTGATAATACCCCCGTTCGCTGGCATAGGGTACTGCGAATCGAAGGCGAGCAAGCGCTTCGTACGCAGCAGCTTCTATGGCCATTTGCGGAGTCGGCATAGATTTCCCCACGAAGGAGACTTCCGTTGGGTCTTGGTTTGGGCTTGCGGGAGGGATATGCACTACTGCCCAATATTTCGAGGTGGATGGGGTGATCCTCGTTTTGAGCAGCTCGTACCGAGGTGGATGGGTAGCACTCATGGTACTGCGGGTAAAGTCCCACAATATTTTAACAAAACTACCTGGGGTTGCATCTGGAGTTCTCAGATGAATACTGGGGCTCGGCATTGTAAAAAATGGTTGGACGAGCTGTGCACAAAGTGAGGGATGCTTGGTAAGGTCACGAGGTGGCTTTTTATAAAGCACCAGGGCTGGGTTATCGAGGATGGTGTGGGGCAACTAGTTTGTCGATTCTGCCTTATGGGGTCGAGGTCAATGCCACAGATACACATATCTCATAATGACGTTTTACTGTGGCACCGACGGGGTGGTTTTTGGTAGCTACGCCTGGAATAAAAATGCAACCGTACGCCAACATACTTATGCATGGCTACTATTCAAAACGGAGGCACACAAGCAGACTGCATCTATTTATGGCGATACAAGGTCATACTACTACAAGACGTAGAAATACTAAGACTCGGTTCTACTCGAGTGGCTTAGTCTACTTCGTTAATATCTAAGCGGGCGTGCCTTGTGGACGTCGAGGCCTCTCCATTGGCTTCTCCGTCGGGGTTAGCTGGGTGGGGTTGAGGAGCTGCAGGGTCAGGGTAGCGATGATGACCATCGCGGGGATTGTTGGCTATAATCCCGCTGGAGCGTGTTCCCGAAAGGCGACGAAACACTTCTGGGGACACCAAAGCATTTTGGTCGATGGCCGGGGCAGATCTTAAGGATTCGATCGGTTGCCCGAACAGTACAACTGGGTTGTCGGCGACGGGCTCCTCTTCCTCTCTTGCCGGGGCTCGGCGAGCAAGTTCCCCACGAGCGGCGATCAGATCAAGGGTGATCTGGTCGAACAGTGCCTCTAGTGCACTTACATAGCGCACCAGGTGCAACAGCGCAGGGTCCGTCTCGTGGTCTCCGTTGGCAACCTGGGGTGGCCTACCATACCCGTCACGGCTGGGGTAGTAGTAGAACGAACGGCAGTTAACTCTGGGCGACAGGTGCCGGAGTTGCACTACCGCCTCTCGAGCGGCCAGCTGGATGGCTTGTGGCTCAAAGGAAGTTGTCCTTCCGGTGAACCTGTAGGGGCGTTCGGGCAAAATGCCCCTACCATAGATGTGTACCGTGGCCCAGAATTGACGGCTCTCACCGCCCATGGGTCCTTGGTACACAACGTACTCTGGGGGCTCTTCTAATGCAAAGGCACGGCGGGTGAGGTTTGCTAGCACGGTCACAAAACCTCCAAGGTTGGTTGCTGTGGTCTCATTGTGAACAATGGGGCCAGGCATCTTGGCTTGGTTTTAGGTGTAGAGGCTGTGCTGGGTTGGGGCTAGCGTGTCCTTTTTATAGGAAAAGGAAATGGAGTCTTCCTTCGCACGCTTGCGAATGAGACAATTTAGGTGTCGGTCACTGGCGCGTGATCGACATGCTAGACGGATAGGTTAGGCACCGACAGCCGAAAGGTGTCGGGGTCACTATGTGGCTATCTTGCACGAGAGGTTTGGCTGGGTCTGGGTTAAGGTTTGGTGGGTTGTTTAACCTAGGTTTTTCGACTTGGCTAAGATAGGATTAGCCAATGGTCAGCCTGGCTCTGATACCAAGGTTGTCAGGACCGGTTTTCCAGGATATAAATTTCCCAGTCAATGGTCCTTGTGCTCACCAGCCCCAGGATTACTGTTAGCTGATGAGACACAAACTTGATACAGAAATTCCAAGCAAAATACCAAATATGTAGTACAAGACCATTCTGGTCAATGAGTACAACATAAGGTTTCTAGTGGTTGATGGCGGAAGCGGGTTGCGATACATCAGCGTCTATGGGACTCCATTTCCCACAGGAACAGCTGACCTGGATAACTCCTATCTTCGCGAGGCTGCTATCTCCATTGCCTAGGTTCCGGGGCTGTCATCGCAGCGCTCCTCTTCCAGCAAGAAATCTGGCCAAGACAATAGCCAGGGACAAGCCAGTGAGTACTTTGAATGTACTCGCAAACATTATGAACACAGGTACAATATAACAAATGATAATCATGCACTGAAACATTCCATGATCATTTTGTTAGTCACGAAATAAAATTCATGACGCACGCAAGCAGGTTATCCTTATAAAACATGAATAAGCAATCAGAGAATAAAAATAAAATGCACCGATCGGGTGTCTGAAGCGACGCCTCGAAAGGATAATAAAATAAAGCATGCCTCAGTCGGACGTCTGAGCGACGTCACATAAAGGGCTTATAAGAATAAATAATAATAAGCATGCCACAGTCGGGCGTCTGTGCGACACCACATAAAGGGCTTATAGGAAAAATAAATAATAAGCATGCCACAGTCGGGCGTCTGAGCGACACCACATAAAGGGCTTATAGGAAAAATAAATAATAAGCATGCCACAGTCGGGCGTCTGTGCGACACCACATAAAGGGCTTATAGGAAAAATAAATAATAAGCATGCCACAGTCGGGCGTCTGTGCGACACCACATAAAGGGCTTATAGGAAAATAATCACAGGGAATATCCAGGAGGTAGAACCATCCCAGGGATACTCAATAATTCAAATAATACAAATGGTTAGTCCATAATAATAATAATACTAATAATCATATGTCATATGTTATGATCAATGCTCTGGCTTAGCAGTTTTTCCTCCAAAGACCGACACTAAGACCGACACTTGATCCATCCCAGACTGTAATCCTTAACCGCGGACACGGCTATTCGAATAGATATAACCTCTGCAGAGGGTGTACTCTTTACCCGCGAGTAATGGATTCCTTTAGTCCATCGGGACTAATTCCATTTACGGTCTTTTAATTGCAAACACACCTGACCCGCACACACCAGCTTAACTTACCAGTGACTGGAATCACCCACGACATCTGTTAAGCAAAACTCTAAGTGGGGAGGCTACAACCTCGAGTAGCATGGGATCACAGAATTTATAATGCGCGCAAACTAGGGGAGCTACCCCCTCGGCCCCAACCGGAAACACCCATGCCCCCGGACCAGGTGGCATGCCTACCGGATGCCTCCGGTATCTCCCACCATGGCCTCTCTGAATGGTGTGTGCCAAGAAAGGGGTTGACAACTTACTGGACTGTACCCTACCTGCGGCAGGGACAAGTGGTAGTACGAAACAAGTATGGGGGGTTACCGGAACAAGACTCGATCTATGGTCGACTCAGGAGGTTAAAGCATCACCTACATGATTAGCATAGCAAATATATCTCACACCAACAGACAGAATCACCACTTATCATACCTCAACATGCCTTACTGACTATACTCGTCTCAACGAAATATCAGTAGCAAGCTCGTGTCTTCCCAAGACAGAGACTTTCCCGGATTCCTTCCAGTAGGCATGAGAGGTAGACGAGGGTGAATACTATCACAAGTATATCAATTTCCAACAGCAAGGAATCTTCATCATGCACTCATGAGCATGATCATACCATCACATGAAATAACGAGTACTCCGTGTCAAGGTGGTGTTGTAAACGTATCAAACAACACACAACAATATTATGCCGGGGTTCAGAATGCTTGCCTTCCAAGAGCATGAAGGAGAGGTGCACTTTGAAAGTTTTCATCTCTCCTCCAAAATCCTATTTTAAGAAAATTCAAATTAATACATAATTCAAAAACAGTACAAAAAAGTTGCTCAGAAATTTTTCAAATAAATATGAAAATAAACTAGACAAGATTTTAGAAACAACAGAAAAAGAATCAAGTCAAAAGGACTTTTATTTTAAAAGTTATAGCCAGTCAATGTTTAGGTCAACTCTGTTTTTAAATAAAATAGAAAAAGAAAACGGTTCGACAGGGCTTACGCTTTCTCTTAGCGAAGACGTATCTCGTGGAATACGTTTCCACTTAAAACGATCTGATAGAGCCTGGGGACGCTGGCAGGTGGGGCCGTTGGGTCCACTGGTCATATTTGACCAGTCGACCTTCTTCCTCCTCCCGCTGCCGAGCTCATGCGGAGCTCCGGTGATCCCTGCCGTCGAACGGCAGCTCCCCACGGGTCTCTGAGGGCGGGAAGGGATCCACCACTTCTGGGCGGTCCTCCCGGTGGTCGACGGAGACGTGGGGGTGGACGGGGCCGTCGGTGGCATTCTCTCCAGCGGACCGTGGCGTCGGACAGAAGGGGTACTCTCCCCTACATTGGTCCTATGGTAAGATTGACGCGCGGGGTTGGTAGCTAGGGTCGAGGGTGACCTACTGGAGGGTAGAGCAGAGAGGGGGATGCTCTGGTCCGGTTGAATTCGATCGGATGGCAGCGGCGGCCATTGCTACCAGAGACGGAGGGAACGACGGCCTCTGGAGGAATGGGAGCTAGAGGGGCCTTGCTATGGCATCGAGGAGGGTTCATGCCTAGCGTGAAGAGCTCGGAGTGGGTTTATATAGGCACGGAGAGGCGGTTCGGCGACGGCCGTGGATAAGAACGGTGGCTCGCCGCCACTGTGGTTTGCAGGACAACGTGGCGATGCTAGCGGGGCCCGGCGTGGCTGCGGGAGCTAGGGGATGAGAACGGCCTGCTCACGAGGGCAGCTGGCGAACGGAGGAGGCTTGGGCGGCGCCGTCCATGGCAGGAGCGGACGCGGCCGCACGCGTGCCGCCAAGAAGCTTGCTGCGGCGACGCTGCAGGGAGCCAGGGGGCGGTCGAGGCTTCTGGCGTGACGCGGCGAGAGGGAGAGGATTAGGACGAGCTCGGGGAGACTTATCCAGGGGCGTGTCGGCTCGGACGCGAGCACGTGCAAAACGCGCGCTCTGCTCGCGCTCCGGGCATGCACGGCAGGTGCTCGGTGAAATGCCAGGGCACTCCCAGGGATCATAATGCACACGAGGTTTAGCAGGGGTGGGATTTAGGGCAAGACTAATCTATATGACAAGCTGGCAAGGTCGTTAGAGTAACTTCGTAATGCAAGTCTAAAAGCATGCCAAATCTGGCCATGCTCCTAAACTGCTTGATAAAATGCCAAGGGCATCTAGGAATCTCTTCTGGTGGCCAAAAACTCCAGGTTGGGGTCTCTTTAGATGATAAAGAGGGTGGCAAGGTTAGTTTGTCAAAAGCAAAAACTTCCTAGTGCAAGTTTTTGAGAAAACCAAAACTGGACAGAAAAGAAAGGCCATTATTGCATGGACCAAAAATATTCCAATGGGTCCAATCTCCTGGACTTAAGAGTTTGATAGGGTGGACTACAAGCAGGAAACATCCCATGGGCAATAGGGCAAGATAAAATAGTGCTGCAGTAGAAAATGCCAAACTGGACCAGAATACAAATGAGGATTGTTTGCTCAAATTTTCCAAAGAACACCAATGGGTTTTTGCATAGAAATGAATTATATACTTCTATTAACATCTCCAAATTTTGGTGGAATTTTTAGAAGAATTTATCAAAGGGTTGCAGTGCAAAAGGGACTCCAAAACTTATGAGAAACCAATTAAAAGCAATAAAGCTTCAGGGAAATATTTATAGAAATAATTCCACTGATAAAAGAAATGATCTTGAGAAGGTATACAAGTCCAACAATATTTATTTTTGAAAAGTTCCCCTTGGAGGGAAAACTCCACAATTCAGAAGAAAAGAATGGTTCTGAAATCAAAAGAAAGTCCAGAAAAGGAAAAATTTAATTTCCTGGCAAAATTTTAATAAATAAATCATGGTTAAAATTTTTGGGGTGTTACACGTGCAAAGATACCGAACTTGAGATCATTCCAGAATGGGCTTATACCTTTAAGTCGTGCCTCGACACGTAGGAGGTATAGTCCCATCCTGGGCATTACAAGTTGGTATTCAGAGCCTTCTCCGACCTAGAAGCCCCCACTGATTGATCGAATCGTTGACGGTTGAGTCTAGGCACACACTTAAAATGTTTTGAGTCCTATATATATATATATCGGAGAGTAGGATTTCTTTTGCTCCTCATCTCTTTTCACTCTGGTGAGGACTCCTGATGATTACTCTTGTCTCTTCTACTCTCAAAATTTCACCATTTTTTTTAGGAATCTCGCGAGTATTGTTTGGATTGTTCTGATGTCTTTGTGGCGAGAACATTGTTCTCGATACCTCCTGTCATTTAGGGGTTGTGGCAGTGTCCCGGGGAGTTGAGCTCCGAGGTGTTGTCGTCACAAATATATCGAAGCAGTTCTGGAATACTTAAGACGGCCGACATCGAAAACTCTCCTATGCGGTTAGTGGCAAGATAACCCTGGCATCACCCAGTACTGGGGAGGTAGTTCGGGAGTATTGCCATAGCTTGTATAGTAGATGCATTTCGAAGGTCCGAGGTAGACGGTTTCCGGAAATAACTGGTTATGTGTTGAAGGATGGATACAGCTGGATGTAGGATTAGAGTTGAGTGCGCGATGCTTCCCCTGTATCCCCAACACCTGATTGCATAACTGGAAACTTTCGGAAATTAATAGGTGGGTTCATCTTGTAGTTCGTAGGCATTCTTCCAACGAATGCATGATAAGGAGTTCGGGGTTCTACATTGAGTGAAGTAGTTTTATGGCCGTTGTTCCGATCGGGAGTTGCATCTTTAAGGGTCCTTGGCTATGCTGATCCGGGGATTGCAAAACCCTTTTGTAACAAGTTCCATAAGCTTTCATCACGAATTTGTCGAACGAAACTTCTACCTTGTATTTGTTCTATCTGCTCCTTGTTGTTTTTATTTACCTTTTGTTCTCCCAAGTTGCTTCTCGTGAAGATTGTTGTTACTATTAAACTGTGGATTACATTCGTTCATTGTTGTTCGAATGTTCTTGTGAAGACTTATGTTGCAATTTCTAGCCGTTGATTCAACTCATATATTCTTTCAATCAATGGCTAATAGTGGTCATCTCATTCAGGATGGCTCCTAAAAAGGATCCCAACACTAACCCAGAGGGTGAAGAGGTTCCTGGTCGTCCTCCTTCCCCTCCTCCTCCGTCTGAGGCATGGAGAGTAATTATGGAAGCGACGAACCAGAACACCCAGATGCTTATGCAAATGATGCAGAACATTCAAGCAAATCAAGCAAATCAGGGTGCTCATGGGAACCAAGGCCAAGACAATTTGTTCAATCAACCTCACTTTGCTACGCTCAACCAGTTCCTGGCAAACCAACCAAAGGCATTTAGTTACTGTGTGGACCCTCTAGATGCTGAAGACTGGATAACTGATATCAAGAAGCATTTCGAGTGCAGTAACGTCAGGCCGGAGGACTATGTGAAGTTTGCAGCCTTCCAACTCAAGGACCAAGCAGCTGATTGGTGGCAGCAGTACAAATATTCCAGAGAGGGACGTGTAATCTCCTGGGATGACTTCTGCAAGGACTTTCGCTCTCACCATATTCCAACAAGTGTCATCGAGGGTATGCGTGAGCAATTCCGCAACCTGAAGCAAGGCTCAATGACTGTCTACCAATATAATGTCAAGTTCCAGAACCTTGCCCGCTATGCCAAGCAAGACATCCTAGATGCCAAGAGCAAGATCTATCAGTTCCGTGGTGGTCTGAAGGATGAACTCCAACTAGCTCTCACCTTGTTCGTGCCTGATGAGTTTGATCAATTCTATAACATGGCACTTAAGCAAGAAGCATCCCAGCTCAAGATGGAAGCTTCCAAAAAAGAGGATCAGAGACGTTGTTCACTCCTCCTCTTCTTCTCAAGTGGTCGCAAAGCAACAGAAGTTTTGGGTTCCACCTCCTCCAGTGATCCGAGCTCCCAACAACAACAAGAAGAATTCTGGTGGCCGTGGTTTCTCCCACCCACACAACCCAAGCAAACAGTCAAAGAATCATTTTCAAGCTTCCAAGTCAAGTGCTTCTTATCACCGTCCTCTCTTAGAATTGGTTTGCAACAAGTGAACTCAGAAGGGTCATTATGCTAACAAGTGCCCCAACACAAGGCGCCTTCCGCCTCCTCCACCTGTCAGCACTGCTATTGTCAAGCACAACCCCAAGGCAGCCAGAGTGAATCTGATGAATGCAGCTCAAGCAGAGAATTCTTCAGATGTGATACTTGGTAACCTTCTAGTTAACTCTATTCCTGCAAAAGTGTTGCTTGATTCAGGTGCATCATGTTCTTTCATGTCATATCCATTTGCATCCAAGCACGATGTTATCACCAAGAATCTACCCAAGAAGTTGCAAGTTGTTTCTCCGGGCAGGCTAATGACTTCTAGTGTATACGCTCCGGATGTATCTATTCGCATGGGTGATTACCGCTTTCTGGTTTCTCCGGTTGTTCTCGGCAACTTTGAGATTGACCTTATTCTCGGGATGGATTGGCTTTCCCTACATGATGCTCACATTGGTTGTGCAAATAAGGAAGTCAAGATTACTCATTCTGACGAAGACGTGTTTATCTTCGCCTCTCGAGATAACACAATCAGGCTATTCTCTCTCAATGACAAGGGCGAGATTAATGCCATCTCTCAAATTCCGGTGGTCAAGGAATACGAAGATGTTTTCCCTAAAGAGCTTCCAGGCATGCCTCCGCATCGTCAAGTTGAATTCGCCATTGAACTCGAGCCCGGTACTGAGCCAGCATGTCGGCGTCCGTACAAGCTTTCCCCTGAAGAGATGAAGGAGTTGAAGAAACAACTCGATGAGCAAGAGCGTTTGGGCCTGATCAGGCCTAGCACGTCTCCTTGGGGCTGCGGTGTCTTATTTGTCAAGAAGAGGGATGGCACGGAGCGCCTTTGCATTGATTACCGGCCATTGAACAAGAAGACAATAAAGAACAAGTATCCGCTCCCCAACATCAATGAATTGTTCGAGCAGATCAAAGGAGCAAAAGTGTTCTCAAAGCTCGATCTCCGGATGGGTTATCACCAGATCCGTATCCGCGAAGAAGATATTCACAAGACTGCATTCAGAACCAGCTACGGCTCCTATGAGTTTACAGTCATGTCTTTTGGCCTAGCTAATGCTCCACCCACCTTCTCGAGAATGATGCACTACATTTTCAACCCCTGCACCAACGAATTTGTGCTTGTGTATCTGGATGACATCTTGGTATTCTCCAAGAATGAAGAGGATCACAAAAAGCACCTCCGTCTGGTTCTCGACAGACTCCGTGAACATAAGTTCTATGCCAAGTTCTCCAAGTGCGAATTCTGGCTCGATAAGGTCTTATATCTGGGCCATATCATTTCTGCTGAGGGTATTTCTATCTACCCCGAGAAAGTTGAAGCCATTGTCAACTGGGAACCCCCTCAGAACGTCAAGCAACTCCGAAGCTTCCTTGGTCTTGCTAGCTATTGCAGAAGGTTCGTTGAGAACTTCTCCAAGAATGCCAAGCCTCTCTCCAACTTGCGGCAGAAGAATGTCAAATACAACTGGTCTCCGGATTGTGATGTGGCATTCAAAACTCTCAAAGAAAAGCTCGTCTCTGCTCCAGTTCTTACCCCTCCAGATGAGTCCAAGCCCTACGAAGTATTCTGTGATGCTTCTCTCCAAGGACTTGGTGGTGTGCTAATGCAAGATAAGAAAACTGTGGCATACACCTCTCATCAATTGAAGCCAAGTGAGAAGAACTACCCCACACAGGATCTCGAGCTAGCAGCTGTGGTACACGCTTTGATCATGTGGAGACACCTTCTGTTGGGCAGAAAAGTCGACATCTTCACCGATCACAAGAGCTTGAAGTACATCTTCACACAGCCGAACCTGAACCTTCGCCAGACTCGTTGGGTTGAAATAATCCAAGAGTATGATCCAAGCATCGAATACACACCTGGCAAGGCCAGTGTCATTGCAGATGCCTTGAGCAGAAAGGCATATTGCAACAGTCTCCTTATCAAGCCGTTTCAGCCTGAGCTTTGTGAAGCATTCAGGAAGCTCAACCTCCAAGTTGTTCCGCAAGGCTTTCTTGCAAATCTTTAAGTTGCTCCTACCTTAGAAGATCAGATCCGTGAGGCCCAACTCAGTGATGCTATGGTGCAGAAAGTGAAACATGGTATTGCAAAGGGTACTCCCAAATACAAGTGCTATCGCGTTGATGAGAGAGATACCTTGTTCTTTGAGGACAGACTTGTGGTTCCCAAGGGTGATCACAGGAAGCTCATAATGAACGAAGCACATGACTCCCTCCTCTCGATTCATCTTGGAAGTTCCAAGATGTACCAAGACCTCAAGCAATCTTACTGGTGGACTCGCATGAAAAGGGAGATTTCCCAATTCGTGAATGAATGTGATGTCTGCAGAAGAGTGAAGGCAGAGCATCAACGTCCAGCCGGTCTTCTCCAACCTCTTCCTATTCCCGAGTGGAAATTCAACCACATTGAAATGGATTTCGTCACTGGCTTTCCCAAGTCCAAGAAGGGGAATGATTCTATCTTTGTGGTGATTGACAAGCTAACCAAAGTAGCTCACTTCCTTCCAGTCAAAGAATCCATCAATGCAGCTCAGCTGGCGGAGTTGTACACTTCCAGAATAGTGTCCTTACATGGCATTCCTCAAGTTATCTCCTCAGACCGTGGAAGTTTGTTCACATCCAAGTTCTGGGACTCCTTTCAGTCAGCCATGGGCACTAAGATCTGTTTCAGCACTGCGTTTCACCCTCATACTAGTGGTCAAGTCGAAAGAGTGAACCAGATTCTAGAAGACATGCTCAGAGCTTGTGTCATATCTTTTGGCCTGAAGTGGGAAGAATGCCTTCCGTTTGCCGAGTTCTCTTACAACAACAGTTTCCAAGCAAGTGCCGACAAAGCTCTGTTTGAAATCCTCTATGGCAGAAAGTGCCGTAATCCTCTCAACTGGTCCGAGACTGGTGAACGTCAACTTCTTAGCAATGACTTGATCTCAGAAGCCGAAGAAATGTGCAAAGTCATACGTGAGAATCTCAGGGCCGCTCAGTCGCATCAGAAAATCTACTATGACGGCAAGCACCGTGATTTGGCTTTCGACATTGGTGATCATGTCTATCTCCGTGTTTCTCCTATGAAAGGCACCCAAAGATTTGGTATCAAAGGCAAGATTGCTCCTAGATATGTGGGCCCTTTCAAGATCCTTGGCAAAAGAGGCGATCTAGCCTATCAACTTGAGCTCCCTTCCAACTTTGCTAATGTTCATGATGTGTTTCACGTGTCTCAACTCCGCAAGTGCTTCAAGACACCTGAACGCACCATTCCATTTGAGGAGATTGATCTTCAACAAGACTGGTCTTACCGAGAGCACCCCGTTGCTATTCTTGAAGAAACCGAGCGCAAGACCCGCAACAAGTTAATCAAGTTCTTGAAAGTTAAGTGGTCACACCATACCGATAGAGAAGCTACGTGGGAACGAGAAGATCACCTTCGTTCCGAGTACCCTTCCTTCTTCCAGTCCTAGATCTCGGGACGAGATCTTTTCGTAGTAGAGGAGAGTTTGTAATGCCCCAGATGTAACACTTTCCCTATATGGCAATATTTAAACTTTGGCTTCATCATTTCCTTCCGGGTTCTTCTTTCATTTCGGGTTTTCTTCGTTTTGTCGTGTGCATGTGTGCATTTCATCCATGTCATGTTGTCATGTGCATTGCATTGCATTTGTGTTGTCACTTGCATCCGGTCCCACTCGTCTCTTCCCATTGTCCGTTTCGAGTTCCGATGCTCTCACACGTGCCCGTGGCATCCCCGAGTGCTTCTTTTGTGTGTGGCCGTGTATCGTTTCCGGAATGACGTGAGACTTGTCGTTCGATGTTGTTTTGGTACGTGTAGGCCGCCTGACAAGTTTCGTCGCGTTTGGAGTTCGTTTGGTACTCCAACGGGTAACTTAGTGGGCTAAAAGAACCTCTTCTTTGAGGCCCAAGACCCCCTCCACATCAGCCCACCAACCCAGCACAACCCTCCCCATCATCTCGGTCGTCGAATTGTGATTGCGTGGCCGAAAACCGCTCCCCATTTGGACTCTCCTAGCTCCTTGTGCCTATAAAAACGTCCCCCATGTCCATTTCTCGCCCAAACCCTAATTTTTTCTCCTCCCGCAGCCACCGGACGTGACCGTACGTCTCCGGACAACGTCCAGCCGCCCCGCGCCAGTAAAAATCCGCCACGTGGCGCTCCGTCTCCACGCCGCCGCTCGGCCCGCCAGGCCCGTTCCCGGCCCCCGCGGGCTCTCCCTCCGCCGCCGCTCGCCCGACGCGCCCCGCGCCTGGGACGCGCCGCCGCCGTCGCTCGTCGGGACGGACTCCTCCCGCCGGCGGCCCTCGACCCTGCCGCCCGGCCGGTCGCCGTCCCCGGCCGGCGAGCCACCTCCGGCCACCCTTCGCTCCCTCCGTCGCCGCCCCTCCTAGAGCCACCTCCGGCCGCCCTCCGCGCCCTCCGCCGCGCGCCGCTCCACCGGCGAGGCCCAAGCCGCCGGATTAGGCCGCCGCGCTCCCTCGCCGGAGACGTCGAAGCCGTCGACCTCCCGCTCTCGAAGCCGGGCCGCCACCAGCGCCGGATCCAGATCCGGATCGGCTGCCCCGAACCCTAGCGGGCCATGGACCCGCTTCGCCCGCAAACCCGCTCCAACCGCGGACCCGCGTTGACCCGCGTGGACCTGATTTGCAGGTTGAACCCTTGTTTTTTTTGCTAAGTCCTTTTTGCATTTAGTTGTCTGATGGCTTCTTGTGATGGCAACAACTTTTTGTGTGTATGTCCGAATTGTGCATATGATATGTCAAATTGATCGTGGTGATGTGTACTACGTTTTGTTCCATTGTGTCATGCTTGTTTAAGTCCATCTAGATGTCTTAATCATCATGACAAGAGTGCTACTTGATATAAACTGCTCCTACTTGTTATTTTCATGCCATGTTTGACATGTGATAACTTGGTGCATGTTTATCCAAACGAAGCAAATGATATGTCAAATGTTCATCATGAGATGCTCTACATGTTGGCTGCTATAGCATGCATGTTAGAGTTCATATTGCCATGTTTATCTCTGTTGTAAAAGTGCATGTGGCTGTTAGGTTTTGTAACTTGTTACGAGATGCCTAGTTGAGGAGCTCGTTGCTATTGATGTGTTTGCCCCCATGTTGCATGCTCATATGTTTTAGATTCTCCATCATGTGGTCTTTGCTGTGGTGCAAACCATTTGCCATGACATGCCTTGAGGTGACTTAAACATGCTTGCAAACATGCCATGCCAACTTAACTGTTTTAAAACTTAGTGAAATTTCACTAAGTCTGGAATTCTGTAATATCCTGATGCTATGTTTGCTTGATGCCCTAGGCAAATCCATGTTAGTTTTGGGGTGGCCATTGATCATTCCTTGTTGTATATGTTGTTGTCTATCCATCCATGTCCTCAGTTGCTCATTTGGGTTGCTGTAGCTTATTTAATTCTTGCTCCCAAGTTGCTATAAAATATTATTGTCACGTTGTTAGTGTCATGATCAAAATGTTGTAGCTTGTTGCTATTGATCCATGCCTCCTATGGAGTTGCTCCAATGGAGTTGTTTGCTGTAGGGTATGTCAACTTCATGTCCATGCTTCTTGTCACCATTTTTGAGTGCTGCAGAGTATATATATCTTGCTTCCAAGTTGCTATGTATCTGTTAGTTTCAGCTTTGCATTGTTTCTTGTTTCGAGTGTATGTTTTGATCCGTTGCTCCGTTTTGAGCGTGCCCTACATGAAACTTGTGTGTTTTTGCATGTAGAATCATAATATCATCTTGTTAACATGTTTGGTGTATGTTTTCTTGATGTTTGGGTGCATCTTGCACCGATGCCATGCTTATCTTGTTTTGATCATATCTTCTAGACCGTAGCTCCGATTTAAACAAACCTTATATGAAACTTGACTAGAATTTTGTGTAGTTTATCATGGTGCATGTTAACTTGCTGTTTAAAAACTTTAACTTAAGGTTTGTTCAGATCTGGACTAATTTCAAACTATGCATATGAGGATTTACCGATTTTGTCTTAAGTAGTTTTCGGCCTCATTTAAACTTGTTGTTCTTATGTTGTTTCTTTGTGCTTCCTCCTTTGCCATGTTTTCATCCTATATAGATCTGTCTTGCATCCTACTTGCTTGAGCATATTGTCATGTTTCTTGTGTTGTTCTGGTGTGCTTCCTACTTTGTCATGCTATGCATCCTAAGTGCATCCTAAGTGCATCTGCAGTGCATCCTAAGTGCATCATACGTGCATCCTACAGATTGTGCATTGCACCTTGTTTGATTTTGTGCCTCGTGTGTTCTTGTGTTGAGTAGAGCCGGAAGCCGAGCCCGAGTACGAGAACGAGGTTACTACCGAGGTTGAGAACGAGGAGCCATCTTACGATCCCATCGACGACTCGACAGGCAAGATGACCTGACCCAGATATCATTACTATCTTTGTCCATTGCTAGAAGTCTCGCTCTTTAGCTTATTGCCTCGATGCCCATGTTTGTCTGTCAGCCTCCTATTGTTACCATGAATCTGTCTAACCACCCAACCTATGCAAACCTTTGATTGGCTACGTAGGCTTCGCTCAGCCCCTCTTATAGCATTACTAGTTGTAGGAGAAGATTTGAAGATTCTTGCTTCATGTTGAAGTTTTTTGGGATATCACACTATATAAATTCTTAAACTAAATCATCTATATATCTGGTAATGGGTGGAAGGCTGAGCCTCTTGCTCGGTGTTTTGTTCCACTCATGCCTCCCTAGGAACCGTATAAACCGGTGTTATGTTCCTTGATTTTGCATTCCTCACACGGTTGGGGTTATGGGACCCCCTCGATAAACCGCTTAGCGCTAAGTCTTTTCCAGCAAGTCCCAACATTGGTACTATTTGCCTAACAACTAAAAACTTGCATAGGGAGTAATTAACCCTCTTCTTAATCAACAACCCGGGCCAGTGCTCCACATGAGTGTTGGTCCAAACTGGGGAGTGTGCGGGGCCACCTCGAGGAAACTCAAGGGCTGGCAAAAACCTGTAGAATTGCCCATCCGGTCGTGGCCTGAGACTAGATACGCGCGGCTACTGTCAGGGTGTCGGCACGCCGGGAGGATTTGCTCGATTAGTCTTACCTTAGTCGGAGTATCTTGAGCACGGGATTCCGAGAATACTCGGGCCTTCCCACCTTAGAGTTGCAACTCCGCGGATCGTGGGCTTGTAATGGGCCAAGTTGGAACACCCCTGCAGGGTTCTGAACTTTCGAAATCCGTGCCCGCGGTTATGTGGCAGATGGGAATTTGTTAATATCCGGTTGTAGAAAACTTGACACCATGTTCAGAACACACTACCAGCGTGAGTAACCGTGACTGTCATTTTCTGAAAGGGATTCGGGAAGTCAACATGGTGGGGTTATGATTGACGTGCTTAGATAGGATCACTTCGTGGTCACTTTGTCACTCGTGGCACTTCTCTTCTCGCTCTTAACACGTAAGCTAGTGCTAGTGCAGCTGCAACCTTTTATTCTTTCTTCGGCCTTGTTCCACACCCAAGGCTTATATAGTGTTGCGACCCGGGAACGGGATTGCTGAGTCCTTCATGGCTCACAGATTCTACACCACACCAGATGCAGGCACTATGGTGAACTACTCAGGTGACAACACGGAGCTGTACTGGGAGTACGATGAAGAACGTAGCCGATACTATGTGCACTATCCTGATGATCAGTAGTGGTTTCTACTAGGGGTGATTCGAACCTATGGTTTTTATGTATTTGGTATCTTTCATTTGGATCTTCGCCCGTAGTTGGGTTGTGATGTTATTTGGATGATGTTTTGCTATGTAATGTATTGTGTGACGTGGCGAGTGTAAGCCAACTATCCTTTTGCAATTTCATCCCTATTTTTACATGAGTCATGCAAAGATACCGAACTTGAGATCATTCCAGAATGGGCTTATACCTTTAAGTCGTGCCTCGACACGTAGGAGGTATAATCCCATCCTGGGCATTACATGCAGGTGCCTTGTAATAGAATAGTCGAGATACTACCTTTGTCGCACTGTTATGGTATTACTTTGATTGGCGATCCCCAATTTATCTCCTGCTTGCAATGCTTTGACAGTTTATATTACCTGCGTCTGCATGAACAATGCTAAAAGATGTCCTGGCATTTTACCACCGGACGGATTATACTGCCCAGATACATGTGTCAAATAAATAGCTTGAACTGCATATAGAACACAAACATATCTCATACCTATGATTAAGTGTGCTTGTAGACCTTAACCCGGTGGGAATAGTTTAAATCGCAGGTGCTGATGAAGCCCTTGGCTCTTTTGTCGGCTTAGCATGATGGCCGATCCGGGTTATGATGAACGCCGGTTTAACTCTCGCTGGTGTTCATGACCCAGACTTTTAACTCTGTAGACGTATGGTCAACCTTGTAGTTTTCCAGTCTCGCATCAATGGACTTGGTTAAAAAACCAATGACATTGAAGACAAAGATTTGTGAAAACAGAAAAAATAAAAATAAGGTTTTGGGGCAAATAAGACCATGTAGTCGAGGCTTTTTATGAGCTGCCAGGCTCCAAATTCGAGGCTTTTTATGAGCTGCCAGGCTACTGTCATTAACCATTTTAGCAAAGCCTGTCAAGATGCTCCGCAATCCTTAACCAAATCATCGATGTACATAGCTACCCAATGTTTCAAAATCTCGTAAAGATTTTGTCTTTGGGTAATGAACTCGATGATCGTCAATTAAACGTGACCAAGTTCAGGGTACCGAAGGATTGACTTGTGACAGGTTCGACGGGTCATACCAGGTTTACCTGGACGGCGTGATTTACTTGATGCAGGCAGGTTAATCCGGGGTTTTAGATGTATGCACCGGGCTTCCAAGCCATGTTCACTACAAGGGTATTCAACTCGCTGAGAGCCCCCAGGTAGTGTGTGAGCCGTTTGCTCGTCGGGGCATATGTTTGAGTTGTGCTAGGCATCAACCCTCTTTTCCCCCTCATCATCATGTGGAAATTGCCGACGCAACCAGAGCTGTGCTCTTATGATGGGCTTCATACCGCCGCCGGCTTCAAGAGACCATGGGAAACTTCCTTGCTCGCGGAAGCCCCCATGTGACTCTTGTTTGTATAAATAAGGTGGCCGATTCCTTGATTTGTCAAGGGCGCCGGTTTAGGAGGCCATGGAAAGCTTCTTTGGAAACCCCCATGTGATACTCCTTTGTGTAAAAAAACATGGCTGATTCCTTGATTCTGTCAAAGGCGCCGGTTTTAAGAGGCCATGGAAGGTTTTCTTTCGAAGCCCCCATGTGATACTCTTTTGTGTGAAAGATACGGCTGATTTCCTGATTCTATCAGGGGCGCTGGTTTATTTTATTGATCATATTATATACATTGTACATAAAGCAGAGCCAATGGCTCAAGTGTAGTAGGGTCGAAGAAGAGCGATGTTCCACGGCCGCTTGGTCTCCTCCTCTGCCGTACGTGAGTCCTTATGTTCTCGAACGTCGACAAGATAGTATGATCTGTTGTGCAGGTTTTTGCTGACCACGAAGGGTCCTTCCCAAGGTAGGGATAGCTTGTGCATATCTGTCTAGTCCTGGATGAGCCGGAGCACCAGATCTCCCTCCTGAAACGTCCTGGTCTTAACCCGGCGGCTGTGGTACCGGCGCGGGTCTTGTTGATAAATCGCTGATCGTGCTGCTGCCGAGTCCCGTTCCTCGTCTAGCCGGTTCAAGTTGTCTTGTCTTGCTTGTTCATTATCCGCTTCAACATAGGCCGCCACCCGTGGTGAGTCATGCCGGATATCACTAGGGAGGACCGCTTCAGCACCGTACACCATGAAGAAAGGCATGTACCCTGTAGATCTGTTAGGTGTAGTGTTGATGCTCCATAAGACAGAACGTAACTCCTCTACCCAGCAACCCGATGTTCTTTGCAAAGGAACCATCAGCCGGGGATTGATGCCTCTCAAGATCTCTTGGTTGGCTCTCTCAGCTTGGCCATTGGACTGAGAGTGAGCTACTGACGATACATCAAGGCGAATATGTTCTCTTTGACAAAACTCCTCCATATCTCATTTAGATAGGTTGGTGCCATTATCAGTTATAATGTTGTGTGGAAAGCCAAACCGGAAAATCACCTTTTTGATGAACTAAACCGCTGTTGCCGCATCACACTTACTGAAAGGCTCTGCTTCAACCCACTTTGTGAATTTTTCCACTGCTACCAACAGGTGGGTTTTCTTATCTTGGGATCTTTTAAAGGGTCCAACCATATCAAGCCCCCAAGTCGCAAATGGCCAGGTAATTGGAATCATCCTCAGCTCCTGCGCCGGTACATGAGCACGCCGTGAGAATTTTTGGCAAGCTTCACATTTTCTGACCAAGTCCTCTGCGTCGGCGTGGGCCGTCAACCAGTAGAACCAATGACGAAAAGCTTTAGCTACCAAGGATTTTGAACCGGCGTGATGACCACAATCCCCTTCATGAATCTCTCGAAGAATATCGCAGCCTTCCTCTGATGACACACACCGTTGAAACGCCCCAGAAACGCTGCGGTGATGAAGTTCTCCATTGATGATAGTCATAGACTTAGACTGCCGGATTATCTGCCGGGCCTCGACTTCGTCCTCTCGCAACTCACCTCGGCTCATGTACGCCAAGTAAGGGAGTGTCCAATCCGGAATGACGAGAAGTGCTGCGACCAACTGTGCTTCCAGATCAGGAACTATCACATCCCTAGTTAGCACTTGCATTAGGGTTAGTTAGTGTGTGCATCATGTTTACTTTTCAAAGAAACTTGAAATGGGAATGACAGAAACCCCAGCACCCCTCTTCTAACAACTAGGGTTTGATAAAATATTTTCCAGTGTACCCAAAATGCCCTTCAAAAATGTTCATCATTTCTGCCTTGGTCTTAAACCTCTGCCAAAAATGGTGCACAATTTTCTAGGACATCAAAGGCCTTTGGATTAAATCATATGTTATTTGAATTTGGGCATTTAAATGCTATAAAATATTTTAAATGCTCAAATAATCATAAACTATAATGTTTCCTACTGTTCATATTATATACAGTGGGCATGACAAGTTTCATGAGCTATAAAAATGTTCTAGCATTTTTATTAATTAAACAAAGATGCAAAACAAATGAAACAGAAAAGAAAATAGGAAAAGGAAAAAGGGAGAAAGCACATACCTCGGGCCCAGCCCTGTAGCAGGCCGGCCCAGCCCACAGCCTCTTCTGTCGCCTTCCTCCTCGCGCCAGAAGGACGCGCGCATGGCCGCCGCGCGCCGGCACGCGTCCGGCCACCTCCACCCTGCTAGCCTGCCTCCCCGACGGCCTGGAAGACTCCCCGAGTCGCCACGCAGCTGCCCCGACCGCTTTCTCTTCTCCCCCTTGTCTCCATCGCCTCCCCTGGCTCTCTCCTCCTCCATCACCGAGCCGCCCGTCGCCGCCGCTCGTCGTTGCCGCACCTAGAGCTACCCCCTCGCCCCGTGAGTCTGTCCAGAAGGAGCGCCGCGTCGTCCTCTTCCTCCTCGCTGAGCCACGGATCGCCGGAAGCCCTGCAACGTCCTCACGCCGCCGTCCCCTTCCTCGGATCGCTGGAGCACCTCGCCGCCGTTACGAAGCTACAGCGGATCCCCGACCCCTCCGTCGAGCTCGTTAGCACCGCAGTGAGCTCCTACGCCGTTCCCCTCCTTCTTTTGCTTCGTTTGCGCCTTGTAGCCGCCGCTCCGTTGATCACCGAAACGCACCACCGCCGTGCTCGCCGCCGGCGATACTCCGGTGACCATTTGGTCACTGGCACACGTCCATCACACTCGCCGCAGCACGTAGATGCGCTAGGTGCTACGCACGCATCGCCTAGGCCACTGCAGCCGCGTCTCCACACACGCCCGACGCCGGTCGCCGTCGTCGAGCTTGTTGCCGTCGTCTCCGGCCACCCCAGGTCCGGCGACCACCACCATTCGACGCGCAACGACAAGAGCTTCCCAATGCACCCAACCGCAGCTCGAGCCGTGCCCCCTAGACGATTTCCGAAGCACGCCGCCGTACTTGGCCTCGCCGGCGTCACGTCGCCGGTGGGTTTGACCTGTTTGACCGGGGGGTTGACTACCCCTGGGTCACTGACGTGTGGGCCACCCTTTTACTAATTAGTTAGTTTAATTAAGTTTCTGTTGATTTAATTAGTTATTAATTTAGTCACTGACCCGTGGGCCCAGGCCCCACTGAAAGCTAATTAGTTTTAGTTTAACTCTAATTAACTTTGTTAGTTAGCTGTGACACTGACATGCTGGGCCCACATGTCATGTTTGACTGGACTAGCTCCTGTTGACTGACTGACGTAAGCATGATGTCATGCTGACGCAGTAAAGGTTTTTCTGGGATTTTTAGATTTAAAAATAATTCAGGAAATTCCAGAAAATACCCAAAACTTCTAAAAATCATGTAAAATCAACCATAGCTCAGATGGAAAAGATTTATATATGAAAAATGATCAGAAAAATCCAATCTTTCCAATGGCACTGGTTTCATGCATGTTTGAGCAAGTTAACCTTGCTGTATACATAAAAACATGATAATGCACTTATTTAAATAATAGTTAAAATGCCAATTTGAACCTTTGATTCAAATAGGCTCAAACCCTTCTGGTTTTAGTTGCATTAGCCAACACACATGCATCTTGTTATGTCATGAGCATGCATCATATTGTTGCATTTGTTTGTTAATGATTGTATCGCCGGTATTCTCTGTGTTAGGTCCTGCTCCCAAGGATACTGCTGCGTATCCAGTTGAAGAGCAGTACCCGACAACCACTTTGTAAGGCAAGCAATCATTGATCATTCCGATACAAACCCAATCTTCTCCCTCCTGCTCTCTTTTACTGCATTAAGGCAACAGCGTTTGAATTGCTACTTGCTGCGGTAGTTGAACCCTATCCCTTGCATGACCTATCATTGCCACAGTAAATAGTTGAAACCCACTAGCATGTGTAGGAGTTGATTGAGCCATGTGATGTGTGATCCACCATGCTATTTGTTTATGTTGCCTGCTATGCTTAGAGTTGTGTCAGGTCTGGTTCATCTGGGTGATGGATCAGAGTGAAATGATCATATCGATAAAGAGAAGGAAGTGTGGAATACGCTTGGTAAAGGTATCGATGAAAGGCCACGTAGGAGTACATGGTGGGTTGTTTCATTGGAATCGTCCATAGGACCTGAGATCTGTATGTGTGGTTCAAGTTGTAGTTACTACCATGCATTGGGCCCGAAACCAATGGACCCTCTCGGCTTATTAATTACCCTCGATCTCTGTCCAGGAGTTGCAACTAGTTTCTGGTGTTTATAGATTACTGGAGGTCGTGCACAACGCTGACCCTCGGGGTGGGTTGTGATGCGACAGGTACGTGGCACGGTTTACCGGTTGCCCGTTTGGTGACTCGGGAATCCTGTACACATCGTTTGGGGCTGTGAGCGACACCCCGGCCGGATCTCCCCACGGATGGAACCCAAATAGGCGATAAACCTGGACGAGAGACTTTAGTAGTTAGTCAGGTCGTGGCCGACACCCTCGCTGGGCTTCCGCTTGAAGGTTGCCGAGTACACGCCGAGTAAACGGCGATAAGTGGTGAAAGTGTGTGTGAAGAAGTACACCCCTGCAGGGTTATCAAACTATTCGAATAGCCGTTGTTCGCGGTACGGACTACTTGGTTACTCTTACAGTTCATAGACAAGTTGATGGATACTACTAAAAGCCTCAAGATAAGTGTGAGTGCCATGGATGGCCCTTCCGTAGGATGACGGAAGAGGATCCTTGGTAGTGTATTGATGTGGTGAGTAGAGGACTCGTGTTCGTAATAACATCTTGCAATATGTTGAGAGTTGTAGTATAGGTTAGCCAAGGGTCAAAGCTGGCTTTCTGCTATGAACTCCACTACCCACTTTGATAATGTTGCATGTATGATAGGTTCTGTGGTAAGACTTGCTGAGTACCTTTGTACTCATGTTTGCTTAATAACTGTTGCAGAGGAGAACCCTGCCCCTGCTGATGGATTCTACATAGACGTTGACGTCGACGAGTAGCTTGACACCCAGACGGAGATCTGGAGCTTGTGAAGGGCCTTGTAGATAGTCAGGCTACACCAAGCCTGTTTTATTTTCTAAGTTGTCTGTACTCAGACATGTAGCTTCCGCTTGTGCTTGTATGATTGTATGACTTGAGTGTTGGGTCATGTGACCCCTACCTGTATGGATATGTTATGTATGGCTCTTGGAGCCCCTTAAATAAAATACTTTGAGTCATAGAGTTCTGTTGTGATGCAATGTTGTATTTGCACATATTGAGCATATTGCGTGTATGATTGAAATGATTGGTATGTGTGGGATCCGACACCTAGTTGTTTTCCTTTGGTAGCCTACCTTACAGGGAAATGCCTCCTAGTGATTCCAATGAGCCTTGGTAGCTTGCTACTGCTCGGAACACGTAGGCTGGCCAGCATGTGTCCTTCTTCGTTCCTGTGTCTGTCCCTTAGGGGAAATGTCACGCGTTGTTCCTTTAAGTCCATGTAGCTTGCTACGACTTGGGTTCATACGTTGATGACCGACACGTTCGTTGCTGGGTCATGGATGCATGTCTCTGTAATCTAGTGCCACTTTTGGTTTATAACTAGCCATGTCGGCCCGGGTTCTCTGTCATATAGATGCTAGCGACACTGTCATATACGTGTGCCAAAATGCGCAAACGGTCCCGGGCCAGGTAAGGTGGCACCCGTGGGGTTACCGTGCGTGAGGCCGCAAAGTGATATGACGTGTTACAGCTAGATCGGTGTGACTTAGGATCGGGGTCCTGACAGGAACATCCAAGTCCTCCTCTGAAGGTATCTGTACCGATGGATTATGCAATTCATCCAAGAAAGTATTAGGTGGAACCGGTTTACGCTGAGAGCCCAGCCGGCTTAACGCATCGGCTGCTTCATTTTTTCGCCGGTCTATGTGATCCACCTGGTATCCCTTGAAGTATCCTGCGACTGCGTCTACCTCTCGTCGATATGCTGCCATGAGCGGATCCTTGGAGTCCCATTTGCCCGATACTTGTTGTCACACCAGATCTGAATCACCAAAGCACTTAACCCAGCTCAAGTTCATTTCCTTGGCCATCCGTAGACCATGGAGGAGAGCTTCATACTCAGCAGCATTGTTAGTACAAGGGAACATTAAACGGAGGACGTAACAGAACTTATCACCTCGTGGGGAAGTTAACACGACTCCAGCCCCGAGCCCTCCAATTGTCTTGAACCATCAAAGTGAATAGTCCAGTACGTATGATCCGGCTTCTCCTCAGGTGCTTGCAACTCTGTCCAATCATTAATGAAATCCACCAGTGCTTGGGACTTTATAGCAGTATGGGGAACATACTTTAATCCGTGCGGGCTAAGCTCAATGGCCCACTTCGCCACTCTGCCAGTGGCTTCTCTGTTCTGGATTATGTCCCCTAACGGAGCTGAACTGACAACAGTGATTGGGTGGCCCTGGAAATAATGCTTCAACTTCTGGTTTGCCATGAACACGCCATATACCAGCTTCTGCCAGTGTGGATATCTCTGTTTCGACTCAATGAGCACCTCACTGACGTAGTAAACCGGCCGTTGAACCGGATATTCCTTGCCTGTCTCTTTGCGCTCCACCACAATGGTCACACTGACTGCACAGGCATTGGCAGCCACGTAAAACAGCAGCGGCTCATTGTCAACCGGGGCAGCAAGAACTGGTGGTTCTGCCAATTGCCTCTTCAGATCCTCGAACGCAGCGTTTGCAGCATCACTCCAGACAAACCGGTCCGTCTTTTTCATCATCTGATAGAGCGGGATTGCCTTCTCTCCTAAACGGCTGATGAACCGACTCCGTGCTACAATGCGGCCAGCCACGTGCTGGACATCATTGATACATGCCGGTTTAGCCAAAGACGTGATTGCCTTGATCTTCTCCGGATTAGCTTCAATCCCTCTGTTTGACACTAAGAATCCAACGAGCTTTCCTGCCGGAACACCAAAGACGCACTTCTCCGGATTGAGCATCATTTTATAAACTCCGAGGTTGTCAAAGGTTTCTTTTAAATCCTCTATCAGCGTCTCCTCCTTCCTGGATTTCACCACAATGTCATCACCATATGCATGGACATTTCTTCCAATCTGCCTTTGTAGGTAATTCTGCACACAACGCTGGTAGGTTGCTTGGGCACTCTTGAGCCCAAAAGGCATGGATACATAGCAGAAGGCTCCAAAGGGAGTTATGAAAGCTGTCTTCTCCTGGACCATAACTGCCATCCTGATCTGATGATAACCTGAATATGCATCCAAAAAACTTAGCCGCTCGCATCCTGTCGTAGCATCAATAATCTGATCAATACGGGGGAGAGCAAAAGGATCAGTTGGGCAAGCTTTGTTCAAGTCTGTGTAATCAACACACATCCTCCAAGTTCCGTTTTTCTTAAGTACTAACACCGGATTAGCCAACCACTCCGGATGAAACACCTCAACTATGAAGCCTGCGGCCAAGAGCCTAGCCACTTCTTCTCCAATAGCCTTGCGTCTTTCCTCATTGAAGCGGCGCAGATACTGCTTGACCGATTTAAACTTTGGATCAATATTAAGACTGTGCTCAGCGAGTTCCCTCGGTATACCCAGCATGTCAGAAGGCTTCCATGCAAAGATATCCCGGTTCTCACGGATGAACTCGATGAGCGCGCTTTCCTATTTGGGGTCTAGGATAGCGCTGATAGTGAACTGCTTGGATGAGTCGCCTGGAACAAAGTCCACCTGTTTAGTCTCCTCAGCTGATTTGAACTTCAACGCCGGATCATGTTCTGTCGTTGGTTTCTTTAGAGGGGACATATCCGCCGGATCAACATTGTCCTTATAAAACTTCAGCTCTTCCGTAGCACAAACTGCTTCGACATAAGCCGCGTCTCCTTCCTCGCACTCCAATGCAATCTTACTGCTCCCGTGAACCGTCATAGTTCCTTTGCGGCCTGGCATCTTGAGCTGCAGATAAACATAACACGGTCTATCCATGAACTTGGCGTAAACCGGTCTCCCAAACAGAGCATGGTATGGGCTCGTGATCTTTACAACCTCAAAGGTCATAGTTTCCGATCTAGAGTCATGCTCATCCCCAAAGGTAACTTCTAGATCAATTTTTCCAACCGGATAAGCCGATTTACTGGGCACCACCCCATGGAACACTGTGTTGGACCGTCGGAGCTTTTTATCTGTCAACCCCATACGTCGAAAAGTCTCATAGTATAAGATATTGATGCTGTTGCCTCCATCCATAAGTACTTTGGTGAACTTATAACCACCCACCTGTGGTGCCACCACTAGAGCCAACTGACCGAGATTATCAATCCGTGGTGGGTGATCTTCTCTGCTCCATACAATGGGTTGCTCAGACCAACGTAAAAAACGTGGTACCGCCGGTTCAACGGAGTGTACTGCCCTCTTCAAAACTTTTTGATTCCGTTTGCATAGACTTGTGGTGAAGACGTGATACTTCCCACTACTCGGCTCCTTCGGATTATTCTGATATCCCGATTGCTGTTGCTGCTGACGCTGTTGATTCCCTTGGTTGTTGTATCCGCCCTGACCATGCTGCTGGTTATGTTGATGCTGATTGTTTTCACTGTGGTTATTGTTACCGCCGTGGTATCCTGAACCGGATCCACCGCATTGATAACCCGGGCCTTGAAAACCGGGACCTGACCCGCCGGGGGGCCCGTGGTTACATTTGGCCTGTCTCACAAGCTCTTGCATAATGAAACAGTCTTTCCAGAGATGCGTAGCCGGGTTTTCCTCTGTACCGTGCCTTGGGCAAGGCATGTTTAACTGGCGATCTAGATTAATAGGTGGCCTCCCGCTGCGTGGGGGCGGTTTACCCTTGCGGCGCTGCCCGTTGTCCTGAGCGTTGGTATTGGCCACAAAGTCTGAGCTGCCCTCCACTTTACGCTCTCCATTATACCCCGCGCCCGCCGGATTGGCCTGCGCCGGTATACCGCTTTTGCTTGCCTTCCCGGACTTGTCTCCGTCTGCATCTGGATACTTGGTGTTATCAGAGTCTCCATATTTTACCAAAGCGCCCATGAGCGTTCCCATGTCGTTGCAATCACGTTTGAGCCGTCCCAGCTTCAGCCTCAAAGGCTCAAACCGGCAATTGCCTTCCAAGGTTACTATCGCTGTACTTGGATTGATGCTATTGGAGGAGTGCAGGATTTTAGATACTCGCCGCACCAAACTGCTTGTGGTCTCTTGCTCTCCTTGAACACATGCCACTAAGTCAACCACGGACATCGGCTTCTTGCACGTGTCTTTGAAATTATTGATAAACCGGTGATGCAACTCACCCCATGATCCGATGGAGTTAGGTGGTAAACCCTTTAGCCATGTCCGGGCCGTGCCCTCAAGCATCATTGTCAAGTATTTGGCGCATGCAGCTTCGTCCACGTCAATCATCTCCACGGCCATCTCATAACTTTCAACCCACGCCTCCGGAGCCAGATCCGCCGTGTAGTTGGGTACTTTACGTGGACCTTTGAAATCTTTGGGTAGTTTCACGTTCCGTAAAGCGGGGATGAGACACTACACTCCCAAGGAACTGGACATGATTCCTGTTTTGACTGTGGTGGTGGGTGAACCGGCGTTGCTTGACGGGTGTCGTTATGAGCCGTATGTCTGGCCTGATCCGCCACCTCTTGTGCATGTGCTCCTGCTCCTGCCGGATTATCCTGCCTCATCCTGTGTCGTCTCCGTGCGCTGCTAGATACGGACGGTTCATCCGGTGCCTCGTATAACTCCGGCTTGGGCGCGGGGTTGAATGAATCCTCTCCCGGCTATAGGAATAAGCCTGCTGTTGAGTTAACGTCGTGTCCAACAACTCCTTGGCCCGTCGTGCCTCCACTGTCATGGGGGATGTTCCCTAAATGGGAAGGGCGGCCAGCCGTGAAGCGGCGGCGACGATATTATCCAAAGGATTAGAATAATGACTGGGAGGGGTGGTCACCAGTTGGGTCAGCACAACTTGGCGATTCGGCTCCGTGGCTGGTGGCTGAACCGACGCACCCGTCTCCGGGGCTCCTCCCCGGTTTACCTCTGGATGGTTACTGGTTCCTGCTCCTGGTGTGCTAAAGAGATTCCTCGCCTCGTAAACCGGTGGCAAACGAGACCGTTGTCTCCTCCATGAAATTACCTCCTGCGAAGCGTTCTGATCTAGCTGAGCCGGAAAGCTTGGGAATCTAGCTGTGCCTGTCTTGTAGCCATCCTGGCTTTCTCCGCCGCCAGATCCAACTTAGCTTGCTCAATCCGGCTCTTCACCTGAGCGATCTCTGCATCGTGCTGCTCCTTGTCGGCCTGGGCTACTTATGCTGTTGCGAGTGCTGTCAAAGTGTCGACTAGGGTGGATAGGACGTCGGAGGGCGACGGGGGAAGGTCTCCAGCCCTAGCTCCCATTGCCTCAGAGGTTAACGCCCCGGTCGTTGAGGGATACTGCATGGTTTGTGATCTGGCCATGAAAACAGCAACCTTGGTTGGCGGATCGAAGGGGTCCGGAATACTATCACCATTGGAACCGCCCTCAGATCGGCCGTCCTGCAACAGATACAAAGATTCGGTCTCTCCGGATGAAGATTCATCGCCGGAATAAACAACTGTCTCGCCACCAGAATCCGATCCGTCCTCGGCTTGTACTTCATGCACTGCTCCAACAAAGACGTGCATCACGGCGGGCTGAATCCGTGCTGGTCTCGCACGCTGAGCCGACTCGGCGATGTTGGGGAAGATGTCCGGCTCAGGGCCCGTTTCGCCGATCTTGCCGATGAAGACATGGATGCCATCGAAGGGGACCCGGTACCCGTATTCGATTGAATCGGCCTCGGGACCCCAACCTGCATCGTCGATGTAGATCCGACCGCGACGACTCTTGGTTATCCGGCCCACTGCGTAACCCTTGAGCCCTTCAAAGCTGCCCTTCAAGAACTCGAAACCATCGTGCGATAGCCCCACGGTGGGCGCCAACTGTCGTGGATTTAGCACGGCAGATGTCCTAGCAAAAGGACTTAGTCGTGAGGCCATCGCCCGGGTTAGCTTAAAGGGGTTAAAGCGGACGAAGGACACAGGGAGTTTATACTAGTTCAGCCACTTCGATGAAGGTAAAAGCATACGTCTAGTTTGGTGTGGTATTGCTTGTGCTTCGATGACTAGGGAGCGAATCCGCTTTGCCTGTTTCTCGAGCTGTTGTTTCTTATCCTGAACCGTCGCCGGGTCGTCCCTTTATATAGGAGGCAACGCCCGGTCCGGTTTACAGAGTCCCGAGGCCGGCTCATAAATGTGTCTGCCTCGGTCTCTACTCTTTCTATCTTACATTCCAAGTTACATAGTATGACGGTTTACAAACCATGGGCCTTATACATGGGCCCTGAACCTCCGTGGGCTATAACCTCCTATAAAATACTCTACTGGGCTTCTGATAACATAACCTTACCAACGTAATCCGGACCCTCCTAGTCGGTTTATACCTGATAGTAATATCCCTGACATGTAGGGAGTGGTATTACTCGTCGGGTGAAACGAAAAAGGATCTGCCGTCCAGATTCTGCTGGTACTTATAGTGCAGTAGAAGGTCCAAGTCCACCGGCTAAATCTACAAACATAATATCACCTGTTCCACCAGCTGCGGCATCCGCTTCAACTATACCAACATCTCAACAAGTTACTCGTTCGTTTGCTCCGGAATTGGACAGTTCCCAAGCTGCCTTCACACCTAACACTACTTCCGAAGCACTGCTGACACAACAGGACTTGGCAAGATCAGATGAACCTCATGAGCATCAACACCAAGACGGTACCTGACCAAGTCAAGTTGTAGTTGCTCCTTTATATGCACTCTCACAGTTTGATGTACACTAACACTTTCCATATTCGTTGTTGAACTAGCACCACGATGCAAGCGGAAACAGACATCAGGGATAATGCTTGACAGATTAACAAAATCTAAAGGAGGAAGAATGGAGATCCATTTTGAGGCAGGTTTAAAAAGGCCACGTGATGCTACAGAGTCAGCCAAGTTTGTATCAGAGGTAGTAGTTGCCCTTAGGTGTCATGCACATATCCTCCCAACGTGGATCCAGTACAGGAATGAGAAAGACAATACCCAGTTTAACACCTTCCTTGACCATTTATCCGTAAGTAATGGTATTCATCGCAATTAGTAATATTGTCTTGCTCTGTCCCATACTTTCTAGCTTCCTCCTAATAAGACTCACATTCTATTTTCAACAGATGAGATTCAAGTTGGATCCGAAAGATGCTGCAACTAAACAAGCATGCACTCATGTTTTTAAGTCTGCTCTGCGACAGTATCGGTACCACCTTAGAAAATCTCACTTTGAAGGCAAGGCTAATAATGAAATCGCCCAAACATCTCTAGTGGAATATATTACAGATGAAGACTGGACAGCCCTCGTTAAACACTGGTCTGATCCAAAGTATCGGGTAGGCTATATGTATTTGATCAGACCACATATTGAAATTGTATTTATGTATTTGCCTTACAAGTGTATCTTCTTCTAGGCTAACTGTTTGAAGAACAAGACCAACCGTTCTAAAGTGAAATTTCAATAGACAACATGATCTCGTAGCTATATTGCACACTACCATGCTCTTGTAAATAGCTGCTACTTCCTTCTTTTTACTATGCCATATTATCGTATCTATATTGACTTGTTCCAAATGCAGAGGAAAGCCTGTGCGGACCAAAAAGAACCTGAACCGAATGCAGTGCAAATCTTCAGGGATTGCCACACCACCAAGATGAAGGGCATGAGCACACTAGTTCAAGCCGCTGTTGTAAGTCCTTACTCCTCCTGCCTTTGAACAGATTGTTACTGTGATGTGTTCATTTAACTACTTGGTTTGCAGCCAATGTCAGTTACTTTGTTCACTTTTATACATAGTTGTCTTAACGCATCATTTCACCTTACATGATTTAAAAGAGACGAACGATATTCTTATGGTCTTGATCTGTATTTTAGTTGTTATGTTCACGTGCGCACACAATGATAAAATAGCCTGTTTGTTTTATATCTGTTTGCCCATGATATGAATCATGTCATACTATGTTCATCCTACTTTAAACCATGTCTCTTTATCCTTAGATGTCAATGAATGTGAGGAAATAGACAATACAGTAGGCATGCTACATGGACATATGTTCTGAAAGTGATTTTATTATGTAGTTGGCACTACAATACATGCTAATGTATTACAATAGTTCACCAAAATAAGTTATGTATAAACGTGTAACCTACTTTGTTTGTTTTTGTCTCATTAGTAACTTATCTGTTACACTAATCTACAAGTTCAAACTTCCAGGAAGCTATGGAAAAAATGATTGAACAGCCACAACCACCTGAAGGTGACGAGGCTACCACAGGCACAATGTCACCTCTTGCTGCAGTGCATCAGTATCTCTCCACTAACAGTGCAAAAAGCACCTTCCTACGTAATTCTGGGTTGGTTGTCAAGGTAACCTCGTCCAAATCGTCTACTGAACAAAATCTTCCAGCTAGACAGAGTGATATATCTGTGCTCTAGACACAAGTCCAATCCCTAATGGACGTCATTTTGGAAACAAGACAAGAGCTTGACAAATGTCGTCAAGATATGAATGGTTTTGAAACCAGACTATCAAACATTTGCTTCGTTGTTCAAGAGCAATGGCGGAAAAAGGTGAAGATCGTGCTGCTCCATCAGATTCTACAGCCTGAAACATTAGCACTCAGGTCAAATGATCTTTGCTTCTATACATCTGCTGGTGCTTTTATCTGCAAGGACTGTAAACTTTATGCCAACAGGCCTTTTGTTGTGATACAACATTTATGATGCTGCCAAAGGCTGCAATAATTATGACGCTATTTTTGTATAGTGCAGGTTTATGTTAGTAATGTACTCAGCCGAAAGCTTCGTAGGAGCCCAACATGCCAACATCCGTCGGGCCCATTCCAATTGGGCTAAAAATGATTATGGACCGAAATTTGCATGTAGCCCACTAAAAATATCTGGGCCTAAATCAGCATAAGATTTCATATTTTTCTGGTAGGCATGTTCCCATAGTGGGCCTTTAACAGACCTAAACATAATTTGGGCCATCAGTAACAATAGGCTGTTTACAGGTGTAAATATCTCGAGCCCATATAAAACATGAGCCTTTAAAAGACCGAAAGTGAGATTGGGCCCATTTACGATGCGGATCCTTCACAGGCCGAAATTCGGACGGGCCGTAAATGCGCCGACCTAATACATGGGCCTTTAACAGGCCGGAAGTTCGGTCGGGCTAGATTATCGTCATTTTTATATGGGCCGTTAATGGGCCCGATGTGACATTGGGCCACATATGGCCCTTGGATTTCGTCCAACGTTAACAGGCCGAAAGTGGCCCAAATCTGTAGTGGGCCTCTAACAGGCCGAATGTCAGACATGGCCAAATATGGCCCGAATCCTTCACGGTCGTTTATGGGCCGAAAGTTTCAATGGCCTGTAAATGGGCCCAAATGAAGCAGGACCTTTAACAGGTCGGAAATACACCGGGCCGTAATCCGGCCCATATACTTAGCGAACAGTTAGGGCCAGAAGTGACCATGGGCCGCGATGATGACAAGTTTAGGGCAGGCCGTTGACGGGCCGATTTGACACTAGCCGTACGGGCCTTAACTGAGAATGTTGGGCCTTTAGCTGGGCCGGCCCATTATGGTCCACAAAATCCCGCGGGCCTTTAGCTAGGCCAGCCCATTATGGCCCAGAAAATCTCATGGCCCTTTAGCTAGGCCGGCCCATTATGATACGCAAAATCTCGTGGGCTTTTGCTGGGCCGGCCCATTATGGACCACAAAATCTCGTGGGCCTTTAGCTGGGCCGACCCATTATGATACGCAAAATCTCGTGGGCCTTCTGCTGGGCCGGCCCATTATGGACCACAAAATCTCGTGGGCCTTTTGCTGGGCTGGCCCATTATGGACCGCAAAATCATGTGGGCCTTTAGTTGGACCGGCCCATTTAAATTTTTTGGGCCAGTTTTGGGCCTGTCCACGTGTCAACATATCACAGGCGCATCTCGTCCATTGGATGAGTGACACCTGTGCCAACACGGAGCTGACACGTGTTTCCGTCAGCCAATCAGAATATTACACGTGGAAAATCCCCATTGGTTAGGGCTGTTAACGGGTTATCGGATCCAAAACCGGACCCGATTGCTTAACGGCGTTTCGTTACAGTGGATGCCACATGTCGGTCACCCTTGACGAAAGTACTTCTATGACGTGCGATTTATCGTCATGGAAGTGGACACTTCCGTGATGATAATTTTCGTAATGTCATGGAACACTTCTACGACAACACATGTATGACTATCTTCATTCTATCATAAATTTGTCAAGGATGTACATGCATGACAGAAAACGTGACCTACTGTGACAAACATGTATCATCACGGAAGTGTATTTTTTTGTAGTGAAAGTGGGAGAGACAGACACCCGCTAGCCACCTTATGCAACTAGTGCATGTCAGTCGGTGGAACCTATCTCACGTAAGCGTATGTGTAAGGTCCGTCCGGGCCGCTTCATCCCACGATGCCGCCAAATCAAGATAAGACTATTAGCGGCAAGTAAATTGACATGATCAACGCCCACAACAATCTTGTGTTCTACTCGTGCATAGTAACTACACATAGACCTAGCTCTGATACCACTGTTGGGGATCGTTGCAGAAAACAAAAATTTTCCTACGCATCACTAAGATCCATGTATGGAGTTTACCAGCAACGAGAGGGAGGGAGTGCATCTTCATACCCTTGAAGATCGCGGTGTGGAAGCGTTACAAGAACACAGTTGGTGGAGTCGTACACACAGCGATTCAGATCGCGGTCGATTCCGATCTAAGCGCCGAACAACTGCGCCTACACATCAACACACGTATAGCCCGGGGACGTCTCCACCTTCTCGATCCAGTAAGGGGGGGAGAAGTTGGGGAAGAGCTCCGGCAGCACGACGGCGTGGTGGTGGAGCTTGCAGTTCTCCGGCAGGGCTTCGCCAAGCTCTACGGAGGAAGAGGAGGAATTGGGAGGGGAAGAGGGCTGCGCCAGGGAAGGGGTGCGGCTTCCCTCTCTCTCCCTCACTCTATATAGGGGAAGGGGGAGGAGTAGACGCCCTAGGGTTTCCCTAGGGGAGGGGTGGCGGCCATATGGGAAACCCTACATGGGTTTGGATGCCCCACCCCTAGGAAACTTGCCCCCGAAGCCGGGAGGGACGGCTGCCCTAGGGGTGGCGCCCCCACCTCTCCAGATTACGTGAGATGGGGTGGGAGGGGCGCTCAGCCCCTTAGTAGGCTGATGTGCCCCCGCCCCTTATCCCATAAGGCCCCCCAACGCTTGCCGGGACCTCCGAAACCACTTTCGGACACGCTGGTCATCACCCGATACCCCCGGAACAATTCTGGACTCCAATACCCTTCGTACAATATATCTATCTTCGCCTCCGGACCATTCCAGAGTTCCTCGTCATGTCCGGGATCTCATCCGGGACTCCGAACAACCTTCGGTAACCACATACTATTCCCATAACAATTCTAGCGTCACCGAACCTTAAGTGTGTAGACCCTACGGGTTCGGGAACCATGCAGACATGACCGAGATACCTCTCCGTCCAATAACCAATAGCAGGATCTGGATACCCATATTGGCTCCCACATGTTCCACGATGATCTCATCGGATGTACCACGATGTCGGGGATTCAATCAATCCCGTATACAATTCCCTTTGTCTAGCGGTATAGTACTTGCCCGAGATTCGATCGTCGGTATACTGATACCTTGTTCAATCTCGTTACGGCAAGTCTCTTTGCTCGTTCCGTAACACATCATCCCGTGACCAACCCCTTAGTCACATTGAGCTCATTACGATGATGTCTTACCGAGTGGGCCCAGAGATACCTCTCCGTCATACGGAGTGACAAATCCCAGTCTCTGTTCGTGCCAACCCAACAGATGCTTTCGGGGATACCCGTAGTGTGCCTTTATAGCCACCCAGTTACATTGTGACGTTTGGCACACCCAAAGTATTCCTACGTATCCGGGAGTTGTACAACCTCATGGTCTAAGGAACAGATACTTGACATTGGAAAAGCTTTAGCATACGAACTACACAATCTTGTGCTAGGCTTTGGATTGGGTCTTGTCCATCACATCATTCTCCTAATGATGTGATCCCGTTATCAATGACATCCAATGTCCATGGTCAGGAAACCGTAACCAGCTATTGATCAATGAGCTAGTCAACTAGAGGCTCACTATGGATAATACAATTAAAGTATGAACAATAGACAATTATCATGAACAAGGAAATATAATAATAACCATTTTATTATTGCCTCTAGGGCATATTTCCAACACCTGGGATCCTCCATCTGTTTGCAACAACCAGAAAGAAGAAAGAAGGAGAAAAGGGGGAGCAAAGCAATCGTGAGTACTCATCCAAAGTACTCGCAAGCATCAGATCTATACTAAGTATGCATCGGTATCAAAGGAATGATCTGTATAAGTGGACTGAACTACAGAATGCCAGAATACAGGGAAAGGCCTAGCCTATCGAAGACTAGCATCTTCAAACATCTTCTAGAAACCACCATCTTGTAGCAGTAGAAGAGAGTACAGAATAGCAGTTTATATTTAACAAGCATGTTGTAGCATTAACGACCAAGAGATCCTTCCTCGACTCCCTGCGAGAAAGTAATATCGCAGCCAACATATCCATCATGTATCTCAAGTATCCATTTCTAGTTATAATAGATCAGGATATAAGACTGAACATCCGTTACCGTGGACACGACTATTCGAATAGTTAACTTCCCTGCAGGGGTGCACCACGTTACCGTCACGCTCGATCATCTCTGGCCGGACAAACTTTTCAGGGTCAATGCCCGGCCTCGGATGATCAACACGTCGCAGCCCTACCTAGGCTCAGCAGAGAGGTCCCCGCCGGTCTACATCCTAAGCACTCCGGGGTCATGGGCCATCGCCCGTTGCACTACGGATTGTTGCGCGCACGGCGATCCAGGCCACCTCCACTGGGGTGCCGACCAGGCCGTGCCGCAATGCTGAACTGGATGTCTGACCAAGGTTCGACTGATACCATGACGCTGAGGCCCATATCTATTCTCGTGTGGCGGTTAGTGCGTAAAGGCTAGAGGCCAACTCAGAACAAATACCCAAATGTGTTAGTGTATTATTGACAGAAGTGATGGCTATCGGGACAGGTCCGGAGCTATCACCCCTCCTGGGTGATACTGCTAAACAGCCAGCCGCCACCGCAACAACTCCCGCGGGTGCTCACCGGGCCCGCCCGCCTTTTGCAAAGGTCTCAAGTAAAGTACATGTAACCATATGTTCAAAACATCAAGGTGGAAAACCCGAGGAATCACCCTCGAGGAATTCCACTCGATGTGTCTGTCAAGGCAAACTATGAGGAATCACCCCCGAGGTTCACACTTGAGGGGTTGCACGACAGAGTCGTATTGGGAATGGAGAAAGAGGAATCATCCTCGATGACCACGACCGAATAGCTACACTATAGAGTTATCTTCATGAGTGTGTTACGAGTTTTCACTCTCAGCACTCGATAGTACCTCTGCAGAGTCAAGCAACAAAGGGGGTGTGATGTGATGTGAAGTGTCGGGCTCCAGTCTTCGATCACGTTGCTCGACTCATCGATGATGAAGCAGGGGCAACAAGGACAGTCGGGCTCCGATCTTCGATTACGTTGCTTGAGTCGTTGATGATGAAGCAGGAGCAACAAGGGCAAGGTGGGGGGCACTGTTGGATCACTATCCAACCTATACTAAGCAATTTAGCATAGCATGTAGATAACAATAACGGGTACAAAAGCAGGCTATGCATCAGAACAGGATCAATCAATAACAGTAGCAAAATCTAATGCAAGCATGAGATAGAATGGAATGGGCGATATCGGGATGATCAAAGAGGGGGCTTGCCTGGAAGCTCTGCTGAAATGGAAGAAGGGTTGTCGTCGACGTTGTCGATCACAGGGGCATCAGTAGCGGTCTCGGGGTCTACCGGAGAAGAAGAGGGGGAAGAAACAATAAATACATAGCACACATATGCATGACATGACAATAAGAGGTGCTACGGTGCTCTAACGCAGTACTACATGATACCGATGAAGGGGGGAACACCCGGGGAAGCATTCCCGGTATTAGGCATTTTTGGACAAGCGAATCGAAGGGGGATTGTTCCATGTTCGGTATGCTTGGGATGTGTGGCGGATGAACGCAATGCGTATTCGGATTCGTCTCGTCGTTCTGAGCAACTTTCATGTATAAAACTTTTCCATCCGAACTACGGATTATTTTATATGATTTTCCAAAGTTTTATTAATATTTTGTAAATATTATTAATTCGAAATCAAATAGAAAACACTAAGTGTACCCAGCCATGTGCTAGCCACAGAGGCTGACTGGTGGGGTCCAGGCGTGGTCTAGTCAACAGGTTGGCCTGGTCAATGTTTGACTAGTCAACTATTACTATTCAGCGGGGCCCACGTGTCATAGACACATCTAACTAATTACAGATTAGCTAGGTTAATTAAGTAGTTTGTTTAATTAAACCATTTTAATTAAGTTAATTAATTAACTGATTAATTAATTAATTATTATTTAAAATTATTTTTAAATATCTTTTTTAATTAGTAACAGAGATGGGGCCTGCCTGGAAGTGGCCCAGGAGGCCGACCGAGGCGGGCGTAGCGGGCGCTCGCCGCGGGGCCGGCGAACCCGCCCGAATGGACGCAGGCGAGCGGGCGCGCCAGGGCGCCGATGTGGTCGTCGGCGCCGGATGCCGGAGGTGGCCGCGGGTTGCTCGGGCGGCTGTGGCGCGGGCGCTAGGGGCAGCGGCATGCGGGACAGGGGAGGGAGGAGGTGGCAGCGGCGACGGAGCAGCAGCGGGTGAGGCTGCTTGCACGGGCGCGGGCTAGCGGCCAGGCGGAGCGCAGCGACGAGCGGTGGTGGTGGGCGCGAGCGGGGGACAGTGGATCGCGGCCGAGTGCGGCGAGGGGACGCGGCCAACCGCGGACGTGCGCTTGTAGGGTGGCCAGGAGCAGCGATAGCGATGGCGGCTTCAAGTTTGGCGACGGCCGGAGTGTGGGTCACATGAGCGCGGCGGTTGCAGACAGGAAACGAGCAAGCTAAGGGGACTGGGCTGCCCCTACAGAGCTCCAGAAGCACGCTGGTGCTTCCCGATCGTGCAGATGAGCTCGGGTGTGAGCGCTCGAACGACAATGGCGGATGGCAGAGCATGGCGTAGTGGCGGCGTTGCTATGGCTATGAGGAGAGGCCGGGGAAAGAGGAAGGAGAATCAGGGGCTCACGACCGTTGCAGGGAAGGCCCGGGGACGGCTCGAGGTGCTCGGGGCGGCGTGATGTCTACTACGCAACCTTCTTCTTGTAGACATTGTTGGGCCTCCAAGTGCAGAGGTTTGTAGGATAGTAGGAAATTTCCCTCAAGTGGATGACCTAAGGTTTATCAATCTATGCGAGGCGTAGGATGAAGATGGTCTCTCTCAAACAACCCTGCAACCAAATAACAAAGAGTCTCTTGTGTCCCCAACACACCCAATACAATGGTAAATTGTATAGGTGCACTAGTTCGGCGAAGAGATGGTGATACAAGTGCAATATGGATGGTAGATATAGGTTTTTGTAATCTGAAAATATAAAAACAGCAAGGTGGCAAGTGGTAAAAGTGAGCATAAACGGTAGTGCAATGGTAGGAAACAAGGCCTAGGGTTCATACTATCGCTAGTGCAAGTTCTCTCAACAATAATAACATAGCTGGTTCATATAACTATCCCTCAACATGCAACAAAGAGTCACTCCAAATTCACTAATAGCGGAGAACAAACGAAGAGATTATTGTAGGGTACGAAACCACCTCAAAGTTATTCTTTCTGATCGATCTATTCAAGAGTCTGTAGTAAAATAACACGAAGCTATTCTTTCCGTTCGATCTATCATAGAGTTCGTACTAGAATAACACCTTAAGATACAAATCAACCAAAACCCTAATGTCACCAAGATACTCCATTGTCACCTCAAGTATCCGTGGGCATGATTATACAATATGCATCACACAATCTCAAATTCAACTATTCAACCAACACAAAGTAGTTCAAAGAGTAACCAAAAGTTTCTACCGGAGAGTCAAGACGAAAACGTGTGCCAACCCCTATGCATAGATTCCCAAGGTCACGGAACCCGCAAGTTGATCACCAAAACATAGATCAAGTGAATCAATAGAATACCCCATTGTCACCACGGTTATCCCATGCAAGTCATACATCAAGTGTTCTCAAATCCTTAAAGACTCTATCCAATAAGATAACTTCAAAGGGAAAACTCAATCCATTACAAGAGAGTAGAGGGGGAGAAACATCATAAGATCCAACTATAATAGCAAAGCTCGCGATACATCAAGATCATGCCATCTCATGAACACGAGAGAGAGAGAGAGAGAGGGAAATAAAACACATAGCTACTGATACATACCCTCAGCCCCGAGGGTGGACTACTCGTCCCTCGTCATGGAGAGCGCAGGGATGATGAAGATGGCCATCGGAGAGGGATCCCCCCTCCGGCAGGGTGCCAGGACGGGTCTAGATTGGTTTTTGGTGGCAATAGAGGCTTTCGGCGGCGGAACTCCCAATCTACGTTATTTTCCGGAGGTTTCTGTATTTATAGGATTTTTGGCATAGGGCACAAGTCAGGGGGGTCTCCGGGCTGTCCACGAGATAGGGGGGCGCTCCTACTTGAGTCATGGGCTGCCCACGAGGGCCCACCCTCGTGGGCAGCCCGTGACTCTCCTGGCCCAACTCTTTTACTCCGGGGGCTTCTTTTGGTCCATAAAAAATCATCAAAAATTGGCACGTCAATTGGACTCCGTTTTATATTCCTTTTCTGCGAAACTCAAAAGCAAGGAAAAAACAGAAACTGGCACTAGGCTCTAGGTTAATAGGTTAGTCCCAAAAATCACGTAAAAGTGTATATAAAAGCCCATAAAACATCCTAGTAGGATAATATAATAGCATGGAACAATCAAAAATTATAGATACGTTGGAAACGTATCAAGCATCCCCAAGCTTAATTCCTGCTCGTCCTCGAGTAGGTAAATGATAAAAACAAAATTTTTTGATGTGGGATGCTACCTAACATAATTATCAATGTAATTATCTTTGTTTTGGCATGAATGTTCAGATCCGAAAGATTCAAGATAAAAGTTTATATTGACATAAGAATAATAATACTTCAAGCATACTAACAAAGCAATCGTGTCTTCTCAAAGTAACATGGCCAAAGAAAGTTCATCCCTACAAAATTATATAGTTAGGCTATGCTCCATCTTCGTCACACAAAATACTCAAATCATGCAGAACCCCGGTTTCAGCCAAGCACGTGTTTCATACTTTAATTTTTTCAAACTTTTACAACTTTCACGCAATATATGAGCGTGAGCCATGGACATATATAGCACTATGTGGAATAGAATGGTGGTTGTGGAGAAGACAAAAGAGGAAGATAGTCTCACATCAACTAGGCGTATCAATGGGCTATGGAGATGCCCATCAATAGATATCAATGTGAGTGAGTAGGGATTGCCATGCAACAGATGCACTAGAGCTATAAATATATGAAAGCTAAACAAAAGAAACTAAGTGGGTGTGTATCCAACTTGCTTGCTCACGAAGACCTAGGGCATTTGAGGAAGCCCATCGTTGGAATATACAAGCCAAGTTCTATAATGAAAATTCCCACTAGTATATGAAAGTGACAAAACAAGAGACTCTCTATCATGAAGATCATGGTGCTACTTTGAAGCACAAGTGTGGAAAAAGATCGTAGCATTGTCCCTTTTTTCCTCTTTTTTTGGCCTTTCTTTTTTCTTTGGCCTTTCCTTCTTTTTATTCCTTTTTTGGGACAATGCTCTAATAATGATGATCATCACACTTATATTGATTTACAACTCGATACTAGAAAAAAGTATGACTCTATATGAATGCCTCCGGCGGTGTACCGGGATGTGCAATGAATTAAGGGTGACATTTATGAAAAATTATGCATGGTGGCCTAGCCACAAATACGATGTCAACTACATGATCATGCATGGCAATATGACAATGATGAAGCGTGTCATAACAAACGGAACGGTGGAAAGTTGCATGGCAATATATCTTGGAATGGCTATGGAAATGCCATGATAGGTAGGTATGGTGGTTGTTTTGAGGAAGGTATATGGTGGGTGTATGGTACCGGCGAGAGTTGCGCGGTACAAGAGAGGCTAGCAATGGTGGAAGGGTGAGAGTGATATAATCCATGGACTCAACATTAGTCATAAAGAACTGACATACTTATTGCAACAATCTAAAAGTCATCAAAACAAAGTAGTACACGCATGCTCCTTGGGGAAGGGTTGGTAGGAGTTAACCATCGCGCAATCCTGACCTCCACACAAAGGATGACACTCAATGAAATACCTCATGCTTCAAATTTGTTACACAACGGTTACCATACGTACATGCTACGGGACTTGCAAACCTCAACACAAGTATTTGTCAAATTCACAACTACTCTACTAGAATGACTCTAATATCACCATCCTCATATCTCAAAACAATCATCAAGCATCAAACTTCTCATAGTATTCAATGCACTTTATATGAAAGTTTTTACTATACCCAACTTGGATGCCTATCATATTAGGACTAGTTTTATAACCAAAGCACATTGTCATGTTGTTCTAAAAGACTCTCAAAATAATATAAGTGAAGCATAAGAGTTCATCTATTTCTTTAAAATAAAACCACCACCGTGCTCTAAAAACAAATAAGTGAAGCACTAGAGGAAATGACAAACTACTTTGAAAGATATAAGTGAAGATCAATGAGTAGTTGAATAATTATGTAACTATGTGAAGACTCTCTAACATTTAAGAATTTCAGATCTTGGGATACTGTTCAAACAGCAAGCAAAAAAATAGATTGACGCTCCAAGCAAAACACATATCATGTGGTGAATAAAAATATAGCCTCAAGTAAAGTTACCGATGAACGAAAACGAAAGAAGGAATGTCTTCCCGGGGCATCCCCAAGCTTTTGCTTTTGGTTGTCCTTGAATTTTACCTTGGGGTGCCTTGGGAATACCCAAGCTTAGGCTCTTGCCACTCGTTATTCCATTGTCCATCGAATCTTTACCCAAAACTTGAAAACCACAACACAAAACTTAACAGAAAACTCATAAGCTCCGTTAGTATAAGAAAATAAAAACACCACTTAGGTACTGTTATGAACTCATTCTAAATTCATATTGGTGTAATATCTACTGTATTCCAACTTATCTATGGTTCATACCCTCCGATACTACTCATAGATTCATCAAAATAAGCAAACAACACCTAGAAAACAGAATCTGTCAAAAACAGAACAGTCTTTAGCAATTTGTAACTTTCGAATACTTATGTAACTCTAAAAATTCTCAAATAAATTGGTGGACGTGAGGAATTTGTCTATTAATCATGTGCAAAAAGAATTAACTAAAAATCACTCTCCGGTAAAAAAATGTTAGCCAATCTCGTGAGCGCTAAAGTTTCTGTTTTTACAGCATGATCGCATAAACTTCACACAAGTCTTCCCAAAGGTTCTACTTGGAACAAACACTAATTAAAACACAAAACCACATCTAAACAGAAAATATATGCAATATTTATTCCTAAACATAAGCAAAAGGCAAAGAACAAAAATAAAGTTGGGTTGCCTCCCAACAAGCGCCGTCGTTTAACGCCCCTAGCTAGGCATGATGATTTCAATAATGCTCGCATAAAAGATAAGAATTGAAACATATAGGGAGCATAATGAAGAATATGACTAGCACATTTAAGCCTAACCCACTTCCTATGCATAGGGGTTTTGTGATAAAACAACTTATGGGAACGATAATCAACTAGCATAGGAAGGGAAAACAAGCATAGCTTCAAAACTTTCAACATATAGAGAGGAAACTTGATGATATTGCAATAGGTAGAAACATATGTTCCTCTCTCATAATAATTTTCAGTAGCTTCATGAATGAATTCAAAAATATAACCAGCACATAAACCATTCTTTTCATGATCTACTTGCATAGAAATTTTACTACTCCCATCATTAGCAAAATTCTTCTCATTCATAGTAGTGGAGGAGCAAATTCAACAAAATGACTATCATGTGAAGCATAATCCAATTGAAAATTAAAATTATGATGACAAGTTTCATGGTTATCATTATTCTTAATAGCATATAAGTCATCACGATAATCATCATAGATAGAAACTTTGTTCTCATAATCAATTGGAACCTCTTCCGAAATAGTGGATTCATCACTAAATAAAGTCGTGACCTCTCCAAATCCACTTTCATCAATATAATCATCATAAATAGGAGGCATGCTTTCATCATAATAAATATTCTCATGAAAACTTGGGGGACAAAAAATATCATCTTCATCAAACATAGCATCCCCAAGCTTGTGGATTTGCATATCATTAGCATAATGGGTATTCAAAGAATTCATACTATCATTCACATATTTTATGCCAATCATTCTAAGTAATTCTTCTTCTAGTACTTGAGCACAATTTTCCTGCCCATCATTTTCACGAAAAATATTAAAAAGATGAAGCATATGAGGTAACCTCAATTCCATTTTTTAGTTTTCTTTTATAGACCAAACTAGAGATAAAACAAGAAACGAAAAGACTCGATTGCAAGATCTAAAGATATACCTTCAAGCACTCACCTCCCCGGCAACGGCGCCAGAAAAGAGCTTGATGTCTACTACGCAACCTTCTTCTTGTAGACGTTGTTGGGCCTCCAAGTGCAGAGGTTTGTAGGACAGTAGCAAATTTCCCTCAAGTGGATGACCTAAGGTTTATCAATCCGTGGGAGGCGTAGGATGAAAACGGTCTCTCTCAAACAACCCTGCAACCAAATAACAAAGAGTCTCTTGTGTCCCCAACACACCCAGTACAATGGTAAATTGTATAGGTCCACTAGTTCGGTGAACAGATGGTGATACAGGTGCAATATGGATGGTAGATATAAGTTTTTGTAATCTGAAAATATAAAAACAGCAAGTTAGCAAGTGGTAAAAGTGAGCATAAACGGTAGTGCAATGGTAGGAAACAAGGCCTAGGGTTCATACTTTCGCTAATGCAAGTTCTCTCAACAATAATAACATAGCTGGATCATATAACTATCCCTCAACATGCAACAAAAAGTCACTCCAAAGTCACTAATAGCGGAGAACAAACGAAGAGATTATTGTAGGGTACGAAACCACCTCAAAGTTATTCTTTCTGATCGATCTATTCAAGTGTCCATAGTAAAATAGCACGAAGCTATTCTTTCCATTCGATCTATCATAGAGTATGTACTAGAATAACACATTAAGATAGAAATCAACCAAAAACCTAATGTCACCTAGATACTCCATTATCACCTCAAGTATCCGTGGGCATGATTATACGATATGCATCACACAATCTCAGAGTCATCTATCAACCAACACAAAGTACTTCAAAGAGTGCCCTAAAGTTTCTACCGGAGAGTCAAGACGAAAATGTGTGCCAACCCCTATGCATAGATTCCCAAGGTCACGGAACCCGCAACTTGATCACCAAAACATACATCAAGTGAATCAATAGAATACCCCATTGTCATCACGGGTATCCCACGCAAGACATACGTCAATTGTTCTCAAATCCTTAAAGACTCTATCCGATAAGATAACTTCAGAGGGAAAACTCAATCCATTACAAGAGAGTAGAGGGGCAGAAACATCATAAGATCCAACTATAATAGCAAAGCTCGCGATACATCAAGATCGTGCCATCTCAAGAACACGAGAGAGAGAGAGAGAGAGAGAGAGAGAGAGAGAGAGAGATCAAACACATAGCTACTCATACATAACCTCCCTCGTCATGAAGAGCGCCGGGATGATGAAGATGGCCACTGGAGAGGGATCCCCCCTCCGGCAGGGTGCCAGAACGGGTCTAGATTGGTTTTCGGTGGCAACAAAGGCTTTCAGCGGCGGAACTCCCGATCTTGGTTATTTTCCAGAGGTTTCTGTATTTATAGGATTTTTGGCGTAGGGCACAAGTCAGGGCGGGTCTCCAGGCTGTCCACGAGATAGGGGGGCGCTCCCACTTGGGGTGGGCGCGCCCCCCCACCCTCGTGGGCAACCCGTGACTCTCCTGGCCCAACTCTTTTACTCCGGAGGCTTCTTTTGGTCCATAAAAATCATCAAAAATTGGCACGCCAATTGGACTCCGTTTGATATTCCTTTTCTGCGAAACTCAAAAACAAGGAAAAAACAGAAACTGGCACTGGGCTCTAGGTTAATAGGTTAGTCCGAAAAATCACATAAAAATGTATATAAAAGCCCATAAAACATCCTAGTAGGAAAATATAATAGCATGGAACAATCAAAAAGTATAGATACGTTGGAGACGTATCACGGCGCGAATCGACATCGAACCCCGGTGCATCCGAAGGTGGAAGACGATGCTAGCGACAGGGTTGTGGAGCGTTCCGCGTCCCATGGTTCGATGGTGAAGGAGCAAAGGATGAGGCGAAGCTCATGGGCACATAGGCTTAGCGCAGAGAGGACGGTGGTCACGGTGGGGCGAGGTGGCCGACGGCGAACGCACTCGATGGGGAGGGAGAAAGGGATATGGGGTGAGGGGGAAGAGGAGTGGTGCGCTAGGGTTCGGGGGCGCGAGGAAGAGGGCGTCGGGGCCGCCTTCTAGCCTCGGGGGAGACGGCAGATGGCCACCACGGCGATGGCCGCGGCCGTGTGGGCCATCGGGCGTGGCCACGACCCCCTGGTGAACAGGAAGGTGGGAGGTAGGGGCGCTAGTGGGCCAGCCCAGTGGCCAGCTAGGCCAAAGCCCAAGGGGGAGGGGAGGGGCCTTTTCCTTATCTTTTGCGTTTCTTTTCTGTTTTATTCATATTAGTATTTGTTTCTCTTTTTTAAATCTAGTGGAAAAGGCTTGTATATATTATGGGACTTAGCTCACAATTTACATTGCAAATTTTTAGGCACTGCCACAAAAGTTTGACACCTAATAAAATAGTTTGTTATTTTTATAAATTAAAAAGGCTTTAAATTAATTGTTAATGCCACCGTTTTATTTGTTATAGGGCATTAAACCACTTTATAAAAATGTTTGTTCACCCCATAATTAGTTACGGAATATTTTCCACACTTTGAACATTTTATTTTGCATGTTTGAGAAATTTGAATCTTGGACTTTAATTTGAATTTGAAATTGAACCGGATTCGAATCAACACGCGTTTAGCAACAGTAATAGTGGTGATGTGGCATCAATAACGAGGGATTACTATAGCTTAATTATCCGGGCGTTACATTCTGAAACTTGAAAGTAAATTTATCCGCACTCATCCTACTTTGCAAAGAAATTTTTTTGAGCTTCCCGAAATAAAGAATCCTAGAGCTAAAAAGTTAGCTACTCTGGTCCTTATGAATGAATTAGATTACATAATGCGGGAAGCTAGAGAAATCTTTGATTTTTATGGTATGAATCGTAAAAAACCCGTGATAGATGAAATTCTTTACATTTGTGATTATGCTTTAAGACATTTGCTTGGGGATAATGGAATCTTTGATGAGAATCTTAAGAAAGAAGTCCCCGTTTTAGATATAATCCAACAAGTTTTCAATAATGTTAACCAACATTACTCTTGGATTGTTGCTGGCAATCAAAGTGGTTATGATGAAAATCAACTTAGAAATGGTAAGGTGTCTATGGATAATATGTTCTACGTTGTCTTTACAAAACCCCATGATAAGGATACCCATAAGGAAATGAAAGATAAAGATGACACAACTTAGATCCTTGCCTTACGCCTAGCTAAGGGCGTAAAACGATAGCGCTTTTTGGGAGGCAACCCAATGATTTTGTTTGCCTTTTGCTTTCTGTTCTTGAGTGTTTACACAATTATGCTACTGGTATGATTGTGTTTTTTGTATTTTAATTAGTGTTTGTGCCAAGTTGAACCGATAGGATCTTCTTGGGTGACAGTTGTTTGATCTTGCTGAAAAAGATAGAAACTTTGCGCTCATGAGAAAAATTCTCATTTTAACAGAAAATTGCTTTTTAGTTGATTCTTTTTGCAGAAGATCAATATACAAATTGCTCACATGGCCCTATTTTTTCAAGATTTTTAGAGGTCTAGAAGTTTTCGAAACTTCCAGATTACCACAGACTGATCTGTTTTTGACAGATTCTGTTTTCTTTGTGTTATGTGCTTATTTTAATGGCTCTATGGTTTTCTTTGATGATTTTTTGCCATAGAAAAGTTGGAATACATTAGATATAATACAAAAACAAAATATGAATTGGTTTGAGACAATACTTATAGTAGTGGTTTGCTTTCTTACACTAACGGATCTCACGAAGGTTTTGTTGAAGTTTTGTGTGATTGAAGTTTGGAAGTTTTGGGTTATCTTATGATGGATGAAGGAAGGATGCAAGAGCCTAAGCTTGGGGATGCCCTGGCATCCCAAGCTATTAATCCAAAGATTAGCAACCAACTAAGCTTGGGGATGCCCCCGAGTGGTATCCCCGCTTTCTTCCAACAACTATCGGTATATCCCTCGAAACTATATTCTTATTCATCACATGATATGTGTTTTGCTTGGATCGTCTTGTATGATATGAGTCTTTGATTGTTTTATTTTGCTTTTTAAGTCTTCAATCCTTGTTGTACACACCTATTTGAGAGAGCCGAAATTATGCCATGACTTGTTAGAATAGCTCTCTATGCTTCACTTTAATTTTTATGAGCTTGGACTTGCTCTAGTGCTTCACTTATATCTTTTTGAGCACGGTGTGCTTAGTATTTTTCAAGAAATACTCTCTTGCATCACTTAGATTTATTTGAGAGTTAATAAAATTTCCAAAGAAATTCTCTCTTGCTTCACTTATTGTCGGTGTGCTAAGGTAGGGGTACCTCAGTACCCCAACTTGTGCACGGGCAGTTGCAGCTTCCCGCGGCTGGGTTTACCGCGTGCTCGCCGGAGACCTTCCTGCTCCATATCAAACCATTCAAAAACAAAGTATACAAGACAGAAGATCGAGACCCCGGCAAGCGGAGCTTGCCGGGAAGGCCGTTCCAGGCACAAGGTTACCTCGCTCACGCAAGGCCCTGGCAAGAGGAGCTTGCCAGGAAGACTAGAAGATTACATCATAGAAGACACGCCTCGGCGCTATATGCGTCCCGGCGAGGGCCCGGGGAGCGACAAGCTTCAGAGCCCGGCAGGCTCCCGGGCCCGGCGAGATCAAGACCCCGGCAAGGTGCTTGCCGGGAGAGTTCCGCTGTGTGCCCACGCTCCAGCTCATCGGCCCACGCGTCGCCCTGGGGCCTTTCCAGGGACGCGTGGCGGATGGCTGTGCAGCCTGGGGGACACGGTGGCACTCCACGGTGGTGAAGCCATCGCCGTGGCAAACGGAGACGCAAGGGCGGGAGCTTTTGGGGTCGACGGCGACGGGCATTAAATGCCCTTGTCCCCCACTGTCAAAGTAGGTGGCGACCACTGTTCGCGCACTGTAGCTCCACTATTCCCGCACTGTTACAACTACCACCTCTTTTACGTTTTTACCCCTTTCTCCTACGTTGACACCTGTCGGTGACCCCTTGCACTATAAAAGGAGGCCCATGCACAACGTGGAGGGGGTTCGGAACCTAGATCGCTCATACGCTCGGTGTAGCTGCTTCTTCAAGCTCCCGAGCTCTCCAACGCAATACACAACTAAGCAGGAGTAGGGTTTTACGCGACCACCGCGGCCCGAACCTGGGTAAAACTGCCCGCGTGCTCGCTACGATCTGCTCTTCGTGCTCCCTCCGCCCTCGTACCGCACAGACAAGGGGCTCCGGTCCCATAGGTGTTCGTGGTGGACAGTTTCCCCCGACATCTTTGGCGCGCCAGGTAGGGGGCGTCGAGGTTGTGCGAATCTGATCCGGCGTTCGCGCGGGCGCATTCTTCACCAACCTCTCCAGTTTCGTCGGCAACTTCATCAGCAACAGCACCATGGCCCCGAAGAAGAAGGCTTCGGAGGTCGGAGGCCCGTCTGCGTCTCATCCGCCGCCACCGGAACCAACGATGGGCGGGGGAGACGTCGTCGGAAGAGTGGTCGCCGGCGAGGACACTCGCGGCGCCACTAAATCAAAGGATAGGACGGATGACCGAGCCTCGGTCTCCGTGGACGCGCCGCGTCCATCTCAGCACACGACAACCCAGCCGCGCCATACCACGGGAGGTGGTATCCGCTTGCTGGGACAAGGGCAAACCGGAGGCTCGCGGGACGCCCCGGACCACCGTCCGGGCACAAGCAAAGCGAAGGCGCCGGCGCGGGACCCTGCTCCTTCTAATGTTGTTAGGAGTCCGAGCATATCCCGCTCCTCGCACCGCTCGCCCCCGTTCCCCTCCACTCCAGCAGAAGCGCTCGCAAGGGCGCAACTGCTCCTCGACTTCCCTCTAGCGGCAGACAAGGCCGAAGACTGGAGGGCCACCATCCAGAGCCTGATCGCCTTCGCCAACAACGATTCTCCATAGCAGCCGGCGGCCTCGCGGCCGCGGCAAGCTGAGAAGACGAAGGCCGACGGCGACAAGACCGCCGGGGGTGCGACAAGCGTGCACTCCCCGCCGCGGAAGCAGAAGACGCCACCCCGCCGGAACAACGCCGACGACGGCTCCACGGCATCGTCGGATCCGCGGGCCCGTCGGGACCAGCGCCAGGTCCTCGACGACCGGCGACAAGAAGACGCTCGAACAACAATCGAGCGCCGCCGAGAAGCTCGGCGACAATCGGACCAGAGGGCTGGGGACGCTGTCGACGCGCGCGCGCCCGGTGAACCAGGCGACTTGCCGTACGCGGCAGGCTGCCCTGCGTTTACCCGTGAGCTGCGGCGCGTCCAGTGGCCCAGCATGAAGAATTTCAAGCCCGACGTACCGGAGAAGTACGACGGCAAGACGCACCCCTCAGAATTCCTCAGCGTTTACACCATCGCGGTGCAGGCTGCCGGGGGGCGCGACGAGAAGATCTTGGCAAACTACTTCCCGCTCGTGCTTAAGCCGAACGTCCGTTCGTGGCTTATGCACTTGCCGGAAGGCTCCATTTCTTCTTGGGCAGACCTTTGCCACCAGTTTGTTGGCGCCTTCACCGGCGGCCACAAACCCCACGGCCAGGAGAGCGATCTCCACATTTTGGCCCAGAAGGAAGGAGAGTCCCTGCGCAAGTACATCCAGCGCTTCAGCCGTGTACAGCACAACATCCCCGACGTCCACCCTGCCGCGGTTATCAGCGCGTTCCACCAGAACGTGCGTAACCGCCGCATGCGTGAAGAAATGGCGATGACCAAGTTTCGGGATGTCAGCGAGCTCTATGCTCTGGCTGACAAGTGCGCACGCGCAGAAGAGGGGATGAGACTCCCCGGGGAGGATGCTGGCACAGGAGGAAGCGACAGCGACGACGCCGCCCCGGCAAAGAAGGGCCGGCGGCGGAACAACAGAAGGAAGAACAAGAAGGAGGTGCTTGCCGTCGAGAAGTCCGGCAAGGAGGCTCCCGCCAAGCAAACACAGGCTGGCGGCTCCAGCAAGGAGCCTGCCCCTGTAGCGGCAGCCGACAAGCAGGACGGCACCGACAAGCAGTACTGCAAAATCCACCGCACCAAGGGCCACGACCTCTCCAACTGCAAGCGCGTCGAGTACCTCGTCGAGCAGCAGAAGGCTGAGTACGAGAGGCGCGACAAGGAGAAGGCCCAAGGTGGCGGCGGAGAGCCAAGCAAGAAGCGGCCATTCAATGGCCGGGGAGGACGCCGCGGCAAGGCCAAGCAGCGGCAAGGTGACCGACCTCCCCGGGGCCGCGACAAGGATGAAGAAGACGACGACGAAGACATGGAGTACGAGGATAACAGCGAGCAGGAGTTCCAGAAGGCCACGGAGGTCCTGTGCGTCGACGGTGGCGCCTCTCTGCACACCTCCCACCGCCAGCTAAAGCAGTGGGTGCGTGAGGTGAATGCAGCAGAGCCGCCCGTGGAGTCGCGCAGGCTCCTCAAATGGTCCAGCACGCCCATCATTTTTGATCTTGAGGATCACCCTGACCGCACCACTGCGGTCGGGTGCTTGCCGATGCTGGTCTCACCCACCATCCGCAACCTCAAGGTCACCAAAATGTTGGTTGACGGCGGGGCCGGGCTGAACTTGATCTCCTCTGCTGTGATCAAGAAACTCCAAATCCCAGATGGCGAGCTCGAAGAGACCGGTTCTTTCCAAGGAATCAACCCGGGAAGGAGCAAGCCCAAGGGGAAGATCACTCTGCCGGTGACCTTTGGCGGGGAGCTCAACTTCAGAACTGAGCGTATCACTTTCGACGTCGCCGATATTCCATTACCATACAATGGAATACTCGGCCGTCCTACCCTCGCCAAGTTCATGGCAGCTTCCCATTATGCTTACAACGTACTCAAGATGCCGGGGCCGATAAGCGTCATCACTGTCCACGGCGACAAGAAAGATGCGCTTGTTTGCGCCGACAAGATCTACCGGGATGCGGCAGCTGCGGCAAAGAAGGAAACACTTGCCGCTGAAGCTCCCGGGGGGAAGAAGACGAAGACCAAGTCCGGCAAGTGCTCTGGGGCCCACTCCGGCAACCGCACCTCCTCGGAGTGCTGCGCTGCCGTCGAGGACGTCCCATCGAGCTCCACCGGCAAGTGTAAGAAAGGGATGGCCGCTCCTCCGGCAACCAAGAAGGTGTCCGCCAAGGAGGACGGCACTGGTGGTACCTTCACCATCAGTGCCACACTTGACAGTAAATAGGAAAGCGCGCTCGTTGCCTTCCTGCGGGCGAATGTCGATGTGTTTGCCTGGCAACCATCTGACATCCCCGGTGTTCCCAGGAAGGTAATTGAGCACAAGCTTGCTGTCTGTCCTCATGCGCGGCCCATCAAGCAGAAGGTGAGGAAGCAAGCCGTGGAGCGCCAAGAATTTATCAATGAAGAAATCAAGAAACTAGAGGCAGCAGGCCTAGTTAGAGGTGTGATCCATCCGACGTGGTTAGCAAATCTAGTCGTCGTGCGCAAGGCCAACGGGAAGTGGAGACTGTGTATAGACTTCACCGATGTGAATAAAGCATGTCCCAAGGATCCGTTCCCTTTGCCGCGCATTGATCAGATCGTTGACTCCACTGCCGGATGTGAGCTGCTCTGTTTTCTTGATGCATATTCAGGCTACCACCAGATCTTTATGGCCAAAGAGGATGAAGAGAAGACCGCATTTATCACTCCATGTGGCACTTATTGCTTCATACGCATGCCATTTGGACTGAAGAATGCAGGATCAACGTTTGCAAGGGTAGTGTACACTACTTTCGAGCCACAGATCCACAGAAATGTAGAGGCTTACATGGATGACATCGTGGTGAAGAGTAAGAGCAAGGAAACCCTGATCCAAGATTTGGAAGAAACATTTCAGAGCCTGCGCAAGATTCAGCTCAAGTTGAACCCCGAGAAGTGCATCTTTGGAGTTCCCTCCGGCAAGCTTCTCGGATTCTTTGTGTCACAGAGGGGTATTGAAGCCAACCCCGACAAGATTAAAGCCATTGAGCAGATTGAGGCCCCGAAGCGCGTCAAGGATGTCAGAAGGCTTGCAGGTTGTGTGGCTGCCCTCAGTAGGTTCATTTCGAAGTCTGCAGAACGCGCCCTACCTTTCTTCAAAATCTTGAAGAAGGCAGGTCCCATGAGGTGGACTCCGGAAGCGGAGGCAGCGCTGCAAGATTTGAAACGGTACCTGTCCTCCACTCCAATACTTGTCGCACCTAGACCACAGGAAAAGTTGTTGCTATATCTAGCGGCAACCAACCAGGTGGTTAGTGCTGCGTTAGTAGCGGAGAGGGAGTCCGACGAGGAGGATACACCACCGGCAAGCGAATCTAGCGACAAGCAGGGGGCTGCTCCGACAAGCTCTGGCCCCGACAAGGACAACTCTGCGCAGGAACAGGAAGAAGTGCGGAAGAAGATGGTGCAGCGCCCGGTGTATTTTGTGAGTTCCCTTCTCCAGGGGGCTAGATCAAGGTACTCTGGTGTGCAAAAGTTGCTTTTTGGCCTCCTCATGGCCTCGAGAAAGCTGCGCCATTACTTCCAGGCACATGAGATAACAGTGGTCACTCGCTTTCCGCTGAAGAGGATATTGCACAACCCAGAAGCAACAGGCAGGATCGTTGAGTGGGCACTGGAGCTGTCAAGCTTTGGACTCAAGTTTGAAAGTACTTCAACCATACAGAGCCGAGCTTTGGCAGAATTCATAGCTGAGTGGACCCCAACGCCCGATGAAGAAGTCCAAGAAACAAGTACACCCGTACAAGAGGCGACAAGTGAATGGGTAATGTATTTCGATGGTGCCTTCTCGCTGCAAGGCGCCGGTGCTGGCGTGGTACTCATCGCGCCCACCGGAGAGCACCTCAAATATGTTATCCAGATGCACTTTCCCAGGGAGCAAGCGACAAACAACACTGCTGAATATGAAGGCTTGCTTGCCGGCCTCAGGATTGCGGCCGAACTTGGGATCAGGAAGCTGATTGTGCGGGGAGATTCTCAGTTGGTGGTCCGGCAAGTCAACAAGAATTATCAGAGCCCTTTGATGGAAGCTTATGTAGATGAAGTGAGGAAGCTTGAGGAGCACTTTGAAGGTCTGCATATGGAGCACGTTCCGAGAGCTCAAAATGAAATAGCAGATGGCCTTTCAAAGTGTGCTTCGATGAAGTTACCTGTGGAACCAGGGACCTTCTTGCTCAAGCTGACTCAACCATCCGTTACACCATCAATTGGGCAGTCCAAGAAGAGAAAGTTGGTCTCCGGCGACTACTTGCCGGCGGATCTCCCTGAAACCGCCGCCAAGGTCCCCAAGATCAACAATCAGAATGCTGAGGAACGGTTTGCTCCTGCAGATCCTCGGGTCTGTGCAGTTGAAGCAAGCGTTCCCGACAAGCCTCGCCCCGGCGAGCTTGCCGGGGGACCTTCAGCTCCGGCAGAGCCAGAGGTTCTCGCCGTAGAAGCTGAGGTTCCCGCAGCGACCCTCATGCCTTTAGTCCTTGTCGTTGAGCCCCAAGCTCCGGCATGGGCACAGCAGATCGTCCGTTTTCTGCAAACTGGAGAACTTCCCGACGACCCAGAAGAAATAGAGAAGATAACCAGGCAATCAAGTATGTACCAGTTCGTGGATAACGAGCTGTACAGAAGAAGGCTCAATGGTGTCAGACTGAAGTGCATCTCCAGGGAAGATGGACAGAAGCTTTTGGCAGAAATACACGGAGGCATATGCGGCCACCACATTGGCGCAAGGGCGCTTGCCGGGAAAGCTTTCCGGCAAGGGTTCTTTTGGCAAGAAGCCCTCCAAGATGCAACTGCACTAGTAACCAAGTGTGAAGCGTGCCAGTTCCATGCAAAGCAGATTCATCAACCAGCTCAAGCTCTCCAAACAATCCCTTTGTCCTAGCCCTTCTCGGTCTGGGGACTCGATATCCTCGGCCCCTTCCCCCGAGCCGTCGGGGGCTTTGAGTACTTGTACGTTGCAATCGACAAGTTCACAAAGTGGCCAGAAGTGGAACCAGTGAGAAAGGTGACAGCACAGTCAGCAGTCAGGTTCTTCAGGTCGATTGTTTGCCGTTTCGGGATCCCTAACAGGATCATCACCGACAACGGTACACAATTCACTAGTCGCACCTTCATGCAGTACGTCCAAGACCTTGGCGCCAAGGTCTGTTTCGCTTCTGTTGCTCACCCGAGGAGAACGGTCAAGCGGAGAGGGCCAATGCTGAAGTGCTGCGCGGACTCAAGACAAGGACCTTTGACAGGCTGCGCAAGTGCAGAAGAAATTGGATAGAGGAGCTACCGGCGGCTCTTTGGTCAATCAGAACGACACCAAGTCGAGCCACCGGACAGACACCCTTTGCTCTAGTCTATGGAGCAGAGGCAGTTCTCCCCACGGAACTCGTATACGGATCTCCTCGAGTGCTCGCTTATGATGAGCTCGAGCAAGAGCAACTGCGACAAGATGATGCGTTGCTCCTCGAGGAGGGACGTCTCCAGGCTGCTGTATGAGCTGCTCGATACCAGCAAGCCTTGCGTCGCTACCATAGCCGCAAGGTTAAGGCCAGGAGTCTCGAGGAAGGCGACCTTGTTCTTCGGCGTGTTCAGTCCGCCAAGAATTCCAACAAGTTGATGCCGAAGTGGGAAGGCCCTTATCGGGTGAGACAAGTCACGAGGCCCGGCGCTGTCCGCCTCGAGACCGAAGAAGGCTTACCGGTGAGCAACTCCTGGAACATAGAGCATCTTCGCAAGTTTCATCCATAAGGCGCGGTTGCCGTGATCCGCTCCGGCAACCACCTTTTGTACAAGCCTTGCCGCTGTTGCATGTAACCCTTTGTACAAAGCCGGGCGCAGACCCCGTGCATCAGTAAAGATTTTGTGTTTTGCGCTATTTGCCTTTTGCATGCTTTTCCTTGCTATTTGCATGTGTTATTTGGCATCTTGTGCAACATACACATCCGGTAAGCGTTAGCACGCCGAAAGGCCATGTCTTGTTTCCCTCTTCTTTTCCTTTGCCTCTTAAGCAGAAGGAGCGTTCCTCGCGCACAAGTTTGCCGGGGGTAAGGAGATGGAGGAGGAACCAAATGCTGTTCAAGAAAGAAAAGCCTTACCGAGAAGGAAGCAATATATGAAAGCTAAGTTATTACAATTTGGCCAGTTCAAATTTTTAATTTTTAGTTGTCTTCCTTGAACAATCACACTTTGTATGGAAAACCTGTGCGCGGAGGAACCTACCCGTAGCTAGCCGCACCCTTATCTTGTTTCCGAGTACGCTCAACGATCTAAGTGAGCTGCGACAAGTGCCGCGCCCTTGCTTCGTTTTCGAGTTCGCTCAGCAAGCTAAGTGTGTCGCGACTAGCCGCGGCAAGGTTGCTTGCCGGTGAGACCTTGGCCAACAGGCTGCTCAGAGTCCAGCACTCAGCGCTCGCGGCAAGGGACCCTTGCCGGCAGGCTCCCCGAGAGCGTAGGGTGAAAAGCATACAAAGTAAATGACCAAGACAAGGAAGATAACATTGCACTGATTGATCAAAATGAAATAAATATCTTACAAAGGATAAACTTGTCGCAATAGACTAATGGGTTCATAACACCCTGTGCAGCAACCAAAAGAGATAAAGATAATGGAGGCCTAATCTACGCGATCGCCCTCAATCCTGGAGATCTTGTTCACCTTGGCGATGATGTGGGCGACCTGCTCCTTCAACACCTCCATGTTTGCGTCGGCCGGCAGGCTGCGAAGAACGTTGGTGAGGTTTATGCCGGGATTGCGGTATACAATCTTCGTCAGCACGTGCTCCAAGGTTCCCATGCAGAGCAGGCGCGACTCCTCGGCCAGCTGCGCGGGGATCTTCTTCCGAAGACCTGCAAGAGCCGGCGCGATCCCTCTGAAGAAGAGGCTGAGCTTGGCGCTGTGAGGGAGGTTCGGATCCGGGGAGTAGATGAGGTGCTCAACTTTCAGCGCCAGCAGCTCCTGGTCGATGTTGGACGCAGAAGATACCAAGTCCTCGGTCCATACCTCAATGGTACGGCGGAAGTTCTCGGCCGCCTTGTTGGCGCTGTCCGCCAAAGCTCGCTCCTTGCGGAGCTCCTCCTTCAATTTGGTCTCCCGATCCCGGGCGGCGTCAAGCGAGTCCTTCAGTGTGGAGACTTTCAGCTCCAGATCCTCGATGGAGTCCTTGGCGGCTTTCAACTCGTCGCCCCTCTCAGAAAGACGCACCCGGAGTTCTGAGTTAGTGTGGGCGTCCTTCTCGCGCTCTATATTGAGCGCGGCGACCTTCTCCACGCTCGCCTTCAGCGACTCTTCCAGCTGCGTGACCTTGGCGGCAAGCTCCTCCTTGGCGGTCTCCGCGGTAGCCGCGGCAGCTCTCGCCTCCTTCAGCTCCCCGCCAAGGGCCTGCTCCCGAGCGGCAAGTTCTTCCTCGTGGGCGTCGAGGTTGACCTTCCGCTGGGCGAGTTCTCCTTCTCGCCGGGACATCTCCACCCCGGCGAGCCGCTGCTGCTCTTCGGCCTCGGCCTTCTCCAGCACCCACTCTTGGTATTCTCCGGCGAGTCGCTCACGCTCCTCCGCCACCTCGCGGAGGGCCGCCTGGTTGGCGGCGCTGAGCTCCGCCGCGCGCTTCTCCATCTCCGCGGCGGCCTTGGCGGCGAGGGCCTCCCGACAAGCAAGCTTCGCCTGCCTGGCCCGGTAAAGGGCCAGGAGCTGGTGAAGCTGCTTCTCCTCCTCGGGCCCTTCACTCCCGCCGGGCGCCTCGACAATCTTCAAGCCCGCGGAGGCGAGGACCTCCCCATCAAATGCCTCGCCCTCCGCGGGAGCCCGCGACGAAGAACCCCACGGCACCTGGATGAAGACGCCGTTGGGGGCTTCGAGATAATAGCCTGTGACGCCCCCGATTTGTCCGTACACTAATCATGCACGCAATGTGTACGACCAAGATCAGGGACTCACTGGTAGATATCACAACACAACTCTAAAAGTAAAATAAGTCATACAAGCTTCATATTACAAGCCAGGGGCCTCGAGGGCTCGAATACAAGTGCTCGATCATAGACGAGTCAGCGGAAGCAACAAATATCTGAGTACAGACATAAAGTTAAACAAGGTGCCATAAGATGGCTAGCACAAACTGGGATACAGATCGAAAGAGGAGCAGGCCTCCTGCCTGGGATCCTCCTAAACTACTCCTGGTCGTCGTCGGCAGACTGAACGTAGTAGTAGGCACCCCCGGTGTAGTAGGAGTCGTCGTAGGTGGCGTCTGGCTCCTGGGCTCCATCATCTGGTTGCATCATCCGAGAAGAAGGTACAGAAGGGGGAAAAGGGGAAGCAAAGCAACCGTGAGTACTCATCCAAAGTACTCGCAAGCAAGGATCTATACTACATATGCAATGGTAACAATGATATGGGTAATATCGGTGGACTGAACTGCAGCAAGCGGGAATAAGAGGGGGGTAGCTAATCCGAACGAAGACTACGCTTCTGGCAGCCTCCATCTTGCAGCAGTAGGAGAGAATAGATGGTAAGTTCACCAAGTAACAACGAATAGCATAATCCTACTCGGCGATTCTCCCGCACATCACCCTGTGAGAGAGCAACCACCGAGTTATATCTGGAACTCATCTGGGTGTGTTTTATCAAGTGTCCGGTTCTAGTTATCATGAGGTTGGAATACAACTCCGGGTCGTCCTTTTACCGAGGGACGCGGCTATTCGAATAGATTAACTTCCCTGCAGGGGTGCACCACATAACCCAGCACGCTTGATCCCATTTGGCCGGACACACTTTCCAGGGTCATGCCCGGCCTCGGAAGATCAACACGTCGCAGCCCTACCTAAGCACAGCAGAGAGGTCAGCACGCCGGTCTAAGTCCTAGGCGCGCAGGGGTCCGGGCCCATCGCCCAACGCACACCTGCACGTTGCGTACGCGGCCGGTGAGCAGACCTAGCAACCTCCATTACTAAGGAAGTTGCGTTACGTGGTCCAACCCGGCGCGCGCCGCTAAGTCGCTGACGTCAAAAAGGCTTCGGCTGATACCACGACGTCGAGTACCCATAACTATTCCCACGTAGCTGGTTAGTGCGTATAGACCAAATGGCCAGACTCAGATCAAATATCCAAACTCGTTAAGCGTGTTATTATGAAACAACCGCGGACAACGTCCAGGGCCAGGCCACCTGTCTCCTAGGTGTCTCAACCTGCCCTGTCGCTCCGCCACAAAGATCCACACAGAGGGCCGTCGGGAAAGTATGTCCTTTCAGCCCCCAATCCGTGAATCAACCGCGGGTACTCAACGAGCCGACCCGACTTTAGTCACATCAAGTATCATGTATATGTGTATGTAATATATACCCGTGATCACCCCCAAGTGATCACGGCCCGATAGAATAGCAGGGCAGACGGACAAGGGTGAAGGGCCTCTGATGGAATACTAGCATCTTAAACTAAGCATTTAGGATTGCAGGTAAAGTATCAACAGTGATAGTAACAAAGACAGGCTATGCAGCAGAATAGGATTATCGAAAGCAGTAATATGCTACACTACTCTAATGCAAGCAGTAGAGAGAAGAGTAGGCGATATCTGGTGATCAAAGGGGGGGCTTGCCTGGAAGCTCGGCAGCCAAAGTGGGGTCGTCAACACCGTAGTCGATCGGGGCAGCAACAGCGTCGGTCTCGTAGTCTACCGGAGAGAAGAGGGGGGAAGAAACAGTGAATACAATGCAAACAGATGCATGACAATGCATGACATGACATGTAACGGTGCTAAGTGTGCCCTAACGCAGTATCGGGTGATACTGACGAAGGGGGGGAAACATCCGGGAAAGTATTCCCGGCGTTTCGCGTTTTCGGGCGGATGAAACGGAGGGGGAAAGTTGCGGGTTCGGTATGCTAGGGATGTGTGGTGGACGAACGGTCTGCGTATTCGGATGCGTCTCGAAATTCTAAGCAACTTTCATATATAAATTATTTTCATCCGAGTTACGGTTTAAAAGATATGATTTTCTAAAGGTTTTATTAATTTCTGGAATTTAATATTAATTAAATTAATTAAAAATGATTTATGACATCAGCATGATGTCATGCTGACGGCAGCAGGGGTTGACTAGTCAACCTGACAGGTGGGTCCCACCTGTCAGTGACACAGCATTAATTAGGGTTAATTAATTAATTAAACCTAATTAATATAATTAATTAAAGTTAATTAGGTTAATCACAATTAATTAGTTTAACTTAACAGTATATCATTAAGTTAAATAGTCATTAGGTTAATTAAAACATTAGTTAATTAACTAATTAGATTAATTAGGATTTAATTAATCCAGATTAATTAAGTTAATTATTTAGTTATCTAATTAATTAATTAATTAATTAACTAATTATTATTATTTATATTATTTTTTTATTATTATTATCTTATTTATTTCTGTTTTTTTTTAAATCCCTTTTTTTAAAAACGTTCTGGGGGCGGGCCCCGGCTGTCATAGGCCTGGGGCCTTAGCGGTTTGGGTGCGGGCGTCCGTAGCCGGTGGCCGCACGGCCCGAGCACGGCGGGACGCCGGCGCAGGTCGCCGGCCGATGAGGCCTGGGCCACGGGGGGGAGGGGCGCAGTCCTGGGCGCCGGCCAGGGCAGCCCGAGGGCACCGGCGCGGTCCAGGGGAGCGACGGGGGGAGGGCACCGCCGCGACGGGGCTCGGCCGGGGCGAGGCCATGCGGTGGCGGCCGGAGGAGCTAGGCGAGCACGGCGGCTGGGGCTCGCTGGGTGAGCAGCAGCGGCGAGCAGCACGGCAGCAGCAGCGGCCAGCGGCAGCGCGCGGGAGGGGCTGCGGACGGCGTGCGGGCTCGCGCGCGGGCGCGTGCAGAGAGGGGCGCGCGCGC
>LR738714.1:592268629-592281697 GCA_902687465.1 Secale cereale
TCGGCGGGGGCGCCCGATCCAGATCGGGGGCGGGGGGAAGTGGGGACGAGGGGGGGGATTTGGGTTCGGTGGCCTCCTGGGGGAGGCCATATAGGAGGGTGCGGTGGGCCGGCCTGGGTGGGCCACGGCCCGGTGGGAGGGGGGGAGCTGTGGGCGGCCTGGCTGGGCCGAGGCCCAGTTGGGCCGGGGGGGTGTTTTTATTTTATTTTAGTTTAGGATGTACTTTTATTTATTTTTCTGTTTTAGTTTTAATTTATTTAAAACACTTAGGCATTTTTAGAAATTGCAAAACCTACACCAAAATTAATGGTGCAATATTTAGCACCGCATGAACATTTTTGTTTGACTTTTGGAAAACTTTTATTGTTGCATTTATATTTGGATTTTTAATTCGAACGGGTTTTCGATAACAGCGAGATTATCAACAGTAACACGATGACGTGTCACCATTAACGTGGGATTACTGTAGCTTGATTATCCGGGCGTTACATAGCCGGCCTGCTCCTTTCCGGCGGAGGGGTCGGCGGCCGGCGCAGCACTTGATGCTCCCGTCGCCTCCGGGCCGGCGGTGCGGTCGCCGTCCCCCTCCCCGGCCGCTGCATCTGCAGCCGGAGCGGTCTCCTGCGCGGCCGGCTCGGCGGCTCCCGCCGTGTCCTCGGCGACGGGGGCGTCGCCGCCGCCGCCCTGCGCGCCCTCCTCCTCGAGATTGATGACCTCCGTCTCCATCTGCTCGGGGGGAGGAGGATCTAGAAGAAGAAGAAGAAGCAAAAGAAGCTCAAGCAAATATCCAAAAAGAAACAACGCCAAGAAGACAAAGTTACAAGACCTACCTTGGCGGACGTCGTCAGCGGCGGGCTCCCTCGCTGGGGAGCTCTTCCTTGGCGGAGTGGCCGCCCTCGCCGGGCTGCTCGCCCTTGGCGGGGTACTCGCCCTTGGCGGAGTACCCGCCCTTGGCGGAGCGCTCTCCCTTGCCGGGGAGTTCGGCCTTGGCGGGGACGGCGGGGCTTGCGGCTCCTCGGGGGCGGCCTCCGGACGCCCCTGCGGCTGTGCCTCCACCTCTGCACAAGTCAAGATAAAAGCATCAAGATGTTAGAGCAAGACCAAAATCTCCAAGCGCACCCGACGAGCGGAAAGCTGGAACCCAGACTTACGCTGGGGGCTGCGCTGGGGGCTGCTCCTCGGAGCAGCGCTCGGGTCCGGCAGGCTTGGCTCCGGCACGTCCCCAGTTGCCGCGGTGGGCGAGTCATCCGCGACCTCGACCACGGGCACCTTGGCTTTCTTCGCCGCGCGCTGAGCCAAGGTCCTGAAATCGAAGCAAGAAACAAGATCAGCATCTACAATAACCAAGACGAAATTTGAGAAGATGAAGGATATCGAGTTCTTACTCCTGTTCCTCCTCGTCGTCGTCGCTCAAGGCGGAGAAGTCGAACTCCACCTGGGGCGCGTCTGCGCGAGGAGCGGGAGGCGAAGACTCCCTCGGGCGCTTGGCGGTCCCCGGGGCTGGGGGCTGCGAAGACCCAGCCCCCGTGGTAGCCGGGGCCCGAGGGGCGGGCGGAACCGTCGCTCCGCTCTGCGAAGACTCCTGTCTGCTCGGCGCCGGCCTGCGAGGCGCCTCTGCCGTGGCCTGCGCGCGGGCCGCCTCCGCTGTGGCTGGTGCGCCGGTCGCCCCCGGCGCGGCTTGACTTCCCCGGGGAGCTCGCGCTGCCCGGCGAGCTGGTTGTTGCCGGGGGGCCTGCGCCCTCTCCCTCGTCGCCGTCTTGCGGATGCGCTTAAGTGGAGACCGCCTAGGGCTTGCCCGGGGCGGGGAGGTCTCCGACGAGGAGAGGTCGTCGGCGTAGAGCTCCGTGGACCCGCCGGAGTCCTCGGCGGCCTCGGCGTCCTCCTCCTCCTCCTCCCCGGCTGGCTTGCTGGACCCAGCGCCCTGCGCTGCGGCCTCTTTTCCTCTGGTGCCTCCGCTTCCTCCGGCGCCTCCGCTCCCTGCGGCGCCCCTGTTCCCTCCGGCGGCGTGTCCTCTTGCCGCGGCCTCGGCCACGATCCCGGGGATCCCGGAGTGCCTCAAAGAGGGGACCCCGGCGAGCGCGTCGGGAGGGAGCTGCAGTAGTCTGCGGATCTCCGCCTCCTCCGCTTGGCAGGACGCGTCCGCAGCCTCTGCCTCAGCGGGTGTATAGCCAAATTCTCCTGCCGCTGCGGCTGCAGCGGCCTCTTCAGCCCGAGAAGCTATGTATGCAAGCTCTTGGTCGGTGGTGTCCCGTGTGTGCTCCTTGATATCGTCCTTGTTCTTCGCCACCTCCACGAGGTTGTCGAAGAAGCTGAGGATGTCTATTGACTTGGGCGGAATCCATGTGTGGTCCACGCCGTGCGAATCACACGCGGGCATCATGGCGCGGAGAGGATCACAGGCTGTGCTGTTGCAAAGGGGCACCACTCCCCGGGGGGATCTGAACCACTCTGGGTGGGCCGGGTCATGTTTAAAGAGTTCCCGGACCATCCCCTTCAGCTCCAGCGTCGTGAAGTTGAAGTTCAGCCTGGGGCGCAGCCTCATTATATCCGCCGCGTTGCCGTACTCCCATGTCGGCCTTTTCCTGTCTTGGAGAGGGGCGATGCGGCGGCGGAGGAAGTCTGCGCCTACTTCTGCGACAGACAGCCTGGCGGTCCGGAGACGCAGAATCCTGATGAGGGCGACGTTGAGCTTGCCGTCGTCCGAATCCAGCTCGCTCGAGTCTCTGCCGCGCACGATGGGCGTTGTGCGCGGCGCGGTGAAGGATTGCGGCTGGTCCTCGACAATCCAGCACCATTCCGCACGCCACTCCTCCCACTTGCCGCGGAGCTCCCCCGGCAAGTAAGACTCCTTCTTGTTCAGACGAAAAACCCAAGAAATTCCTCCGGAGAGGGGGGCGCCGGCCTCTGCTCTAGGGGTGAAGAAGTGCCTAAACAACGCTACGTTTGGGTGTATTCCTATATAGTTTTCGCACATATGTGCGAAATCCGCCATTGTGAGAATGGCGTTGGGGGTGAAATCAAGAAGGTGGAGGCCATAGGTGTGCATTATGTCACAGAAGAAATCAGAAAAAGGAGGGCAAAGACCGCAGTGGAAGAAGGCTGCGAAGAAATAGTACCCGCCGGGATAGTTGTCCTTGGCGGCGGCCGGATAAGCTCGACTGCGGGGGTGCGCCTTGGTTTCCTTGGCCCAGAACAAGCAATACTTGTTCCAGAGCTCCCGCGCGCTGAGCTTCGGCGGGAAGACGAGGTTCCGCTTCCGATACGCGGCGAGCTTCGCCGCTTGCTCCGACTTCTCCTTCTTGGCCTTCTCCGCCTTCGCCTTCTCGGTCTTCGGGGCCATGGCGGAGGCGGCGGGGGAAAGGGGAACGAAGAGCCCGGCGACGCCGGAGATGCAGACGGCGGCGGTGGAGGTGTGGAGGCGGAGCGCAAAGGGGATCTTTGGAGGAAGAAGAGGATGCAATGAAAGCGTAAGGAGGGGAACCGCTCCTGCTTCCTCTGCTTTTATGGGGAAGTGGGGGGCGTTTCGCTCTTTCCATTGAAAGAACGTGGGCACGTCCCATCCCACGACGCCGCAATCGACGCGTGCCGTTACGGGGGGATGCGGCGGATGCGGAAGTGGATTCGGCGCGCCGTGGGCCGCGTGTGCCCGTGCACTGTTTTGGGCCTGGCCCAACAGCGCTCGGCACCGTGTGTGGCCCAGGCCCGGGGGCTCCTGTCGGTGTACTAAGGTAGGGGTACCTCAGTACCCCAACTTGTGCACGGGCAGTTGCAGCTTCCCGCGGCTGGGTTTACCGCGTGCTCGCCGGAGACCTTCCTGCTCCATATCAAACCATTCAAAAACAAAGTATACAAGACAGAAGATCGAGACCCCAGCAAGCGGAGCTTGCCGGGAAGGCCGTTCCAGGCTCAAGGTTACCTCGCTCACGCAAGGCCCTGGCAAGAGGAGCTTGCCAGGAAGACTAGAAGATTACATCATAGAAGACACGCCTCGGCGCTATATGCGTCCCGGCGAGGGCCCGGGGAGCGACAAGCTTCAGAGCCCGGCAGGCTCCCGGGCCCGGCGAGATCAAGACCCCGGCAAGGTGCTTGCCGGGAGAGTTGCGTTGTGTGCCCACGCTCCAGCTCATCGGCCCACGCGTCGCCCTGGGGCCTTTCCAGGGACGCGTGGCGGATGGCTGTGCAGCCTGGGGGACACGGTGGCACTCCACGGTGGTGAAGCCATCGCCGTGGCAAACGGAGACGCAAGGGCGGGAGCTTTTGGGGTCGACGGCGACGGGCATTAAATGCCCTTGTCCCCCACTGTCAAAGTAGGTGGCGACCACTGTTCGCGCACTGTAGCTCCACTATTCCCGCACTGTTACAACTACCACCTCTTTTACGTTTTTACCCCTTTCTCCTACGTTGACACCTGTCGGTGACCCCTTGCACTATAAAAGGAGGCCCATGCACAACGTGGAGGGGGTTCGGAACCTAGATCGCTCATACGCTCGGTGTAGCTGCTTCTTCAAGCTCCCGAGCTCTCCAACGCAATACACAACTAAGCAGGAGTAGGGTTTTACGCGACCACCGCGGCCCGAACCTGGGTAAAACTGCCCGCGTGCTCGCTACGATCTGCTCTTCGTGCTCCCTCCGCCCTCGTACCGCACAGACAAGGGGCTCCGGTCCCATAGGTGTTCGTGGTGGACAGTTTCCCCCGACACTTATATAAATTTGAGAGAAAGAAATAAATAAAAATTATGCTCATGATCTTCACTTATATTTGTTTGAGCTTATCAAAAGCAACACATGAAAATTAGTCCCAAAGTGATAGATATCCAAGAAGGATATAGTAAAAACTTTCATGAAGATCATTGGACAATGTAAACTTGATTCCTTGTAATAGTTTTGAGACATGATGATATGATATGTGAGTCATGCTAATGAGTAATTATGCCATCGGAAGAATATTCATGTTAAGGTTTGTGATTCCTGAAACATGCACGAATGGTCTCTCGTTATGCCGGAAAGTCTGAGCACAATTTATTCTTGATTGTCCCATCTTTGTGTGAAGGTCGGGGGCGCGCGCTGGTTAACTCCTACCAACCTCCCCCCTAGGAGCATGCGCATTATTACTTTGCTTCGAGGGCTAATAAAATTTTGCAATAAGCATGTGAGTTCTTTATTAATAATGTGAGTCCATGGATTATACGCAATCTCACCCCTTCATAATTGCTAGCCTCTCTCATGCCGCGCAACTTTCGCGGATGCATAAACTTTATTAAACCTTCCTCAAAACAGCCACCATACCTACCTATTATGGCATTTCCATAGCCATTCTGAGATATATTGCCATGCACTTCCATCATATAGTTGACTTGAGCATTCATTTTCGTCATATAGAGTCATGCTATGTCTTAGGTATCGAGTTGTAATTTTTATCTCTTTTCTGAGTTATAAGTAAATAGAAGTGTAATGATTATCATTATCCATTATTAGAGCATGTCCCAGTGAGGAAAGAATGATGGAAACTATGATCCCCCACAAATCGGGATGAGACTCTGGACAATGAGAGAAAGAAAAAAAGACAAAGAAAAAGGAAAAAAAGAAAGAAAAAGAAAAAAAGAAAAAAAGAAAAAAAAAAGAAAAAGAGAGAAGGGGCATGCTAGTTTCACACTTGTGCTTCAGAATAGCACCATGATTTTCATATAGAGAGTCTCCTATGTTGTCACTTTCATATAATAGTGGGAATTTTTCCGTAGTAGAGTTTGATGCACACCCAGTTAGTTTCATATTGAGCTTTCATACACTTATAGCTCATAGTGCATCCATTGCATAGCAATCCCTACTCCTCATATTGATATCGATTGATGGACATCTCCATAGTCAATTAATTTGCCTAGTCGATGTGAGACTTTCTTCCCTCTTTTGTCTACTACCGCCTGAAAGTGCAAGTTATCGACTAGAGGGGGGTGAATAGGCGATTTTTACGCAAGTCTTCAAAACACGATATCTTTTGAAGACAAACATATGAAAAGAACCTATATGATAAGCAGCGGAAGATAAACAACTCTAGGCATACAACAGTCAAGTAAACATCATAGAAATAATACTAAGACTATTGATAGCTTGATAGCATGGATCAAGATGGAATATAGAAATGAAGCTAAAACAGGGGGCAGTCTTCACAGAGTGAAGTCAAACAGATCAGACACACAGGTAATGACTTCGCGAAGACAAACTAGAATGTAAATGTGTTGGAAGATAGAACTGGTAGCTTGGAGATGTGGGGAATTTGGTAGACCAGTTCCAGTTGCTGTGACAACTGTATGTCTGGTTAGGGAGGCTGAGATTGAACTCTGAAGACCGTGTCTTCACCTTATTCCCCTTGAGCTAAAGACACCCAGTCCTCGCCCAATCACTCTGGTAAGTCTTCAAGGTAGACTTCCGAACCTTCACATAATTCATTCCCCGTCAATCCACAATGATTATTGGATGCTCAGAACGCGACGCCTAACCGGCTGGAGGATACACAGTCCTCAAGTGTAACAAGTCTTCAGGTCACACAGACGGAAATACTTCGGTGATGCTTGACACTCTTTGGCTCTGGGTGTTTTGGGATTTGTCCTTGCAAGGATCTTTTCTCTCAAAGGTTTCACAGGTGGGTTGCTCTCAAACGACAAAAGCCGTGCACTAACTCTGAGTAGCCATCAATTTATGGTGTAGGGGGTGGGATATTTATAGCCAGGAGGCAACCCGATATTATATGTCCAAAATGACCCTTGGTCACTAAGGAACTGACACATGTCCAACGGTCGAATTTTGAACACACGCGGCAACTTTGCTATAGCGCCAAGTAAAGCTGAGTTATCCAGCTCTGATAAGATCTGCTCTCGTTGTCTTCATTCGAAGACATAGGTGTTTGGTTGAGCATCACTTCAGTCATTTGACTATGTTCACTTGGACCCCACTTAACGGTACGGTGGATCCTATGACTCAAGAAAGAATAAAAAGAACTACAAAAGAGACTATGTCTTCGCATTCTATAGTCTTCTATGAATGTCTTCATAGGTCATTATCTTCATGTGAATGTCTTCACGAGCCACCATTGTCTTCAATGTCTTCACACATTTTTAGGGGTCATCTCTGGAAGGTAAACCAAATCAGTGAGTGACTATTACCTGTGTTATCCTGCAATTCTCACAAACACGTTAGTCCCTCAACCACGTTTGTCGTCAATACTCCAAAACCAACTAGGGGGCACTAGATGCACTTACAATCTCTCCCTTTTTGGTGATTGATGACAAAGAGGTTGAAATTTTCAACGGGGATAAAATATGTGAAACTATAGATAACATAGTCATTGACTTCATGAGATTGAGAGGGCTCCCCCTGAGTATGGGCATATATGAATTTTGCTTTTTAATGCAAAGGCACATGGTAGGTTTTGCTTTGTAGAGATCTCCTTCAATCTTATGAAGACAATTCATCATGCATACAAAGATGTGGTGAAGGTAATGATATGCATAATGGAAAATGGGCGTCTGCTAAATGACTTCATGCACATAGGATAGATATTTAACCAAGCAGAAGAAATAGCAGCAAATGTAGCAGACGGCCATCAAGTTTAAGTGGTACAACTCAAGTGCCAAATGTTTCAAAGCGAGAGTTGTAAGAACTTAGCAAAAATAAGGCACCCGACCCATATATGGACCCGCTTGAAGACTATCAACTCATATGCTTCTCCCCCTTTTGTCAGTAAGGACCAAAAAGGTTTGAAGACATAGAGTATCTATGCGTTCCCAGATGGTGAAGATGCTGGTACAGCCGGGTCGGCGTTGGAGTTGGGCGGTGCATAGGGGCCTGACGCAGAGTCGTGATGCAGTGAAGCGATTGCTGGAGAAGTGGCGTCGTCTTCTTCATCGATGACACGAGCAACAACAGTTGCAGTCGAAGATGAATACTCAGAATCTTCAATGGAGGGAGTCGGACGCCAAGTTGCAGATTGTGGAGGCCTGGAGTCAAACTTGAAGCGCTCGATGAAGCCATCTGCTTGAAGATCATCTTCAGAGTAGATCAATGTGAGGCTCTTCCAGGACCGCCGACAGGCTTCATGAGCAACGAAGGAGTTCTTGGTAGCCAAGTTGCGAATGCGATTCACATCATTGAGAAGACTTTGCATCTGCCGCTTCAACCAATCATGGTGCTTATCCTGCTTCTGGTGAAGTGAAACTAGAAGCTCTCGGTCATTGAGGACACGGGGACGCTTCTTAGGCCTTTGGGAAATGGTGCTACCAGTGGCATCAGTGTTGGCACGATGCGGTAGGCGAAGATTTCCAGCCAGAGGATAAGCAGTGACATTTGCATTAGGCACATAGACACCTTCAACATGCTATGTGAAGCTTTGGTGATCAGCATTGAGCAGTTGAAGTGGTTGCTTGGCAGGCTCGGGATAGATGGCTTCATAAGACATATCAACCTCAGGCAAAAAGATAACATGATTGCGTGTAGAGGCTTGATAGTTGATAGTTGAGTGAAGCTTAATTAGCCGCATTATCCACGGAGCATCGAACATGAGGCCAAACAGATCAATACCAGACGTAGCTAGTTGACGAATGAAGATGTAATGCGTATTGAATATGATACCATTGAGAGTGTAAAATACCAAAGTCTTCATGGCACCTTCCAGTCTGGCTTCAGACGAGTATCCCTTACTAGGCCAGAGAGTACGCCTCAGAATATGATATATGGTGCGAGGCAGATACTCGATATCCTTGACGAAGAATTCCTTTGGATAATCAGCTTCCAGGGGCAATGGCATCATCATACTGACCATTTCACTCATGTTAGGCTCAGCCTTTTTGAAGATGCTTTCCAGCTCCTTTTGATAAAGAGAGCATCCTGGTTCGTATAACTCACCAGGAGTGGGCAGAGAAGTAAGCTCAAGAAGAGTCTGAGCTTTGGCTTCATGACGAATATCACCTGTCATCCACTCAAGGACCCACGTCTTGGGATCCCTGTTGTAGCCTATGATATGAAGAGTAGCATAGAATACCAGGAGAAGCTCTTCGTTCTAGTGTTCCTTTGTAGTGACTAATGGAAGCAATCCAACATCTCGAAAGCAGTTAAGGGCTTCATCAAGGCATGGTAGTCCAGCAATGGCATCACAATCAAGATGTTGGTGAGGAAAGATCCGGTCTTGATTGTACAAAATGCAAGAGTAATAGCTTCGTTGCTGAAAGCTCCAGAACCTATCAGAAGAGATCCTTGGCTTCTTGTATGGGTTCTTGTCAGAGTCAAAGAAAGTGTTGTTCTCTCTGAAGCTGTGCACACTGAATAAGCATTGTGTCGTTGCAGTGCTTCTAAGCCTAGGCAATCTGGGCTTTGGCTTCTGCGTCTGAGGCCACCGCTCCACATGATAGTCATATTGTGGTCCAGGAGCAGGAGGCATCAGTGTTGGCCACCCGATAGTGACAAGCTCTCCATTGTGATTGTAGGCTTGGGCCATGGTGTGAGGCATAGGAGTAGGAGCAATTACTTCAGGGGCAGCTATGACTTCACGTTGCACATTATCTTCAGCCATGACAGTGTTATTAGCTTCGGTATTCAGTGGAGGGGCTACCACATTTGCTTCACTTTCTGTGCCTTCAAGGAGAGGGGACTCATGCACAACAGAATCTTGGGGAGTGGGTTCTCGCATGATGGGCACTTCTTCTTCTTGTACAACAGTTTCTTGGGGAGGGGGAGTGACTTCACGAGTTTCTTCCTTTTCTTTATCGGCTGATGCAGCCGGAATATCTTCGGCCGCCTTGGCTTCAGATTCAGGAGCTGACGCTAAAGTAATGACATCAGGAAACACTTGATGTGCCACCGAGCTTGAGCTTTGTACTTCATCTTCAGGAATGCTAGACATGGAGGCTTGAGGCCTAAGACCTTTGCGAAGCCCTCGAAACTTGGGCGACACTATTGGTGAAGCATTGGTCTGCTCCATGTCTTCTTCAGGTGTTGCTTTTGGAGTTTCAAGTACCAGAGTGGTAGCAAGAGACGATGGAGTGCGAGGAATGACTTCATGTAAGGGGGTGTTCTGGTGTTGCTCTTCCCAAAATTCATCTTGAGAAATTGGCGTCGTGAGACCACCAATGCTTATGAGTTTACTGCTCGTGAGACAAGGTGATTGAACTGGTATGGGGTTCAAGCTGAGGAAGGATTTCATCATCACCAACATTGTCATCATTACCAATGTCTTCAGCTGCGGGAGAGTTAGCAGCTGGAATCTCTTCAGTCTGATGAGCCTCTGTGGTAGCAGGCTCATGTATAACGAGACGACGCTCACGGTTAGAGGAGGCAGGCATGGCAACAGAGATGAGTTCAACAAGAGGTTCTGTGGAGGAGGCACGAGGCTTTTGTGAAGCCTTGGAAGCTTTTATCTTCTGCTTCTTCTAGGAAGGAGCAGCATCAGGAGCATCAAGATGCTTGCGTTTCTTAGCTTCAGCTTCAGCCTGCCTTGTCTTCTTTTGATTAGAAGCTGCTGATGACACCTTTGGCTTCGAGCCGGACATATTGACAGGGAAGACAATGCTGGGTCTCTCCTGCCTTGGGACTTCAGTATCTTCATCAGCAGGCTTCTTCTTCTTCTTTAGCTTCTTGGCAGCCAGCTTGGGGTCAATGCCTGGACGGCCAAGAGTTTTCCTCTTCACAGCTTCATTGTGGGCTTGAATGCATTTCTCAGCATAGTGCTTGAGACGTTCCCTGGAGCCCCTTGCAACTTCATGGCGCTTGGCAAATTCAACCTTGAGATCTGCCATCATAGTCTTGAAGTTTTGAACTTCTTGAGCATTGAGGATTGCCATATGCTTCTTGAACAGAGCCTTCTCTCGCTCAATTTTGTTCTTCTGCTCGATAACCTTCTGTGCAACAGTCAGTTCTTGAGCAATGTATCCTTGAAAGGATACACTGATATCAATGGGAAGCTGGAGATCATCAAGTGAAAGAGATGTATCTTCAAACCATTCGTCGTTGAAGTTGTTTATAATATCAGCATCAAAGAGAGGCAAATCATTGAAGATTTCTGCCAGTTGCTTGCTCTAGATTAGCATCGTAAGGGCATCATCAACAAGATCTTCATCATTGGACAGATCTATGATGTCATAATCATTGCGAAGTATGCTGCCTGGAGTGAGTCCTTGACCAGATGGCTTCACTAGCTGCTTAGACCTCTGAGAGATGCGAGAGTGATCCTCAGACTGCACACTGAATTCAGGAGGTACAGTTTTTAGGGGCTTCACACTTGAAGCTTTTGGGGCAGCAACAGTTTTAGAAGCCTTTGACTTCTTCTTGGGCTTCACAGACTCAGGAACAGGTTCAGGTTCCGTGTCTTCAGCAACATCTTCCATAGTCGCCCTTTGAGCAGCGATGTGGGATGGTAGTCCATCAAGGCCATTGAAGGGGCCAACACGATTATCATTGGCTTCGCGTGTTCCATCAGAACGAGGCCGAGATGGACCAGGATTGAAGTTAATTCCAAATTATTTCCTGTTGTGGGTTGTAGAGTTCTTGGCAAACTTGTAATTCTCTTCGAAAAATTCATCATCACGACACCACCGAAGACTAGATGGGTCGGCATTTGAAGGCATTGGTCCTCTGACCATGCAAGGATAGAAGTTCTTGGCAGTGGCTTCAGATATAGTCTTGGGTTGAAGCTTCTTGTAGACGATATCACCCCATGGAGGACAAATGGCGTTCTTGGTAGCATACTCAGGAGTCACAAATCTGTACAGAAACCATTGTTCTTCCTAATATCTTTGTATCCATTGAATTCGAGATTTGTGTTCTCCATATGTTTCTTCTGGGTCAGACTTGTACATGGTGAATAGATCCGGAGGGAGATCTTTGGTAGTGTCAATGCGTCTCTGACTACCGCCTTTCTTGGACTATTTATCGGAAGCCATTGGACTCAGACAGAAGGGCTTCACAAAGCAGTTTGTCTTCCGACGACTGGTCAGACAGGAACTGGCTTCAGGAGATTCAATGTGACGCTGTAAGAATTCTGTAAATGAATGCATACTATGAGAACCAAGGGATTCTCCCACGGACATGTACCTGTGATAGCATTAGAGATGCGAGGGAAATGGAAGAGGCCATATGCATTCTCAGAATATTTTGAAGATAAAAACAGTTTGAAGACATTCACTTATATGGAGTAAGTTGGTTCCAGATTTGTACGAATCCAAGAATAGGTACAAGTGAGGAATCTAACTAGCAGTGAGGCATAAGTGAATATACTTGCATGTTATGAGATAAGGATACAGAAGGAAATAGCTTTCATATGAACAGAAACCACTTGTGGTGAAGTTACATGGTTTCATTGGATCAAAACGACGGTAGAAAGAGAGATCTATTTACCGCACTAAAGAACTGCTAGACGGGACGAGATGGATGCCGAGCAGATCGATCTTCCGTGCCCTAACTTGGCGGCGGAAGACACCTACGGCGGCGGCGGAGAGACCTGGTTCGCTGCCGGCGGGAAGACGGCGTCGAAGAAGTCGCAGCAGCTAAGCGCTTCGTCTCCGGCGTCGACTGGAGCTAGCGGAGGTGCTAGGTTGAGCGAGATGGCGACAGGTGGGAGAAGAAATTATGACAGCGAGGGTAGAGTATTTATAAGGAGAGATGGCGACGCAGTGCAATTACGCAGGTGCCCCTGGCGGTTCACATCTGAACGACACGTGGCTAGCATGCAACTTATGGAGAGTTGAGCCACGACCCCACGCACGCCCGGTTTGTCGGATGGATGTTTCGGTTTCTCCGGTTTTCAGGCAAAAAGGATAAGGCATTGAAAACATATTTAAATGTGTGTCTCTATATCTTCATCTGACAAAGACACAGTGAAGACATTCGACACGTGTCAACTGAATGCATATGAAGAGATAAAGAGAGTTTGGAGAGATAAGCATTGAGAGGGTTAGGGTCCGATCACATTCACTTAGATCCAAATAGTTTGAAGACTAGCTATAAGTGAATGTTGTAGAGGACAGGACACACACACACACACACACACACACACGCACGCACGCACGCACGCACGCACGCACGCAC
>LR738714.1:592281893-592315832 GCA_902687465.1 Secale cereale
ACACACACACACACACACAGAGAGACACACACACACATATATATATATATATATATATATATATATATATATATACACACACACACACACACACACAGCCGGTCTATTCTCATAACATTATGAGAATAATATTGTCATAACACTTACGAACTGCTTTGTTTTACTGCATTGGAAAGCTATGCGCACTGCACAGATACTGCAACAGAACCTCATGTTTGAAAAAACTGTATGTGTTGTTTTTTCGATATCTTTTTTGCTCTAGTTTTTTAACCATTTATCGGAATTATGCGTGTAATATACCGTTGAAAAGCTATGGAGTAGACGCAACTTCGCCATGTTGAACACTTTTCAAAATTCATCATAGTTTAAGAGCTGTTTCAAAAATCGTGCGGCTCACAACAAATGACAGTGAGCGTTTTTTTGCGCTTTTTTCTAAACCAATCGTCGGAATGAAACGTATGATACACTGTTACAAAGGTATCGTCGGCGCGCATCTTTTTCATATCTATTATTTTTTCTAATTCGCTACTGTTTAAGAGCAGTTTTGAATTTACTAAATCGCGGAATTGTGTTTTTCGAATTTTTTCAAATTTTTGGTACTATTTTCACTCCAGTTTTCTAACCGTTTGTCGAAACAAGACGTGTAATATACCGTTGGAAAGCTACGAACGAGGCGCAACTTTCATATGTTGAAATGTTTTTGAGATTCCTTGCGGTTTTTATTTAAATTTGAAAATCGTGCGGCTGACTATGAAGGGTAGTGGCCGTTTTTCGTAAATTTTTTACAAAACGTTGGTCGAAATGATCCAAAATGATCCAAATGATACACCGTTGGAAAGATATCGTCAAAACGCTACTTTTTCATGTAGAACACCCCCTCTAATTCGTTACGGTTTAAAAGCAGTTTTGAAATTACAAAAACGCGGAAACTCTGTTTTTCGCGACACCCAAATCAACGCGTTTCTTTTTTGCGCTTCCGAACTGCATGTTACTGTAACACACAAACCAGTTAACTGCATGTTTGAAAAAACTATACTTGTTGTTTTTTCGGTACCTTTTTTGCTCTGGTTTTTTAACCGTTTATTGGAATTATGCGTGTAATATACCGTTGAAAAGCTATGGAGTAGAAGCATCTTCGCCATGTTGAACACTTTTCGAGATTCCGCACGGTTGAAGAGCAGTTTTGAAAACGGTGAACTGCATGTTTGAAAAAATTGTACGTGTTGTTTTTTCGGTACCTTTTTTGCTCTAGTTTTTTAACCGTTTATCAGAATTATGCGTGTAATATACCGTTGAAAAGCTATGGAGTAGACGCAACTTCGCCATGTTGAACACTTTTCGAGATTCCGCACGGTTTAAGAGCAGTTTCGAAAATGGTGAACTGCATGTTTGAAAAAACTGTACGTATTGTTTTTTCGGTACCTTTTTTGCTCTAGTTTTTTAACCGTTTATCGGAATTATGCGTGTAATATACCGTTGAAAAGCTATGGAGTAGACGCAACTTCGTCATGTTGAACACTTTTCGAGATTCCACACGGTTTAAAAGCAGTTTTGAAAACGGTGAACTGCATGTTTGAAAAAACTGTACGTGTTGTTTTTTCGGTACCTTTTTTGCTCTAGTTTTTTAACCGTTTATCGGAATTATGCGTGTAATATACCGTTGAAAAGCTATGGAGTAGACACAACTTCGCCATGTTGAACACTTTTCGAGATTCTGCACGTTTTAAGAGCAGTTTGGAAAACGGTGCGACCGACGAATAATGGCAGCGAGAGTTTTTTTGCGCTTCCGAACTGCACAAGAAAACCGCACTGCATCAGGGTAGGAGCCGGCGCGACGGTGCTGGGGGAAGGAGGCGGGGCGGAAGCGCGCGGGTAGGAGGCGGGGCAGTGGTTGCTGTCCTGGGTGCGCTCCGCGCTAGAAACCTATTTAAGTGGGGGTGTTATGAGAATAAGGTTTTTGTTATGAGAATAAGGTCTTAAGGGGTGTTATGAGAATAGACCCACTATCAGAGAAACCAAATATATCAACATTGAGAAGATAAATCTCAAAGAAAAACAGTGTTTAAGACAAATCATGCAAGAAGATAATGCAGTCAAGATGCCAAATGAAAAATTTAAGAAGGTTTGGTGGTGGCGTTACCCACCGTATAGGAAGTATTAGACCAGGATAGTGCACACAATTATCATGGCGCTCCAGAGTCGAATTCCACATTAATGTATTCACACTCAGAGTGTATGTCTTCATGAATTGAAGACATACGTTACTTCGTGTGTTGCACATCTAATTCATCAAAATGCATAGGCGTTATGATGTGTGTCCAATCACATGACATTCGAGGATTCTAGGATATTTAGCTCACACCGCAGCTTGAAAAACCTTTTCTCATCCAAGGGCTTAGTGAAGATATCTGCGAGTTGCTCTTAAGTGTTGACATGTATGATTTCAATGTACTTCTGATACGTCTCCAATGCATCTACTTTTCCAAACACTTTTGCCCTTGTTTTAGACTCTAACTTGCATGATTTTAATGAAATTAACCAGGACTGACGCTGTTTTCAACAGAATTGCCATGGTGTTATTTTTGTGCAGAAATAAAAGTTCACGCAATGACCTGAAATTCAACGGAGATTTATTTTGAAATATATAAAAAATATCTGCAGTACCAAGCCAGGGGGGCCACACCCTGTCCACGAGGGTGGGGGGCGCGCCCCCTCCCTCTGGGCGTGCCCCCTGCCTCATGGGCCCCCTGTTACTCCACCGACGTATCCCTCGACTCCATATATACTCTTTCTAGGGGGGAAAATCAGGGAGGAGGAATTATCGCGTTTCACGATACGGAGACGGCGCCAAGCCCTAATCTCTCTCGGGAGGGCTGATCTGGAGTCCGTTCGGGGCTCCGAAGAGGGGAGATTGTCACCATCGTGCGTGAGTAATCCCATCGTAGGCTTGATGGACGGTGATGGGTTGGATGAGATTTACCATGTAATCGAGTTAGTTTTGTTAGGGTTTGATTCCTAGTATCCACTATGTTCTAAGATTGATGTTGCTATGACTTTGCCATGCTTAATGCTTGTCACTAGGGCTCGAGTGTCATGATTTCAGATCTGAACCTATTATGTTTTCATGAATATATGTGTGTTGTTGATCCTATCTTGCAAGTCAATAGTCACCTACTATGTGTTATGATCCGGCAACCCCAAAGTGACAACAATCGGGATCACTCCCGGTGATGACCGTAGTTTGAGGAGTTCATGTATTCACTATGTGGTAATGCTTTGGTCCGGTACTCTATTAAAAGGAGGCCTTAATATCCCTTAGTTTCCACTAGGACCCCGCTGCCACGGGAGGGTAGGACAAAAGATATCATGCAAGTTCTTTTCCATAAGCATGTATGACTATATTCGGAATACATGCCTACATTACATTGATGAACTGGAGCTAGTTCTGTGTCACCCTGGGTTATAACTTTTACATGAGGAATCACATCCGACATAATTCTCCATCACCGATCCAATGCCTACGAGCTTTTCACATATTACTTGTTGCTGATTTACTTTTCCGCTGCTACTGTTACAAAAACTACAAAAACATTACCGTTACTTCTATTGCTGTTACCACTATTTCCAAATTACCTTGTTGCAGATACTAAGTTTCCAGGTGTGGTTGAATTGACAACTCAGCTGCTAATACTTAAGAGTATTCTTTGGCTTCCCTTGTGTCAAATCAATAAATTTGGGTTGAATACTTTACCCTCGAAAACTGTTGCGATCCCCTACACTTGTGGGTTATCAAGACTATTTTCTGGAGCCGTTGCCGGGGAGGACAGCTATACTTTTAAGCCACTTGGGATTTATATCTGTTGATCACTATGAAGAATTTGAAGGAGTCAAAAACAAATTTCTTTCCCTCAACTACAAGGGGAGGTACGGAACTGCCATCTAGCTCTGCACTTGATTCACCATCTGTTATGAGTAAATTTGCGACACCTACTCCAGCTATTGAATCTGATATGTCGCATGTTCTTGATGATGCCACTTCTGCTTTGTATGATGAAACTACTTTTATGCTTGATAATATTGTGCCACTAGGTGAATTTCTAGATGAACAAATTGCTAAGGTTAGGGAGAATGCAAATATTGAGACTGATAATATTTATGAAAGTGATGATGAAGATTCTCCCCCTAGATATGAATTGCCTGTTATTCCTGAGGGTTATGTTATGGATGAAGAAACTGCTAGAGACTTCCTTGCTTGCAACGATAGATATGATCTTAAGAAATTAATAGCTAAGCTGGAAAAAAAGTCTTTGAATGCTAGAATGAAATATGACCCTGCTTTTGCTACTTCACCTATCTTTGTTACTGATAAGGATTATGATTTCTCTGTTGATCCTGAGTTAATTACTTTGGTTGAATCTGATCCTTTCCATGGCTATGAATCTGAAACTGTTGTGACACATCTTACTAAGTTGAATGATATAGCCGCCCTATTTACCAACGATGAAAAGATTCGTTATTACTATATCCTTATGCTATTTCCGTTCTCGTTAAAGGGTGATGCTAAGACATGGTTTAATTCTCTTGATCATGGTTGTGTGCGTAGTCCCCAGGATATGATTTATTACTTCTCTGCTAAATATTTTCCCTCTCATAAGAAATAAGCTGCCTTACGGGAAATATATAATTTTGTGCAAATTGAAGAAGAGAGTCTCCCACAAGCTTGGGGGAAGATTCTCCAATTACTTAATGCTTTGCCTGATGATCCTCTTCAGATGAATGAAATACTTGATGTCTTTTATAATGGACTGACCGATGCTTCCAGAGACCACCTGGATAGTTGTGCTGGTTGTGTTTTCAGGGAAAGAACAGTTGAGCAAGCTGAAATACTATTGAATAATATGTTGGCCAATGAAAATAATTGGACACTTCCTGAACCAGCCCCTAAGCCAACTCCGAAGAAAAGGGGTGTTCTATTTCTCAGTCCTGAAGATATGCAAGAGGCAAAGAAATCTATGAAAGAAAAAAGGTATTAAAGCTGAAGATGTTAAGAATTTACCAGATATTGAAGAAATACATGGTATTGATAACCCGACACAGGTAGTAAAGGTAAATTATCTTTATAGATTTGATGAAGGTGATATTCCTCGTTATAAGTCTGCTAGCCAATGCTTAGATGAGTTTGATAATTTTATTGTGAAGCAAGAAAACTTCAATGCTTATGTTGGTAGACAATTTCAACGTAATGCTTATATGATTGAACGCTTGAGTGATTATATGTATAGAGTTAAAGGTGAATTGAAACTCATTAGTAAACATGCTTCTATGATTACCACTCAAGTAGAACAACTACTTAAGGCTCAGAATGATTTGCTCAGTGAATTAAATAGTAAGAATAATGAATTTGTTGTTAGATTTGCAACTAGAGGTGGTAAAGTGACTCGGGAACCTTTGTATCCTGAGGGCCACCCTAAGAGAATTGAGCAAGATTCTCAGAGAGCCAATTTAGATGCACCTAGTTCTTCTAAGAAGAAGAAAAAGAAAAATGATAGGAATTTGCATGCTTCTAGTGAACCTGTAGCCGACACACCTGAGAATCCCAATTATATCTCTGTTTCTGATGCTGAGACACAATATGGTAATGAACATGAACCTAGTGATAATGTTAATGATGATGTTCATGATGATTTCAACCTAGCAATGATAATGATGTAGAGATTGAACCTGCTGTTGATCTTGATAACCCACAATCAAAGAATCAATGTTTTGATAAGAGAGACTTTGTTGCTATGAAGCAAGGTAAGGAAAGAGAACCATGGGTTCAGAAACCTATGCCTTTTCCTCCTAAACCATCCAAGAAAAAGGATGAGGAGGATTTTGAGCGCTTTGCTGAAATGATTAGACCTATCTTTTTGCGTATGCGTTTGACTGATATGCTTAAAACAAATCCTTATGCTAAGTATATGAAAGATATCATTACCAATAAAAGAAAGATACCTGAAGTTGAAATTTCCACCATGCTTGCCAATTACACTTTTAAGGGTGGAATACCTAAGGAACTAGGAGATCCAGGAGTACCTACTATACCTTGCTCCATTATGAGAAACTATGTTAAAACTGCTTTATGTGATCTTGGGGCCGGTGTTAGTGTTACGCCTCTCTCTCAATATCGTAGACTTGACTTGAGTAAGTTGACACCGACTGAAATATCCTTGCAAATGGCCGACAAATCAACTGCTATAACTGTCGGTATTTGTGAGGATGTTCCTGTTGTGGTTGCAAATGTTACTATTCTAACGGACTTTGTTATCCTTGATATCCCCGAGGACGATAGTATGTCTATTATCCTTGGTAGACCCTTTTTGAATACTGCAGGGGCTGTTATTTATTGCAACAAAGGCAATGTCACTTTTCCTGTCAATGGTAATGAGCATACGGTATAATTTCCGAGGAAACAACCTCAGGTCCACAGTATCAATTCTATTGAAAAAAATTCAACTATTACTATTGGAGGTTTTGAATTTCCTCTTCCTACTGTCAAGAATACATATGATATTCTTATTGTTGGGGACATACATATCCCCATTGAGGTAACCTAGTGTTATTCGAAAATTCTCCGGTTTCATGTTATTCGGAAAGAGTTTATTAACAAGACTTGATCAACCTTGTTAATGGATTCCTTTTGATGGGCATGGTATGGGTGAATCTAGATAGCACAACCTTCTGTATCCTCCTTTTACTTTCTGTTAATTAGATTAAATAAATCAAAAATAGTATTTTCTGTCTGTTTCTAGACTTAACTGAGCGATAAAAAAATACCCCAAAAATAAAAGTTCTCCAAATGCCCTGAAAATGTAATATGATTTTTTCTAGAATATTTGAGAATATTTGGCACAGAGAACATAGGAGGAGGAGCCAGCACCTGGGCACGAGGGTCCAGGGTGCGCCCACCCTCACTAGGCGCGCGCTCCTGCCTCATGGGCCCCACGTGGCCCCCTCCACTTATTCCTGCACCCACACACTCATTCTTCCTCCCAAAAAAATCACTATCCAGCTCAAGCACGAGTTCTAGCCCATCTTGCTACCATTTTCGATCTCCTTGCTCAAAGCTCCATTCACAAAACTGTTTGGGGAGATTGTTCCTTGGTATGTGACTCCTCCATTGGTCCAATTAGTTTTTGTTCTAGTGCTTTATTTATTGCAAATTTTGCTGTTGTGGTGACCTTGTTCTTGAGCTTGCATGTTAAGTTTCTTTGGTCCCAAGTAGTTCTAATGCATGATATAGTCTCTAGGCACTTGTAGGAGTTGTTGCTATCAATCTTGTTGAGTTTGGTTTACTTTTATCTTGAGTTACTAAAAATTTCAGAAATTTTCAGAGTGGGAAAATGATAAGGCGATTGTTGAGAGGCTCTTCCTGTAAAAGTTCAGAGGATAAGTAGAAGGAAGAGAATAAGAAGCCCAAATATAATCTTGCTCGCACTGCGGAGGTTTGGACGTGTGAATGGCCTTGTAATGAGTTCTTGGAAGCCGCCGGGATTTATAAAGACTTTTATTATTTGGCGGATAATGCAGGCCTCACCGACTTCCTCCACGACTAGCATGAACAGTATCTCTTGCTCACTAATATTTTCACGCAAAACTTTCATTTTCATGCTAAGAAATCACCACCTTCAGTGGAGTTTCGTTTATATGATGAGGTTAAGGAGATGTCATTCTTTGAATTTTGTGAAGTATGTAAGATACCCTTTGCTGGTAGTCTTGGAGAACCCCATCGCAAGGATGTTGAGGGGTTTATTGATACGATAGTTGTAGGGGAAACTAGGCAAGTTCCAGGGGCAAGAATTACTAGTATACATTTTCCTGTTCTACGCTACTTTGCTATATTTGCTAGTAGAAGTTTAACCGGTCGCGGGAACAGTGGGAATCTTAGTGCCCCTGATATTGTCATTTTGCACCATGCTTTGTTTCGAGACACAACTTTAAGCTTGGGTGCCATCGTTGTTGAACGATTAAGTCTAAACCACACAAAAGGTCCCGTTTTTGGAGGCATCTTTGCTTCTCGCCTTGCTGAACACTTTAGAATACCTATTAGGCATCATGAGAAGGAAGAAAAATTGCTTGCCCCTGCTTATCTAGATTATAAGAGTATGATAGCACTTGATTTTATTGTTAAAGACAAGGAGAAGTTGCTTAAGTATAAATTGAGGTTTGATGAAAAATATTGTGAGATTATTACCCTGCCTGCACCATCTCTGTTTGATATGTTTTCAGGCATATACCTCGTTTCGTCAGAGGCCTTCTACAAGTACCAGAGCCGGGCACAAGCTTTAGAGTCGGAGCCAGAGCCACCACTTGACCCTTACTAGCAGTCTGTTTATGGGTGGGATCCGGATGAGATTGCCAACCAGTGGCACCCAGAGGACACTTCTCAGTACACCGAAGAGAGTAGCTTCGATTCGTGGCCATAGACCAACTTAGGCCAAAAGTCTAAGCTTGGGGGAGTACGTGTTTCTCACCGACATTACATTCATGTTCACACACTTATTCCGGTAGTTGGTGCTCACACTCTTTCATTGTACCATCCATGCTAGTTCCAATTCTTTTCTTAGTCTTTTTCTTGTGTGTTAGAAAAACCTTAAGAAAAAAAATTAGTTGTAGTTTTTAGCTAGTTTTCTTTCCATGCCTGTAGTAGTAGTAATTAAAAGAAAACCCAAAAATATTTCTCGTTCTTCTTTTGCTTGTTGGGAGCTTTCCCGTGTAAATAGCTTCTTTTATTTTCTTTGGGGTCAAGAGCAGAAGACCATGATTGAAAATGTTTAGTTGCTCTCATATGCTTTATTGTTGATTTAACCTTGAGCCATATTACTTTGTCTTCTCTCTTGTATTAAATGCTCACAGATTCCAGCTTAGTCCAATGCACGTGCAATATTATTATTATCCACACCGTTTGGTCGTGCGAGTGAAAGGCAATAATGATGATATATGATGAATTGATTGAGATGAGAAAAGCTGATATGAACTCGACCTCTCTTGTTTTTGTAAATAAGATAGTTCATCGTTCCTGATTCAGCCTATTATGAATGAAACATGCTTGCAATGACAATTAGAGATCATAGCTGCTCATGCCATGCTTAATTAGCTAGGAGTTTATAATGGTCTATCCTGCATGCCAACATGATATTAAAATGGTTGTGATGTGCTATGATAGGGTGGTATCCTCCTTTGAACGATTCAAGTGGTCTGACTTGGCACGTGTTCACGCATGTAGTTGAAACAAAATCAACATAGCCTCCACGATATTTATGTTCATGGTGATTTATATCCTACTCATACTTGCATTCATTGTTGATTAATTTTAATGCATGTTCATGACTGTTGTCGCTCTCTAGCTGGTCGCTTCCCAGTCTCTTTCTAGCCTTCACCTGTACTAAGCGGGAATACTGTTTGTGCATCCACTTCCATAAACCCCAAAGTTATTCCATATGAGTCCACCATACCTTCCTATTTGCGGTATCTACCTGCCGTTCCAAGTAAATTTGTATGTGCCAAACTCTAAACCTTCAAATGAAATTCTGTTTTGTATGGTCGAACAGCTCATGTATCAACTAGGGCTCTCTACATCTTCCATGCTAGGTGGTTTATTCTCACGATGAGTGGACTCCGCTCATCATTCATGAGAAAATGGTTGGTAACCGGATGCCCAGTCCGATGCTCAAATCATAATAAATAAAGAAAACTCCCCCGGGACTATTGCTGGTTTGGACGGTACCAGTTGTTTTGGGCTAGCCGTGGAGTGCGCTTGTTGGTGGTTGGGGGAGTATAAACTTTACCATTCTATTTGGGAACCGCCTATAATGTGTGTAGCATGGAATATATCGAGATTCTTGGTTGTTATGTTGACAATGAGAGTATACCGCTCAAAATATTATTCATCTCTGTTTAAAAATCGAGCTCTGGCACCTCTACAAATCCATGCTTCCCTCTGCGAAGGGCCTATCTATTTACTTTTATCTTGAGTCATCATCCTCTTATTAAAGAGCACCAGTTGGAGAACACGGCTGTCATTTGCATGTATTGCTATTAATTTGCATTGAGTATGATTGTGACTGTATCTCTTTTACCATGAATTACAATGTCTAGTCAGTCCTTGATCTTTAAAGGTGCTCTGCATTTATGTTTTGTTGTCTCAGAAAGGGCTAGCGAGATACCATCTTGTTATATCATATTATGATTGTTTTGAGAAAGTGTTGTCATCCGAGATTTATTATTATTGCTCGCTACTTGATTATGCCATTGATATGAGTAGACATGAGACCTGAAAGTTATTGTGAATGTGGTTAGTTCATGATCTTTGCTGAAAACTTGAATGCTGGCTTTACATATTTACAACAACAAGAGCAAATAGAGTTTGTCAAAGTTTTTATTTATCACTTTCAGTTTATCAACTGAATTGCTTGAGGACAAGCAAAGGTTTAAGCTTGGGCGAGTTGATACGTCTCCAACGTATCTACTTTTCCAAACACTTTTGCCCTTGTTTTGGACTCTAACTTGCATGATTTGAATGGAACTAACCCGGACTGACGCTATTTTCAGCAGAATTGCCATGGTGTTATTTTTGTACAGAAATAAAAGTTCTCGGAATGACCTGAAATTCAACGGAGAATTATTTTGGAATATATAAAAAATATCAGTGGGAAGAACCAAGCCAGGGGGCCCACACCCTGTCCACGAGGGTGGGGGTGCGCCCCCTCCCCCTGGGCGTGCCCCCTGCCTCGTGGGCCCCCTATTGCTCCACCGACGTATCCCCCGACTCCATATATTCTCTTTCGGGGAGAAAAAAATCATGGAGGAAGAATTATCGCGTTTTACGATGCGGAGCCGCCGCCAAGCCCTAATCTCTCTCAGGAGGGCTGACCTGGAGTCCGTTCGGGGCTCCGGAGAGGGGAGATCGTCACCATCATCATCATCAACCTTCCTCCATCACCAATTCCATGATGCTCACCACCGTGCATGAGTAATCCCATCGTAGGCTTGCTGGACGGTGATGGGTTGGATGAGATTTAACATGTAATCGAGTTAGTTTTGTTAGGGTTTGATTCCTAGTATCCATTGTGTTCTAAGATTGATGTTGCTATGTCTTTGCCATGCTTAATGCTTGTCACTAGGGCCTGAATGCCATGCTTTAAGATATGAACCTATTTTGTTTTCATGAATATATGTGGTTCTTGATCATATCTTGCAAGTCAATAGTCACCTACTATGTGTTATGATCCAGCAACCCCAAAGTGACAACAGTCGGGACCACTCCCGGTAATGACCGTAGTTTGAGTTCATGTATTCACTATGTGTTAATGCTTTGGTCCGATACTCTATTAAAATGAGGCCTTAATATCCCTTAGTTTCCACTAGGACCTCGCTGTCACGGGAGGGTAGGACAAAAGATGGCATGCAAGTTCTTTTCCATAAGCATGTATGACTATATTTGGAATACATGCCTACATTACATTGATGAACTGGAGCTAGTTCTATGTCACCCTAGTTTATAACTTTTACATGAGGAATCACATCTGACGTAATTCTCCATCACCGATCCAATGCCTACGAGCTTTTCATATATTGCTTGTTGCTTATTTACTTTTGCGCTGCTATTGTTACAAAAACTACAAAAACATTACCGTTACTTTTATTGTTGTTACCACTATTTCCATATTACCTTGCTACTAAATTAACTTCTGCAGGTACTAAGTTTCCAGGTGTGGTTGAATTGACAACTCAGCTGCTAATACTTAAGAGTATTCTTTGGCTCCCCTTGTGTCGAATCAATAAATTTGGGTTGAATACTTTACCCTCGAAAACTGTTGCGATCCCCTACACTTGTGGGTTATCACCTTCTTCATCACATGATCCCTGAGATAGTGCTGACGAATCTCAATGTGCTTTGTCTTCGAGTGCTGAACTGGATTGTGAGCAATCATGATGGCGCTCTCATTGTCACAGAAGAGAGACACCTTCATCATGTTGATGCCACAGACCTTAAGAGTTTGCTTCATCCAGAGAAGCTGAGCGCAACAAGATCCACCAGCAATGTATTCAGCTTCAGCGATGGAGAGAGACACTGAGTTCTGCTTCTTTGAAGACCAACACGAAAGAGATCGTCCAAGAAAGTGACATGTGCATGATGGTTACTTGTGATCAACTTTGTCACCAGCATAACCAGCATCTGAGAATCCAACAAGATCAAATATAGAGCCTTTGGGATACTATAATCCTAGTGTTGGGGTGTGAGCCAAGTATCGAAGAATTCGCTTCACAGTGAGGTGATGCGATTCCTTTGGTGCCGCTTGGAATCGGGCACACATGCAAACGCTAAGCATTATATCAGGCCTAGATGCACATAAGTAGAGTAAAGAACCAATCATGGAGCGGTATACCTTTCGATCGAACTCTTTACAATTGGCATCGGAGTCCAATTGACCTTTGGTTGGCATTGGCGTCGTGTACCCTTTGCAATCTTGCATTCCAAACTTCTTCAGGCAATCTTTGAGGTATTTCTCTTGAGATATGAAGATGCCATTCTTCTGTTGACGAATTTGGAGACCAAGGAAGAACTTCAGCTCACCCATCATGGACATCTGATATTGCTCTTGCATCATGTATCCATACTCATCATTGTATCTTTTGTCAGTGCATCCGAAGATAATGTCATCCACATAGATTTGGCATATGAACAGTTCACCATCATATATCTTCGTGAAGAGTGTGGGATCCAGTGATCCAGGTTTGAAGCCTTTGCTCTTCAAGAAGTCTTTGAGTGTGTCATACCACGCATGAGGTGCTTGTTTGAGACCATATAGTGCCTTGTTGAGCTTGTAAACCATGTCAGGACGCTTTGGGTCTTCAAAGCCAAGAGGTTGTGCAACATACACTTCTTCTTCAATTTTGCCATTCAGAAAGGCACTCTTTACATCCATTTGATACAGAAATATGTTATGGTGGTTGGCATAAGCTAGCAGTATGCGAATGGCTTCAAGCCTAACCACAGGAGCAAAGGTTTCATTGAAGTCACTTCCTTCTACTTGAGTGTAACCTTGAGCAACGAGACGAGCCTTGTTTCTGAGAACTTGACCATGCTCATCTTGTTTGTTGTGATAGATTAATTTGGTGCCAATGATTTTATGCTTCCGTGGATTAGGACGCTTAACAAGCTCCCATACATTATTCAGCTCAAACTGTTGAAGCTCTTCTTGCATTGCTTGAATCCATTCAGGTTCCATAAAGGCTTCATCAACTTTCTTGGGTTCAGATATTGAAACGAATGCAGGGTGACCACATAAGTTGGCTAGTTGAGTTGCTTTTGAGCGAGTAAGTGGACCAGTTGCATTGAGGCTATCAAGAATCTTTTCAACTTGAACTTCATTAGCTACTCGAGGATAAACTGGGCGAAGACTTTGCTCATGCTGTTGATCATCGTCTTGTTCGGAATTGTCTTCAAGCTGAGCATAGTCTTCAGGATGACTGGGTGAAGAGATAATGATTTCCTCTTTAGTTTGTTCCTAGGTGGGTATTTCTCCTATACCCATTTGTTTGATAGATTCACTAGAAGAAGCTTCATCTAGCACATTTGACAGGTGCTCTCTTTGCAAGCCGTTAGTTTCATCGAACCGCACATCTAAGGTTTCAACCACTTTATAGTGAAAGAGGTTGAAGACCCGGTAGGTGTGCGAATCCTTTCTGTAACCAAGCATAAAACCTTCATGTGCTTTTGGTGCAAAATTGGAAGTGTGATGCGGATCTTTGATCCAGTACTTAGCACCAAAGACTTTGAAATAACTGACGTTTGGCTTCTTACCAGTCAGAAGTTCATATGATGTTTTCTTGAAGAACTTGCGAAGATAAACTCTGTTGATGATGTGGCATGCAGTATCAATGGCTCCAGGCCAGAACTTTTTTGGCGTCTTGTATTCATCAAGCATAGTACGTGCCATCTCAATGAGAGTCCGGTTCTTGCGCTCAACGACGCCATTCTGCTGAGGTGTGTATGGAGCGGAGAACTCATGCGTGATGCCCAATGTATAAAGATAGGTGTCGAGCCCAGTATTCTTGAACTCAGTTCCATTGTCACTTCTGATGTGCTTGATCTTGATGCCATAGTTGTTCATGGCTCAATTGGCAAATCGCCTGAAGACATCCTACACTTCAGTCTTATAGAGGAGTATATGCACCCAAGTATATCTAGAGTAGTCATCAACAATCACGAAGCCATATAAATAAGCAGTAGTAGTGAGAGTAGAGCAGTGAGTAGGGCCAAATAAGTACATGTGAAGCAGCTCAAAGGGACGAGATGTGGTCATGATTGTCTTCGAGGGATGCTTGGCCATAGTCATCTTTCCAGCTTCACAAGCCCCATACAGATGATCTTTCTTGAGCTTGACACCCTCGATGCCAATGACGTGCTTCTTCTTGGCGAGAGTATGCAGGTTCCTCATGCCTGCATGACCCAGTCTTGGGTGCCAAAGCCAGCACTCTGAAGCTTTTGATAGAAGACAAACGACGAGATGTGGTCCTGCAGAGAAATCTATCATATACAGACCACCTTTTCGATGTCCTTCGAGGACTAGAGACTTGTCAGATTCCATAAGTACAAGGCGACGATATTGTCCAAATATCACAATCATGTTTAGATCACAAAGCATAGAGACTGACATTAAGTTGTATCCAAGGGATTCAACAAGCATCCCTTTTATCCATGTGTTGATCCTTTGAGATAGCAACCTTGCCAAGTCCCAATACCTTGCTCTTACCAGTATCTGCGAATGTGATGTGGCTTTTGGGAGAGGGACATAGAGTTGAGTCCATGAGAAGACATCGATCACCAGTCATGTGGTTGGTGCATCCACTGTCAATTATCCATTCAGTGGCTTCCGAAGCAGTACCCTACAGATCAGTTAGCGGCTTAGTCAACACAAAGAGAAGTGTGAATCATAAACATTTAATGAACAAGCATTCTATCAAAGTTAAGATCCTTTTTAGGCATGGTAGGAAGTTTGTCAAGAAACCATGGGACGAAATACATGGTTAGACCATGTAAGTGCATCTAGTGCCCCTAGTTGGTTTTGGAGTATTGACGACAAACGTGGTTGAGGGACTAACGTGTTTGTGAGAATTGCAGGATAACACAGGTAATAGTCCCTCACCGATTCGGTTTAACTTCCAGAGATGACCCCTAAAAATGTGTGAAGACATTCAAGACAGTGGTGGCACATGAAGACATTAACGAGAAGATAATGACCTATAAAGACATTCATTGAAGACTATAGAATGCGAAGACATAGTTTCTTTCGTAGTTATTTTTATTCTTTCTTGAGTCATAGGTACCACAGTACTGTTAAGTGGGGTCCAAGTGAACATAGTCAAATGACTGAAGTGATGCTCAACCAAAACACCTATGTCTTTGAGCGAAGACAAATGCGAGCAAATCTTATCAAGAGCGGGATAAGTCAGCTTTACTTGGAGCTCAAGCAAAGTTGCCGTGTGTGTTTATAATCCAACCGTTGTGTCGGTGTATTTGGATTGACACCTATGGGATCACAAGAATCCCTACTATGGTTGCGGGGCGCAGGGTTGAGAGAAGATCGGATCTAATAGTCAGGACACGGTTCCTTTACCCAGGTTCGGGCCGCAAAGATGCATAAAACCCTACTCCTGCTTTGGTGGATTATATGTTGGTGTTCTTCAGGTAGTGAGGAGCTCCAAGAGAGTCGTGAGTAGTTCTAAAAAGCCGAATCCTTCTCCTGGTCGGCTCGGGCCTCCTTTTATAGGAAAAAGGGGTTGCCACAGTGGCACACAGGAGGTGGAAAGGATACAGTGATGCGAGGTTATCCCTCGCATTATAGGACAAGGTGCATTTAATGCGCCCAGCTTAGGTGTCCTTGCTTTAATGGGGACGGGGGGAGACGTCCGTCTTGTCCGTCGCCGCCCCTCCTCGTGTTGACACGCGCCCTGGCCAGCAGTGACTGAGGCGCCATGTAGGCAGACAGGCAGCTGAGGTGGCGCAACGGCGGGTCTCCATGAAGATTTGTGGGTTGCCACGCAGGAGCCCGTCCAGCTGGTCGGGTCGGCAGCTGTGTGGGTCGGTGGAAACCCAGTTGGTGTGGGCCTGATAGTGGCCCTACGGGTGTCCTTGGCAAGGGCCTTGCCGGGGCTCCGTCAAGGGTCCTGCCGTGGTGCCTGCTGTCATCCCCGACAAGGTGCTTGCCGGGGGCCTTGTGGTTCTCCTTGGCTGGAATCCCGCCAAGGGTTGTCTTCTTAACTTGTATCTGATCTTGAATGTCTTCACAAAGATCTGCATGCCGCCACGGGGATATCTCCCGAATCCTCGCCCCATGGGGGTGGTGGACTCAAGGGTGATTCGCTCCATAGGCGCGGGGCGAGCTGCCGCGGCAACGGTCTTGCCGGGGCTGCCAGCGCTGGCCCCGGCAAGGATCTTGCCGGGGAGAGCCGCTTTGTCCCTTTGCTCTTTGTGGTCTTGTTCTTGGCGTCGCTCCAGTCTCCATCGAGCTTCGGTCTTGCCCCGGCTCGCCTCCCTCGCCATGCTTGGTGTGGTGGTGACCGTGGCTCAGACTGCCCGTGCACAGTCATAGGGGTACAAAAAGTGTACCCCTCTTTTTGTACACCGACAGGAGCCCCCGGGCCTGGGCCACACATAGGCGCGACACGTTTGTTGGGCCAGGCCCAGAACGGTGCGCGGGCAGGCGGGGCGGTTTCTGTAGGCATGTGTCACGTCGCAGTAAATGCGAAAGGAGGCGGCCCGCGCCTTCCCCATAAACGGGGGGAGGTGTGGGGGCGCGGCCCGCTTACTGGATGGGGCCGAGGCGCGGTCTTCTAGGCATCCACTCCCCATGATCACGGGGTGGGGAGAGGTCGCCTCACCCGTCCCTTCGGTCCAGCACGTTCGCCACTTGCCTCTCATGCGTTCGAAGTGGCAAGCGGTGGAGGCGGGAAACCGAGCCGTCGCTGGTTGGGGCGGCGGGTCGGTCCCGGCCCCCCTTGCCTTTTGCGTCTTGATTGGCCGAGCGGTGCGGTCGAGCTCCAGCCCCGCCCCTTTATAAAGGGCGGAGGGGAGGGACGGCGCCTCGCACTCCTCCATCTTCTTTCTCCTTCAACTTCTGCTCCTCTCTTCTGTCCGCCATGAAGAGAGAAAATCCCGGTTCCTCAACGGTGGCGGCGAGGGTCGCCGCTCGACAACGCGTCCCCCCTTCTCCTGCACCCGCAGTGGCTGAACTAGCCACGAGGGGAAGAGGGAGGGGGCGGGGCCGTGGGCGAGGCCGGGGTGCTCGGGGAAGAGGAGGACGGGGCGGCCCGCCGGCCTCGCCCCCGCCAGCAGCTCCTCCTCCAATGGAAGGTCATATTGGAGACGACCCTTGTGAGTTCTTCATTAGGATGCGGGGGTCGCCGCACCATTACCTTTGTCTCCCAACTCCATTTGCACAGGAGATGGAGATGAATCCGCCGGAGTCGCTGCGGCTGCACATGAGGGGTTGTGGGATCAGTGGCACGCGAACCCGCATCGACTTCCCTGCCCCTCATGTGATGTATCTTCGCCAAGGATGGAAGAGGTTCGCTCGCATCCACAGTCTGACGGATGGGCTCACCCTCCACTTCAAGTTGATGGAGGACGGCCACATCTCCGTCAATGTCTTCGGGCACCTCGGAACTCACGCGAGGTGCTGCATGGAGAGCTCCTCCGATGACGAAGACTCCTCCTCGAACGAGGGTGGCGAGGAGGACAACAGCAACGACGACGAGGGCGATGGACGGCAGGATGACGGGTCCGACTAGGTGTCGGGCGCCGCTCCTGGTGGCACCGGCGACCCCATCATCCGCGTCGCCGGCTCCTTGAACTTCTCGGGGCCGTCTCCTTGGTGGCTGGCGTAGGGAGGCTGCGGAAGAGGAAGAGGAAGAAGGCGGGCGGCAAGGTCGTCATGTCGGAGTACGCGGGCATCGACGCCTTCGATGCGTACTGACGTCCTACCGCCTCGTCTTCGAGCTCTGCCTCCGGCGCCGTCATCACCGTCCAGCCCTGGGGAGGCCGCCGAGATGCCTTCTCGGTGTCTTCTGCCACCCGTAGCTCGCCTAGGCGCCCCTTTTGCCCTTCTCGCCCCCTTGACCTACCTCCTGAGGACAGGGACAAGAAAGGCATTACTGGCATCTTATCTCTTTTTATTCTGTAAGCCTTCGGGCATCTGTTAAGTTTAAAACTTGTAATCCCCTTATTCATGTTTTTCATTCCCTATGGGATATACCTGAATGGAATGTTTTTAATAAAAAGGGAATGTTTGCCGGGTCATTTGTTTGTAGGTAAAAACCCACAATAGGGAATAAATCCCTGATATCCTTAATATAAACATTTTCTCGCCCCGCAACAGGCCCTGCCATTTCCCTACTTCGCTCGACCTTTCTCACACCCGTGGCGGAGGCAGGGATGAAGCGGGCTCAGGCAACTCGTTTTATCCTTCTGCTGCCGCGACTACGACCAAACCTAGTCCCAGGAACGAGCCCTAGGGCCTAGAGTTATGGGAGCACGGTAGCTTAAGGAAAAGAACGAGGTTTCACATACCTCAGTCCATAATGGAATGCATGATAAGGGATAAAGGACTTATCTGAAGCTGCAGCCCCCGGCAACCCTGGTCTACCATGGGCGAATTCTTGCCCTTGCAGCCTCCGGCAACACTGGCTTGCCGGGGCCTAGGCACTGGTCTGTTCTTCTTTCCTTCCTCCAAGTGGCATTGGTAAGGATGTCTGCGCGTCCTGTGAACCAAAGAAGATAAAGGAAAGACAAAGACTCGACCTCTAAGATAGGGGTTAGCCGCTGCTAAGCACTATCAACCATAACCAAGGACGAGACTCGACTCAGCATGCATGCTATAACTTAGGGCGCCAGCGCTTCATTTATTTATGCTCAGGGTCTGCGCCTGGCTTTGTACAAAGGGTTACATGCCTTGCTGGCAAGGCTCGTACAAAAGGGTGGCTTGCCGGGGGGCCCGGTAAGCCGCGCCTTATGGGTAAAACTTGCGAACATGCTCGATGTTCCAGGAATTACTCACCGGAACGGCATCCTCGGTCTCCAGGCGGACAGCGCCAGGCCTGGTGACTCGTATTTCCCGATAAAGGCCTTCCCAGTTTGGCGTCAACTTGTTCGTATTCCTGGCCAATTGAACGCGCTGGAGAACAAGGTCGCCTTCCTCAAAGCTTCGGGCACGGACCTTGCGACTATGGTAGCGGCACAAGGCTTGCTGGTAGCGCGCTGCTCTCATAGCCGCCCAAAGACGATCTTCCTCAAGGAGCATTGCGTCGACTTGTCGCAATTGCTCTTGCTCAAGCTCATCATAAGCGAGCACTCGAGGTGACCCGTATATGAGTTCCGTGGGGAGAACTGCTTCTGCCCTGTATATCAGGGCAAAGGGCGTCTGGCCGGTGGCTCGATTTGGTGTCGTCCTGATCGACCAAAGAACCGCCGGCAATTCATCAATCCACCGCCTCCCGCTCTTGTGCATCTTGTCAAAGATCTTTGTCCTTAGTCCTCGCAGCACTTCAGCATTTGCCCTCTCAGCTTGACCATTGCTTCGGGGGTGAGCAACGGAAGCGAAACAGACCTTGCTGCCGAGGTCTTGGGTATATTGCATGAAGGTGCGGCTTGTAAACTGTGTGCCGTTGTCGGTGATGATCCTGTTGGGTAGACCTAAACGGCACACTAGTCCCTTGAAGAACTTGACGGTTGACTGAGCTGTGACCTTCCTTACTGCCTCCACCTCTGGCCACTTTGTGAACTTGTCGATTGCAACGTACAAGTACTCAAAGCCCCCGACGGCGCGGGGGAAAGGGCCCAGTATGTCGAGCCCCCAGACCGAGTAGGGCCAGGAGAGAGGAATGGTTTGAAGGGCTTGAGCTGGTTGATGAAGTTTCTTTGAATGGAATTGGCACGCTTCACACCTGGTGACCAGCGCCGCCGCATCCTGGAGGGCAGTGGGCCATAATAAGCCTTGCCGGAATGCCTTGCCGGCAAGGGCCCTCGACCCTATGTGGGATCCACATATGCCTCCATGTATCTCTGCCAACAACTCCAGTCCTTCCTCTCGAGGGATGCACTTCAATTTCACACCGTTCGGTCTCCTTCTTTATAGGACGTCATCGACGAACTGGTACATGGCAGACCGACGGGCTACTTTCTCTGCTTCTCCCTGCTCCTCAGGAAGTTCCCCAGTCTGAAGGAATCGGACGGTATGCTGCGCCCACGCTGGAGCCTGGGGCTCGACGGCGAGGACTAAAGGCATTTCCTCCGCCAAGGGAGTGGCCATCTCGACGGCAAAAGCTTGACGCTCCGCTGGAGTTAGCCCTCCGGTGGCGGGCTCAGTGTCCCTGGCAACATCCTTGCCGGCGGCTCCGGGGAGCTCGATGGGAAAGTACTTGCCGGGCCCTAACTTCCTCCTCTTGTTCTGCTCTGTTGATGGATCAACGGATGGCTGAGAAAGCTGAAGCATAAAGGTACCTGGTTCCACAGGTAGCTTGAGGGCAGCGCGCTTTGATAGGTAATCGGCGATGTCGTTCTCCGCTCGGGGAACGTGCTCCGCCTGTATACCGTCAAAGCGTTCTTCCAACTTTCTCACCTTCATCAACGGGCTCTAGTAATCCTTGTTGACTTGTTTGACGACAAGTTGCGAGTCGCCCCTGACAATGAGCTTCTTGATTTCGAGGTTCGCCGCGATCCTAAGACCAGCAAGCAGCCCCTCGTACTCGGTAGTGTTGTTCGTTGATACCTCCCTAGGGAAGTGCATCTGGACCATGTACTTGAGGTGCTCTCCAGTGGGCGCGACCAGCAGTACGCCAGCCCCGACGCCCTGTAAGGAGAAAGCCCCATCAAAGTACATGATCCAGTTGCAACTCGCCTCTTTGCCGGGGAGAGCAGTTTCCTGGACTTCTTCATCAGGCGTTGCGGTCCATTCTGCGACGAACTCTGCCAGGACTCGGCTCTGAATTGTCGAGGTACTTTCAAACTTGAGGCCAAAGCTGGACAGCTCCAGTGCCCACTCTACAATCCTTCCCGTCGTGTCTGGATTGTGCAATATCTGTTGCAGAGGAAGCCGAGTGACGACAGTGATCTCGTGCGCCTGGAAGTAGTGACGCAGCTTCCTCGAGGCCATAAGAAGGCCGAAGAGCAATTTTTGCACACCGGAGTACCTTGATCTAGCCCCCTGCAAGAGGGAGCTAACAAAGTAGACCGGGTGCTGCATCATCTTCTTTTTCGGCTGCACTCCAACCGACTGTGTCGCTTCTGCACCAGTGGCACCAGGCTCTGTTGCTGCTATCACCTCATCATCAATTTCTCTCTACGCCACTAGTGCGGCGCTGACCACCTGGTTTGTTGCTGCTAAGTATAGCAGCAACAGTTCTTGTGGTCTAGGCGCAACCAGTATTGGCGTGGAGGAAAGATACCTCTTCAGATCTAGTAATGCTGCCTCAGCTTCCGGCGTCCACTCCATTGGGCCCGCCTTTTTCAAGAACTTGAAAAAGGGGAGGGCGCGCTCGGCAGACTTGGAAATGAATCTGCTCATGGTGGCAACGCAGCCAGCAAGCCGACACACATCCTTCACCCGTTTGGGTGCTTCAATCTGCTCTATAGCTTTGATCTTGTCCGGATTGGCTTCTATCCCACGCTGCGACACAAAGAACCCGAGAAGCTTGCCAGACAGAACGCCGAAGACGCACTTCTCAGGGTTCAGCTTGAGGTTGATCTTGCGCAGATTCACAGATGTTTCTTGTAAATCCGGTACAAGGGTTGCCTTGTTCTTGGTTTTGACCACTATATCATCCATATAAGCCTCTATATTTCTATGGAGCTGGGGTTCAAAACCAATCTGGACTGCCCTTGCAAACGTCGAGCCAGCACTCTTCAACCCGAAAGGCATTCGTACGAAACAATACGTACCACATGGGGTGATGAATGATGTCTTCTCTTTGTCTTCTCTTGCCATGAAGATCTGGTGGTAGCCGGAGTAGGCATCGAGGAATGACAGCAGGTCACACCCTGCCGTGGAGTTAACAATCTGGTCTATGCGCGGCAACGGGAAGGGGTCCTTGGGACAAGCTTTATTGATATCCGTGTAATCAATACACAGCCTCCACTTCCCATTTTCCTTGCGCACAACCACTGGATTGGCCAACCACGTTGGGTGGAGCACTCCTCTCATCAAACCCACAGCTTCCAGTTTCCGGATCTCCTCGGTGATGAACTCTTGCCGTTCCAAAGCTTGCTTCCTGACCTTCTGCTTGACAGGCCGCGCATGAGGACAGGCAGCAAGGTGGTGCTCAATCACCTCCCTGGGAACGCCGGGGATGTCGAATGCTTGCCAGCCAAACACGTCGACATTCGCCCGCAGGAAGGTGACGAGCGCGTCTTCCTATTTTTTGTCAAGGGCGGAGCTTATGGTAAAAGCCCCTCCCATGCCGTCCTCCTTGACAGAAACCTTCTTGGTTCCTGGCGGCGTGGCCCTGGATCTCTTGTTTCTGCCGGTGGAGCCCTCTGGCACGTCCTCGACGGGAGCGCGACACTCCGAAGAGGTGCTCTTGGCGGAGTGGGTGTCTGAGGCCTCGCCGGTCTTCTTCTTTCTGGCGGAGCTCTCAGGCACGTCCTCGACGGGAGCACAGCACTTCGAAGAGGTGCGCTTGCCGGAGTGGGCGCCCGAGGTCTCGCCGGTCTTCTTCTTCTTCCCACCCGGGGCTCTAGTGGCAGGAGCAAGTGCCCCCGTAGCGGCAGTTGCTGCAACTGCTTGCTGGTACAATTTGTCGGCGCAAATTAGCGCATCTTTCTTATCGGAGGGGATGGTTATGATCGTCACGGGCCCTGGCATCTTCAGGGTGTTGTAGGCATAGTGTGATGCTGCCATGAACTTGGCCAGTGTTGGGCGGCCAAGGATCCCGTTGTAAGGCAGGGGGATCTTGGCAACAACGAACACGATCCTCTCTGTCTTGTAGTTCAGATCACTTCCAAAAGTCACGGGCAGCTTGACTTTCCCCTTCGGTCGACTCCTCCCTGGGCTGACCCCCTGAAACGTGCCCGTCTCCTCGAGGTCTCCATCAGGAACTTGCAGCTTCTCGATCACGGTGGGCAAAAGTAGGTTTGGACTGGCCCCACCATCGACTAGCATCTTCGTCACCTTGAGGTTGCATATTGTCGGTGAAACCAACAATGGCAAGCACCCGACCGCAGTAGTGCGGTCGGGGTGATCCTCGGCGTCAAAGAGGATAGGTGTGCTGGACCATTTCAGCGGCTTTTGGGCACCGGATGATGGCTCTGCCGCAAGAATCTCACGCGCCCACTGTTTAAGCTGGCGGTGAGAACCATGCAGCGAGGCGCCACCATCGACGCACATGGCGTCCGTAGCCTTCTGAAACTCTTGGCCGCCGGACTCGTCGTGCTCTTCGTGATTGTCGTCTTCAGATCTTTTTTCACGGCCCCGGGCGGGCCTTTCCTGCTGTTTCTCCTTGCCGCGACGGCCTGCTTGGCCGTCACGCTTCTTGTTGGACCCCTCAGCGCCGTCTTGGCCCTTCTCCTTGTCTCTCCTCTCGTATTCAGCCCTTTGCTTTTCAGCAAGGAGCTCAACCTGGTGGCAGTCTTGGAGATCATGGCCTTTGGTGCGATGGATTTTGCAGTATCGCTTACCGGAGTTTCCTGGCTTCTCGCCAGCCGCCAAGGCCCGGCAGGCGACACACCCGGCAATTTCCTTGCCAGGGTCACCCGCCTTGCTTTTCTTGGCGGAGCCGGCGTCATCAGATCCCTCGACGGCAAGCACGACCTTCCCCTTGCGCTTCCTGTTACGGTTCCGGCCCTTCTTCGCTGGAGCGGCAGCATCCTCGTCTGTGGAGTCGGTTTCCGCACCGGCGCTTTCGCCGGGGTACTTCCTTCCCTCTTCAGCCCGGGCACATCTGTCGGCAAGAACGTAGAGTTCCGCCACATCCTTCACCTTAGTCATCGCCAGTTCTTCGCGCATCTTGCGGTTGCGCATGTTCTGGTGGAACGCGCTGATGATGGCGACAGGGTGAACATCGGGGATATTGTACTATACCTGGCTGAATCTCTGTATGTACTTGCGCAGAGTCTCGCCTTCCTTCTGGGGTATGACATGCAGGTCACTTGCTTGGCCATGGGCTTGGTGGCCTCCGGTAAAGGCGCTAACAAACTCATGGCACAAGTCGGACCAGGAGGAAATAGAGTCTACTGGCAAGTGCATCAATCACGACATGGCGTTAGGTTTAAGAGCCAACGGAAAGTAATTCGCAAGCACCTTATCGTCGCGGGCCCCGGCAGCTTGCATCGCGATGGTGTAGATGCTGAGGAACTCCGACGGGTGGGTCTTGCCATTGTACTTCTCGCCAACGTCAGGTTTAAATGTGCGGTGAGAGGGCCACTGGAATTGCCGTAGCTCACGGGTAAAAGCTGGACAGCCTACCTCGTAAGGTAGACCCCCAGGGCTCTCCGGTGCCGGGCGGTCTGCAGCAGGCCCTGCTCGCCTGTCTGACTGGTGGCACGTTCCGCGCCGGTGCTCGATGGTGGTTCGAGCGTCTTCATGAGCTCGCTCTTGAAGAACTTGACGCTGGTCGCCGCGGGTTCGTGGGTCGGACGACGCTATGGAGATAGCGTCGCCCACGACGTCTCAACGAGTAACGAGTCGACGCACGCGGCACCGAGCGAGGAGGAGACGAATGCACCATAGCCACGGGACTGCCGGCCCTCCCGCCGCCGGTGCGTGGGACTCCATCGGAGCGTCGACCTGGGAGCTCCACTGGATTTAGGTCATCCTTGTTGGCGACTGCGACAAGGCTTCAGATGGTGGCTCTCCATTCGTCGAGTTTCCCCGTAACGGGAGGAAAGTCGAGGAGCAACTACGCGCGCGCCAAAGCTTCGGCTGGTGTCAACGGTAGCGAAACCTGCATGGATCGTGACGCGCCTCGACCCCTGACCGTGTCTGGGGGAGCTCCATCATGATCCCGCGGTCGCCTATCATCTCCACCAGTGCTTCGGCGGGCGGGCAGGTCTTCTACGTCCCGGGAGTGGCGCTCGGGGCTCTTCCCATGGCGACGCCCGGGACCTTCAGGGTGACGACGCCGTTCATCGCGCGCTGCTTGAGAAGAGCGCGTAGTTGGTGCCGGCGTGGGAGTTCTGGAGATCCTTGCGTCGCCTTCGGGTGATGCGGCAGCGACCTTGGAAAGTTCCGCGCCACCCGCGGAGGGCCGGGTTCCATCTCTGGAACCGGCGGTGTGTGGCCTGTTACCAGGTGCACAAGCATCGCCACCTCCCAAACTCCGGCTGCTGGGGCGGCGTTGGAGTTCACGAGCAGCGCCCCGGGTCCTTTCCGCGACCGGTACGCTGCTCGCCCGTGTCGGGACGGGCTGTCCGGCCTCCGACTGGCCAACTGCCACCGTCGTCTTCTTCTTGGGTGCCATGACGATGAAGAGGCATCGAACTGACTGCCACAGCCGATTCTCACAACTGCGCCCCGACCTGGCGCGCCAAAGATGTCAGTGTATTTGGATCGACACCTATGGGTTCACAAGAATCCCTACTATGGTTGCGAGGCGCGGGGTTAAGAGAAGAGCGGATCTAACAGTCAGGACATGGTTCCTTTACCCAGGTTCGGGCCGCAAAGATGCGTAAAACCCTACTCCTGCTTTGGGGGATTATATGTTGGTGTTCTTCAGCTAGTGAGGAGCTCCAAGAGAGTCGTGAGGAGTTCTAAAAAGCTGAATCCTTCTCCTGGTCGCCTCGGGCCTCCTTTTCTAGGAAAAAGGGGTTGCCACAGTGGCACACGGGAGGTGGAAAGGGTACAGTGATGCGAGGTTATCCCTCGCATTAAAGGACAAGGTGCATTTAATGCGCCCAGCTTAGGTGTCCTTGCTTTATCGGGGACGGGGGGAGACGTCCGTCTTGTCCGTCGCCGCCCCTCCTCGTGTTGACACGCGCCCTGGCCAGCAGTGCCTGAGGCGCCATGTAGGCAGACAGGCAGCTGAGGTGGCGCAACGGCATGTCTCCATGAAGATTTGTGGGTTGCCACGCAGGAGCCCGTCCAGCTGGTCGGGTCGGCAGCTGCGTGGGTCGGTGGAAACCCAGTTGGTGTGGGCCGGATGGTGGCCCTGTGGGTGTCCTTGGCAAGGGCCTTGCCGGGGCTCCGGCAAGGGTCCTGCCGTGGTGCCTGTTGTCATCCCCGGCAAGGTGCTTGCCGGGGGCCTTGTGGTTCTCCTTGGCTGGAATCCCGCCAAGGGTTGTCTTCTTAACTTGTATCTGATCTTGAATGTCTTCACAAAGATCTGCATGCCGCCACGGGGATATCTCCCGAATCCTCGCCCCATGGGGGTGGTGGACTTAAGGGTGACTTGCTCCGTAGGCGAGGGCCGAGCTGCCGCAGCAAGGGTCTTGCCGGGGCTGCCAGCGCTGGCCCCGGCAAGGATCTTGCCGGGTAGAGCCGCTTCGTCCCTTTGCTCTTTGTGGTCTTGTTATTGGCGTCGTTCCAGTCTCCATCGAGCTTCGGTCTTGCCCCAGCTCGCCTCCCTTGCCATGCTTGGTGTGGTGGTGCTCGTGGCTCAGACTGCCCGTGCACAGTCATAGGGGTACAAAAAGTGTACCCCTCTTTTTGTACACCGACACCTTGGACACGTGTTAGTTCCTTAGTGACCAAGGGTCATTTCGGACATATCATGTCGGGTTGCCTCATGGCTATAAATAGCCCACCCCCTACACCATAAATTGGTGGTTGCTCAGAGTTAGTGCATGACTTTTGTCGTTTGAGAGCAACCCACCTCCGAAGCCTTTGAGAGAAAAGATCCTTGCGAGGACAAAGCCAAAAACACCCAGATCCAAAGAGTGTTAGGCATCACTGAAGTCTTTCTCTCTGTGTGACCTGAAGACTTGTTACACTTGAGGACTGTGTATCCTCCAGCCGGTTAGGCGTCACATTTTGAGCGTCCAAGAGTGATTGTGGATCGCCGGTGAACGAAGTCTGTGAAGGTTCGGAAGTCTACCTTGAAGACTTACCAGAGTGATTGGGCGGGGACTGGGTGTCCTTAGCTCAAGTGGAATAGGTGAAGACACGGTCTTCAGAGTTCAATCTCAGCCTCCCTAACCAGATGTACAGTTGTCACAGCAACTGGAACTGGTCTACCAAATCCCCTGCGTCTGCAAGCTATTGGTTCTATCTTCCATCTCATTTACATTCCAGTCTGTCTTTGTGAAGTCATTGCTTGTTTGTCTGATCAGTTTGAGTTCACTGTGTGAAGACTGACCCCTGTTTAGCTTCGTTTATATCTTCCATATCGATCTGTGTTATCTAGCTATCAATAGTCTTCGCTTTATCTTCATAATGCTTACTTGACTATTGTGTGCCTGGAAAAGTTTATCATTCGCTGCGTATCATATAGGTTCATTTCATCTGTGTGTCTTCAAAAGATTCGCGTTTTGAAAACTTTCGTAAAAATTGCCTTTTCACCCCCCTCAAGTCGATAACTTGCACTTTCAATTGGTATCAGAGCAAGGTGCTCCTTTGTCCTGTGTGATTCGATTTAACCACCTAGAGTTTTAGTTATGTCGACTACAGGGATAATCAAAGTCTCTGCTGCGTGTCCGGTCTTTGATGGGACAGATTACCCCTACTGGATGAATAAGATGCGCATGCATCTTGAAGCTATCGACAACAACCCTCGGTATGTCATCAAGACTGGTGTTCCCAAGGCTGGTGAAGGCGTCATTGCAGCTGACGTCAAGAAATTTGCTCAACTGGACTCAACCGCCAAGAACATCATCTGTGGTCATCTGACCAAAGGACAGTATGGACGTGTGAGTGCCCTGGAGTCAGCTAAGCAAGTGTGGGACTGGCTATCCAATGTCAATGAAGGCGTCTCGACACAGAGAGACTCAAGGATTGACGTTCTTCGCAATCTGTTCAATTGCTTCAAGATAAATGACAATGATAATGTCCAGCTTACATTCGATCGCCTCACTGATATCACCAATGAGCTTCATGATCTTGCCGCCACTGAAATCACCAAGCATGAAGTTGTGAAGAAGCTATTGAGATCGCTTGACAGTTCATTTGACACCTTGGCATTGATGATTCAAGAACGTCCCGACTTCAAACGTCTTGATCCGTCTGACATACTTCAGAGGCTCAACACACATGAGTTCCAGCTATTTGAGAAGGGAGATATCTATGGCCCCAACTATGGTCGATCCAGATCCTTGAAGGCTAAAGCTGTGTCCTCGTTTGAAGAAGACTCTGACAGCTGCTCTGACGATCCTGAAGACATTGGCAGAGAACTAGCGATGCTTGTGAATAAGTTTCAATGGTTCTCAAGGAAGAAAAACTTAGAAAAGTCTTCAAGATCCAGCTCAAGAAACGATGAGGCGTCCTCTCGTGACTACAAGAAGAGAACATGCCACAAGTGCAAAAAGCTTGGCCACTACATAACTGAATGTCCTCAGTGGGACAATGAATCCAAGAAAAAGAAGAAGAGCAAGGACTATGACTCTGGCGACAAAAAGAAGAGGAAATCCTCAAAGTCCTCTTCCAAGTCTTCATCAAAGTCTTCATCTTACAAGAAGAGCTCATCTGGCAAAGCTCGTGCATTTATTGGGAAGGAAATGGATTCAGAGGAGGAGTCTGCTTCTGAGGAGGCAGAGGTGGAATCTCAGGAGGAATCTGATTCTGGCGTGGCTAGCCAAGCACTAGCCTCAGCATTTGTCGCCAAGTCCATCTTCAACACTGACAACAATGGTCACTCCATCGGTGCCAAAGCAAATGATGAGGACGACTCTTCACCTACCTACTGCTTCATGGCATGCGGTGCAAAGGTAAACTCACGCGACGCCTACTTTCGGACCTCTAGTGAAGATGACTCTGAACGTGAATCCAAACCCACCTATAAAACTATTGCTAAAATTGCAATTGAACAACAAAATGCTATGGAACATATTCAAAAGTTGCTAGACACGAGTGATGATCTATTGGATGCGGAAATGAATCAAACTCAGTCCTTAATTGAAGACATAAAAAATCTTCACGTAAGGTATACTAAACTTGAAAGTCGTCATGAAACTCTCTCAGCTACTCATGAGAAGCTTTCCTATGATTATCTTCAAAGGTAGCAAGACCTTGAGAAACTTAGAGTGTCTCATGATGATCTTCAAAAGGAGAACGATTCACTACTCGCCCAACAGATTAGTTCCACTCAGGAAGACTTTGTGCCACCTTGTCTAAAATGTCTTGAGCGTGACAATGTTGTTTCTGTTGCTGAATGCTCTACTACTTCTAAAATTGATATATCCTCAACTGTTGACATGGTAACTAACCCCTCTGCTGAGGAAACCACTGCTATTGCTGATGAGAATGCTAGGTTGAATACATTGCTTGAAACAGGCGTGTACAAAAGCCTGAAAGGGCATCAGACACTATGCGATGTTCTCAAGAAACAGATTCTGAACCGAAACCCTAGGAAAGAGGGTGTTGGGTTCGATGGGAAAATGAATGTTGATGGTTCTTACTGGAAGCCTGAGCAGTATCCCAAAACCACATGGGCTGCTGCAAAGGGTCCACCAGTAGATCCATCTACTTTATCTGGCTTCACTTGTGCTAACCCGATTATCATTGATGAATCCTTTGATGCAAACTATAAACTGTTTAAGAATCAGAACGGTGAAGTGTTTGCCAGGTATATTGGTACTAACTGCAGGAATGGGCCACCTATGAAGAAGATCTGGGTGCCCAAAAGTTGTCTTGAGAATCTTCTAGTGAATGTCATCATGACGCCACCTGGGAAGAAGACAAACCCCAGACCAAAGGCTTCATATGGTCCAAAGGCTTCATACAGACAGAGGACTCAAAAGAGTCACCCTAACGCCATGTTTTGCAGGGAAATCATACTCAGGCCTATGAATATGAGTGTGTTTCCTCAAATCTCTATGTTCATAAAACTAAGAACTTCTCTGCTTATTCATATGAGTATTATTCACCTCCTGCAAGGCTATTTGCCAGGGCTCCTAAGCCAAAATTCTCAGATGCTGCACTTAGACTTATTGCTTCTAAGCCACCCCTAAAGATGTTGGTGGTTAAGAAGAATTAACTTCTCTTGCAGGGAAGGGTCTCCAGCCGAAAAATCATTTTCTCACGACAATGCTCGGGACCTTAAACATCTCGTGGGACGCAAGATAAAATATCCAAATGGTCTAACCATGTATTTTGTCCCATGGTTTCCTGAGAAGCTTCCTATCTTGGCTAACAAGGACCTATAATTTAAAAGCATGCTTGTTCGTCAAATGTTTATGCTTCACACATCTCTTTGTGAAGACTATGCTGCTAACTGATCTATAGGGTACTGCTTCGGAAGCCACTGAATGGATAATTGACAATGGATGTACCAACCACATGACTGGTGATTGACGTCTTCTCATGGACTCAACTCTAGGTCCTTCTCCCAAAATTCACATCACATTTGCTGACACTGGTAAAAAGCAAGGTACTGGGACTTGGCAGAGTTGCTATCTCAAAGAATCAACACATGGACAAAGTAATGCTTGTTGAATCCCTTGGATACAACTTAATGTCAGTCTCCATGCTATGTGATCTAAACATGATTGTGATATTTGGAAAATATCGTTGCCTTGTGATTATGGAATCCGACAAATCTCTAGTCTTCGAAGGACATCTAAAAGGTGATCTGTATATGGTATATTTCTCTGCAGGGCCACAGCTCGCCGTTTGTCTTCTTGCAAAAGCTTCAGAGTGTTGGCTTTGGCGTCGAAGACTTGGTCATGCTGGCATGAGGAACCTACACATTCTCTTCAAGAAGAAGCACGTCATAGGCATCGAGGGCGTCAAGTTCAAGAAAGATCATCTGTGTGGTGCTTGTGAAGCTGGAAAGATGACTAGGGCCAAGCATCCCTCGAAGACAATCATGACTACATCTCGTCCCTTCGAACTTCTTCACATGGACTTATTTAGCTCTACTCACTACTCTACTCTCATTACCACTGCTTGCTTATATGGTTTCGTGATAGTTCATGACTACTCTAGATACACTTGGGTGCATATAATCCTCTTTAAGACTGAAGTGCGGGATGTCTTCAGACGCTTCGCAAATCGTGCCATAAACAACTATGGCATCAAGATCAAGCACATCAGAAGTGACAATGGAACCAAGTTCAAGAATATTGGGCTCGACACCTATCTTGATACATTGGGCATCACGCATGAGTTCTCCGCTCCATACACACCTCAGCAGAATGGCATCGTTGAGCACACGAACCAGACTCTCATTGAGATGGCACATACTATGCTTGATGAATACAAGAGACCAAGAAGGTTCTGGCCTGAAGCCATTAATACTGCACGTCACATCATCAATAGAGTTTATCTTCACAAGTTCTTCAAGAAAACATCATATGAACTTCTAACTGGTAAGAAGCCAAACGTCACCTATTTCAAAGTCTTTGGTGCTAAGTGCTAAATCAAGGATCCGCATCACACTTCCAAATTTGCACCGAAAGCACATGAAGGTTTTATTCTTGGTTACGGAAAGGATTCGCACACCTGCCGGGTCTTCAATCTCTTTCACTATAAAGTGGTTGAAACCGTAGATGTGCGGTTCGATGAAACTAACGGCTCGCAAAGAGAGCACCTGTCAAATGTGCTAGATGAAGCTTCTCCCAGTAATCTATCAAACAAATGAGTACAAGAGAAATTATACCCACCGAGGAACCAACTGAAGAGGAAATCATCATCTCTCCACCTAGTCATCCTGAATACAATGCTCAGCCTGAAGCCAATCCTGAACGAGAAGATAATCCATAGCATGAGCAAAGTATTCGCCTAATTCATCCTCGGGTAGCTAATGAAGTCCAAATTGAAAAGATTCTTGATGGCCTTAATGCAACTGGTCCACTTACTCGCTTAAAAGCAACTCAGCTAGCCAACTTCTGTGGTCACTTTACATTTGTCTCAATATCTGAACCTAAGAAAGTTGATGAAGCCTTTATGGAATATGAATGGATTCAAGCAATGCAAGAAGAGCTTCAACAGTTTGAGCTGAATAATGTTTGGGAACTTGTAAAGCGTCCTGATCCACAGAAGCATAATATCATTGGCACTAAATGGATCTATCGCAACGAACAAGATGAGCATGGTCAAGTCGTCAGAAACAAGGCTCGTCTCGTTGCTCAAGGCTATACTCAAGTAGAAGGAATTGACTTCGATGAAACCTTTGCTCATGTTGCTAGACTAGAAGCCATTTGTATACTGCTAGCATACGCCAACCATCATAACATATTTCTGTATCAAATGGATGGGAAGAGCGCCTTTCTGAATGGGAAAATTGAAGAAGAAGTGTATGTTGCACAACTTCTAAGGCTTTGAAGACCCAAAATGTCCTGACATGGTTTACAAGCTCAACAAGGCACTGTATGGCCTCAAACAACCTCCTTGTGCATGGTATGACACACTCAAAGACTTCTTGAAGAGCAAAGGCTTCAAACCTGGATCATTGGATCCCACACTCCTCACGAAGACATATGATGTAGAGTTGTTCGTATGTCAGATTTATGTGGATGACATTATCTTGGGATGCACTGACAAAAGATACAGTGATGAGTTTGGATACATGATGCAAGAGCAATATCATATGTCCATGATGGGTGAACTGAAGTTCTTCCTTGGTCTTCAAATTCGCCAACAGAAGAATGGCATCTTCATATCTCAAGAGAAATACCTCAAAGATTGCGTGAAGAAGTTTGGAATGCAAGATTGCAAAGGGTACACAACGCCAATGCCAACCAAAGGTCAATTGGGCTCCGACGTCAATGGTAAAGAGTTTGATCAAAAGGTATACCGCTCCATGATTGGTTCTTTACTCTATTTGTGTGCATCTAGGCCTGATATAATGCTTAGCGTTTGCATGTGTGCCCGATTCCAAGCGGCACCAAAGGAATCGCATCACCTCGCTGTGAAGCGAATTCTTCGATACTTGGCTCACACCCCCACACTAGGGTTATGGTATCCCAAGGGCTCTATGTTTGATCTTGTTGGATTCTCAGATAATGACTATGCTGGTGACAAAGTTGATCGCAAGTCCACCTCAGGTACATGTCAGTTTCTTGGACGATCTCTTGTCTACTGGTCTTCAAAGAAGCAGAACTCAGTGTCTCTCTCCACCGCTGAAGCTACATTGCTGCTGGATCTTGTTGCGCTCAGCTTCTCTGGATGAAGCAAACTCTTAAGGATTATCGCATCAACATGGAAAATGTGCCTCGCTTCTTTGATAACGAGAGCGCCATCAAGATTGCTCACAATCTGGTTCAGCACTCGAAGACAAAGCACGTTGAGATTCGTCAGCACTTTCTCAGGGATCATGTGATCAAGAAGGACATTGAAATTATACATGTCAACACCGAAGAGCAACTGGCAGATATCTTCACTAAGCCCTTGGATGAGGAAAGGTTTTGCAAGCTGCGGTGTGAGCTAAATATCCTAGAATCCTCAAATGTCATGTGATTGGACACACATCCTAACGCTTATGCATTTTGATGACTTAGATGTGCAACACACGAACTAACGTATGTCTTCAACTCATGAAGACTTACACTCCGAGTGTGAATACATTAATGTGGAATTCGACTCTGGAGCGCCACAATAATTGTGCGCCGTGTCCTGGTCTAATACTTCCTATACGGTGGGTAACGCCACCACCAAACTTTATTGAAGTTTTCATTTGGCGTCATGACTACATTATCTTCAACTTGGTTTGTCTTCAACATTGTTTATCTTCAAGACTCTTTGTATCAATGTTGATTTGCTTGGTTTCTCTGATGTATATATATATATATATATATATATATATATATATATATAT
>LR738714.1:592317495-592397685 GCA_902687465.1 Secale cereale
TATATATATATATATATATATATATATATATATATATATATATATATATATATATATATATATATATATATATATATATATATATATATATATATATATATATATATATATATATATATATATGTATATATTCTGTCCTCTACAACATTCACTTATAGCTATGTCTTCAAACTTTTTAATCTAAGTGAATGTGATCGGACCCTGATCCTTCATAACCACAAGTGTAGGGGATCAGTTGTAGCCTCTTTGGATAAGTAAGAGTGTCGAACCCAACGAGGAGCTAAAGGCAGAACAAATATTCCCTCAAGTTCTATCGACCACCGATACAACTCTACACACGCTTGACGTTTACTTTACCTAGAACAAGAATGAAACTAGAAGTACTTTGTGGTTTTTGTGAGATAGGTTTGCAAGAATATAAAGAACACGTAAATATAAACTAGGGCTGTTAAGATAAAGAAACAATAAAGTTAATGATAGCGAGTGTGGAAAAGTGGTGGTAGGAGTTGTGAAATTGCCCCTAAGCAATTCACTATGTTACTAGACCGATAGCAAGCTTTATGTGGGAGAGGCCACTGCTAGCATGTCATCCCTTACTTGGAATTATATGCACTTATGATTGGAACTATTAGCAAGCATCCGCAACTACTAACGTTCATTAAGGTAAAACCCAACCATAGAATTATGATATATTGGTCCCCCTTCAATCCCGTATGCATCAATTTCTACACTAGGTTGAAGCTTCTGTCACTCTTGCCCTCCAATACGTAGTCCTATTAACATACAAATAACCCTATGGTGTGATCCACGGGCGCGCTCATACGATAATCTACTCAGACATCATAGGATGGTAACACATCATTGGATAATAATATGAAGCATAAATCACCATGTTCAAGTAGAGGGTACAGCAGGTTGCGGCAGAGTGGACCGCTGTAGATAGAAGGGGGAAGGTGATGGAGATGTTGGTGTAGATCGTCGTCACACGATGATGGCCCCAGTGGCACTACGATGACACCGGAAGCGAGGGGGAGAGAGCCCCCTTCCTTCTTCTTCTTCCTTGACCTTCTCCCTAGGTGGGAGAAGGGTTTCCCTCTGGTCCATGGCCTCCTTGGAGGCGGAGGGGCGAGAGCCCCTCCGAGATTGGATCTGTCTCTCTGTCTATCTCTGTTTGTGCATTCCCAGATTCTGTCCCTTCACCGTTTCTTATATTCCCCGAGAACCGTAACTCCGATTGGGCTGATTTTTTGACACAATTTTTATCCGGATATTAGCTTTCTTGCAGCGAAAGAAGGGCATCAACCGCCTTACGGTGTGGCCACGAGGGCCCATGGCGCGCCTGCCCCTGGTGGGCGTGCCCCCCTGCCTCGTCGCCCACTCGGGCATCGTCTCATGTTGATTCCGCTTCCCAAAATTCACATATATTCCAAAACAAATCTCCGTCCATTTTTATTCCGTTTGGACTCCGTTTGATATGGATATTCTGCGAAACAAAAAACATGCAACAAACAGGAACTGGCAGTGGGCACTGGATCAATATGTTAGTACCAAAAAATAGTATAAAAAGTTGCCAAAAGTATATGAAAGTTGTAGAATATTGGCATGGAACAATAAAAAATTATAGATACGACGGAGACGTATTAGCATCCCCAAGCTTAATTCCTGCTCGTCCTCGAGTAGGTAAATGATAAAAAAGATATTTTTTTATGTGGAATGCTACCTAGCATAATCTTGATCATGTGATCTAATCATGGCATGAATATTAAGACACGAGTGATTCAAAGCAATAGTCTATCATTTGACATTAAGACAATAATACTTCTAGCATACTAATAAAGCAATCATGTCTTTTCAAAATAACATGGCAAAGAAAGTTATCCCTACAAAATCATATGGTCTGGCTATGCTCCATCTTCACCGCACAAAGTATTTAAATCATGCACAACCCCGATTTTAGCCAAGCAATTGTTTCATACTTTAGTATTCTCAAACTTTTTCAACTTTGACGCAATACATGAGCGTGAGCCATGGACATAGCACTATGGGTGGAATAGAAGGTGGTGATAGACAAAAGGAGGGAGAAAGTCTCACATCGACTAGGCAAATCAATGGACTATGGAGATGTCCATCGATCGATATCAATGTGAGTGAGTAGGGATTGACATGTAACGGATGCACTAGAGCTATAAGTGTATGAAAGCTCAAAAAGAAAACTAGTGGGTGTGCATCTACTTGCTTGCTCATGAAGACCTAGGGAATTTGAGGAAGCACGTCGATGGAATATACAAGCCAAGCTCTATAATGGAAATTCCCACTAGTATATGGAAGTGACAAAACAAGAGACTCTCTATTATGAAGATCATGGTGCTACTTTGAAGCACAAGTGTGGAAAAGGATAGTAGCATTGTCCCTTCTCTCTTTTCTCTCATTTTTTTTTGTTTTTTTGTTTTTTTTGGAGGGGATTTCTCTCTTTTTTTTGCCCCTCTCTATTTATTTTTTATTTTTTAGGCCATCTTTTTTTATTTGGCCTTTACTCACATGGGACAATGCTATAATAATGAAGATCATCACACTTTTATTTACTTACAACTCGAAGCTAGAACAAAATATGACTCTATGTGAATGCCTCCGACGATGTACCGGCATGTGCAATGATCTAGCGTAGCAATGACATCAAAAAACGGACAAGCCATGGAAACATCATGCTAGCTATCTTATGATCATGCAAGGCAATATGACAATGATGGTGCGTGTCATAATAAACGGAACGATGGAGTTAGATGGCAATATATCTCGGAATGGCTATGGAAATGCCAAAATAGGTAGGTCTGGTGGCTGTTTTGAGGAAGGTATATGGTGGGTGTATGGTACCGGCGAAAGTTGCGCGGTACAAGAGAGGCTAGCAATGGTGGAAGGGTGAGAGTGTGTATAATCCATGGACTCAACATTAGTCATAAAGAACAAACATACTTATTGCAAAAATTTATTAGCCATCAAAACCAAGTACTACACGCATGCTCCTAGGGGGGAGGTTCTTAGGAGTTAACCATCGCGCGCGCCCGACCTCCACACAAAGGATGACACTCAATAAATAAATCATGCTCCAACTTCGTCACATAACAGTTCACCATACGTGCATGCTACGGAACCTCAACACAAGTATTTCTACAATCCACAACTACCCACTAGCATGACTCTAATATCACCATCTTTATATCGCAAAACTATTGCAAGGAATCAAACATATCATATTCAGCGATCTACAAGTTTATGTAGGATTTTATGACTAACCATGTGAATGACCAATTCATGTCAACTCTCTAAATAGATATAAGTGAAGCAAGAGAGTTTTAATTCTTTCTACAAAAGTTATGCCCACGCTCTAACAATTATAAGTGAAGCAAAAGAGCATTCTACAAATGGCGGTTTTCTATGTGAAGAGAAACAGGCAATCCAAACTTCAAATGATGTAAGTGAAGCACATGAAGTATTCTATAAAGCCATACTCAAAAGATATAAGTGAAGTGCAAAGAGCATTCTATAAATCAACCAAGGACTATATCATACCAGCATGGTGCATAAAAGAAAAGGTGAAAACTAAATGCAAAAGACGCTCCAAGATCTGCACATATCACATGAATGATACGAATGCGAAAACACACCGATACTTGTTGAAGAAAGAGGGGATGCCTTACGGGGCATACCCAAGCTTATACACTTGAGTCTCCTTGAATATTTACTTGGGGTTCCTTGGGAATCCCCAAGTTTGAGCTCTTGTCACTCCTTCTTCTCCTCACATCGAGAACCCCTCGATCTTCGAACACTTCATCCACACAAAACTTCAACAGAAAACTCGGTAAGATCCGTTAGTATAATACAGCAAATCACTACTCTAAGTACTGTTGCAAACCAATTCATATTTTGTTTTCATTGTAGCTACTGTAATATAACTTTTCCATGGCTTAATCCGCTGATAGAAATTGATGGTTTCATCAAAACAAGCAAAATATGCATCAAGAACAGAATATGTCTAAAACAGAACAGTCTGTAATAATCTGAATATTCACCATACTTATGATACTTTAAAACTTCTGCCAAAATTAGGAAAAATAAACAATTTGTATAGAAAGACAGTGCAAAAAGTTTCAGAACCATTTGACCTTCCAGCAAAAAATGTAAAATCGCAGACTATAGCCAAAGTTTCTGTCCTGCACCGCACAAACCAACAAGCATTGTAAACATCCTAAAGGCAAACCTTGGCAAATTATTTTTATAATAAAATGGAATTGTACAAGGGGATAATGATTTTTGTTGAAAAGTTTCTATAATTAATATTCACAAAGTTTCCATGGGCATGAACAAAGTTCAAGGACGTCCCCCACTTTCACAATGCTCGTCTATATCACTTTCACTTTTCTTTTTTTGAAAAGTTTTGGGTTCCCCTCTTTATTTTTTTGTTTTTAAACTATATAAAAGCACACAACAGAAATAAATGACTCTCTAAAACTTCGGGGTTGTCTCCCTGGCAGCGCTTTCTTTAAAGCCATTAAGCTAGGAATATAGTGCTCAAGTGATGGATCCACCCGGATCCCAAGGTATATCAAAGCCAATTTTAATTAACAATGATTTGGCATTTAGTAGTGAGCACAAAGTGATATATATCATGCAACAACGAAGTCTAAGTCTCTTCCTATGCATCGGCATGTCATAAAAGAACACTTCATGCACATCAAGTAAAGGCCAATGCGTAGTATAAGCAGTTTCTTGCGATTTTATTGTGTTGGAAACATAGAGAGGAGCAGCAAGCACATGCATATTATATTCATCAAAATCATCATGTGTAACAGAAAAAGGCAACCCATCAATATAATCCTTAATTAGTGCAAACTTCTCCGATATAGTGTAGTTTGAAGAATTCAAAAAGATAATAGGACTATAATGCGTGGGTGCAATAGCAACAATCTCATGTTTTACATATGGAACTATAGCAAGTTCATCTCCATAAGCATAATTCATATTGGCATCTTGGCCACAAGCATAGCAAGTATCATCAAAAACAAATATTTCAAAAGAATCAACGGGATCATAACAATCATCATAGCATTCATCCTTCGGTAAGCACGAAGGGAAATTAAACAATGTATGGGATAAAGAGTTACTCTCATTAGAAGGTGGGCAGGGGTGATCAATCCGCTCTTACTACTTTTGTTCTTCGCTCTCCTCCTCGTCTTTTTCATCCAATGAGCTCACAATGTCATTAATTTCTTCTTCCATAGACTCCTGCAAAATATTAGTCTCTTCTTGGACAGCGGAGGAGTACTCAATATATGGTTTAACATAGGCATTAGAAGCATAATTATCATAACAATATTTAAATATGGCAAAAAAATTAGATTTGTAAAGAGTAGCATCATACTTTTCAATCAAAGAAGCAATTTCATAAGCACCCTTAAAAGCAACAAATTCTTCAATTTTTTGAACAGCATAATAACTATAAACACCCTTAGCATACGAAGATACGATTCCATTATCACTAAACTCACATTGGTAGGGAAGGTGTTTCTTAGGGTCTTCAGAACAACAACTAAAATCATATAATTCACATAAATTCCAAGCATAGCATTGCATACAATGAATTTGATCCAGTAAAAGTTTCCCTTTTTCAGATATGCGGTGTCGCACATAACAATCATGCTCATCTAAAGATTTGCCCTCAACTAAGCTAGTTGGGGTTTCAGCCCGAGCACAAAGGGATCGAAGATGATCCAAGTAAAAAGCTTCAGGAGTGTGATAGATTTTGAGTGGTTCTTCAACCATTGGTTCAGCAGGTACCACTATTTTTTTTGGTATTTTGCGTTTCCTACCCATAACTAAACATAGAAAACAACTTAGAACAGCAAATAAAATCTATTTAGTGATAAAGCAAACAAGCACACACGAGAATATTCACCCCATGCTATAACTCCCCGGCAACGGCGCCAGAAAAAGGTCCTGATAACCCACAAGTGTAGGGGATCAATTCTAGCCTCTTTTGATAAGTAAGAGTGTCGAACCCAACGAGGAGCTAAAGGCAGAACAAATATTCCCTCAAGTTCTATCGACCACCGATACAACTCTACACGCGCTTAACGTTTACTTTACCTAGAACAAGTATGAAACTAGAAGTACTTTGTGGTTTTTGTGGGATAGGTTTGCAAGAATATAAAGAGCACATAAATATAAACTAGGGGCTGTTAAGATAAAGAAACAATAAAGTTAATGCTAGCGAGTGTGGAAAAGTGGTGGTAGGAGTTGCAAAATTGCCCCTAAGGAATTGACTACGTTACTAGACCGATAACAAGTTTTATGTGGGAGAGGCCACTGCTAGCATGTCATCCCTTACTTGGAATTCTATGCACTTATGATTGGAACTATTAGCAAGCATCCGCAACTACTAACGTTCATTAAGGTAAAACCCAACCATAGCATTATGATATATTGGTCCCCCTTCAATCCCGTACACATCAGTTTCTATGCTAGGTTGAAGCTTATGTCACTCTTTCCCTCCAATACGTAGTCCTATCAACATACAACTAACCCTATGGTGTGATCCACATGCGCGCTCATGTGATGGGCACCAAAGGACAGCAACATAAACCACAAGAAAATTAAATCAATCATAGCAATTCACCAATCACCGTTAGGACAACGATAATCTACTCAGACATCATAGGATGGCAACACAACATTGGATAATAATATGAAGCATAAAGCACCATGTTCAAGTAGAGGGTACAACAGGTTGCGGGAGAGTGGACCATTGTAGATAGATGGGGGAAGGTGATGGAGATGTTGGTGAAGATGACGGAGGTGTTGGTGTAGATCGCCGTCACAGGATGATGGTCCCAGTGGCACTCCGATGCCACCGGAAGCGAGGGGGAGAGAGCCCCCCTCCTTCTTATTCTTCCTTGACCTTCTCCCTAGGTGGGAGAAGGGTTTCCCCTCTGGTCCATGGCCTCCATGGTGGCGGAGGGGCGAGAGCCCCTCCGAGATTGGATATGTCTCTCGGTCTCTCTCTGTTTCCGCGTTCCAATATTCTGTCCCTTCACCGTTTCTTATATTCCCGGAGAACCGTAACTCCGATTGGGCTGATTTTTTGACACGATTTTTATCCAGATATTAGCTTTCTTGCGGAGAAAAAAGGGCATAAACCGCCTTACGGTGTGGCCAAGAGGGCCCGCGCACCTCCCCCTAGCGGGCGGGCCCCCTGCCTCGTGGCCCACTCGGGCATCGTGTCATGTTGATTCCGCTTCCCAAAATTCACATATATTCCAAAAAAAATCTCCGTCCGTTTTTATTTCGTTTGGATTCCATTTGATATGGATATTCTGCGAAACAAAAAACATGCAACAAACAGGAACTGGCACTGGGCACTGGATCAATATGTTAGTCCCAAAAAATAGTATAAAAAGTTGCCAAAAGTATATGAAAGTTGTAGTATATTGGCATGGAACAATCAAAAATTATAGATACGACGGAGACGTATCAATCCTCTCTATGCTTTATCTCTCCAACTCTCTCTATCTCTTCATATGCATTCTATTGACACTTGTTGAATGTCTTCATTGTGTCCTTGTCAGCTGAAGATATAGAGACACTCATTTAAAATTGTTTTCAATGTTATATCCCTTTTGCCCGAAAATCGGAGAAACTGAAACGTACATCCGACATATCAAGCGTGCGTGGGATCGTGGCTCAACTGTCCATAAGATGCATGCCAGCCATGTGTCGTTCAGATGTGAACCGCCAGGGGCACCTGCGTAATTGCACTGCACCGTCAACCCTCCTTATAAATACTTCACCCCCGCGGTCATAATTTCCTTTCCCACCTCTCGCCATCTCGCTCAACCCTAGTGCCTCCACTAGCTCCAGCCGACGCCCGAGACAAAGCGCTTAGCTGTCGCGACTTCTTCGACGCCGTCTTCCCACCGGTCGTGGACCTCATCTCTCCGACGCCGCCAAGTTTGGGCATGGAAGATCGATCTGCTCGGCATCCATCTCTTCCCATCTAGCAGTTCTTCAGTGCGGTAAATATATCTCTCTTTTTACCGTCGCTTTGATCCATTAAAGTCATACAACTTCATCACAAGTGGTTTATGTACATCTGAGAGGTGTTTCTTTCTATCCTTCTCTCATATGATGCAAATATATTCACTTATGATTAATTGCTAGTTAGATTCCTCCCTTGTACCTATTCTTGGATTCGTACAAATCTGGAACCAACTCACTCCATATAAGTGAATGTCTTCGCACTATGAGGTCCATGTCTTCAAACCGTATTTAATCTTCAAAATCTTCTGAGAATGCATATGATCTCTTCCCTTTCCCTCGGATCTCTAATGCTGTCCCAGGTACATGTCCGTGGGAGAATCCCTTGGTTTTCATAGTCTGCATTCATTTGCAGAATTCTTACAACGTCACATTGAATCTCCTAAAGCCAGTTCCCGTCTGACCAGTCATTGGAAGACAAACTGCTTTGTGAAGCCCTTCTGTCTGAACCCAATTGCTTCTGTAAAACAGTCCAAGAAAGGTGGCAGGCAGAGACGTACTGACACTGCCAAAGATCTTCCTCCAGATCTGTTCACCATATACAAGTCTGACCCAAAAGAGACCTATGGAGAATGCAAATCTCGAATCCAATGGATACGAAGATATTGGGCAGAGCAATGGTGTATGTACAGATTTGTGACTCCTGAGTATGCTTCCAAGAATGCCATTCGCCCTCCATGGGGTGATATTGTCTACAAGAAGCTACAACCCAAGACTATGTCTGAAGCCATTGCCAAGAACTTTTATCCATGCATGGTCAGAGGACAAATGCCTTCAGCTGCTGACCCATCTAGTCTTCGATGGTGTCGTGAGGATGAATTATTTGGACAAAACTATAAATTTGCCATGAACTCCGCAACCCAAAACAGGAAGGAATTGAGCATTAACTTCAATCATGGCCCATCTCGGCCCCGGTCTGATGGAACACGCGAAGCCAATGAAAATCGCATTGGCCCCTTCAATGGCCTTGATGTACTACTATCCCACATTGCTGCTCAAAGGGCCACTATGGAAGATGTTGTTGAAGACATGGAACCTAAAGCTGTTCCTGAATCTGTGATGCCCAAGAAGAAGTCAAAGGCTTCTCAACCTGCTGCTACCCCAAAAGCTTCAAATGTGAAGCCCTTGAAAATTGTATCTCCTGAACCCAGTGTGTAGTCTGAGGATCACTCTCGCATCTCTCAGCGGTCTAAGCAGCTAGTGAAGCCATCTGGCCAAGGACTCACTCCTGGTAGCATATTGCGCAATGATGATGACATCATAGATCTATCCAGTGATGAAGATCATGTTGATGATGCCCTTGAAATGCTAATTAAGAGCAAGCAACAGGCCGAAATCTTCAATGATTTGCCTCTCTTTGACGGTGATATCATCAATAACTTCATCGATGAATGGTCTGAGGATACATCTCTTTTATTTGATGATCTTCAGCTTCCCATTGATATCAGTGTGACCTTTCAAGGCTACATTGCTCAAGAACTGACTATTGCACAGAAGGTCATTGAGCAAAAGAACAAAATTGATCATGAGAAGGCTCTGTTCAAGAAGCATATGGCAAGCCTCAGTGCATAAGAAGTTCAAAACTTCAAGATCATGATGACAGACCTTGAGGCTGAATTTGCCAAGTGTCGTGATGTTGCAAAGGGATCCAGGGAACGTCTCAAGCACTATGCTGAGAAGTGTGTCCAAGCCCACAATGAAGCTATGAAGAGGAAAGCTCTTGGCCGACCAGGCATTGACCCCAAGCTGGCAGCGAAGAAGCCAAAGAAGAAGAAGAAGCCTGCTGCTGAAGACACTGAATCTCCAAGGCACGAAAGACCCAGCATTGTATTCCCTGACAGCATAACTAGCCCAAAGCCAAAGGTCCCATCAGCAGCTTCTGCTCAAAAGAAGATGAGACAGGCTGAAGCTGAAGCTAAGAAACGCAAGCACCTTGATGCCTCTGATGTTGCTCCCTCTAAGAAGAAGCAAAAGATAAAAGCTTCAAAGACTTCACATCAGCCTCGTGGCTCCACCACAGAACTCTTGGTTGTTGAACCCATTTCTGTTGCCCTGTCTACCTCCTCCCACCGAGAGCGTCGTCTGGTTATCCATGAGCTTGCTCCCTCAGAGGGCATCAGACTAAAGAGATTCCATCTGCTAACTCTCCTGCGGCTGAAGACATTGGTCATGATGACAATGTTGGTGATGATGAAGTCCTTCCTCAGCTTGACCCCCACCTTGGTCAGTCTCCTGCTAAAACGAGCAGTGAGCTCATAAGCATTGGACGTCCCATAACGCCACTTGCTCAAGATGATGTTTGGGAAGAGCAACCCCCTAACACCCCCTTACATGAAGACAGTCCTCGTTCTCCGCCGTCTCTTGTTACCACTCCGGTATTCGAGACCTCCACCTCAACACCTAAAAAGACATGGAGCAGACCAATGCTTCACCAATAGCGTCGCCCAAGTTTCGAAGGCTTCACAAAGGTCTCAGGCCTCAAGCCTCCATGTCTAGCATTCCTGAAGATGGAGTACAACACTAAAGATGAGTGGCACGTCAAGTGTTTCCTGATGCCATTCCTTCAGCGTCTGCTCCTGAATCTGAAGCCAAGGCGGCTGAAGATGTTTCGGCTGCATCAGCCAATGAAGAAAGGGAAGAAAGCCGTGAAGTCACTCCCCCTCCCAAAGAAACTGGTGTACAAGAAGAAGAAGTGCTCGTCATGCAAGAACCCACTCCCCAAGATGTAGTTGTGCATGATTCCAATCTCCCTTAAGCCACTGAAACTGAAGCAAATGTGGCTGCCCCTTCAATGAACACTGAAGCCAATGACACTGTCATGGCTGAAGACAATGTGCAGCATGAAGTCATTGTCGCCCCTGAAGTGATTGCTCCTTCTCCTATGCCTCACACCATGGCCCAAGCCTACAATCGTGATGGAGACCTTGTCACTGTCAAGTGGCCAACTCTAACGCCTCTTGCTCCTGAACCACAATATGAATATCATGTGGAGCGGCGGCCTTAGACGCAGAAGCCAAAGCCCAAATTTCCCAGGCTTCCAAGCACTGCAATGACACAAGGCGCATTCAGTGTGAACAACTTCAGAGAGAACAACACTTTCTTTGACTCTGACAAGAACCCATTCAAGAAGCCAAGGATCTCTTCTGATAGGTTCTGGACCTTTCAGCAACGCGGCTATTACTCTTGCATTCTGTACAATCAGGACATGATTTTTCCACACCAACGTCATGATACTGATGCCATGCCTGGACTGCCATGCCTTGAAGAAGCCCATGACTGCTTTAGAGATGTTGGATTGCTTCCACTCGTCACTGCAAAGGAACACTGGAATGAAGAGCTTCTCCTGCAATTCTACGCTACTCTTCATATCAGAGGATATAACTGGGATCCAAAGACATTGGTCCTTGAGTGGATGTCAGGTGACATTCATCATGAAGCCAAAGCGCAGACTCTACTTGATCTCACTTCCCTGCCCACTCCTGGTGAGTTGTACGAACCAGGTTGTTCCCTGTATCATAAGGAGCTTGAAAGCATCTTCAAGAAGGCTGAGCCCAACATGAGTGAAATGCTCAGCATGATGAAGCCATTGCCCCCTGATGCTGATCATCCAAATGAATTCTTCGTCAAGGACCTCGAATATCTGCCTCGCACCATATATCATATTCTGAGGCGTACTCTCTGGCCTGTCAAGGGACACTCGTCTGAAGTTACACTGGAAGGTGTCATGAAGACTTTGGTGTTCTATATCCTCAATGGCATCAGATTCAATACCCATGACTTCTTCATTCACCAACTGGTTGCGTCTGGTGTTGATCTATTTGGCCTCAAGCTCTACGCTCCTTGGATAATGCAGCTCATTAAGCTTCACTCAACTATCAACTATCAAGCCTCTGCAAGCAATCATGTTGTCTTTTTGCCTGAGGTTGATATGTCTTATGAAGCCATCTATCCTGAGCCTGCCAAGCAACCACTTCAATTGCTCAATGTTGATCACCAAAGCTTCACACAACATGTTGAAAGTGTTTACGTGCCCAATGCAAATGTCACTGCTTATCCTCTGGCTGGAAATCTGCGCCTCCTGCACCGTGCCAACACTGATGCCACTAGTGGCACTATTGCTCAAAGGCCTAAGAAGCGTCCCCGTGTCCTCAATGACCGAGAGCTTCTAGTTTCGCTTCACCGGAAGCAGGATAAGCACCATGTTTGGATGAAGAGGCAGATGCAAAGTCTTCTCACTAACGTGAATCGCATTCGCAATTTGGCTACCAAGAACTCCTTTGTTGCTCATGAAACCCATCGGCGGTCCTGGAAGAGCCTTACATTGCTTTGCTCTAAAGATGATCTTCAAGCAGATGGCTTCACCGAGCGCTTCAAGTTTGACTCCAGGCCTCCACAAGCTGTGAGTTGGCGTCCAACTGCATCCATTGAAGATTCTGAGTATTCATCTTCGGCTACAACTGTTATTGCTCGTGTCATCGATGAAGAATACGACGCTACTTCTCCAGCAATTGCTTCACTACATCACGACTCTACGTCAGGCCCTACTGCACCACCCAACTCCAACGTCGACCCGACTACACCAGCATCTTCACCACCTGGGAATGCATAGATACTCTATGTCTTCAAACCTTTTTGGTCCTTACTTACAAAAGGGGGAGAAGCATATGAGTTGATAGTCTTCAAGCGGGTCCATATATGGATCTGGTGCATTATTTTTGCTAAGTTTTTACAACTCTCATTTTGAAACATTTGGCTCTTGAGTTGTAACACTTAAACTTGATGGTCGTCTGCTACATTTACTGTTGTTTCTTCTGCTTGGTTAAATATCTATCCTATGCGCATGAAGTCATTTAGCAGACGCCCATTTCCCATTATGCATATCATTATCTTCACTACATCCTTGTATGCATGATGGATTGACTTCATAAGATTGAAGGAGATCTCCACAAAGCAAAACCTGCCATGTGCCTTTGCATTCAAAAGAAAATTTCCTATATGCACATCTTCACGGGAGCCCTCTCAATCTCAAGAAGACAATGACCGCGTTATCTATAGTTTTACATATTTTATCCCCGTTGAAAACTTCAACCTGTTTGTCATCAATCACCAAAAAGGGGAGATTGTAAGTGCATCTAGTGCCCCCTAGTTGGTTTTGGAGTATTGACGACAAACGTGGTTGAGGGACTAACATGTTTGTGAGAATTGGAGGATAACACAGGTAATAGTCCCTCACTGATTCGGTTTAACTTCCAGAGATGACCCCTAAAAATGTGTGAAGACATTGAAGACAGTGGTGGCGCGTGAAGATATTCACGAGAAGATAATGACCTACGAAGACATTCATTGAAGACTATAGAATGCGAAGACATAGTTTCTTTCGTATATCTTTTTATTCTTTCTTGAGTCATAGGAACCATTGTATTGTTAAGTGGGGTCCAAGTGAACATAGTCAAATAACTGAAGTGATGCTCAACCAAAACATCTATGTCTTCGAGCGAAGACAAATGAGAGCAAATCTTATCTAGAGCTGGATAAGTCAGCTTTACTTGGAGCTCAAGCAAAGTTGCTGCATGTGTTTATAATCCGACCGTTGGACACGTGTTAGTTCCTTAGTGAACAAGGGTCATTTCAAACATATCATGTCGGGTTGCCTCATGGCTATAAATAGCCCACCCCCTACACCATAAATTGGTGGCTGCTCAGAGTTAGTGCACGCCTTTTGTCGTTTGAGAGCAACCCACCTCTGAAGCTTTTGAGAGAAAACATCCTTGCAAGGACAAAGCCCAAAACACCCAGAGCCAAAGAGTGTTAGGCATCACTGAAGTCTTTTTGTCTGTGTGACCTGAAGACTTGTTACACTTGAGGACTGTGTATCCTCCAGCCGGTTAGGCGTCACGTTTTGAGCATCCAAGAGCGATTGTGGATCGCCGGTGAACGAAGTCTTTGAAGGTTCGGAAGTCTACCTTGAAGACTTACCAGAGTGATTGGGCGGGGACTGGGTGTCCTTAGCTCAAGTGGAATAGGTGAAGACACGGTCTTCCGAGTTCAATCTCAGCCTCCCTAACCAGATGTACAGTTGTCACAGCAAGTGGAACTGGTCTACCAAATCCCCTGCATCTCCAAGCTATTGGTTCTATCTTCCATCTCATTTACATTCCAGTCTGTCTTTGTGAAGTCATTGCTTGTTTGTCTGATCAGTTTGACTTCACTGTGTGAAGACTGTCCCCTGTTTAGCTTCATTTATATCTTCCATCTCGATCTATGTTATCTAGCTATCAATAGTCTTCGCTTTATCTTCATAATGCTTACTTGACTATTGTGTGCCTAGAAACGTTTATCATCCGCTGCGTATCATATAGGTTCATTTCAACTGTCTGTCTTCAAAAGATTCGCGTTTTGAAGACTTTCATAAAAATCTCCTATTCACCCCCCCCCCTCTAGTCGATAACTTGCATTTTCGGACCATTTGGACATTTAATCTTGCGTCCCACAAGATGTTTTAGGTCCCCAGCATTTGCTTCAGAAGATGATTTTCGGCTAGAGACCTTTCCCTGCAAGAGAAGCTAATTCTTCTTACCACCCACATCTTTAGGGGGGCTTAGAAGCAATAAGTCTAAGTGCAACATATGAGAATTTTGGCTTGGGAGCCCTAGCAAATAGCTTTGCAGGAGATGAATAATACTCATATGAATATGCAGAGAAGTTCTTTGTCTTGTGAACAAAGTGGTTAGATGAAACATGCTCATATTCATGAGTCTGATGACAATCACCCTGCAAAACATTTGCGTTAGAGTGACCCAATGTGGTCTTTTGTGTATATGAAGTGTTTGGACCATATGAAGCCTTTGGTCTGGGGTTGATTTTCTTTCCTAGTGGTGTCATGACGACGTTCACTGGAAGCTTTTCGATAAGACATCTCGGAACCCAGATCTTCTTCATAGGTTATCCATACCCGCAGTTAGTTCCAATGAACCTGGCAAACACTTTACCGTTCTGATCCTTGAACAGTTTATAATTTGAGTCAAATGACTCGTCAATGACAACAGGGTTAGCACAAGTGAAGCCAGACAAGGTAGATGAATCTACTGGTGGACCCTTTGCAGCAGCCCATGTGGTTTTGGTATACTGCTCAGGCTTCCAGTAAGAACCATCAACATTCATTTTCCTTTCGAAGCCAACACCCTCTTTCCTAGGGTTTCGATTCAGAATCTGTTTCTTGAGAGCATCGCACAATGTCTGATGCCCTTTGAGGCTTTTGTACACACCTGTTTCAAGCAATGTCTTCAACCTAGCATTCTCATTAGCAATAGTAGTGGTTTCCTCAGTAGAGGGGTTAGTTACCACATCAACAGTTGAAGATATTGCAATTTCAGAAGCAGTAGAGCATTTAGCAACAGAAACAACATTGTCACGCTCAAGACATTTTAGACAAGGTGGCACAAAGTCTCCCTGAGCGGAACTAATCTGTTGGGAAAGTAGTGAATCGTTTTCCTTTTGAAGATCATCATGAGACGCTCTGAGTTTCTCAAGGTCTTGCTTCCTTTGAAGATAATCATAGGAAAGCTTCTCATGAGTAGCCGAGAGGGTTTCATAATGACCTTCAAGTTCAGTGTACCTTATCTGAAGATTTTTTATGTCTTCAGTTAAGGACCGAGTTCGATTCATTTCCGCGTCCAACAGATCGTCACTTTTGTCTACCAACTTTTGAATATGTTCCATAGCATTTTGTTGTTCAGTTGCAATTTTAGCAAGAATTTTATATGTGGGTTTGTATTCACATTCAGAGTCATCTTCACTGGAGGTCTGAAAGTAGGCATCTCGTGAGTTTACCTTTGCACCTCACGCCATGAAGCAGTAGGTTGGAGAAGAGTTGTCCTCATCATTTGCTTTGGCGTCGATGGAGTGACCATTATCGTTAGTGTTGAAGATGGACTTGGTGACAAATGCCTAGGCTAGAGCTAGGCTAGCTACGGCAGAATCAGATTCCTCCTCATATTCCACCTCTGCCTCCTGAGAAGCAGACTCCTCCTCTGATTCCATTTCCTTGCCAATGAACGCACGCGCCTTGCTAGATGAACTCTTCTTGTAAGACGAAGACTATGATGAAGACTTGGAAGAAGACTTTGAAGATTTCTTTTTCTTCTTGTCGTCAGAGTCATATTCCTTGCTCTTCTTCTTTTTCATGGATTCATTGTCCCACTGAGGACACTCAGATATGTAATGGCCAGGCTTTTTGCACTTGTGGCATGTTCTCTTCTTGTAGTCACGAGAGGAAGCCTCATCGTTTCTTGAGCTGGATCTTGAAGATTTTCCAAAGTTTTTCTTCCTTGAGAACCTTTGAAACTTCTTCACAAGCATAGCTAGTTCTCTTCCAATGTCTTCAGGATCGTCAGAGCAGCTGTCAAAATCTTCTTCAGATGAGGACACAGCTTTAGCCTTCAAGGCTCTGGATCGACCATAGTTGGGGCCATAGATATCTCTCTTCTCAGATAGCTGGAACTCATGCGTGTTGAGTCTCTCAAGTATGTCAGACGGATCAAGACTTTTGAAGTTAGGTCATTCTTGAATCATGATTGCCAAGGTGTCAAACGAACTTCATGCTTGGTGATTTCAGTGGTGCCAAGAGCATGAAGCTCATTGGTGATATCAGTGAGGCGATCAAATGTAAGCTGGACATTTTCATTGTCATTTCTCTTGAAGCGATTGAAAAGATTGCGAAGAACGTCAATCCTTGAGTCTCTCTGTGTTGATACGCCTTTATTGACCTTGGACAGCTAGTCCCATACCAGCTTGGGTGAATCCAGTGCACTCACACGTCCGTATTGTCCTTTGGTCAGATGACCACAGATGATGTTCTTGGCGGTTGAGTCTAGTTGAGCAAACTTCTTGACATCAGCAGGGGTGACACCTTCACCAGCCTTGGGAACACCAGTCTTGACGACATACCAGAGTTCATTGTCGATAGCTTCAAGATGCATACACATCTTATTCTTCCAGTAGGGGTAATCAGTACCATCGAAGACAGGGCACGCAACGGAGACTTTGATTATCCATGCAGTCGACATAACTAAAACTTCAGGTGGTTAAACCGAATCACACAGAACAAGGGACCACCTTGCTCTGATACCAATTGAAAGTGCAAGTTATCGACTAGAGGGGGTCAATAGGCGATTTTTACGCAAGTCTTCAAAACATGATATCTTTTGAAGACAAACAGATGAAAAGAACCTACATGATAAGCAGCGAAAGATAAACTACTCTAGACACACAACAGTCAAGTAAACATCATAGAAATAATACTAAGACTATTGATAGCTAGATAGCATGGATCAAGATGGAAGATAGAAATGAAGCTAAACAGGGGACAGTCTTCACACAGTGAAGTCAAACAGATCAGACACACAGGTAATGACTTCGCGAAGACAAACTGGAATGTAAATGGGTTGGAAGATAGAACCGGTAGCTTGGAGATGCGGGGAATTTGGTAGACCAGTTCCTGTTGCTGTGACAATTGTATGTCTGGTTAGGGAGGCTGAGATTTAACTCTGAAGACCGTGTCTTCACCTTATTCCCCTTGAGCTAAGGACACCCAGTCCTCGCCCAATCACTCTGGTAATTCTTCAAGGTAGACTTCCGAACCTTCACAGACTTCGTTCACGGGCGATCCACAATGACTCATGGATGCTCATAACACGATGCCTAACCGGCTGGAGGATACACAGTCCTCAAGTGTAACAACTCTCCTGGTCACACAGATAGAAAGACTTCATTGATGCCTAACACTCTTTGGCTCTGGGTGTTTTGGGCTTTGTCCTCGCAAGGATCTTTTCTCTCAAAGGCTTCGGAGGTGGGTTGCTCTCAAACGACAAAAGCCGTGCACTAACTCCGAGCTGCCACCAATTTATGGTGTAGGGGGTGGGCTATTTATAGCCAGGAGGCAATCCGACATGATATGTCCGAAATGACCCTTGGTCACTAAGGAACTAACACGTGTCCAACGGTCAGATTTTGAATACACGCGGCAACTTTGCTTGAGCTCCAAGGAAAGCTGACTTATCTAGCTCTGGATAAGACTTGCTCTCATTGTCTTTGTTCGAAGACATAGGTGTTTGGTTGAGCATCACTTCAGTCATTTGACTATGTTCACTTGGACCCCACTTAACAGTACGGTGGATCCTATGACTCAAGAAAGAATAAAAAGAACTACGAAAGAGACTATGTCTTCGCATTCCATAGTCTTCAATGAATGTCTTCATAGGTCATTATCGTCACATGAATGTCTTCATAGGTCATTATCGTCACATGAATATCTTCACGAGCCACCATTGTCTTCAATATCTTCACACATTTTTAGGGGTCATATTTGGAAGGTAAACTGAATCAGTGAGGGACTATTACCTGTGTTATCCTGCAATTCTCACAAACACGTTAGTCCCTCAACCACGTTTGTCGTCAATACTCCAAAACCAACTAGGGGGCACTAGATGCACTTACACCACCGCATTCTATCCCACCTATATTGCTATATCCATGGCTTACGCTCATGTATTGCGTAAGAGTTGAAAATGCTGAAGCGCGTTAAGAAGTATGAACCAATTGCTTGGCTGACACCGGGGTAGTGCATGATTTATACTTTGAGCGGGGAAGACACAGCATGATAAGACTATATCATTTTGTAGTGATAGCTTATCTTGGCATTGATATTTTGAAAGGCATGATTGCTTATTGATATGCTTGAGTATCTAAATCATTATGTCAAAACTAGACTATTACTTTGAACCATATAAAAGTCCAAATGTACATGCTATAAATACAAGAATATGATATGGCATGATAGGCAGCATTCCACATCAAAAATACTGTTTTTATCACTTACCTACTCGAGGACGAGCAGGAGTTAAGCTTGGGGATGCTGATACGTCTCCAACATATCTGTAATTTTTTTATTGTTCAATGCTATTATATTATCATTCTTGGATGTTTTACAATCATTTTATATCATTTTTTGGTACTAACCTATTGACATAGTGCCAAGTGCCAGTTGCTGTTTTTTGCATGTTTTTTACATTGCAAGAAAACAATATCAAACGGAGCCCAAACACCGCGACACTTTTTGGAGATTTATTTGGGCCAGAAGACACCTGGTGGGCAAGGCAGCACCTGGGGAGTGCCCCGAGGGGGCACAACCCACCAGGGTGCGTCAGGCCCCCCTGGCGTGCCCAGGTGGGTTGAGCCCACCTCGGTGGCCTCCCGCACCGCCTCTTTGCTATATAAATACCACAATATTCCAGAAACCCTAGGGGAGTCGACGAAATATTTATCCAGCCGCCGCATAGTCCAGAAACACCAGATCCAATCTAGACACCATCACGGAGGGGTTCACCACTTCCATTGGTGCCTCTCCGATGATGCATGAGTAGGTCTTTGTAGACCTATGGGTCCGTAGTTAGTAGCTAGATGGCTTCCTCTCTCTCTCTCTTTTGATTATCAATACAATGGTATATTGGAGATCCATATGATGTAACTCATTTTGCGATGTGTTTGTTGGGATCCGATGAACTTTGAGTTTATGATCAGATCTATCTTTTTATATCCATGAAAGTTATTTGAGTTTCTTTGGTCTCTTATATGCATGATATCTTATAGCCTCGTATTTCTTCTCCGATATTTGGGTTTTGTTTGGCCATTGATCTATTTATCATGCAATGGGAAGAGGTGCCCGGTAGTGGGTTCGATCTTACGGTGCTTGATCCCGGTGACAGAAAGGGAACCGACACGTATGTATTGTTCCCACTAAGGATAAAACGATGATATTCATATCTAACGCCATATATATACGGATCTTGTCTACATCATGTCATCGTTCTTAATGCATTACTCCGTTTTTCCATGAACATAATACACTAGAAGCATGCTCGATAGCGGTCGATGTGTGGAGTAATAGTAGTAGATGCAGGCAGGAGTCGGTCTACTAATCTTGGACGTGATGCCTATGTAATGATCATTGCCTGGATATCGTCAGTATTATTTGTGGTTCTATCAATTGCCCAACAGTAATTTGTTCACCCACCGTTTGCTATTTTTCTCGAGAGAAGCCACTAGTGAAACCTACTGCCCTCGGGTCTTCTTTCTCGTATATTTGCCTTTGCGATCTATTTGCCTTTGCTTTTATTTTCAGATCTACTAAACCAAAAACCCAAAAATACCTTGCTGCAATTTATCTTATTTTACAACCGATCTACCAATATTTATCTCTCTCTCGCGTTCGTTACCCGAAAGGGATTGACAACCCCTTTAACACGTCGGGTTGCGAGGTGTTGTTATTTGTGTGCAGGTGCTATTTACATTGTGTTGCATGGTTCTCCTACTGGTTTGATAACCTTGGTTTCACATCTGAGGGAAATATCTACCACCACTGTGCTGCATCATCCCTTCCTCCTTGGGGAAAAACTGACGTAGCTTCAAGCGACATCAGATCGGACGCCCTGCCAGGGTATGTCCGTTTCGCTTTAGCGGCATAACGTCCGAAGATGGACCGTTGTAGAGGTGTATTCTGGGCTTTCCAAGTGTTCTTCATATCGCAGTACTTTCGTACCAAGTGCGAAAATTCTGCAAAGCTCTGTATTCGATGGTGGTTGAGGGCGTTCATGACTCCCTCGTTTGTGCAATTGCGGTAAAATATGGACACCGTGTCATCGTCACGACAGTCCTAAATCTTGTTTTTAACAAGTAGGAATCTGGCCCAAAAGTGATGAACTATCTCTTGGGGCCGCTGGCGTATATACGTTAGATCACATATGTCCGGTAGACCGGAGTTACTTGGAGAGTGTGTACTGTGGTGGGTGAGTGTGGATAAATTTGAATCCTGACCCAATGTAGTGTCCGGGGTTTGTACAACCTCTGGTGTGGACGATCTGGGCCTAGCGGGATCTGAATATTTTGTGGGCCCGATGTCTGTCCCAAGGTACAAAGTGCCACCTGTCAGAGGTGTGTTCGGCTCGATGGGTTCGGAGATCCGAATAGTGCCGGTCTCCGTCTTGAGAGGAGAAGTATCTTCGGCTCGGTCCTCGATTGCCGCCACCAGATGAGTGATGGGGTGGAATTGATTTCGTCCTAACCGGATTTAGATCCGATCTGATCATCTGACGATGAAAACCCCAAGGTGGCGATGCGAGCCAGCATCACGTTTAAAGATGAAGAATTTTCCGAAGTCGCCTCATCGAAGTGGTCGGAGACAATGTAGGAGTAGTGCTTGATGGCCGCGGGGAGTGCGACCGGCCTAGCGGCCACACGGGCGCATACAACAAACCCGCCGAGCTGGAGGATCTGGCCCATGGCCAGGTTGTTTCCGAGGGTTCTCTCGTCATTGATGAAGAGACGAGCCATCGATTGCCTTTCGCGAGCGCACCACAGAGCTCTCAATGAAAGCACCATTGTCGATGTCAAAACCGGCAGATCTCGGTTAGGGGTGTCCAAGCTGTATGTCTAAGGATCGATGGTAACAGGAGACAGGGGACACGATATTTACCCAGGTTCGGGCCCTCTCGATCGAGGTAATATCCTGCTTCATGCTTGATTGATCTTGATGAACATGGGGTTACAAGAGTTGATCTACCTCGAGATCGTAATGGCTAAACCCTAAAAGTCTAGCCTATGTGACATGATTATGTTGTCTCTACGGACTAAACCCCTCGGTTTATATACACGCCAGAGGGGGTCTAGGGTTACAAAGGTGACTTGGGAAGGAAGGAATCATTACATATGGACATCTTTCTTGCCTTACTACATACATAGGAGTCCTAACCGAATACGGGGGAGGGCCTTCTGCTTCTATCTTCATGGCCCATCAGTTCGGCCCAGCATCAATGGCTCGGGCGCCTGAGGACCCCTCAATACAGGACTCCCTCACCCCCGCCCGGCCCGACCTAGTCTTCGGGCTCAAAAAATAGGGCCGAGCCCGGCCCGGGAGCAGTGTCGGACCGGGCCGAGTCGGGCATTTTCGCATCTGGCCGGGCTACACATGGCCAGGACTACTTGGGGCCAGAGTGGGACACCTCGATGCGATGATTTTTGCCTCAAGGATTGTTCCATTCTAATAATAATAATAAAACCTCCTCCCTCGTGAGGCGGCGCCGCGCTGCATCGGGGCAACCCTGTCAGCCGCCTCCAGTCGCCCCAAGCGAAAGATCACCTCCTCCCGCTGCCGCCACCGAGGGCTTCGCGGGCTAAGCCTGCGTACCGTGGCGGCGATGGCCATTCTACGGCGCCCGTGATTGGATCTGGTGGCGGCGATCCACTCCAGCCGGATCAAGGGCAGTGTCGCAGTGGCACTGGCCAACGGTGACCATGGTTGGCATGCTCGCAGCGGGGACGGCTGGGACGCCCGATCTGGGCTGAGAGGAGCTTCAACGAGCCGTACCGCAGGCTGTCATGCATCTCCTCTGGTCCAACAATCGCAAGCGGCTTCTGAGCTAGACCTGCAACACGAGGACGTCGGGGGCTTCGGCCCTAGACGTGGCGGTGGTGGCCAGCTCCTTTGCCCGAGGTCGTTGGTCGGCTGGCTGTGGTATCTCACGTCCAGTCCCGACGTCGAGTGAGGAAGCGATGCTGCTGGTAAAAACCATGCTATGACTTTAGTCATGGCAGGCGATAGCAGTATTTCACATCGTTATGTTGTTGAAGGCATACCACTGGAACTAACGTCTGCCTGCTTGCGCTGCTTCGTGTGAGAACCTAGACTCGGGTTTTCCAGATCGGACGATGGCGACGCTTTAGGCGTAGCTCTCCCTCATGGGGGCATCATTTTTGTAGTAGTTGTCGGATGGGGGAGACAAGTGGTGGAGCGGTGTTTCATTTACCACATCGAAGACGACGAATCTCGGCGGCGTGGAGCAGTGGAGTCTCAGCATCGGATGTGTGTGCATGGACTCGCACGGGAGGATGGCTCTGTCTGGCATCATGGTGGCGCCGACTGCTGAGAGGCCTGGCAAGGTCGGTGCATTGATCCTTCCTGAAGATGGGACGACGGAAGATGATGGCGGCAGAGCCTAGAGCGTGTGCATGCACAACGTGCTGAGCGTCTGTTACAACCGGTTGGTACTCTTCATTCGCGGGCGGGCGGTCTGGGGAGGCCATCAGATTAGATGGTGCTATGGCATGAGGTCTGGCACTTTATCAAGCTAGCCGCTATAGAAAATAGGTGGCTTTGGGTGGATCAATGTAGTTTTTTATCAGACTTTGCTGAAAAAGTTAATAAAAATGGTTGTGTGCACCATTGAGTGCATAGGCCGGGGGTGTCAACCACCCCCCCTTTCGGAATAAAGAAACAAAAGTATTGGTCCATTCTTAACAAAGAAATGAAGAAATTGTTGTGGGCCTGTGGATCGTAACATGCGTGCTAGTGCTCAAATTCGAGCGAACTGAACATGCCAACAGTGCTCGCATTTTTGTTCCAACACCTCCATGAGCTTAAACCAGCCCAAGAAGTCATCGGTGGAGACATCTGTTATTCCACACTGTATTTTTTTAAAGAAAATTTCCGATCTTTCATCGTACCATGACAATACAAAGAAAACCGAAATAACAAAAATTATATACATATCCGTAGGCCATCTAGCGACGACTACAAGCACTGGAATGAGCCAAAGGCGCGCCGACGTCATCACCCGTCCCTCACTAGAGCCCGGATCTGGCCATCGTTCATCTACGTTCGTTTGTCTTCAGGTTGAATTCTTCCAATGTATGCTGCTCTTCATCAGCGATGGATGTTCTTTGGTGCGTTGCTCTCGTGGGACCTTAGCACGACGACATCTCGATGTCTATTACAATAAGTTTTGCCCAGCTCCAGCGGGGAGGAGCGATGACGGTAGCGCGCCTTTGGCTCGCTTCAGTGATTGCAGTCGTCGCTAGGTGGACTACGAATCTAAATGTATTTTTTATTATTTATGGTGTAGTGAACTCATCCTGATGATTTTTCATCGGCAATCAGTAAGGCCAACTCCAACGCGCGACCCCATCATGTTCGTCCGTGTTCGTTTAGGGGTAAACGGACAAAAGTAGGCCTCCCAACGCGCGGCCGCAAACGGGCCGTCGTCCATTTTCTGTCCGCTTTAGACCCATTCCCATCCCAAGTTTGGGCCGAGTTTGCGGCCGAACGGACACACGCAGAAGCGAGCGGCGCGTGCCCTTGTCCTGCCCTGCTCCGACCGTCGGGGAGACAAGCCCCCATTTCTCTTCCTCTACCTCCCTTTGTGCGCCCGCCATTACCGCCGCCACCACCCCCGGCCGCATCGTCTTCCACTAGGATCGTCCCAACCACCACCGCGCAATACCATAGCTACCTGCGCACCGTCCTACCGGAAAGCATTTGGCTGGTGTTCTCCTTGTTGCCGACGGGAGACAAACTACGGCCGTCGGTGTCGCTTGTCGTCCCCAACCTCTTTCGGCCGGCCATTCTGTGACGCAGGGCACCCTTCAGCATCACCGACCCCAAAACCTTGCTTGGCTGCCTGCGAGGGGAGAAGGGCATGCACTATCCGGCCGCTTTCCCAGCACGACCACAAGGCGTTCCACGGGTTGCTCACAAGGTACAATGGATAGTGGTGATGATTTTTTCTTTCACAATTTCATTTGCTCATCGGATGATGAAGAGCTGGCGGCTGTGTTGGCCGTACGTGAACATATCACTAGGAAGCGGCCTTGGTACATGGGATCAATCCTCGACCATGCTCCAGCCTTGGAACACAATAGGGAGAAAGTGAAGGAAATATGCCCAAGAGGCAATAATAAAGTTGTTATTTTATATTTCCTTATTACATGATAAATGTTTATTATTCATGCTAGAATTGTATTAACCGAAAACTAGATACATGTGTGGATACATAGACAAAATACCAAGTCTCCAGTAAGCCTCTACTAGACTAGCTTGTTAATCAAAGATGGTTAAGTTTCCTGATCATAGACATGTGTTGTCATTTAATTAACAAGATCACATTATTAGAAGAATGATGTGATGGACATGACCCATCCGTTAGCTTAGAATTTTTTATCGTCCAATTGTATTGCTACTGCTTTCTTCATGTCAAATACATATTCCTCCGACTATGAGATTATGCAACTCCCGGATACCGGAGGAATGACTTGTGTGCTATCAAACATCACAACATAACTAGGTGATTATAAAGATGCTCTACAGGTATCTCCGAAGGTTTTTGTTGTGTTGGCATAGATCAAGATTAGGATTTGTCACCCCGAGTATCGGAGAGGTATCTCTAGGCCCTCTCAGTAATGCACATCATAAGAAGCCTTGCCAGCAATGTGACTAATGAGTTAGTTGCGGGATGATGCATTACGGAACAAGTAAAGAGACTTGCCGGTAACGAGATTGAACTAGGTATGAAGTTACCGACGATCGAATCTCGAGCAAGTAACATACCGATGACAAAGGGAATTACGTATGTTGTCATTACGGTACGACCGATAAAGATCTTCGTAGAATATGTGGGAACCAATATGAGCAACTAGGTTCCACTGTTGGTTATTAACCGAAGAGGTGTCTCGGTCATGTATACATAGTTCTCAAACCCGTAGAGTCCGCACGCTTAACATTCGATGATGATTTGTATTATATGAGTTATGTGATTTGGTGAACGAATGTTGTTCAGAGTCCCGGATGAGATCACGGACACGACGAGGAGTCTCGAAATGGTCGAGAAGTAAATATTGATATATTGGATGATAGTGTTCGGACACCGGAAGTGTTCCGAAATGTGTCAGGTACATATCAGAGTACCGGGGGGTTATCGGAACCCCCCCCCCAGGGAAGATATGGGCCATTTGGGCCTTAGGAGGGAGGAAAACCAGCCCACATAAGGGTGGCGCCTCCCCCCAAGGGAGGAGTACGAATTGGACTAGGCGAGGGGGCGGCGCCCCCCTTTCCTTCTCCCTCTCTCTCTCCTTCCCCCTTTCCCCCTCCAATAAAAGGAAGGGGGCTGAATCCTACTAGGAGTCCAAGTGGGACTCCTCCCCACTTGGTGCACACCTAGGGCCGGCCTCCTCCTCCTCTCTCCTTTATATAAGTGGGGAGGGGGCGCCTCCAACACACATCAATTGTTCCAAGCCGTGTGCGGCGCCCCCCTCCACAGTTTACACCTCCAGGTCATATTCACGTTGTGCTTAGGCGAAGCCCTGCGTGGATCACTTCACCATCACCATCACCACGTCGTCGTGCTAACGGAACTCTCCCTCGACACTTTTCTGGATCAAGAGTTCGAGGGACGTCATCCATCTGAACGTGTTCTGAACTCGAAGGTGATGTACGTTCGGTGCTTGATCGGTCGGAACGAGAAGTTCGACTACATCAACCGCGTTAACAAACTCTTCCACTTTCGGTCTATGAGGGTACGTGGACACACTCTCCCCCTCTCGTTGCTATGCATCTCCTAGATATATCTTGCGTGAGCGTAGGAAAATTTTGAAATTGCATGCTACGTTCCACAACAGTGGCATCATGAGCCAGGTCTATGCGTAGATGATATGCACGAGTAGAACACAAAGAGTTGTGGGCGGTGATAGTCATACTCCTTACCACCAATGTTTTATTTTGATTCGGTGGTACTGTTGGATGAAGTGGCCCGGACCAACCTTACATGAGCACGTTCATGAGACCGGTTCCACCAATAGACATGCAACTAGTTTTTCATAAATGTCGTCAGCGGGTGTCTGTTTCTCCTACTTTAGTTGAATCGAACTTGACTGCGGCCGGTCCTTGTTGAAGGTTAAAGCAGCAAAGTTGACGAAACACCGTTGTGGTTTTGATGCGTAGGTATGAACGGTTCTTGCTAGAAGCCCGTAGCAGTCACGTAAAACTTGCAACAACAAAGTAGATGACGTCTAACTTGTTTTTGCAGGGCATGTTGTGATGTGATATGGACAAGACGTGATGAGTTATACGTTATTGTATGGGATGATCATGTTTTGTAAATTATCAGCAATCAGCAGGAGCCTTATGGTTGTCTCTTTATTGTATGAAATATGAATGCCATGTAATTGCTTTAGTTTGTCACTATGAGTTAGCGATAGTAGTAGAAGCAATAGTTGGCGAGATGACCATGACGCTGCGATGAAGATCAAGGTGTCAAGCCGGTGATGATGGAGATCATGACGGTGCTTTGGATTTGGAGATCAAAAGCACAAGATGAGGACGGCCATATCATGTCACATATTTTTGATTGCATATGATGTTTATCTTGTTATGCATCTTATTTTGCTTAGTACGACGGTAGCATTATAAGATGGTCCCTTACTAAAATTTCAAGGTACAAGTGTTCTCCCTGAGTATGCATCGTTGCAACAGTTCGTCGTGCTGAGACACCATGTGATGATCGGGTGTGATAAGCTCTACGTTCACATACAATGGGTGCAAGACGGTTTTGCACATGCGGAATACTTAGGTTAAACTTGACGAGCCTAGCATGTACAAACCTGGCCTCGGAACACTAGAGACCAAAAGGTCGAACGTGAATCATATAGGAGATATGATGAACATAGAGATGTTCACCATTGAAAACTACCCATCGCACATGATGATCGAACATGGTTTAGTTGATTTGGATCACGTGATCATTTAGATGACTCGAGGGATGTCTATCTAACTGAGAGTTCTTAAGTAATTTGATTAATTGAACTTTAATTCATCATGAACTTAGTCCTGGCAGTTTTTGCATATCTATGTTGTAGATCAATGGCCCGTGCTACCATTCCCTTGAATTTTAGTGTGTTCCTAGAGAAAGCTAAGTTGAAAGATGATGGTAGAAACTACATAGACTGTGTCCGTAACTTGAGAATTATCCTCATTGTTGCACAGAAAAATTATGTACTTGATGCACCGCTAGGTGAAAGGCCTGCTACAGGAGCAACTGCTGATGTTATGAACGTCTCGCAAGCTCGATCTGATGACTACTCGATAGTTCAGTGTGCCATGCTTTACAGCTTAGAATCGGGACTTCAAAGACGTTTTGAACGTCATGGAGCATATGAGATGTCCCAAGAGTTGAACTTAATATTTCAAATAAATGCCCAAGTTGAGAGATATGAAGTCTCCAACAAGTTCTATAGCTGCAAGATGGAGGTGAATAGTTCTATTAGTGAACACATACTCAGAATGTCTGGATATCATAATCACTTGACTCAGCTGGGAGTTAATCTTCCAGATGATAGTGTCATAGACAGACTTCTCCAATCACTGCTACCAAGCTATAAAGGCTTTGTGATGAACTATAATATGCAAGGGATGGAGAAGACAATTCCCGAGCTCTTCGCAATGCTCAAAGCTGCGGAGGTAGAAATCAAAAAGGAGCATCAAGTGTTGATGGTTAACAAGACTACTAGTTTCAAGAAAAAGGGCAAGGGAAAGAAGGGGAACTTCAAGAAGAATAGCAAGCAAGTTGCTACTCCCGGGAAGAAACCCAAGTCTAGAGCTAAGCCTGAAACTGAGTGCTTCTACTGCAAAGGGACTGGTAACTGGAAGCGGAACTGCCCCAAGTATTTGGCGGATAAGAAGGATGGCAAAGTGAACAAAGGTATATTTGATATACATGTTATTGATGTGTACCTTACTAATGCTCGTAGTAGCGCCTGGGTATTTGATACTGGTTCGGTTGCTCATACTTGTAACTCGAAACAGGGGCTACGGATTAAACGAAGATTGGCTCAGGACGAGGTGACGATGCGCCTGGGAAATGGTTCCAAAGTCGATGTGATCGTCGTCGGCATGCTACCTCTACATCTACCTTCGGGATTAGTTTTAGACCTGAATAATTGTTATTTGGTGCCAGTGTTGAGCATGAACATTATATCTGGATCTTGTTTGATGCAAGACAATTATTCATTTAAATCTGAGAATAATGATTGTTCTATTTTTATGAGTAATATGTTTTATGGTCATGCACCCTTGAAGAGTGGTCTATTTTTGTTGAATCTCGATTGTGGTGATACACATATTCATAATATTGATGCCAAAAGATGCAAAGTTTTTAATGATAGTGCAACATATTTGTGGCACTGCCATTTAGGTCATATTAGTGTAAAGTGCATGAAGAAACTCCATACAGATGGGCTTCTGGAATCACTTGATTATGAATCATTTGATACTGGCAAACCATGCATCATGGGCAAGATGACTAAGACTCCGTTCTCCGGAACAATGGAGTGAGCCACTGATTTATTGGAAATAATACATACTGATGTATGCAGTCGGATGAGTGTTGAGGCTCGCGGCGGGTATCGTTATTTTCTGACCTTCACGGATTATTTGAGCAGATATGGGTATATCTACTTGATGAAACACTAGTCTGAAACATTTGAAAAGTTCAAAGAATTTCATAGTGAAGTAGAGAATCATCGTAACAAGAAAATAAAGTTTCTACGATCTGATCGTGGAGGCAAATATTTGAGTTACGAGTTTGGTCTTCATTTAAAACAATGTGGAATAGTTTTTCAACTCACGCCACCTAGAACACCAAAGCGTAATGGTGTGTCTGAACATCGTAACCGTACTTTATTAGATATGTTGCGATCTATGTTGTCTCTTACCGATTTACCACTATCGTTTTGGGGTTATGCATTAGAGACAACTGCATTCACGTTAAATAGGGCACCATCTAAATCTGTTGAGACAACACCGTATGAACTATGATTTGCCAAGATACCTAAGTTGTCGTTTCTAAAAGTTTCGGGTTGCAATGCTTATGTGAAAAAGCTTCAACCTGATAAGCTCGAACCCAAATCGGAGAAGTGCGTCTACATGGGATACCCAAAAGAAACTATTGGGTACACCTTCTATCATAGATCCGAAGGCAAGATATTTGTTTCTAAGAATGGATCCTTTCTAGAGAACGAGTTTCTCTCGAAAGAAGTGAGTGGGAGGAAAGTAGAACTTGATGAGGTAATTGTACCTTCTCTCGAATTGGAAAGTATCTCATCACAGAAAACCGCTCCGGTGATGCCTCCACCAACTAGTGAGGAAGCTAATGATGATGATCATGAAACTTTAGATCAAATTACTACCGAACCTCGTAGGTCAACCAGAGGACGTTCCGCACCAGAGTGGCACGGTAATCCTATTCTGAAAGTCATGTTACTAGACCATGACGAACCTATGAACTATGAGGAAGCGATGATGAGCCCAGATTCCGCAAAATGGCTTGAGGCCATGAAATCTGAGATGGGATCCATCTATGAGAACAAAGTATGGACTTTGGTTGACTTGCCCGATGATTGGCAAGCCATGGAGAATAAATGGATCTTCAAAAAGAAGACTGACGCTGATGGTAATGTTACTGTCTACAAAGCTCGACTTGTCACAAAAGGATTTCGACAAGTTCGAGGAGTTGACAACGGTGAGACTTTCTCACCCGTAGCGTTGCTTAAGTTTGTCTGGATTATGTTAGCAATCACTGCATTTTATGATTATGAAATAGGGCAAATGGACGTCAAAACTGCATTCCTCAATGGATTTTTTAAAGAAAAGTTGTATATGATGCAACCAGAAGGTTTTGTTGATCCTAATGGTGCTAACAAAGTGTGCAAACTCCAGTGATCCATCTATGCACTGGTGCAAGCATCTCGGAGTTGGAATATATGCTTTGATGAGGTGATCAAAGCATATGGTTTTATACAGACTTTTGGAGAATCATGTATTTACAAAAAAGTGAGTGGGAGCTCTGTAGCATTTCTTATATTGTATGTGGATGACATATCATTGACTGGAACTGATATAGAATTTCTGGATAGCATAAAAAGATACTTGAATAAGAATTTTTCAATGAAAGGCCTCGGTGGAGCTACTTATATATTGGGCATCAAGATCTATAGAGATAGATCCAGACGCTTCATAGGACTTTCACAAATCACATACCTTGATAAAGTTTTGAAGAAGTTCATAATGGATCAGTCAAAGAAAGGATTCTTGCCTGTGTTACAAGGTGTGAAGTTGAGTCGGACTCAATGCCCGACCACTTCAAAAGATAGAGAGAAAATGAAAAGCATTCCCTATGCCTCAGCCATAGGTTCTATCATGTATGCAATGCTGTGTACCAGACCTGATGTGTGCCTTAAGTCTAGTAGGGAGGTACCAAAGTAATCCATGAATGGATCACTGGACATCAATCAAGAACATCCTGAAGTACCTAAAAAGGACCAAGAATATGTTTCTCATTTTTGGACGTGACAAAGAGCTTGTCGTAAATGGTTACGTCGATGCTAGATTTGACACTGATCCGGATGACTCTAAGTCACAAACCAGATACGTATTTTTTATTGAATGGTGGAGCTGTCAGTTGGTGCAGTTTCAAGCAAAGCGTCGTTGCAGGATCTACATGTGAAGCAGAGTACATAGCTGCTTCGGAAGCAGCAAATGAAGGAGTTCATATTCGATCTAGGTGTAATACCTAGTGCATCGGGTCCAATCTTTTATGACAACAATGGTGCAATTGCCTTAGCAAAGGAATCCAGGTTTCACAAGAGAACCAAACACATCAAGGGACGCTTCAATTCCATGCGTGGTCAAGGCAAGGAGGGAGACATAGAGATTTGAAAAATACATACAGATCTGAATGTGGCAGACAAGTTGACCAAACCTCTTCCACGAGCAAAACATGATCAGCACCAAGACTCCATGGGTGTTAGAATCATTACAATGTAATCTAGATTATTGACTCTAGTGCAAGTGGGAGACTGAAGGAAATATGCCCTAGAGGCAATAATAATGTTGTTATTTTATATTTCCTTATTACATGATAAATGTTTATTATTCATGCTAGAATTGTACTAACCAGAAACTTGATACATGTGTGGATACATAGACAAAATACCAAGTCCCTAGCAAGCCTCCACTAGACTAGCTCGTTAATCAAAGATGGTTAAGTTTACTGACCATACACATGTGTTGTCATTTGATTAACGGGATCACGTCATTAGAAGAATGATGTGATGGACATGACCCATCTGTTAGCTTAGCATTTTTTATCGTTTAGTTGTATTGCTACCGCTTTCTTCATGTCAAATACATATTCCTCTAACTATGAGATTATGCAACTCCCGGATACCGGACGAATGCCTTGTTGCTATCAATCGTCACAATGTAACTGGGTGATTATAAAGATGCTCTACAGGTATCTCCGTAGGTGTTTGTTGGGCTGGCATAGATCAAGATTAGGATTTGTCACTCCGAGTATCGGAGAGGTATCTCTAGGCCCTCTCGGTAATGCACATCATAAAAAGCCTTACAGGCAATGTGACTAATCAGTGAGTTGCGGGATGATGCATTACGGAACGAGTAAAGAGACTTGCTGGTAACGAGATTGAACTAGGTATGAAGATACCGGCGATCGAATCTCGGGCAAGTAACATATCGATGACAAAGGGAATAACGTATGTTGTCATTATTGTATGACCGATAAAGATCTTCGTAGAGTATGTGGGAACCAATATGAGCATCCCGGTTCCGCTATTGGTTATTGACTGAATAGTTGTTTCGGTCAAGTCTACATAGTTCTCGAACCCGTAGAGTCCACACTGTCGGCGTCCTGGGAACCAGGGTACCCAGACTTGCCTGTCTGCGGGCCGCGACGCGCTCCTACTACGGCCTGGTACGGCCTAGCTGATCGACCAGCTGCTCAAGACCCTCGCGAGGGGGCTAGACCTCACGAGGAGAACGACATCAAGACCTCCTCAGGAGCAGCCTCGACTAGGTTGCTCCGGAGGGGCGGAGAATCCAAGGCCAAACCTGCCTCAGGAGGAGGCAGTGATGCGAGCAGTGACGCACCATGCCAGCGGGTGCCAGCGCGTGCCAGCGGCGCAGTTGCCGTTTTGGTGCAAAGGAGACAGCGCAGGCGCAGGTTCCCGAGGGGCGGGACAAAGGTTTCCCCTTTGGTGCAACAAGACCGAAGACCGCAAGGACGATAGGGAGGATGTCACCACCGAGCCTACCACCGCATCACCGCCTCATCCTTTTGCACGCGAAGACGGCTTTTGTCAGGATAGGAACATCCTTGTGTTCCCGCTCAAAATGGCCGTTGTGGGATCCCTTCCTGCCCAAACATTTCGGGGGAAGAAGACCATGCCCGCCTATATAAGTAGCTAGGGTCTCCACTATGGAGGAATTCGGACCGTATCGCAAACACTCTGCCTTCACACCAAGGAGCAAGAACCCTTGCCTCCTGACCCTCCTGAGGTCCCCTCCTGAGCTCAGGAACCACTGTACCTGTTCATACTCAAGCCCTCCCGAGGCTAATCCACCAAAGCAGGACGTAGGGTTGTACACCGCAAGGTGGCCTGAACCTATGTAAATTCGTGTGTGCTTTACTTGTTGCTTGCTTGAATCTTTTGATTGGACGAGGGCGAGGTGCTAGGTAGACGTGAGTGGGAGAGATCTTCATTCACACCCCTGTGTTCGAACTTCTTGGGTTTGTGGAGCCCGTAATCCGACATTTGGCGCGCCAGGTAGGGTGTGCCGAAATCTCGCCTCTCCGACGACCTCGTCCCGCTCTCGTTCGTCGACCTCGCTTCGCCGCCATGGTGGACACACGCCGGGTGCGTGCCACCCGCCGTGCCGCCAACGTCGCTCAGACGGCGCCCGCGGGCAACAGTGCACCGCAACGCCCCAACTCACCAGTCGCCAACGCCGCCACCGACCCGGCTGTCGACGAGCAACAGGACTCGTCGCTGCCGCTGTCCGTGCAGCGCGATGGCCGCACAGCAACACCGTCATCCTCGCCGGCCGCAGCGTCGTCCTCGCTGATCGGCCGCGGGCCGGTCTACCAGCAGACCGCGCTACTGATGGCGCGGGAGCTCCTGCGCTACCGCCCGGCGGACGACCTCTACGACGAATGGCTCCACCACATCACTAAGCTCGTCAGCGCCGCCGGGGAGGTACCTGCACCCAGTCACTCCTCCCGTCCTCCGTCGCTCATGGCGGGGAACGAGGGCCACGGTGTCCCCGCTCCACCTCCATTGTAGAACGCCGGCCAGGGGCTAATACGCGAGGCTCCGCGGCGCGGACAGCCCCGCAGGGCCCCTGCGCGCGACGAGGAGAGCTGCTAGGTGATTCCGCATCCTCAGGCAGAAGCTCGCAGGCCCCCATCCCGCGGCACCAGAACCGTGCACCACAGGAGGTGGTGGCGCCTGTGCCCCAGGAACCAGCACCGCAGGCGCAGGGGGGCGCCTGCAATCATGAGTTTGGTTGGATGTCGCGCCCTAGCTCCAGAGCTGCAGCACCTCATCTTGCCCGACAAGTTCAAGCCGGATCTGCCTCCGTGCTACGATGGCACAGCCGACCCCGCAGAGTTCCTCCAGCTCTACGAGCTGAGCATTGAGGCGTCCAATGGCACCGAGAAGGCCATGGCGAACTGGTTCCCCATGGCCCTCAAGGATGGTGCCCGCTCTTGGCTCCTGAACCTCTCCGTGGGATCCATCTCCTCCTGGGGAGAGCTTCGTGAGCGTTTCGTCGCCAACTTCCAGGGTACTAGCAACCGAGCCCCGGCAGCCGCGGATCTGCGCCGCGTGAAGCAGCAACTTGGGGAGACCCTACAAAAGTACATCCATCGTTTCAACACCGGCGCCTCAGGATCCCTAGGGTCTCAGACGAGGCCATCATCTCGGCGTTCTCCGATGGTGTCCGCAACGTCAGGATGAAGGAGGAGCTCGCCATCCACGAGGACCTGTGCACAGCCCTCGAGATGTTCAAACTCGTGGCAAAGTGCGCTAGGGCAGAGGAAGGACGCCTCTCTCTCCTGGAGCTGCCTGAAACGGAGGCTGACGACAAAAAGGCTAAGGCCAAGGAACCGAAGCGCAAGGGACCCGCCGTGCTGGCTGCGGAGCCCGAAGTAAAGCGTGGCTGCGGCTACAATGACCCCCCCCCCCAGAGACAACCGTTCGTACTGCGTCTTCCACGATGTTCACAGCCACAACACTAACGACTGCCAAGAGCTCAGGGTGATGCGCAGCGGGCGCGTCGGGCAGCGCCCTGAGCGCGACAACCGCGGCTACAGCCATGGAGGCGGCCGTGGTGGAGGACGCTGGGATGGCAGGAACTCGCGCCAAGGATAGCGTGACCAACCACGTGAAGACCACTGGCAGGAGCAGCCTCGTGACGCCCCCTGGCGCGACCAGCCTCGTGAGGGTCGCCCTCAGGGCAACGCGGGCCTGCCTTTGCTGCCCCCACCACCAAGAAGGAATGACGACGACTGCTAGTGGGATGAAGCATGGGGCTTTCAGGAGCCACGCGCGGTTGCATGCATCTTGGGAGGAGCCCATGCTCCGGCTTCCCACCGCATCTTCAAGCAGTTCGCTCGCGAGGTGAACGCGGCGCTTCCCAGGCCTAACGCCGCGCGCAACCTCGAGTGGACCAAGTAGGTCATCGCCTTCGAGCACAAGGACCAGCTCAAGTGCACGCAGCACCAGGCGCTCTCCCGATGCTCTGCATTCCGACCATCAGCAACGTCCTCGTGACCAAGACCCTCGTCGACGGCGGAGCGGGGCTCAACGTCCTCTCCGTCCAGACCTTCGAGACGCTCCAGGTCCCCTATGATCAGCTCCACCCAACCAAGCCATTCTACGGAGTCACAGATGGCTCCACACTCTCGATGGGGCAGGTCCGCCTCCCCGCCACCTTCGGTGATTGCGACAACTACCACACTGAGCTCACCGACTTTGACGTCGCCAACATTCACCTCCCGTACAACGCCATCCTAGGGTATCCGGCCCTCGCCAAGTTCATGGCAGTGACCCATCACGGCTACAACATCCTCAAGATGCCCGGGAGCGGTGGGGTCATCACAATCGCCTGCGACGAGAAGGAAGCGGTGCGTTCCCTGGGGCGCGCCTACCAGACCGTGGTGGTCGAGAGCCCTGACGAAGGTGGAGCCGTCTTCGCCCTACAGACGGCCCCCAAGAAGAAGAAGAACCTGCCCGCCAGCGGACCTCAGGACACGGAGGCTCCTGACGGCCCCGTCTCAGGACCCGCGCCTGCCGATGAGGCGCCCTCCACTCTTGCATAGGGAGGCGAGCCCGGCGCCCCTCTCAGGACGGTCTCGGGGGCTCTCCTCTAGAGCGCCTCCAGTTTGTCCAGCGTCACGAGGGAGGTGTTCGAGCACCACCTGCAGGCGCGTCTCGACACGTGTTTTTGTGAGACCAGTGTGAGCCATACAGCGCTGGGGGCTCAAGACTTCATCGACCAGGTTACCGAGGAACTTCAGTACGCAAGGCTCATACGTGGTGGGTGCAACCGCACGATACCAAGCTCACCTACCCGCAACCCAAGCAACCACTTCCGCTTCTGCATCGACGTCGCGGGCCTCAACCGAGTTGCTTCTTTGGAGCCTTTTTGGCCGATGGCAGTCTGTTGGTGGGGGACTCTTCCCTGCAGCTACATTCGCACGCTCTTCGGCTTCCGCAACGCAGCCACCACATTCCAGTACCTCGCGTGGCAGGCTTTGGGGGCTCGGGAGGCTCAGTGACGGGCGGTCCAGACGGAGCAGGAGCTGGACCCCCGTGACCACTGAGGGCTTCGGAGCCCCTGGGCCTTAGGAGCCCGACTATCCTCAGGAGCGACCCGCATGACTCGCGTCTTCAGCTACACCAACTCTTCTTTGACAAGTGTCAGGTGATGTCTCATGTATTCAATCGAGGGCGCCCCCTGGGCTGCATCATCCTCGAGCTACTGGGGGCTCGCCCCCACAGCTGTCTCTTTTGCGCATGATTCGAGGCTAGTTGTTTCTTCCTATTTGCATTATCTATATGCTCGGCGTTCTCACCGCCAGTAAGGTCATGAGCCCATGCGAGCCCACTCGCGGCCGCCCCATGATTAAGGACTGGCACGGCGTCTGTGCAGGGGTCCGTCCCTGCAGCGTCGCTAAATCCAAGGGCTGAGCTCTGTCTCGCGAGCCATTCCCGTGACGTCGCCTCCCATGGTCCTTGGTGCCTTGTTCTCACATGGGCTAATCGTGGATGGGTAAGTGGGGGGCCGTGGCAGGTGCCTCACTCACGTGGGAACCGCGTGCCGGTTGTTTTTCTTTTGGACTATAGCATGAGAAGACTGGGCACGGCATATGTGCTTGGTTCCGTCCCTGCAGCGTCGATAAATCCAGCGGCTGAGCTCTGTCTTATGGGCCGGTCCCGCTAACATCACCTCCTGGGGTCATTGGTGTTGCGGCCTTCTCATACGATGCCCTCTAGAGATGCAATCGGCGCATGTCGACACAACGCATCTCTTTTCACATTTTGCAGAAGAAGACTCAGGCGCAACCCGCCTCAGGGTAGGGTCTCGTGAGTGATGCATAAGCTCACGAGAACTTCCATAGAGTCGTTCAACTCGTCCTGAGGAGGGCCCATATACACCTTGGTTGTCCTGCCGTGCAAGCCACATGTCAGGACGGGGTTGTACACGCCCCAGAGTCTCTCCCTATGGGAGGTTCCCTCCCACTGTCCAGTGGAAGTACCATGCTCCGAGCTGGCAGAACCAACCGAGGAGCAGTTTTGCCCAAGAACCAGTGGAAGCACCATGCTCCGCGCTGGCCGCTACGACCGAGGCACGGTTATGCCCACACTCTGCGCAAGTGTGGTAGCTCTATGCTCCGCGCTAGTTATAAACAACTAAGGGCGGCCCCCAGCGGTCGCACCAACCTCAAGGAGCTTTTCAGCTCACGACACTCACAACTTCTCCTTGGATGGGTGTCGCGAGGGGGGCTAGGCACGGGGGCTATGCTCAGATCACGCCTGGCAGACGCCACCCTACCAGGTGCCCAGACATCTGGCTTTCTCGCGCCCCCATCCTAGGCGAAGGCTCATCAGCAAGCTATGGTGCTCGTTCTCCCTCATGAGAGCCGTTCATACGTCAAGGGGGACCCCTAGGCATCGCGACCCAGGGGCCTCACTAGTCACATAGCCCCTCACTCATTGAGCCCTGTGCTCAACGGCGGTCGAGGTATGCGCGGGACTAGGCCCTGCCGACGCAGAACGCAAACGAGATCGCTTGAACATCAAGGGGGACCCCTGGGCATCGCGACCCAGGGGCCACACTAGCCACGTAGCCCCTCATTCCTTGAGTCTAGTTATTACGATAACCCCGGTCACCCAAAGGGCTCAATGGAGATCGAGCTATGCGCGGGGTTGGGCCCTGCCGACGTAGAGCACCTAAGCAAACATGAAAGGAAGCAAGCACGGAAACCACCAAGTTCAAGTCTAGTTATTACAATAATACCAAGTTCTCCAAATTCAAGCGAGTCCTTACGCCTCCCCAAGGCACTTGCATTTCTCTCATCTGAACAGAAACAGGTCAGGCATTGTCAAGCGTGCCATCACCAGCCTCCGCCTCCTCGGCCGCGGTAGCACTGACCCGGAGGAACGCCTCCACCAGCTCCTTGACCTTCGCCTCCAGGGCCTCAACAGCCGCGCCCTCTATGCTAGCGGTCATGGGCTCGGACAGTGAGGCCAGTTCAAGAGTGGGATCGCGGAGGCAGAGATGGCCGCACACCTGCGTCAGGGCCAAGGTAAGGAGCGTGCGACTCTCGACGTTTGCTAACTGGCCGATCACGGCCGTAACCTCGCGCAGGGACTTCACGAGCATGGCAAGGAGCCCGGCGGAGCCATCCTCCGGGGTGGCCAGCGGCTTCTCGAACCATTCCTCGTAAGCAATCTGCAGCGTCGTACAGGCCTCGAGCTCGAAGGCGGCGAGGGCCTCGCGACTCACCGCTGCCGAGGCCGCGAGGGCATCTTCCTTGTCGCGGCAGCTTTGGTCGCCCTGGCCTGCTCAGCCTCAGCCTTCAGCTTCTCCAGGCTCGCGCGATCAGCGAGCTGCTCCTCCTGCAGCTGGGACGTCTCAGCCTTTTGTGCCTTGAGATCCTTCTCCAACCTTTCGAGCTCCAAGGCGCGCCTGGTGCCTTCCTCACGAAGGGCCTCCAGCTCGCTCTCCACCTTGTGGCAGCGCTTCTCGGAAGACGCCGCATCGGCTCGCGCGGCGTCGCGTGCCCGCGTGGCTGTCGCTGCCTCCTCCTGACCCTTGGCGGCGACCGCTGAGGCTTGGCTCCAGGAGGCCCGCGCAAACTCATCTGCCAGGAGCCACCCAGAGATCAGGCCCAGGCGCCCTTCCATCGTGCGGCCATCACCACTCAGAAGTTCGGCACGGAGCCGACCCAGCGCAGCGGAGGCGGCTTCCAAGGTCTCAGGGCTAGGCTGCTGATACGTCAATTTTGCATCAAGCTTATATGTTGATATTTATTGCATTATGGGCTGTTATTACACGTTATGTCACAATACTTATGCCTTTTGTCTCTTATTTTACAAGGTTTACATGAAGAGGGAGAATGCTGGCAGCTGGAATTCTGGGCTGAAAAAGGAGCAAACTCAGGAAACCTATTCTGCACAACTCCAAAAGCCCTGAAACTCAACAGAACGCCGTTTCAGAAAATATAAAACATATCTGGCGAAAGAAGTTCACGAGGGGGGCCACCGGCTATCCACGAGGGTGGGGGGCACGCCCCCTGCCTCGTGGGCCCACCGGAGGTCCCCCGATGCCCATCTTCTCCTATATGAGGTGTTTTGACCTGGAAAAAATCATAACGAGGCTTTCGGGACCAGACGCCGCCGTCTCGAGGCGGAACCGAGGCGGAAACCAATCTAGGCCTCCGGCAGAGCTGTTCTGCCGGGGATACTTCCCTCCGGGAGGGGGAAATCATCACCGCCGTCATCACCAACAACTCTTCCATCTTGGGGAGGGCTATCTTCATCAACATCTTCACCAGCACCATCTCCTCTCAAACCCTAGTTCATCTCTTGTATCCAATCTTTGTACCCAAACCTCAGATTGGTACCTCTGGGTTGCTAGTAGTGTTGATTACTCCTTGTAGTTGATGCTAGTTGGTTTATTTGGTGGAAGATCATATGTTCACATACATTATGCATATTAATACCCCTCTGATCATGAACAATATTATGTCTTGTGAGTAGTTACTTTTGTTCCTGAGGACATGGGAGAAGTCTGGCTATTAGTAGTCATGTGAGTTTGGTCTTCGTTCGATATTTTGATGAGATGTATGTTGTCTCTCCTCTAGTGGTGTCATGTGAACGTCGACTACATGACACTTCACCATTATTTGGGCCTAGAGGAAGGCATTGGGAAGTAATAAGTAGATGATGGGTTGCTAGAGTGACAGAAGCTTAAACCCTAGTTTATGCGTTGCTTCGTAAGGGGCTGATTTGGATTCATATGTTTCAGGCTATGGTTAGGTTTACCTTAATACTTCTTTTGTAGTTGCGGATGCTTGCATTAGAGGTTAATCATAAGTGGGATGCTTATCCAAGTAAGGATAGCACCCAAGCACCGGTCCACCCAAATACCAAATTATGGAAGTACCAAACACGAATCAGATGATCGTGATGAAAACTAGCTTGACGATAATTCCCATGTGTCCTCGGGAGCGCTTTTCTTTATATAAGAGTTTGTCCAGGCTTGTCCTTTGCTACAAAAAGGATTGGGTCACCTTGCTGCACCTTATTTACTTTTACCTTTTGTCACTTGCTACCAATTACCTTATCACGCAAACTATCTGTTACCTATAATTTCAGTGCTTGCAGAAAATACCTTACTAAAAACGGCCTATCATTTCCTTCTTCTCCTCGTTGGGTTTGACACTCTTACTTATCGAAAGGACTATGATAGATCCCCTACACTTGTGGGTCATCAAGACTCTTTTCTGGCGCCGTTGCCGGGGAGTGAAGCGCCTTTGGTAAGTGGAATTTGGTAAGGAAGGAAATACTAAAGCTTCTAGAGACAGGTATTATCTATCCAGTTGCTGATAGCCAGTGGGTACGTCATGTCCATTATGTCCCTAAGAAGGGAGGTATGACTGTCGTTCCTAATGATAAAGATGAATTGATCCCGCAAAGAATAGTTACAGGTTATAGGATGGTAATTGATTTCCGTAAGTTAAATAAAGCTACGAAGAAAGATCATTACCCCTTGCCATTTATTGATCAAATGCTAGAAAGGTCATCCAAACATACTCATTTCTGTTTTCTAGATGGTTATTCTAGTTTCTCTCAAAAACCTGTGTCAAAAGGGGATCAAGAAAAGGCCACTTTTACTTGTCCTTTCGGTACCTTTGCTTATAGAAATATGCCTTTTGGTTTATGTAATGCACCTGCTACCTTTCAAAGATGCATGACGGCTATATTCTCTGATTTTTGTGAAAAGATTGTTGAGGTTTTCATGGATGATTTCTCCATTTACGGAACTTCTTTTGATGATTCCTTAAACAACCTTGATCGAGTTTTGCAGAGATGTGAAGACACTAATCTCGTCTTAAATTGGGAGAAGTGCCACTTTATGGTTAATGAAGGCATTGTCTTGGGACATAAAATTTCTGAAAGAGGTATTGAAGTTGACAAAGCTAAAGTGGATGCTATTGAAAAGATGCCATGCCCCAAGGACATCAAAGGTATGTGATGTTTCCTTGGTCATGCCGAGTTTTATAGAAGGTTCATAAAGGACTTCTCCAAAATCTCCAGGCCTCCGATTAATCTCTTACAAAAGGATATTCCGTTTGTCTTTGATGATGATTGTCTAGAAGCATTTGAAATACTTAAGAAAACCTTGATCTCTGCACCGACTGTTCAGCCTCCTGACTGGAATTTACCTTTTGAGATTATGTGCGATGCTAGTGATTATGTTGTAGGAGCTGTTCTAGGGCAAAGAGTTGATAAGAAATTAAATGTTATCTAGTATGCTAGTAAAACTCTAGATAGTGCCCAAAGAAATTATGCTACTACTGAGAAAGAATTTTTAGCAGTTGTATTTGCTTGTGATAAGTTTAGACCCTACATCGTAGATTCTAAAGTAACTATTCACACTGATCATGCTGCTATCAAATACCTCATGGAAAAGAAAGATGCTAAACCTAGACTTATTAGATGGGTTCTCTTGCTGCAAGAATTTGACTTGCATATTATTGATAGAAAGGGAGCTGAGAACCCCGTTGCAGACAACTTGTCTAGGTTAGAAAATATAGTTGATGACCCACAACCTATTGATGATAGCTTTCCTGATGAACAACTAGCTGTCATAAATACTTCTCGTACTACTCCATGGTATGCTGATTATGCTAATTATATTGTTGCTAAGTTTATACCTCCTAGCTTCACATACCAGCAAAAGAAAAAGTTCTTCTATGATTTGAGACATTACTTCTGGGATGACCCACATCTTTATAAAGAAGGAGTAGATGGTATTATTAGATGTTGTGTACATGAGCATGAACAGGAACATATCCTACGCAAGTGCCACTCCGAAGCTTATGGAGGACACCATGCGGGAGATAGAACTGCACCCAAGGTATTGCGATCTGGTTTTTATTGGCCTACTCTCTTCAAGGATGCCCGTAAGTTTGTCTTATCTTGTGATGAATGTCAAAGAATTGGTAATGTTAGTAGACGTCAAGAAATGCCTATGAATTATTCACTTGTTATTGAACCATTTGATGATTGGGGCTTTGATTATATGGGACCGTTTCCTGCCTCTAATGGGTACACACATATTTACTAAGTGGGTAGAAGCTATTCCAACTAGTAGTGCTGATCACAACACCTCTATTAAGATGCTGAAGGAAGTTATTTTTCTAAGGTTTGGAGTCCCTAGATATCTAATGACTGATGGTGGTTCACACTTTATTCATGGTGCTTTCCGTAAGATGCTTGCTAAGTATGATGTCAACCACAGAATTGCATCCCCCTATCACCCACAGACTAGTGGTCAAGTAGAACTAAGTAATAGGGAGTTGAAACTAATCTTGCAAAAGACAGTTAATAGGTCTAGGAAGAATTGGTCCAAGAAACTTGATGATGCATTATGGGCCTATAGAACTGCATACAAAAATCCTATGGGTATGTCTCAATATAAGATGGTATATGGAAAAGCTTGCCACTTACCTCTTGAAGTAGAACGTAAGGCATATTGGGCTATTAAAGAGCTCAATTATGATTTCAAACTTTCCGGTGAAAAGAGGCTATTTGACATTAGCTGTCTCGATGAATGGAGAACCCAGGCCTATGAAAATGCCAAGCTGTTTAAAGAAAAACTTAAAAGATGGCATGACAAAAGGATACAAAAGCGTGAGTTTAACGTAGGTGATTTTGTTTTGCTATACAACTCTCATTTAAGATTTTTTGCAGGAAAACTTATCTCCAAGTGGGAAGGACCTTACGTTATCGAGGAGGTTTATCGTTCCGGTGCCATAAAAATCAACAACTTCGAAGGCACAAATCCAAAGGTGGTGAACGGTCAAAGAATTAAACACTATATCTCAGGTAATCCCATAAATGTTGAACCAATATTATTGAAACCGTAACCCCGGAGGAATACATAAGGGACACTTTCCAGAATGATTCAGCTTCCGAAAAGGAAGAGGCATGTGATACGATAAGTAAACCGACTCCAAAACAGTTCTAAAGGCAATTTTTCTCCGTTTTGGAATATTTAGAAAAGTAGAAAAATAAGCCGCAGTACGGAAGAGACACCGGCCGTCCACGAGGGTGGAGGGTGCGCCCCCCTTCCCAGGGCGCGCCCCCTGCCTCGTGGGCACCCCGTGTGCCTATCGGACACCGTTTTCTTGTGGGTTACTCCTTTTTGTCGGTAAAATTTCATTATATATACTCCCGAAGGTTTTGACCTATGTATCACGCAAAAATCCTCTGTTCTTGTTTCGAGTTGTTTCTGTTGCAGATAAAGCAGCATGTCTTCCCAGGATTCGGAGGGAGAAAGCTATGTGGCTGATTCCCTTGCTGACCCTAAGGTCTATGGGGATTGGGAGCATTATCGTTGGACCAGGAAGAAGAAGACCATGATTCAAAGAGGAAAGATTGGACTAGCTCAGATGAAGACGAAGTCACACTACCTCAACCTGGAGACATGCACGTGGAGTTCAAAAAGTCAAGCCTCCCAGACAGAGTAAAGAAACCTAAGATCGAATTTATTCCTTTTAACCTCTTGCAGGAAAACAAGCAGGCACTACGCAAAAGGATATTAAATCTTGAGCAAGAGATCAATGATCTAAAGGAGCAAAATTATGTCCTTAAGCGCAAGCTGAGGAAGAAGCCATCTTCACCACCCCCGAAGAAGGAGACATAATCATATGGGTATGGGCACTCCCCTTGGCAACTGCCAAGCTTGGGGGAGTGACCCCGGTATCGTATCACCATCACTCCTATCTTTATTGTTTTACTTAGTTCGATCCTTTTGGTAGTATCTTCATCTAGTAGAATAAAGTTAGCATGATCTAGTTGTGAGCTTTTGCTTTATGATCTTTACCCTTTGTAATTGAGTCCGTGAGCTATATAATAAAGATTAGTGTTGAGTCAAGGGCTTGATTTCCTCACTTGGGTCATGATAAAAGGAAAGAAAACATAAAGAGTATCAAAGAGATCATATTGATCTTATGGGAAGTAATGACTTCACATATAAGAGTATGATAAATAAAAGTTGTTGGGAGTTGACAAACATAGTTTTGGTCATCGTTGCAATTAATAGGAAGTAATAAAAGAAGAGAGGCTTCACATACAAATATAATATCTTGGACATCTTTTATGATTGTGAGCACTCATTAAAATATGACATGCTAAAGAGTTGATGTTGGACAAGGAAGACAACATAATGGGTTATGTCTTCTTATATCCGAAATAAAGTATATTGTCATGGATCATCCAACATGTTGAGCTTGCCTTTCCCCCTCATGCTAGCCAAAACTCCTCGTGCCAAGTAGAGATACTACTTGTGCTTCCATATATCCTTAAATCCAGTTTTGCCATAAGAGTCTACCATACCTACCTATGGATTGAGAAAGATCCTTCCAAGTAAGTTGTCATGTTGCAAACTCGCTAAAATATGTATGATTTATTAGTGTGGAGGAAATTAGCTTTATACGATCTTGTAATATGGAAGTAATAAAAGCGACGGACTGCATAATAAAGGTCTTTATCACAAGTGGCAATATAAAGCGAAGTTCTTCTATGCTAAGACTTTGTGCATCCAACCATAAAAACACATGACAACCTCTGCTTCCCTCTGCGAAGGTCCTATCTACTATTCTAGCCTTATAAGAGTCAAGGTGAAATTCACCTTTCCTTTTTACATTTTATCCTTTGGCAAGCTCATTGTGTTGGAAAGATCCTGACATATATACCCACTTGGATGTAAGTTTTGATGATCTATTACTGTTGACATTACCCTTAAGTTAAAAGGTTGGGAGGCAACACCATAAGCCCCTATCTTTCTGTGTGTCCGATTAAAACCCCATAAACATAAGTATTGCGTGAGTGTGAGCAATTGTGAAAGACTATATGATAGTTGAGTATGTAGGATAGCTGAAAATCTCTTATATTGACTCTTTCCGATGTTACGATAAATTGCAATTGCTTCAATGACCGAGATCAAAGTTTGTTAGTTTTCAATGAAGTTTATGATTCATGCTTGATATTGTGAATGAATTGTTACTTTAGCATAAGAATCATATGACAATTTATATATGTTGCTGTTATGAAAATAATCACGATGCCCTCATGTCCGTATTTTGTTTTTATCGACACCTCTATCTCTAAACATGTGTACATATTTTTCGATATCGGCTTTCGCTTGTGGACAAGCGAGGTCTAAGCTTGGGGGAGTTGATACGTCCATTTTGCATCAAGCTTATATGTTGATATTTATTGAATTATGGGCTGTTATTACACGTTATGTCACAATACTTATGTCTTTTCTCTCTTATTTTACAAGGTTTACATGAAGAGGGAGAATGGCGGCAGCTGGAATTCTGGGTTAAAAAAGGAGCAAACTCTGGAAACCTATTCTGCACAACTCCAAAAGCCCCGAAACCCAACAGAACGCCATTTCAGAAAATATAAAAAATATCTGGCGAAAGAAGTTCACGAGGGGGGGGCACCGGCTATCCACGAGGGTGGGGGGTGCGCCCCCCTACCTCGTGGGCCCACCGGAGGTCCCCCAATGCCCATCTTCTCCTATATGAGGTGTTTTGACCTGGAAAAAATCATAAGGAGGCTTTCGGGACCAGACGCCGCCGTCTCGAGGCGGAAACAAATCTAGGGCTCCGATAGAGCTATTCTGCCGGGGATACTTCCCTCTGGGAGGGGGAAATCGTCATCGCCATCATCACCAACAACTATCCCATCTTGGGGAGGGCTATCTTCATCAACATCTTCACCAGCACCATCTCGTCTCAAACCCTAGTCCATCTCTTGTATCCAATCTTTCTACCCAAACCTCAGATTGGTACCTGTGGGTTGCTAGTAGTGTTGATTACTCCTTGTAGTTGATGCTAGTTGGTTTATTTGGTGGAAGATCATATGTTCAGATCCATTAAGCATATTAATACCCCTCTGATCATGAACAATATTATGTCTTGTGAGTAGTTACTTTTGTTCCTGAGGACATGGGAGAAGTCTAGCTATTAGTAGTCATGTGAGTTTGGTCTTTGTTCGATATTTTGATGAGATGTATGTTGTCTCTCCTCTAGTGGTGTCATGTGAACGTCGACTACATGACACTTCACCATTATTTGGGCCTAGAGGAAGGCATTGGGAAGTAATAAGTAGATGATGGGTTACTAGAGTGACAGAAGCTTAAACCCTAGTTTATGCATTGCTTCATAAGGGGCTGATTTGGATCCATATGTTTCAGGCTATGGTTAGGTTTACCTTAATACTTCTTTTGTAGTTGTGGATGCTTGCATTAGAGGTTAATCATAAGTGCTTGTCCAAGTAAGGACAACACCCAAGCACCGGTCCACCCACATACCAAATTATCGAAGTACCGAACACGAATCAGATGATCGTGATGAAAACTAGCTTGACGATAATTCCCATGTGTCCTCGGGAGCGCTTTCATTTATATAAGAGTTTGTCCAGGCTTGTCCTTTGCTAAAAAAAGGATTGGGCCACCTTGCTGTACCTTATTTACTTTTACCTTTTGTCACTTGCTACCAATTACCTTATCACACAAACTATCTGTTACCTATAATTTCAATGCTTGCAGAAAATACCTTACTGAAAACTGCCTATCATTTCCTTCTGCTCCTTGTTGGGTTCGACACTCTTACTTATCGAAAGGACTATGATAGATCCCCTACACTTGTGTGTCATCAGCTGCATCAGCTGGCGGACGGGTGCCATCGAGATCGCCTGCTCAACCAGGGGCTCGGGGGCTCCGGCTCCCTTCGCTGGAGCAGTAGAAGCAGGAGCCACCGCGGCCTCGCAAACAGCAATGGCGTCCTCAGGCGACGCCGCCACCGCGCGCTCGGTGGCCTGGCTGGCCGAGGCGCGCAAAGCTGTGGCACCCTTCTCCGAGGCGACAGCAGGGGCAGGTGGAGCGGGGTACCGCGACGTGACCTCCCCCTTCGTCTTCTTCATCACGTCACCTAGGCTGTTGCGCCAAGAGAAGTACGTCAGGAACACAGTGACCAAGGAATAACAGGAGATTGCACACTTACTCATCGGAGGTGAGGCGTGCCTCCTCTTCATCAGCAGGTCGGCCGCGGCCGCCGGTGCTACAGGCGTGCTAGCAGTTCGAATGCTGGCAAGGCGTGAGGCCACGGACTTGGGCGCGGCTGCGGTCACCGGTTTCGTTGGCACGGCGCTCCTCGACGGGGTCGCCGCATTGCTCCCTCCGGACGCAGCGCGCCCGGATCGACGCGGGGTGGTTGCCTGGGGCCGCCTGTCAGGCCCAAGATGCGATTCTATCCCGATCACGTGACGCTTACGTGGTTGGGGCACAACCGCATTTAGGGCGCTTAGCAAGATGGATATCATTACGTCGTACCATTACATACATACATTGGGGATACAACAATACATACAAGTCACATGAATACAACAATATCAATACAAAGTATCCGACTACGGATACAAACAATGAAAAACACACGACATCCATCTGCTATCCGAGGCTACCAACCCGGAACCTAACCCAACACTGAAGAAGAAGAAGAACTCCAACACAACGATCAACGCTCTCACGTCAAGACATCGGAAACCTGCACCTGCAACTGTTGTTGTAGTATCTGTGAGCCACGAGGACTCAGCAATCCCATACCCATGGGTAACAAGACTATCAAAGCTTAATAGGTAGGAACAGGTAAAGTGGTGAGGTTGCAGCAGCGGCTAACAAGATATATGGTGGCTAACTTACGAGTACAAAAATAAGATGAGCATCTACGCAAACGGTTGCAAACTAGTAGTGATCGCTAAAGATCCTGAACTACCTACGATTCAAACATAACCCCACCGTGTTCTCTTCTCAAAATGAAAAGAGACAGTCATGGTTACTCACACAGTTGTGTGTTTTACTTCGGATCCTCTGTCAAGTTTTCTACAACCGGACATTAACAAATTCCAACCTGCCACATAATCGCGGGCACGGCTTTCGAAAGATCATAACCCTGTAGGGGTGTCCCAACTTAGCCCATCACAAGATCTCACGATCAGCTGAAGTGATAAATATAATATCATCATCCCTTATCTTAGGGAAATCCAATCAGGCTCGGCATCCCGGTGCACAAGACATTTCGACAATGGTAAAACAAGTCCAGCAAGACCTCCCGGCGTGCCGACACCCTGATAGTAGCCGCGCGTATCTCGTCTCAGGCCACGTCCGGCTTGGTGATGCTACAGGTAAAACCAGCCCTCGAGTTTCCCCAAGGTGGCCCAGCAGGACCCCCGTTTGGGACCAACACCATCAGCACTGGCCCCCCTGCTATGTAGAAAAGAATCTCCAGGGAGCGTCCCCCTTATGCAAATTAATTAATTAATTAAGTTGCTATTATGAGGCAAATAAAACCAATGTTGGGCCTTGCTGGAGGAGTTTTATTCAAAGACGAAGTGTCAAGGGGTCCCCATATACCCAACCGTGTAAGGAACGCAAAAATCAAAGAACATAATGCCGGTTTATCGGCGCCTAAGGTGGCATGAGTGGAACAAAACACCGAGCAAAAGGCCAAGCCTTCCACCCATGCCCAGTATATAGGTGTGTTAATATAATAATAGATATTGTGATATTCCAACAACAAGTTCCCACCTGGATCTTCATCTTCACCTGCAACTAACAATGCTATAAGAGGGGCTGAGCAAGCGGGTAACATAGCCAAACAATGGTTTTGCTAGGAAGGTTTCAAAGGTTAGAGGTTTCATGGCAACAAGGAAAGGCTGACAATAAAGATGGGTAGCGCGACATATAATGATAGCATCGAGACAACTAAGCAATGGCAATGATAGTAAAGGTATCCAAGGGTATGGTCATCTTGCCTGAGATCCCGCAAGGAAGAAGAACGGATCCGTGAAGAAGACGAAGAAGCCTTGAAGAAGAACCACGGGTAGACGAACGAATCCTCACGATCGCAACGAAACAAGCACTAACAAGAAGAAGCAAACAATACGGTAAACACATCACACGAGACATGACAATATGCTCAACCAAGTATGATGCAAAACAAGTCTACATATGATGCACAACAAGTCTGTACAGGAAGCAAAACATAGCAAGGTAGGAAGCACAGAAAAAATAACACAAGAACATGACAATAAGCACAACCAAGTAGGATGCAAGACAATTCTATATATGATGCACAACAAGTCTATACAGGAAGCAATACATGGCAAGGTAGGAAGCACAGGAAAACAACACAAGTCTATATATGATGCAATACATGGCAAGGTATGATGCATGACAAGTCTATACAGGAAGCAATACATGGCAAGGTCGGAAGCACAGAAAAACAACACAAGTCTATATGATGCAATACATGGCAAGGTATGATGCATTACAAGTCTATACAGGAAGCAATACATGGCAAGGTAGGAAGCACAGAAAAACAACACAAGGCTATATATGATGCAATACATGGCAAGGTATGATGCATGACAAGTCTATACAGGAAGCAATACATGGCAAGGTAGGAAGCACAGAAAAACAACACAAGAACATGACAATATGCTCAAGCAAGGCAACGGTGCAAGGTGCACCCAAACATCAAGCAAACATACTCCAAACATGTAAACAAGATGATAATATGATTCTACATGCAAAATAACACAAGTTTCATATAAGGCACGCTCAAAACGGAGCAACGGGCTAAAAGATACACATGAAACAAGATATAACAACAAGCTGAAGTTAACAGCCACATAGCAACTTAGGAGCAAGAAATATATACTCTACAACACTCAAACATGGTGACAAGAACCATGAACATGAAGTAGACATATCCTACAGCAAACAACTCCATTGGAGCAACTCCATAGGAGGCATGGATCAATAACAACAAGCTAGAACATTTTGATCATGACACTAAAAACCTGACAGTAATATTTTATAGCAACTTGAGAGCAAGAAATAAATAAGCTACAACAAGTCATATGAGCAAGTGAGGACATGGATGGATATACAACAACATATACGACAAGGAATGATCAATGGCCACCCCAAAACTAACATGGATTTACCTAGGGCATCAAGCAAACATCGCATCAAGATAAGACAGATTCCAGACTTTGTGAAATTTCACTAAGTGTTTAAACAATAACATTAGCATGGCATGTTTGCAAGCATGTTTAAGTCATCTTAAAGCATAACATGGTAAATGGTTTGCACCACAGAAATGAACACATCATGGAGATTCTAAAACATCTAGGCATGTGACATGGGGACAAACACATCAATAGCAACGAGCTCCTCAACTAGGCATCTCGTAACAAGTTACAAAACCTAACAGCCACATGCACTTTTGCAACAGAGATAAACATGGCAATATGAACTCTAACATGCATGCTATAGCAACCAACATGTAGAGCATCTCATGATGAACATTTTGACATATCATTTGCTTCATTAGGATAAACATGCACCAAGTTATCATATCTCAAACATGGCATGAAAATAACAAGCAACAGCAGTTTATAACAAGTAGCACTCTTGCAACAGCGATTAGAGCATCTAGATGAAGTCAAACAAGCATTGCACAATGGAACAAAGTGTAGAGCATATCACCACGATCATTTGACATATCATACACTCAATTTGGACAATCACACAATTAATTACAGCCACGCAAAGATGCAACAAAAATCTGACAGAAAAAGGACTTAGTGAAATATAGACCTCCGGAGGGGGCGGACATGTCCATGCCAGATCGGACATGTCCGTCGGTGCGGGCATCCGGGCCCACTGGCAAGGACACGCGAGGAGGAGGACGTCGGACATGTCCGGACGCCTCCGGACATGTCCGGCGCGGGCTGCTGAGCTCGTTATCCGGCGGCGGTTGGAGAAGCAGAGGCCGGCGCTCCGGCGAGCTTGAGAGGCCGGCGGGGTCGGGATCGAGCCGTGGTGGCCTGGATCCGGTGGCCCTCGACCGGATCCGGCGAGAGGAGGCCGCGGCGGCGAGCGGTGGCGTCCGAGGTGGCGACGTCGCACCAGCGAGAGCGAGCTGGGGCTCCGCGGTCGGGCGCCTGCAGCGGTGAGGCGGCCGGCGACGAGGCGTGGCCGGGGCGGCGGGGATGCAGCTCGGAGGCGGGCGCGGTCGACGCTCAACGGCGGCGGGGACGGAGCAGGGAGCCGAGCGGGAGGCAGCTCGGGAACGGCGGCGCGCGCGGGCCTCGGGCCCAGATCGGGGTCCCGGGCGGGACGCGGTCGGGCCCCCTGCGAGCTGCGCGGTTGGAGCGCCGTTGGGAGGGCGCTGGCGACGTGGCCACTGCCACATGGCGCCCAGCCACTGGCTGCGGGCGGCCTGCGGCTGAAGTGGCCCTATGGGGCGATGCCACGTGGCTGGAACGAGGTGGAGGGCTCGAAAATTGGAGGAGGAGGGGTTGGCTGCGCACGGAATTTGAGGAGGAGGAGGAAGAAGGCCAAACATGGCATGGGGGAGGTGCTTAAATAGGCAAGGGGGGGTCTAGGATTAGGGTTAGGGGTTGTTTGGAGGGGTTTTTGAGCCCTCCGATCGCGATCCGACGGATCCGATCACGAGGGGAGTTTAGATGAGGCCTAGGTGGGCTGTGTAGAGAGGTGTGGGCTGAGGTGAGAGGAGAGGGAGAGAGGCTCGCGGTGGTTTTCGGAGACCGAAAATGTCTGACGAAATAACTGGGACTAGTGCCGCTATATATATTCGTTGGGCTATCAAACTGACTCCGAATGCGATGAAATTTGGCAGGCGGCCTGTCTACACTATAATAAGACCACATGCCAAGTTTCAACCCATTCCGAGAACTTTTTCGGCCACTTATAAAATAAATATTCGGAGGCGCCGCGGGCGCGTGCAAGTGTGTCTGAGCTCAGAACGGACAACGGAAAGGACGAGGGGGCTCAGGCGGATGCAAGTTTCGAAAACATGATGATGCAACACACATGATGACATGGCAAGATGCAACACGCAAGCAGATGACATGGAAAAGGCAACGAATAACTGACTGACACCTGGCGCACCGGTCTCGGGGTGTCACACCGCCCAGCAGCACCTGCGCCTGGCGCCACTTCCTCAGCGGACGCCTCGGAGGTGTCCTCCTCGTCAACTCGGTCCTCGTCGCCCAGGGTCTCCTCCGAGTCCTCCTCCACGTCGCACCCCTCCTCGACGCCGGAGGACACGTCGACCGTGGGTGGAGCAGCCACGGGCACCCCGAAACCTGACACGGCCTTCAGCAGCTCGGCCTTCTCAGGACCACTGTACAGCGGCAGGTGGGCCCCCAAGAGGTCCTGAGGAACCATTCCCAGGAGAGTGATCGAGACGAGGTCCAGGTCGGCATCGGCCAGCATCCCCGAGCGCAGCCGAAGCCAGTCATCGTCCCCCATCAGCTCCCACATGGGGTGTGAGTGTGCCTGGAGCGGCGCCAGCCGCTGCCTCAGGAACTCCTTCACAATCTGGGCCCCTTCAAGCCTCGAGCCCAGGTCGGCCTCGATCTTTGCCAAGACAAGCTCGGCAAGGGGGTCGTTGAGCTTCGCGTAGCTCCAGCAGACACATTTCTCCGGATGGGCGGTAGGCAGCGCCAGCAGCGGGTGAACACGCTGGGTATCCAGATAGACCCACCTCTTCCGGTGGGTGTCTATCTTCTTCCCGGCTATCATCAGCATGCTTCCCTGGCGTTGGAAGACGAAGGAGACGTAACCCGAGCACGGACCCTCATCATACCGCCGCATGGAGATGAAGTGGCGGAAGAGGGCGACAGTCGGCTTCACCCCCACACACGCCTCGCAGTAAAAGGCGAATAGCAACAGGACGAAGATGGAGCGAGGCTGGATGTGGAGGGCATGCACCTGGTAGTGATTCAGGATGGCGTAGAATAACTCCGAGAAGGGAGGCACAAGCCCGACGGAGATGTTGTGGAGGAAGAAGGGGTAGAAAGACTTCGCATGATCCACGCCGCTGTGGACCCAACCCAAATCTTCGTTGGGCCATGCTCGTTGCGGACGCTCCACAAGAAAGACTGGACCTCCGAGTGGTCCCCCTCCTCGGTGATGGTGGACTCCTCGAGCGCCGCCTCGAGGGAGGAAGCAGATCCGGACGCCTGCGCGGCACCCTTGCTTTTCTTCGCCACCGCTGGAGGCGCTGGAGGATGCACGTGATTTGGGAAGGTCGAGGGCGAAGGAGAAGGGGATCTGAGCAGCAAGGAAAGGAGGCGATAACTCCTTTGTAGCGAAGATAGTCCCTTTTGTCAAGTTGCACGGTCGCCAAGACTGCGTGGGAAGCGGAGTCGCCCATGTCCCATCCAACCGAAATGGGCCAGCCTGGCCTGCAGTCTTTTGGGGCCCGCGGCGCTTCGTCCTAGACTAAGGCTTCGCCCCGAATCCAACTCCGCGCGCACCTTGGGCCCAGGGGCTACTGTCGGCGTCCTGGGAACCAGGGTACCCAGACTTGCCTGTCTGCGGGCCGCGACGCGCTCCTACTACGGCCTGGTACGGCCCAGCTAATCGACCAGCTACTCAAGACCCTCGCGAGGGTGCTAGAACTCGCAAGGAGAATGACACCAAGACCCTCTCAGGAGCGGCCTCGGCTAATTTGCTCCGAAGGGGCGGAGAATCCAAGGCCAAGCCTGCCTCAGGAGGAGGCAGTGACCCGAGCAGTGATACACCATGCCAGCGGGTGCCAGCGCGTGCCAGCGGCGCAGTTGCCGTTTTGGTGCAAAGGAGACAGTGCAGGCGCAGGTTCCCAAGGGGCGGGACAAAGGTTTCCCCTTTGGTGCAACAAGACCGAAGACCGCAAGGACGATAGGGAGGATGTCACCACCGAACCCACCACCGCGTCACCACCTGATCCTTTTGCAGGCGAAGACCGCTTTTGTCAGGATAGGAACTTCCTTGTGTTCCCACTCAAAATGGCCGTTGTGGGATCCCTTCCTGCCTAAACATTTCGATGGAAGAGGACCCTCGCCGCCTATATAAGTAGCTAGGGTCTCCACTATGGAGGCATTCAGACCGTATCGCAAACACTCTGCCTTCACACCAAGCTGCAAGAACCATTGCCTCCTGACCCTTCTGAGCTCCCCTCCCGAGCTCAGGAACCACTGTACTTGTTCATACTCAAGCCCTCCCGAGGCTAATCCACCAAAGTAGGATGTAGGGTTTTACACCGCAAGGTGGCCTGAACATGGGTAAATTCGTGTGTGCTTTACTTGTCGCTTTCTTGAATCTTTTCATTGGACAAGGGCGAGGCGCTAGGTAGACGTGAGTGGGAGAGATCTTCGTTCACGCCCCTGTGTTCGAACTTCTTGGGTTTGCGGAGCCCTTATTCCGGCACGCACGCTTAACGTTCGATGACGATTTGTATTAAAGGAGTTATGTGATTTGGTGACCGAATGTTGTTCGGAGTCCCGGATGAGATCATGGACATGATGAAGAGTCTTGAAATGGTCGAAAGGTAAAGATTGATATATTGGATGATAGTATTCGGACACTGGAATGTGTCGGGTACATATCGGAGTACCGGGGGGGGTTATTAAAACCCCCCGAGGAAGATATGGGCCATATGGGCCTTAGGAGGGAGACAAACCAGCCCACATGGGGGTGGCGCTCCCCCCCAAGGGAGGAGTCCGAATTGGACTAGGGGAGGGGGCGGCACCCCCCTTTCGTTCTCCCTCTCTCTCTCTCTCCTTCCCCTTTCCCCCTCCAATAGATGGAAGGGGGGCGAATCCTACTAGGAGTCCAAGTGGGACTCCTCCCCACTTGGTGCGTGCCTAGGGCCGGCCTCCTCCTCCTCACTCCTTTATATATGTGGGGAGGGGCGCCTACAACACACATCAATTGTTCTAAGCCGTGTGCAGCGCCCCCCTCCACAGTTTACACCTCCAGGTCATATTCACGTAGTGCTTAGGCGAAGCCCTGCGTGGATCACTTCACCGTCACCGTCACCATGCCGTCGTGCTGACGGAACTCTCCCTCGACACTTTGCTGGATCAAGAGTTCTACGGACGTCATCGAGTTGAACGTGTGCCAAACTCGGAGGTGTCGTACGTTCGGTGCTTGATCGGTCGGAACGAGAAGAAGTTCGATTACATCAACAGCGTTAACAAATGCTTCCGCTTTCGGTCTACGAGGGTACATGGACACACTCTGCCCCTCCCGTTTCTATGCATCTCCTAGATAGATATTGCGTGAGCGTAGGAAAATTTTGACATTGCCTGCTATGTTCCCCAATAAAAAGGCCCTTCTCCATGCCGATTACTTTAAGGATGGTGCACTCTTTAGGCCACATCAATTTCGTCACCGATTCCAAATGAGAAGGCATGTTTTCGGTGTCAAAACTGGCAGATCTCGGGTAGGGGGTCCCAAACTATGCGTCTGAGGATCGATGGTAACATGAGACTGGGGACACAATGTTTACCCACGTTCGGGCCCTCTCGATCGAGGTAATACCCTACTTCCTGCTTGATTGATCTTGATGAATATGGGTTACAAGAGTTTATCTACCTTGAGATCATAATGGCTAAATCCTAGAGGCCTAGCCTATGTGATATGATTCTGTTGTTGTCCCTATGAACTAAACCCTCCGGTTTATGTATGCACCGGAGGGACCTAGGGTTTGTACATGATCACCTTGCAGAGGAAGGAAAGTATTACACCTATACTCTAGACTTGCTATTTTACACATATGGGAGTCCTATCCGGATACGGGAGATAGTCTTCATTGAAAATCTTCACGGCCCACCTGTCCGGCCCACAATGAACGATCCGGCCACCTGATGACCCCTTAATCCAGGACTCCCTCAGTAGCCCCTGAACCAGTCTTCGATGACGATGAGTTCGGCTTGCATACTATTTCCGGCATTGCAAGGCGGGTTCCTCCTCCCAAACATATTGAAGCAATATTCCCTACAAAAAGGTATTATGTCCGGCTCTGTATGGTTAGTACAACCCTTAGCCTCGAAGGCAATGTATCGAAAAAAGGATATTGTGTCTTTACCGACAACTTTTCAGTGAAATGTCACGTCAGTCCCTTTTAATATACTGAACCGTTTTATTTGGCTCCATTTTCGCGTTTCGAGGTATAGCCCCATTGGCACGTCTTGTCAAAACAAAGATCGTGCCCGCTTATTACGGGATCCTTATCAATGTGATGTGAGCATCTTAACCACGCCTTACACACGACCTCGTTGGGAACCGGCGAGGTTTAGGCTGGAGTGGGGGCGTTTAGCATTCACCGCTTATAAAAGGACTCACATCTTACACTTTAACCCCACGCTCTCCTCAAGCCCTAGTTCTCCAATCTCCTCAGCCCAAGCGCCCACATCTCTTGCGTCCTCAATTCTCAACTCCTCGACCACCGCCGCCCTTCCTAGCAATGGTTGGTTCTGGTTCCAAAGGCAAGTGGGAGGCATCCACGGTCACAGAGAAGACAGTGAAGAGCCTCCAGAGCGCGGGCTATCTCGCTGACGATGTGGCGCACCGAGTCCGCGAAAGGGACCAAGTGATCCCCGTCCCTAAGGCGGGTGAGAGGGTTGTATTCCTCTTGCACTTTATCCAGGGGCTGGGATTTCCTCTCCACCCCTTTCTATGGGCTAGATTTCATTGATCTAGCCCCGAATTCAGTTCTCCACATATGCGCTTTTATAGTGGTATGTGAGGCATTCCTCCGCGTCCCCTGATACGTCTCCAACGTATCTACTTTTCCAAACACTTTTGCCCTTGTTTTGGACTCTAACTTGCATGATTTGAATGGAACTAACCCGGACTGACGCTGTTTTCAGCAGAACTGCCATGGTGTTGTTTTTGTGCAGAAATAAAAAGTTTTCTGAATCGCCTGAAAATCAACGGAGATTCATTTGAGAAAATATAAAAAATACATGTCAGAAGATCCACACCTGGGGACCCATGGGCTGTCCTCGAGGGTGGGGGGCGCGCCCTGTCAGGGATATTATTAGCAGGTATAAACCGGCTAGTATAAACCGGATTATGATGATGTAATTGTGTAATTACAAAACCCAGTAGAGGTTACGGCCCATGAAGGCTTAGGGCCCATGTATAGAGTTACGGTTTGTAAACCGCCCGGTCATGTAACTTGGGGGATAAGGAAGAAAGAGCAGAGACCGAGGCGGATACAAATATGAGCCGGCCTCGGGACTCTGTAAATCGGACTGGGCGTCGCCTCTATATAAAGGGACGACCCGGCGACGGTTCAAGCAGGAGAAACAATCCGACGAGACACAGGCAAGCAATCTGCTCCCTGTTCATCGACGCCCAAGCAATATCAAACCAAACTAGACGTAGGCTTTTACCTTCCTCGAAGGGGCCGAACTAGTATAAAACCTCTGTGTCCTTTGTGTGCTTTTAACCCCTTCAAGCTAACCCGTGCGATGGTTCCTCAACTAAGTCCGTTAAACCGGACATCTGACGTGTTAATTCCACGACAGTTGGCGCCCACCGTAGGGCCTCCGCACGACGGTTTCGAGTTCTTGAAGGGCAGCTTTGAAGGGCTCAAGGGTTACGCGGTCGGCCGGATGACCAAGAGTCGCCGCGGCTGGATCTACATCGACGATGCAGGCTGGGGACCGGAGGCCGATTCAATCGAATACGGGTACCGGGTTCCCTTCGGCGGCATCCACGTCTTCATCGGCAAGATTGGTGAACCGGGACCTGAGCCGGACGTCTTCCCCGACATCGTCGAGCCGGCTCAGCGTGCGAGATCGGCCCAGATTCAGCCTGCCGTGAAGCGCGTTTTTGTAGGACCGATACACGGAGTCCAAGGCAAGGACGGATCGGATTCCGGTGGCGAGACAGTTGTCTATTCCGATGATGGATCCTCATCCGGAGAGACTGAATCCCTGTATCTGTTGCGGGACGGCCAGTCTGAGGGTGTGTCCGACGAAGACAATATTCCGGACCCCTTTGATCTGCCAAACCGGGTGGCTGTGTTTATGGCCGGATCACAGCATACACCGCAGCCCATAGTGACTGGAGCGTTCACAGCCAGAGCAGGGGGGAGCGGGCAAGCTCCCTCGGCCGCTGACGCTTTATCAACCTTGGTGGAGGAGTTGACAGCACGGGCAGTAGCAGTAGTGGCTCCCGCAGACAAGGCGCAACATGATGCAGAAATCCAGCAGCTAAGGGGCCGGATCGAGCAAGCAAGAGAGGATTTGAAACCAGAGAAAGCTATGATAGCAACAAGACAGGCAGAGCTGGACTCCCAGGCTTTTCAGTTAAGGATGGATCAGGCCTCTGTACAGGCGGTGAGGGATAGAAGGCACCAATCTCGTTTGCCGCCAGTTTATGAGGCGATGAATCTCTTCGGGATGCCAGGAGCAGGAGCTAGCAATGATCCAGAGGTAAACCGGAGGACGGCTCTGGTGAGAGGGGAACCGGTCCGACAGCCCACAGCGGAACAAGATCACCGGAGTACGTCCACACCTCACATCCCCACTCCTTCGGGTCATTATTCAAACCCTTTGGATAACATTGTTGCTGCCGCTTCACGCCTGGCCGCTTTACCCATTGAGGGGACGTCCCCCGTAGCAATGGAGGCACGCAGGGTTAAGGATCTGCTTAACACGGCGTTAACACAGCAGCAAGCATACTCTCATAGCAGGGAGAGGCTTCATTCGACACCCCGCCATAGCCGGAGTTATACTAGGCATTGGGAAGAACCAGAGGTGTCTAGTAGTGAACGGAGGCGACACCGTCACAGGCAAGATAATCCGGCGGGCGCAGAGGTACAAGCTCAGGGGGCACAAGACCGGGTTAGATCTGCGGCTCGCGAGGAGGTCCGCCAAACGACGCCAGTTCACACAACCACAGTAGAGACAGGAGGCAGGACGAGTTCCTTTGGGGTGCAGTGCCTTATCCCCGCTCTATGGAGCGTGAAGTTGCCCAAAGATTTCAAAGGTCCACGTAAGGTGCCTAATTACACAGCAGATTTGGCTCCAGAAGCTTGGATTGAGAGTTATGAGATGGCTATGGAGATGTTGGATGTGGATGAAGCGGCTTGCGCGAAGTACTTTACCATGATGCTTGAGGGTACAGCCCGGACCTGGTTAAAGGGCTTACCGCCTAACTCCATCGGATCATGGGGTGAATTACGCTGCCAGTTTATCAAAAATTTCAAGGACACGTGCAAGCAACCAATGTCAGTGGTGGACTTAGCGGACTGTATACAAGGGGAGCAAGAGCCTACAGGGGCATGGGTACGGCGAGTATCAGAGATCTTGCACTCTTCGAACGGTATCGGCCCTAGTACGGAGATAGTAACACTGGAAAACAATTGCCGGTTTGAGTCTCTGAAGTTAAAACTGGGACGGCTCAAACGGGATTGTAATGACATGGGAACTCTCATGAGCGCTCTGGTGAAGTACGGGGACTCTGACAGCACTAAATATCCCGAAGCGGATGGAGATAAATCTGGAAAGGCAAACAAACCCGGTAAGCAGGCCAATCCGGTCGGAACAAGCTTCTTGGGCAAACGAAAGGCAGAGGGTGGCTCTGATTTCGTGGCCAATACCCAAGTTCAAGGAGGTTTTCAGCGCAATAGGGGTAAACCGCCCCCCACAAACCGGCGGAGGACGCAATAGCTGGGAGCAAGAGTTGAATGAGCCTTGCCTGAAGCACGGATCAAGGGAACATCCAGCTAAACACACCATAGGAGAATGCAGGGCCATGATGGAAGCCATGAGCCGGTTCAAATCTAACAACAGGCCACCGGGCGGCGGATCAGGCCCCGGGTTCTACGGTCCGGGTCACCAGGGGAACGGCTCCGGATCAGGATATCGTGGCAATAACAGTGGTTATAACAACCAAGGTAATAACCAATATGGTCAGGGCGGTTATAATAAACCAGGCAATCAGCAGCATGGTCAGGGTGGTTACAATAACCAAAATAACCAACAGCACGGCCAGGGTAATCACAATAACCAAGGCAATCAGCAACGTCAGCAGCAGCAACAGCAATCCGGATATCAGAGTAATCCGAAGGAGCTGAGTAGCGGGCAGTATCATGTGTTCACTACGAGTTTGTGTAAACGGGATCAGAAAATCTTAAAGCGGGCAGTCCACGCGGTTGAACCGGCGATTCCGCAGTTCCTGCGCTGGTCGGAGCAACCTATCGTATGGAGCAGAGAGGATCACCCGTCGCGGGTTGATAATCCGGGCCAGTTGGCCTTAGTGGTAGCACCACAGGTGGTGGCTATAAATTCACCAAGGTTCTCATGGACGGTGGCAGCAGCATCAATATCTTATATTATGAGACTTTCCGTCGCATGGGGCTGACGGATAAAAAGCTAAGACAGTCAAACACGGTATTTCATGGAGTGGTGCCAGGGAAATCAGCTTACCCAGTTGGGAAAATTGACCTAGAAGTTACCTTTGGGGATGAACAGGATTCCAGGTCGGAGATGATAACCTTTGAAGTGGTCAAGATCCGAAGCCCGTATCATGCCTTATTCGAACAACCGGTTTATGCCAAGTTTATGGCTAGGCCGTGCTATGTTTATCTTTAGCTCAAGATGCCGGGTCACAAGGGAACCATCACGGTTCATGGGAGTCGCAAGGTTGCATTGGAGTGCGAAGAAGGAGATGCTGCTTATGCGGAGGCAGTATGTGCTACGGAGGAGTTGAAGTTTTACAAAGACAATGTTGATCCGGCAGATATGTCCCCGTTAAAAAAGCCAACTACAGAGCATGATCCGGCGTTGAAATTTAAGTCTGCGGAGGAGACCAAGCAAGTTGATTTTGTGCCAGGTGATTCGTCCAAGCAGTTCACTATCAGCGCCAACCTTGATCCTAAATAGGAAAGCGCGCTCATCGAGTTCATCCGTGAGAACCGGGATATTTTTGCATGGAAACCTTCTGACATGCCAGTTATTCCGAGGGAACTCGCTGAGCACAGTCTTAACATTGATCCAAAGTTTAAGCCAGTCAAGCAGTATCTGCGCCGCTTTAACGAAGAAAGGCGCAAGGCTATTGGAGAAGAAGTGGCCAGGCTTTTGGCCGCAGGGTTCATAGTTGAAGTTTTTCACCCGGAGTGGTTGGCTAATCCGGTGCTGGTGTTAAAGAAGAATGGAAAGTGGAGGATGTGTGTAGATTACACAGATCTGAATAAAGCTTGTCCAACTGATCCTTTTGCTCTTCCTCGCATTGATCAGATCATTGATGCCACGGCAGGATGTGAGCGGCTAAGGTTTTTGGATGCATACTCAGGGTATCACCAGATCAAGATGGCAGTTAAAGATCAGGAGAAGACGTCCTTCATAACCCCTTTTGGTGCTTTTTGCTATGTATCTATGCCCTTTGGGCTCAAGAGTGCTCAAGCAACCTACCAGCGTTGTGTACAGAATTGTCTTAAGGGGCAGATAGGGAGGAATGTTCATGCTTATGTGGATGATATTGTGGTGAAGTCAAGGAAGGAGGAGACGCTGATAGAGGACCTCAAGGAGACCTTTGACAATCTTCGGGCCTATAAAATGATGCTTAACCCGGAGAAGTGTGCTTTCGGTGTTCCGGCAGGTAAGCTCCTTGGATTCTTGGTGTCAAACAGAGGAATAGAAGCCAATCCGGAGAAGATCAAGGCAATCACATCTTTGACTAAACCGGCTTGCATAAATGATGTTCAGCGGATCGCTTGCCGGATCACAACATTGAGCCGGTTCATCAGCCGTCTGGGAGAGAAGGCAATCCCGCTTTATCAGATGCTGAAAAAGACAGACCGGTTTATATGGAGTGATGAGGCAAATGCTGCATTTGAGGATTTGAAGCGGCAATTGGCAGCGCCACCGGTCCTTGCTGCCCCTGTTGATAATGAGCCGTTATTGTTATACGTCGCCGCCAATGCACGGGCAGTCAGCGTGGCAATCGTGGTTGAGCGCAAGGAGGCAGGAAAGGAATATCCGGTTCAACGTCCAGTCTATTATGTCAGTGAAGTTCTAATCGAATCCAAGCAAAGGTACCCGCATTGGCAGAAGTTGGTATATGGTGTGTTCATGGCAAACCGGAAGTTGAAACATTATTTCCAAGGCCACCCAATAACTGTTGTTAGTTCAGCACCATTGGGGGATATAATCCAGAACAGGGAAGCTACGGGCAGAGTGGCGAAGTAGGCAATTGAGCTTAGCCCACACGGATTGAAATATTGTGCCACGCACCGCTATCAAATCTCAAGCATTGGTGGATTTCATCAATGATTGGACAGAACTGCAAACACCAGAGGAGAAGCCAGATCTTACATACTGGACGATTCACTTTGACGGTTCAAAGCAATTAGAAGGCTCGGGGGCTGGAGTTGTTTTAACTTCCCCGCGAGGGGACACGTTTTGTTATGTCCTCCGTTTACTGTTTCCTTGTACTAATAATGCAGCAGAGTATGAAGCTTTGCTTCATGGCCTAAGGATGGCCAAAGAGATGAACTTGAGCCAGGTCAAGTGTTTTGGCGATTCAGATTTAGTGGCACAGCAAGTATCTGGCAAGTGATTCAAGAGACCCTCTCATGGCAGCTTACAGACGAGAAGTTGAAGCAGTTGCAGGATATTTCAAAGGGTATCAGGTGGATCACATAGACCGGCGAAGGAACGAAGCGGCCGATGCTCTGAGTCGGCTGGGTTCTCAACGTAAACCGGTACCACCGAATACCTTTTTGGATGAACTGCACAGTCCATCAGTTCAAGTACCATCGGAGGAAGACCTGGCTGTTCCTGATCCGGAGGCGCAGCTCGTTGCAGCACTTCATGTTATTCCGGATTGGACGCTGCCGTATTTGGCGTATTTAAGCCGGGGAGAACTGCCGGATGACGAGATCGAAGCAAGACAGATAATTCGGCGTTCCAAGTCTATGACAATTGCAAACGGAGAACTTCACCATCGCAGTGTTTCTGGAGCGTTTCAACGGTGTGTGTCATCTGAGGAAGGTTGTGATATTCTACGTGAGATCCATGAAGGGGATTGTGGTCATCATGCCGGTTCAAAATCCTTGGTGGCTAAAGCTTTTCGACATGGATTCTATTGGCTGACAGCCCATGCTGATGCAGCGGATCTAGTCCGGAAGTGCGATGCTTGTCAGAAATTTTCGCGACGTGCTCTTGTTCCGGCACAGGAGCTCCGGATGATACCGATCACTTGGCCGTTTGCAACTTGGGGGCTTGATATGGTTGGGCCTTTCAAACGATCCCAGGATCAAAAAACTCATCTGCTAGTTGCTGTGGATAAATTTACAAAGTGGATCGAGGCAGAGCCCGTAAGAAAGTGTGATGCGGCAACAGCGGTTAAATTTATCAAAAAGGTAATGTTCCGGTTTGGTTTTCCACACAGCATCATCATAGACAATGGCACCAATTTAACTAAGGGAGAGATGGAAGAGTTCTGTCAATGCGAGCATATTCGACTAGACGTATCTTCTATAGCTCACCCTCAATCCAATGGTCAAGCTGAAAGAGCAAATCAAGAGATTTTGCGAGGTATCAAGCCCCGGCTTATGACACCCCTACAAAGAACACCAGGGTGTTGGGTTGAGGAGTTACCTTCTGTCCTCTGGAGCATCAATACTACGCCAAACCGGTCCACAGGTTATACACCTTTCTTCATGGTGTATGGTGCTGAAGCGGTCCTTCCAAGTGATATCCGTCATGATTCGCCGCGGGTGACGGCTTACGTTGAAGCGGCCAATGAACAGTCAAGACAGAACAGTTTGGACCGGCTGGATGAAGAACGTGACATAGCAGCAGCACGGTCTGCAATTTATCAACAGGACTTGTGCAGATATCACAGCCGCCGGATCAGGACCAGGACGTTCCAGGAGGGAGATTTGGTACTTTGGCTCATCCAGGATCAAACAGATATGCACAAGCTATCCCCGCCTTGGGAACGGCCCTTTGTGGTCAGCAAGAATCTGCACAACGGTTCATATTACCTGGTGGACGTTCGAGAACACAAGGACTCACGGACATCGGAGGAAGAGTCAAAGAGGCCGTGGAACATCGCCCTCTTGCGGCCCTACTATACCTGAGCCATGAGCTCTGCTGTATCCTATGTATATATTATGATTAATGAATAAACTGGCTCCCACGGTAAACCGGGGAATCAGCCTTTTTTTCAATATAAAGTGTCTTATGGTGATAACCATCTACAGCTTACACTATATGTCAACATAAACCGGCATCGTCGGTACATCTCTTATTATATGTCATATTTTAATTGCTTTGATCAGTCTATCTGGTTGTGCAGGACAATTGCCGTATATATATACTCTGGAGCTGTGATCACTGAAGGGCTTCCTGTTCAAACATAGGTCGTATTCGAACCAAAGAGAACATAGCCAAACTCACTAAAGGCTTCTTGTTCAAACATAGGTCGTATTCGAACCAAAGAGAACATAGCCATTTCTGCTCAAACATAGGTCGTATTCGAACCAAAGAGAGCATAGCCATTCTGTTCAAACATAGGTCGTATTCGAACCAAAGAGAACATGGCAATGGCCAGTAGGGGGCAGGATCGTATCCGAATCCTAGCTTAGCCCCTATGGTCCGGTTCGTCTGATCGTATTCGAATCAGAAGCTCAAACATAGGTCGTATTCGAACCAAAGAGAGCATAGCCATTCTATTCAAACATAGGTCATATTCAAACCAAAGAGAACATGGCAATGGCCAGTAGGGGGCGGGATCGTATCCGAATCCTAGCTTAGCCCCTATGGTCCGGTTTACTGATCGTATTCGAATCAGAAGTTTGATTTGGAGCCTGGCAGCTCGCAAAAAGCCTCGACTACATGGTTTTATTTGCAAATTTGTATCTTTCGTATTTGTGTTTTATGATTCTTGGATCCGGAGTGGGACAACTCCAAAGTTGACCACATATCTTCAAAGACTGGACACAGAGCTCCAGCATTATTTAAACCGGTTTATCTTCTAAACCTGGAATAATTGGGTATGTCCCAATGGAGCCAAGGACTTCCTCAGAAACAACAATGTACGCCGGGTTAAAAATATCAAGCATACTTAACTCAGGTATGAAGTTATTTCTGGTATAAACAGACACTTGTTTGACATATTTTTTGAGCCATTTAATCGGTCCAGCGATAAACCGCTAGGACATCTTTTAAGTGTTCCCTATGCAGAAACAGATAGTATGCAAGTCAAAATATATCAGGAAAAGGATTCAAGTTGGCAGATACCAAAGCAAAGTTGGGACATCCGGATCAAAATGGGCAATATTTTAATCTATCTTATTACAAGGCACAACAGGCCTGAGCGGATTAAAGTTTTCCAGCAAAATAAGATTGCAGTTACAAAGATAAACTATGTGGCCTAGGCTTCCTCCTGCTGCGACGGCTGAGGATCAACTTGTTCCGGAGCTTCTTCCTCTTCTTGAAGCGGCTGAAAGTCAGGGACGCACCAATCGATTTTCGTTAAAGCGCGGAAGTACATCTCTTCCGTAATAAGTTCAGACGGATCAACATCTGGGGCGAAAGTATGGGGGCGCACTGGTGGGATTAGATTTACGGTATCATAAACCGGCCGATCCACCCGCTCGTTCTGTAAATCATACCCCGGATGATACCTCGTCAAGTCTGATTCGGCAGCAAGCTTGCTAGCGAGAGGACGCATCTCCTTAGTCAAAGCGTGCAGTCCTTTGGCAGTGAAAGCTGATCCGTCTTCTTTAGTGCTGGGATACCCGTTCAAGGCTTCTTCCGGATCAAAATCTGGAACCCACGCTTTGGCTCTGGTCAGCGCTACGAGAGAACCGGCTCGGGCAGCGGACTTCTTTACTTCTTCCAAGCGTGCTGGCAAGACAGACAATTTCTCCAGAGTGCCTTGAATAGTAGTAGGGGCCGGTTTATTGAAAGACGTTGCGCTTATGATCCTTTGAGCGCCAGAATACAGCTGCTCGACCAGAGTATAAGACGCCTTGAGTTTCTTCCGTAAATCATCCCCAAGATGGGTAATGCGGCGCCCTACATATGATCATTACAGTTAAACCGGACCGGAACATAGATTGCAAGAATGAAAGCATGAGTGCAGATTAAGTGTTTACCAAAGACGGCAGAAGTCATCAGTTCGATTTGCCGTTTTAAACCAGACAATTCTTCTGTCACCGGATTAAGAGCTTCTTCAGCATCTTTTGCTCTTTTCTCCAGCGCGTTCTTTTGCACTTCAAAGGATGTCCGCTCCTCTTCAAAATATTTCTTCAGCTGTTCAGCAGTAGTTAGGCTCACCGCCAAGTCTTTCTTGGCCTTAGCAGCAGCAGATTCAGTTTCAGCAAGTCTGTTTTGGAGTTCAGTGATTTCTTCAGCCCTCCGGTTCAAATCAGCCTGCAAGGGAAATCAAGTGGAATAAGGACAAAATTCAGACAAGTCTCAAGCACATAACCAATTTATCCACTTGACACTTGGGGGCTAATGGGCAGTTGAAGCATCAAACACTAGCAATTCAAAAAAAGTCTCAAGCACACAAACAAGTTGTCTACTTGACACTTGGGGGCTAATGGATAGTTGAAACATCAAAGGAAAAATTCAGACAAGTCCCAGGCACATAAACCGAATTATGCTCCTGGCACTTGGGGGCTAATGTAAGATCATTTGCTCGAATTGGAAGTACCGGTTCACCTTCTAAACACATCTAAACCAGAACTTGGGGGCTACCATGATATAGACAGAAACACAACAAAGGCAAAAACAAAGGACAAGGGAGATACCTCGTATTTTTCCTTCATCATGCTGATTAAACCCGCTTCATAATCCCGACCAGTATGAAGCCGGTTCAAATACCCGGAATAGAGCTCCTGGGCACTCAGCTCGGCGAAGCTAGACAACTATGTGCTCCATTTGCCCTTTTCTTGATGGAGTTTCTCCGCTCTAGCTGTATGCTTAGCTAAAACAGTGGGCTCAGCGGGAGCGGTGTAAGCTGTACCGGTTACTTGAACATCTGGAGAAGGAGCATCTGCCGACGGTGGAATAGCAGTGTGAACTGGGCTAGCGGGAGCCGGGCTAGTCCGAGGAGGGTTGGCCCGAGCAGGACTTGCCGGTTCATGGACGTTTTCAGTGTTGGGACTCTCAGGAACAGTGGCATAAGTGTGATCCATGGAAGCAGGATCTTCAAGCTGAATTGTGGGCTCGCCTTCCGGAGGAACGGTGGTATCCGGATCAACGGCCGGATCGTCAGTGGCAGTCTCAGCAGCCGTTTTGCTGGCCTTGGCCTTTTTGCTAGGCTTAGGCTTGCTGAAAGAAATTGGAAAAGAAGTCAGAACTATAAAGCAAATGCAAAGATAAACCGGATAAGATAAAGGACTTACCCAGGGACAGTCTTCAGAGCTGGGACTTGTGTGGCAGTTGATTCGTCAGAGGAAGATAAGGGAGTCTCCTGATAATTAGGGTCAGACAGTTTAAGCGGTTTGCATATAAGCCCGGCCTTGGGATGAAGAAGAGTTGGAGAGAGTATAACCTCAGAGCAGCGCCTCCGAGCCGGAGTAAGAGATATTCCGGACGATTCAACTACAAGGCCACGATGGCGTGTAGCCCGGCGAGCTTCATGTTGCTGTTTCTTCAAAAGAAAATTGGGGTCCAGTTGAGCGTAAGGATGAGAAAATTGATATTTCCGGACCACCCGACGAATTTTTGGTGGAGGCGGTTCTGAATCTGAAGAAAGAGTGATTACCTCAGTTTCTGCCGCTTTATCTCCTTCAGCCAAATCCTGTGAAAGGACACTGTTAACACAAGTCTGGATAAAAGTAAACAAATCATAGCCGGATTAATTCATACCTCAAAGTCCGGATCATCATCTTCAGCATGTGAACCGGAGCCAGCAGCCGCCTTTTTCTTCTTGATAACGTAAGTTTTCCGGCGTGGCTGTTTGCCTGCCTTCTCCTGAGGTTTCCTTTTCCAGAAAGGATCGTCGGCCTGTTCAAAGGATGAAAGATAATTGGAAAACGATTTAAATGAATGGATTACAAACATACGGAAGAGAGTAAGACTTACTGCAGGCAGCTTGTTCTTCTTATAGTACAGAGCTAATCCGGTTTTGCTACATTCTTCCAAAGAGACGTTGAGCATCTTCTTGGCAGATTCAATGACCTCCGATTCAGAAAGCGTTACTTTGGAAAACCGCTGAGGATCATCCGGCTTTCCGGAATACTTACACATCAAACTGGAGCGTGGGCTCAGAGGGAGGATACTCCAGGTACGCCAGCAGCGCATAAAATCAATTCCGGTTAATCCGTTGGCCATAAAGGCCTTGAGCTTGGCGAGTTGAGAAGCAAACCGGGGCTGTTCTGAGGAGCTGAGACGCTGCGACAAAGGGTGATCTTCAGGGAGACGATGCTCGCGATAACCCGGCAGTGGGTTTTCTCCTTCAGGTGAAGTGTCAAGGCAATAGAACCAAGACTTGTTCCACTCTTTCGGGTGTGTATGGAGAGCGGCATGAGGAAAGACTGCATCTCTTCTCTTCTGAATGCTGACCCCGCCCAGTTCTTGATGAGGTCCACTAGTAAACTCAGTTTGCCGGTTCAAATGGAAAAAATCCCGGAACAAGTCGACTAATGGCTCCTCTTGTAGATACACCTCTGAGAAAACTTGAAAATCACAGATGTTTGAAATGGAGTTTGGACCTATGTCCTGAGGGTGAAGTTGAAAAGCGGCAAGCACGTCCCGGAATAATTTAGAACCGGGAGGAGAAAAACCTCGGGCCATGTGGTCAAAGAAGACAAGAACTTCCCCTTCCCTGGGATTAGGGGGACATTCATTTCCTGGGGCCCGCCATTTCAGGACTGATTGAGGGCCCAGAGTGCCAACTGCAGCAGCATTAACTGAATCTTCTTCCGTAATGACGGAAGGGACCCAGTCGCAAGAAACAAATTGTTTGGCAGACATAGTAGAAGAAGGAAAGTGCTGAAAAGGCGAAGTATAAAATCGGGATTATTCAAGTACAGATATATAAACCGGATCACATATGCAAGGTCACACCGACGGTTTAGACAAGGGACTAATGACATTGCTAACCCAGCAGTAAGCAGGAAACGCACTACTATCGGTTCATGATAACAAAAGAGAGGAGCTAAACCGTCGCGTTCATTGTTGATGTATTACAGAAGCAATATATGACTGACTAAACCGGTGAATATAGTACAGATCTATAATGATGAAGAAACAAGTTTCTACGGAAAGCTAAGGTAAAACAGATCTAAGCGGTAAGGAAAAAAGGAAAAATTATGCAGGTCTATTACAGAAAGAACTACGGGGGTCTTATGCAGAGCGGACGAATCTAAAGATTGAATCTAATGCCAAAATCTAAGCATAAGGTAGCGGAGCGGAAGCAAGTTTTAAAGACAAATCTAAAGGAGTGAAACCACTACGAGCTTGACGTCTAGGACGAACAGATGAAGTTTTCTCTAGGTCCAATGGCGGAGGCGTGGGAAGAACCCTAAAGGCTACAGATCTACAGCAAGGGAGGAAAGAATACCTGAAGCAGCAGAAAGCGGCGGCGGAGTTATCTGGTCGCACTCAGGTTGATGCAGCGGCCGGCGACGGTGAGCTTGACGGACGACGGCGGAGGCTTGAGCTCGGGCGATAGAGGAAGAAGACGATACGAAGGGGATGGAGAAAGAGATGCAGCGGTATTTATAAAGGGGGAGAGACGAAACGGCAGGCGCGAGATTTGAGGAAGTGAGAGATTGGATAAAGATTCCCTGTCGCCCCGATTCCCGGGATAGCCTTTAAACAAACATAACAGACAGCTGCGCACGATAAATGCGGAAGTGACGTCACGATCGAATTAAGAGATCTCCAAGGATGACATCATCACCGGTTTACAAAACTGAGAAGACACAAGAAAGAAGATCATACAAGATTGGGAAGACTGATGTGAACAAGTTCAAATCATTCTGGGGCCTAATGTCAGGGATATTATTAGCAGGTATAAACCGGCTAGTATAAACCGGCTAGTATAAACCGGATTATGATGATGTAATTGTGTAATTATAAAACCCAGTAGAGGTTACGGCCCATGAAGGCTTAGGGCCCATGTATAGAGTTACGGTTTGTAAACCGCCCGGTCATGTAACTTGGGGGATAAGGAAGAAAGAGCAGAGACCAAGGCGGATACAAATATGAGCCGGCCTCGGGACTCTGTATACCGGACCGGGTGTCGCCTCTATATAAAGGGACGACCCGGCGACGGTTCAAGCAGGAGAAACAACCCGACGAGACCCAGGCAAGCAATCTGCTCCCTATTCATCGACGCCCAAGCAATATCAAACCAAACTAGACGTAGGCTTTTACCTTCCTCGAAGGGGCCGAACTAGTATAAAACCTCTGTGTCCTTTGTGTGCTTTTAACCCCTTCAAGCTAACCCGTGAAATGGTTCCTCACCTAAGTCCGTTAAACCGGACATCTGACGTGCTAATTCCACGACACGCCCCCCTTCCCAGGGCGCGCCCCCTGCCTCGAGGGCACCCCGATGCCCCACCGACATATCCCCAGGTCCTATATATTCCGTTTCATGGAGAGAAAAAATCAAGGAGAAAGAATTATCGCGTTTTATGAGACGGAGCCGCCGCCAAGCCCTAATCTCTCTCGGGAGGGCTGATCTTGAGTCCGTTGGGGCTCCGGAGAATAGAGATCGTCGCCATCGTCATCATCAACCTTCCTCCATCACCAATTCCATGATGCTCACCGCCGTGTATGAGTAATTCCATCGTAAGCTTGCTGGACGGTGATGGGTTGGATGGGATCTATCATGTAATCGAGTTAGTTTTGTCAGGGTTTGATCCCTAGTATCCACTATGTTCTGAGATTGATGTTGCTATGACTTTGCTATGCTTAATGCTTGTCACTAGGGCCCGAGTGCCATGATTTCAGATCTGAACCTATTATGTTTCCATGAATATATGTGTGTTCTTGATCCTATCTTGCAAGTCTATAGTCACCTACTATGTGTTATGATCCGGCAACCCTGAAGTGACAATAATCGGGACCACTCCCGGTGATGACCATAGTTTGAGGAGTTCATGTATTCACTATGTGTTAATGCTTTGGTCTGGTACTCTATTAAAAGGAGGACTTAATATCCCTTAGTTTCCAATAGGACCCCGCTGCCACAGGAGGGTAGGACAAAAGATGTCATGCAAGTTCTTTTCCATAAGCACGTATGACTATATTCGGAATACATGCCTACATTGCATTGATGAACTGGAGCTAGTTCTGTGTCACCCTAGGTTATAACTTCTACATGATGAATTGCATCTGATGTAATTTCCCATCACCGATCCAATGCCTATGAGCTTTACCTATATTGCTTGCCGCTTATTTACTTTTCCGTTGCTTTTATCACAAAAACTACAAAAACACTATCGTTACTTTTATTGCTGCTACCACCACTATCATATTACTATGCTACTAAACTATCCTGCTGCAGATACTAAGTTTCCATGTGTGGCTAAATTCACAACTCAGTTGCTAATACTTAAGAGTATTCTTTGGCTCCCCTTGTGTCGAATCAACAAATTTGGGTTTAATACTTTACCCTCGAAAACTGTTGTGGTCCCCTACACTTGTGGGTTATCAAGACTATTTTTTGGCGCCGTTGCCGGGGAGCATAGCTCTATTCTTTAAGTCACTTGTGATTTATGTCTGCTTATCACTATGAAGAATTTGAAGGACTCAAAAACCAAGATCTTACCCTCAACTACGAGGGGAGGTAAGAAACTGCCATCTAGCTCTGCACTTGATTCTCCTTCTGTTATGAGTAAACTTGCGACACCTACTCCTGCTATTGAATATGATATGTCGTATGTTCTTGATGATGCTACTTCTGCTATGTATGATGAAACTACCTCTATGCCTCATACTGTGCCACTAGGTGAATTTCTAGATGAACAAATTGCTAAGGTTAGAGAGAGTGCAAATGTTGATGATATTTATGAAAGTGATGATGAAACTACTCCCAATATATATGAATTGCCTGTTGTGCCTGAGGGTTATGTTATGTATGAAGAAACTGCTAGAGACTTTCTTGCTTGCAATGGTAGATATGATCTTAAGAAATTATTAGCTAAGTTGAAAGAAAAGTCCTTGAATGCTAGAATGAAATATGACCCTACTTTTGCTACTTCACCTATATGTGTCACTGATAAGGATTATGAATTCTCTGTTGATCCTGAGTTAATTACTTTGGTTGAATCTGATCCTTTCCATGGCTATGAGTCTGAAACTGTTGTGGCACATCTTACCAAGTTGAATGATATATCCACCTTGTTTACCAATGATGAAAAGATTCGCTATTACTATATCCTTAAGCTATTTCCGTTCTCGTTAAAGGGCGATGCTAAGACTTGGTTTAATTCTCTTGATCCTGGTTGTGTGCGTAGTCCCCAGGATATGATGTATTACTCTTCTGCTAAATATTTACCCGCTCATAAGAAACAAGCTGCCTTACGGGAAATATATAACTTTGCTCAAACTGAAGAAGAGAGTCTCCCACAAGCTTGGGGGAGGCTTCTCCAGTTACTTAATGCTTTGCCTGATCATCCTCTTGAAATGCATGACATACTTGATGTCTTTTATAATGGACTAACTGATGCTTTCAGAGACCACCTGGATAGTTGTGCTGGTTGTGTTTTCAAGGAAAGAACAATTGAATAAGTTGAACTATTATTGAATAATATGCTGGCCAATGAAAATAATTGGACACTTCCTGAACCAGCCCCTAAGCCAACTCCGAAGAAAAGAGGTGTTATATTTCTCAATCCTGAAGACATGCAAGAGGCAAAGGAATCTATGAAAGAAAAAGGTATTAAAGCTGAAGATGTTAACAATTTACCACCTATTGAAGAAGTACATGGTATTAATAACCCGACATATGTAGTAAAGGTGAATTCTCTTTATAGATTTGATGAAGGTGATATTACTTGTTATAAGTCTGCTAGCCAATGCTTAGATGAGTTTGACAAATTTATTGTGAAACAAGAAAACTTCAATGCTTATGTTGGTAGACAACTACAACACAATGCTCATATGATTGAACACTTGAGTGATTATCTGTCTAGTGCTAAAGACGAACTGAAACTCATTAGTATACATGCTTCCATGGTCACCACTCAAGTAGAACAAGTACTAAAGGCTCAGAATGATTTGCTCAATGAATTAAATAGTAAGAATAATGATAATGCCATTAGAGTTGTGACTAGAGGTGGCAGAATGACTCAGGAACCTCTGTATCCTGAAGGCCACCCTAAGAGAATTGAGCAAGATTCTCAGAGAGCTAATATAGATGCACCTAGTTCTTCTAAGAAGAAGAAAAAGAAAAATGATAAGATCTTGCATTCTTCTAGTGATCCTGTAGCCCATTCACCTGAGAATCCCAATGATATATCTGTTTCCGACGTGAGACACTATCAGGTAATGAACGTGAACCTAGTGATAATATTAATGATGATGTTCATGTTGATACTCAACCTAGCAATGATAATGATGTAGAGATTGAACCTGCTGTTGATTTTGATAACCCACAATCAAAGAATCAACGTTATGATAAGAGAGACTTTGTTGCTAGGAAGCATGGTAGGGAAAGAGGACCATGGGTTCAGAAACCCATGCCTTTTCCTCCGAAACCATCCAAGAAAAAGGATGATGAGGATTTTGAGCGCTACGCTGAAATGATTAGACCTATCTTCTTGCGTATGCGTTTGACTTATGTGCTTAAAACAAATCCTTATGCCAAGTACATGAAAGATATTATTACCAACAAAAGAAAGATACCTGAAGTAGAAATTTCCACCATGCTTGCTAATTACACTTTTGAGGGTGGAATGCCTAAGAAATTAGGAGATCCAGGAGTACCTACTATACCTTGCTCCATTAAGAGAAACTATGTTAAAACTGCTTTGTGTGATCTTGGAGCCGGTGTTAGTGTTATGCCTCTCTCTTTATATCGTAGACTTGACTTGAGTAAGTTGACACCTACTGAAATATCCTTGCAAATGGCTGATAAATCAACTGCTATAACTGTCGGTATTTGTGAGGATGTGCATGTTGTGGTTGCAAATGTTACTATTCTAATGGACTTTGTTATACTTGATATTCCCGAGGATGATAGTATGTCTATTATTCTTGGAAGACCTTTTTTGAATACTGCAGGGGCTGTTATTGATTGCAACAAAGGCAATGTCACTTTTCATGTCAATGGTAATGAGCATATGGTACACTTTCCGAGGAAACAACCTCAGGTTCATAGTATCAATTATATTGGAAAAACTTCAACTATTACTATTGGGGGTTTTGAGTTTCCCATTCCTACTATCAAGAAGGCATATGACATACTTATTGTTGGGGACATACATATCCCCATTGAGGTAACATAGTGTTATTTGAAAATTCTCTCGTTTCATGTTACTCGGAAAGAGTTTGTTAACAAGACCTGATCAACCTTGTTAATGGATTCCTTTTGATGAACATGGGATATGTGAAGCTAGATAGCACAAACCTCCTATACCCTCCTTTTACTTTCTGTTAATTAGGTTAAATAAAAGAAAAATAGCATTATTTGTCTGTTACCAGACTTATCCGTGCAATAAAAAATATCCCGAAAATAAAAGCTCTCCAAATGCCATGAAAATGAAATATGATTTTTTTCTAGAATATTTAAGAAAATATGGCACATAACACACATCGAGGGGAGCCAGCACGTGGCCTCGAGGGCATAGGGCGCGCCCCCCTGCCTCGAGGGCCCCACGTGGCCCTCCTCCACTTATCCTTTCACCCATACTCTTCTTCTTCCTCCCAAAAAAATCCCCAACCAGCTCAAACCCGAGTTCTAGCTCATTTTGCTGCCATTTTCGATCTCCTTGCTCAAAGCACCATTCACCAAACTGTTTGGGTGATTGTTCCTTGGTATGTGACTCCTCCATTGGTCCAATTAGTTTTTGTTCTAGTGCTTTATTTGTTGCAAATTTGTGCTGTTGTGGTGACCTTGTTCTTGAGCTTGCATGTCAAATTTTCCTCGTCCCAAGTAGTTCTAATGCATGATATAGCCTCTAGGCACTTGTAGGAGTTGTTGCTATCAATCTTGTTGAGTTTGGTTAACTTTTATCGTGAGTTACTAAATATTTCAGAAATTTTCAGAAAAGGAAAATGTTAAAAAGAATATTGAGGGGCTCTTCCAGCAAGAGCTCAAAGGAGAAGAAGAAAGAAGAAAACAAGAAGCCCAAGTATCATCTTCCTCGCATGGTGGAATTTCGATCGTGTGAATGGCCTTGTAATAATTTCATGACGTCTGCCGGTATTTACGAAGACTTTTATTGGTTGGCGAATAATGCAGTCCTCACCGACTTCATCAACGACCAAAAATAATAGTATCTCTTACTCACCAATATTTTTACGCAAAGCTTTCATATTCATTCTAGGAAAACACCACCTACGGTGGAGTTTCGCTTGTATGATGTGGTTAAGGAGATATCACTGTTAGATTTTTTGTGAAATATGCAAAGTACCCTTTTAAGGTAGACTAGATGAACCACGTCATGAAGACGTCAAAGGGTTTGTTGATATGATAGCCGTAGGTGAAACTAGACAAGTTTCAGGGGCAAGAATCACTAGTATACACTTCCCTGTTCTGCGCTACTTTGCTTTATTTGCTAGTAGGTGTTTAATTGGTCGCGGGAACAGTGGGAATCTCAGTGCCCCTGATATTATTATTCTACGCCATGCTTTGTTTCGTGACACAACTTTTAGCTTGGGCGCTGTCGTTGCCAAACGATTGAGTCTGAACCGCTCAAAGGGGCCTGTCTTTGGAGGCATCTTTGCCTCTCGCCTTGCTGAACATTTTAATATACCTATTAGGCATCATGAAAAGGAAGAAAAATTGCTTGCCCCTATTTATCTAGACTACAAGAGCATGGTAGCTCATGACTTTATTGTTAAAGACAAAAATATGCAGCTAATTTATAAATTGAGGTTTGATGAAATATACTGTGAAATTGTTACCGTGCCTGCACTATCTCTATTTGATCTGTCCACAGGCAAGTACCTCATTACATCAGACGCCTTCTACCAATACCAAGGCCAGACACAAGCTTCAGAGCCTGAGCCAGAACCACCATTTGATCCTTCTCGTCAATCTGTTTATGGGTGGGATCTGGACGAGCTCGCCAACCAGTGGCATCCAGAGGACACATCTCAGTACACTGGAGGGAGTGGCTTCGATCCGTGGCCATAAACCAACTTAGGCCAAAAGCCTAAGCTTGGGGGAGTACGTGTTTCTCACTGACTTACATTCATGTTCACACACTTATTCTAGTTGTCGGTGCTCACACTCTTTCACTATACCACCCTTGCTTAGTTTAAATTTCTTTTTCTTAGTATTTTTCTTGTGTCCTAGAAAAACCCAGAAAAACAAAAAAATATTAGGTGCAGCTTCTAGCTAGTTTACTTTCATTGCTTGTAGTAGTAACTAAAAATGAAAACCCAAAAAGATTTCCCGTTCTTCTTTTGCTTATTGGAAGCTTTCCCGTGTAAATAGTTTCTTTTCTTTTCTTTAGGCTTAGTGGCTCTCATATGCTTTGTTGCTAATTTAATCTTGAGCCATATTACCTTGTCTTCTCTCTAGTATTAAATGCCTACAGATTCCAGCTTAGTCCAATGCACGTGCACTATTATTATTATCCACGCCGTTCGGTCGTGCGAGTGAAAGGCAATAAGGATGATATATGTTGAACTAATTGAGATGAGAAAAGCTGGTATGAACTCGACCTCTCTTGTTTTTGTAAATATCATTGCTCGTCGTTCTTGATTCAGCTTGTTATGAACGAAACATGTTTGCAATGACAATTAGAGATCATAGCTGCTTGTGCCATGCTTAATTAGCTGAGAGTTTATAATGGTCTATCTTGCGTGCCAACATGATATTAAAATGGTAGTGATGTGGTATGGTGGGTGGTATCCTCTTCTAAACGATTTAAGTGACTTGACTTGGCACATGTTCACGCATGTAGTTGAAACAAATCAACATAGCCTTCATGATATTTATGTTCATGGTGATTTATATCCTACTCATGCTTGCATTCATTGCTGATTAATTTTAATGCATGTTCATGACCGTTGTTGCACTCTAGCTGGTCGCTTCCCAGTCTCCTTCTGGCCTTCACCTGTACTAAGCGTGAATACTGCTTGTGCATCCACTTCCATAAACCCCAAAGTTATTCCATATGAGTCCACCATACCTTCCTATATGCGGTATTTACCTGCCGTTCCAAGTAAATTTGTATGTGCCAAACTCTAAACCTTCAAATGAAATTCTGTTTTGTATGCTCGAACAGCTCATGTATCAACTAGGGCTGTCTATATCTTCCATGCTAGGTGGGTTATTCTCACGATGAGTGGACTCCGCTCATCATTCACGAGAAAATGGCTGGTAACCTGGATGCCCAGTCCCATGCTCAAAATCATAATAATTAAACAAAACTTCCCCAGGGTTGTTGCTTGTTTGGACGGTACCTCGTGGATTTGGATGGCTGTGGACTGTGCTTGTTGGTGGTTGGGGGAGTATAAACTTTACCATTCTGTTTGGGAACAGCCTATAATGTGCGTAGCATGGAAGATATCGAGATTCTTGGTTGTTATGTTGACAATGAAAGTATACCGCTCAAAATGTTATTCAATCTCTATTTAAAAATCGAGCTCTGGCACCTCTACAAATCCATGCTTCCCTCTGTGAAGGGCCTATCTATTTACTTTTATGTAGAGTCATCATCCTCTTATCAAAAAGCACCAGTAGGAGAGCACCTCTATCACTGCATGTATTACTATTAATTTGCATTGAGTGTGATCATGACTGGATCTCTTTTACCATGAATTACAATGTCTAGTCAGTCCTTGATCTTTAAAGGTGCTCTGCATTTATGTTTTGCGGTCTCAGAAAGGGCTAGCGATATACCATTCTGTTATATCATATCATGATTGTTTTGAGAAGTGTTGTCATCCGAGGTTTATTATTATTACTCACTAGTTGATTATGCCATTGATGTGAGTAGTCTTGAGACCTGAAAGTTATTGTGAATGTGGTTAGTTCATGATCTTGTTGAAAACCTGAATGCTAGCTTACATATTTACAACAACAAGAGCAAACAGAGTTTGTCAAAGTTTTTCTTTATCACTTTCAGTTTATCAACTGAATTGCTTGAGGACAAGCAAAGATTTAAGCTTGGGGGAGTTGATACGTCTCCAACGTATCTACTTTTCCAAACACTTTTGCCCTTGTTTTGCACTCTAATTTGCATGATTTGAATGGAACTAACCTGGACTGACGCTGTTTTCAGCAGAACTGCCATGGTGTTGTTTTTGTGCAGAAATAAAAAGTTCTCAGAATCACCTGAAAATCAACGGAGATTTATTTCAGAAAATATAAAAAATACATGTTAGAAGATCCCCACCTGGGGGGCCATGGGTTGTCCTCGAGGGTGGGGTGCGCGCCCCCCTTCCCAGGGCGCGCCCCCCTGCCTCGAGGGCACCCCGATGCCCCACCGGCGTATCCCCAGGTCCTATATATTCCATTTCGTGGAGAAAAAAATCAAGGAGAAAGAATTATTGCGTTTTACGAGACGGAGCCGCCGCCAAGCCCTAATCTCTCTCGGGAGGGCTGATTTGGAGTCCGTTCGGGGCTCCGGAGAGTGGAGATCGTCGCCATCGTCATCATCAACCTTCCTCCATCACCAATTCCATGATGTTCACCGCCATGTGTGAGTAATTCCACCGTAGGCTTGCTGGACGGTGATGGGTTGGATGGGATCTATCATGTAATCGAGTTAGTTTTGTTAGGGTTTGATCCCTAGTATCCACTATGTTCTGAAATTGATGTTGCTATGACTTTGCTATGCTTAATTCTTGTCACTAGGGCCCGAGTGCCATGATTTCAGATCTGAACCTATTATGTTTCCATGAATATATGTGTGTTCTTGATCCTATCTTGCAAGTCTATAGTCACCTACTATGTGTTATGATCCGGCAACCCCGAAGTGACAATAATCGGGACCACTCCCGGTGATGACCATAGTTTGAGGAGTTCATGTATTCACTATGTGTTAATGCTTTGGTCCGGTACGCTATTAAAAGGAGGCCTTAATATCCCTTAGTTTCCAATAAGACCCCGCTGCCACGGGAGGGTAGGACAAAAGATGTCATGCAAGTTCTTTTCCATAAGCACGTATGACTATATTCGGAATACATGCCTACATTGCATTGATGAACTCGAGCTAGTTCTGTGTCACCCTAATTTATAACTTCTACATGATGAATTGCATCCGACGTAATTTCCCATCACCGATCCAATGCCTACGAGCTTTACCTATATTGCTTGCCTCTTATTTACTTTTCCGTTGCTATTATCACAAAAACTACAAAAACACTATCGTTACTTTTATTGTTGCTACCACCACTATCATATTATTGTGCTACTAAACTATCCTGCTGCAGATACTAAGTTTCCAGGTGTGGCTGAATTGACAACTTAGTTGCTAATACTTAAGAGTATTCTTTGGCTCCCCTTGTGTCGAATCAACAAATTTGGGTTTAATACTTTACCCTCGAAAATTGTTGTGATCCCCTACACTTGTGGGTTATCATCCC
>LR738714.1:592397742-592410991 GCA_902687465.1 Secale cereale
CCACCCCCCCCCCCCCCACACACACACACAGTTCGGCCTGTGGCTCAAAACCTTTAATTTGAAGCCGAAGGTGGTCGACGGACAGCACGCGGAGTGCAGAGGCGCCCTGGTAAGCAAACTCCCCAACGCCACCTGGAAAAAGGGGCGTTCGTGGAGACGAACAAGGTCTGGCAGCAGGAGTGGTTTTACATCACTAAGCCCCGCGACACCAAGTGGGCGGTTGTGCCTGCATTTAGATCTGGACCCCCGGAGAGGCTAACCTCTTGGATTGACAAGAGTCCGGATTGGGGGTCTCAGGCGGAGGTATTGGCGCTCCAAAGCTATATATCCAGCATGATCTCCAAAGGTACCCAACTCACAAATGTGATTCAAGTCATGCTCGTCCGTCTCGTCCTTCCCTGCCAACGCCAGGACTCCTTTCTATGGGAGTTCAATCCGGGAGGGTCCCGGCCCTTGAAGCACCTCTTCGGCACTACGCACGAAGACATCTGGAAGCACCTCTTTAAGGCCCAGAAGGGGTGGCCGGCGAAGACTGAGGACAGGGGCATCAGCACCACACTCACTGCATCAGAGGTAATTAAAATTTCTGCCGAATACATACTCCGTCCATGCTTCAATTATAACATGAGTTGGAGTTTCTGCGTTCCATCCAAGCCTGGACGAAAAAGGCAGAGTGGATCAAGTGTCCGAATCCCCTACCAGAGGACCCAGAGACGCCTCGGGTGACGGCAATGCTAGTCCCAGCGCAGGAGAAGAAGGCCAAGAAGAATGGCAGAGAGGTCAAGAGCGACCCCCGCCCTACAGGTCTCGTGGACACAAGGTCCGGGGAAACTGACTCCCACCTCTCTCCCGAAGAAGAAGAGGAGGGGGAGAAGAAGAAGAAGACTCCCCCGTCCTGACAAAGGGGAGGAAAAGAGCGGCCCCTATTGACACAAGCAAGGCCGTGCCCAGGAAGAAGCTGAATCTTCCTGATACTTCAGACTCTTTGTCCCAACACAGCTATCAAGTTTAGCCCAGGATCAAGCCCCTGGCGGAATCATAAGTATTTAAACTGCCTATGTTCAGATAATTCTCCTTTTCAGCATCTAATATTTATTTTCCCCTTATATAGTCCTCCGCACGACATCCCCGTGGATTCACTATCCTAGGGGAATTCTCTACTGTCCGGAGAGACGGAGAGTGATGCGCCACCACAGGGCTCGTCGCCCATTGTAGGGGATACCGAGGTATCCTCTCTACAAACTCCCCCTATTCCAACAGGTGGGAGTGGGGCGGACGAAAGGGCGTTCGAGGTCAATCCCTCGGCCGCTGTCGATCAAGGGGGAGCGATCCCCATGGTGACTGAAGATGGGGGGCCCAAGCAATCCGGGGCCCCGATGAACACTATTCCGGAGTCCAGTGCGGCTCCAGAATCAAGAGACTAGCCCCCCATGATGGGGGAGGGAGCAACCGCTCCTACGGCGATTGTCGTTAATCCAGAGGCACCGAACACTCTGGAGGGAGCACTGCGAAGTGCTTCCATCGTTGAGGAACACAGAGTGCGGTCATGGAGAAAATTCAGTTTGTCAAAGGTGGACTGAACGAAGCTTTCACCAGCCTACTAACATGCTTTGAGGTATGCGACGTAATGTTCTTCAATGCTTTGTTTGATTCTGAACAGAATCAGACGAAGCATCCATGTTATAGCATATGATATAGCTGAACTGTGTATTTTGTTCTTGAACAGGCTTCTCTAGTTGCGGCATCTGGCCGAGCCGCAGAGGTTTCCGAGTTAAATCGGACACTTACACTAGCTGACGAAGAGCTCGTCCGCATAAACAAGCATTTTGATGAAACGCAAGGTATGCGGGTGTAAGAAATTGAAATTTTAACATATTATATGTGTGAGCGTGAGCTAATTTGTGTTATATGTTCTTGTGAAACAATTGACGCAACTACGGTCGAGGCCCTGAAGGGCGAGCTTGCGACGGTCAAGGAAGAGGCCACAATGGGCAAGGCAGCCGCTGATACGTCTCCAACGTATCTATAATTTTTTTTGTTTCATGCTATTATATTATCCTTCTAGGATATTTTATGGGCTTTATTATACACTTTTATATGATTTTTGGGACCGCCCAGTGCCAGTTTCTGTTTTTCTCCTGTTTTAGGGTTTCGCTGAAAAGGAATATCAAACGGAGCCCAATTGACCTGAAATTCAACGAAGATTGTTTTTGGACCATAAGAAGCCCACGAAGTACCGGGGAAGGACCAGGAGATGCACGGGCTACCCACGAGGGTGGGGGCGCCCCCCCCTCCCTACTGGGCGCGCCCCCTGCCTCGTGGATAGCCCGTAGACCCCCTTTGCTTGGCCCCGAATCCAACACCTCCTATATATACTGAAACCTCCGGAAAGTAACCTAGATCGGGAGTTCCGCCGCCGAAAGCCTCCGTTGCCACCGAAAACCAATCTAGACCCTGTTCCCGCACCCTGCCGGAGGGGGGAATCGCTCTCCGGTGGCCATCTTCATCATCTCAGCGCTCGCCATGACGAGGAGGGAGTAGTCCATCCTCGGGGCTGAGGGTATGTACCAATAGATATGTGTTTGATCTCTCTCTCTCTCGTGTTCTTGAGATGGCACGATCTTGATGTATCGCGAGCTTTGCTATTATAGTTGGATCTTATGATGCTTCTCCCCCTCTATCTTCTTGTAACTGATTGAGTTTTCCCTTTGAAGTTATCTTATCGGATTGAGTCTTTAAGGATTTGAGAACACTTGATGTATGTCTTGCGTGGGATACCTGTGGTGACAATGGGGTATTCTATTGATTCACTTGATGTATGTTTTGGTGATCAACTTGTGAGTTTCGTGACCTTGGGAATCTATGCATAGGGGTTGGCACACGTTTTTATCTTGACTCTCCGGTAGAAACTTTGGGGCACTCTTTGAAGTACTTTGTGTTGGTTGAATAGATGAATCTGAGATTGTGTGATGCATATCGTATAATCATGCCCATAGATACTTGAGGTGACAATGGAGTATTTAGGTGACATTAGGGTTTTGGTTGATTTGTGTCTTAAGGTGTTATTCTAGTATGAACTCTATGATAGATTGAACGGAAAGAATAGCTTCGTGTTATTTTACTACGGACTCTTGAATAGATCGATCAGAAACAATAACTTTGAGGTGGTTTAGTACCCTACCATAATATCTTCGTTTGTTCTCCGCTATTAGTGACTTTGGAGTGACTCTTTGTTGCATGTTGAGGGATAGTTATATGATCCAGTTATGTTATTATTGTTGAGAGAACTTGCACTGGTGAAAGTATGAGCACTAGGCCTTGTTTCCTATCATTGCAACATCGTTTATGCTCACATTTACCACTTGCTACCTTGCTGTTTTTATATTTTCTTATTACAAAAACCTATATCTACCATCCATATTGCACATGTATCACCATCTCTTCGCCGAACTAGTGCACCTATACAATTTACCATTGTATTGGGTGTGTTGGGGACACAAGAGACTCTTTGTTATTTGGTTGCAGGGTTGTTTGAGAGAGACCATCTTCATCCTACGCCTCCCATGGATTGATAAACCTTAGGTCATCCAGTTGAGGGAAATTTGCTACTGTCCTACAAACCTCTGCACTTGGAGGACTAACAACGTCTACAAGAAGAAGGTTGTGTAGTAGACATCAGCCGCTGATCAAGCGACTGTCGACCTGGAGGCCGAGAAGGCCCTGTGTCAACAGCACGAGGCTCGGGTGACTGAAGTCGAAGTCGAGCTACAAGGTGTTGTTCGCAAATGCGATGCATTGGAGCAGATGAATTCGGAACAAGCATCCGGACTCACTACGGCAGTTAATGCTGCCAAGCAGGCGTGGACGGAGTCGCACAGTGCTCAGGAAGAAATAAAACAAGCACGTCAAATAGCAGCTGGCGAGGTTTTTCTCTTGCAGAGCATCTTCGGAGGTCAGAGGTATCTTGGGCTGACATGATTGTGGAGTTCTCCAGGTGTGTTTGCGGATCTCCCGAGGAGCATCGCCGACACCGCCCAATACTTCCGAGCCCAGGAGGGGAACATCACGGAGAAGCTGTTTTGGTCGCAGTTCTTTGCGCCAAACCATCCGGTGCCCCTCAATGACAAGATGAAGCAGTTGGTCGAGCTGCACAACATGGCGAGTACGGCCATGAAGGACTTGATAGTCCAGCTATGGCCCGCTGGTCCAATCCCAAGTAGTTACTTCGGATTGGTGAAAAAGCTCGTTGAGGCGAGTCCGCGGGTTGACGCTATTAAGCGCTCGGCCTCAATAGAGGGTGCACTGATACATCTCCAACGTATCTATAATTTTTTTATTGTTCCATGTTATTATATTATTATTCTTGGATGTTTTACAATCATTTTATACCATTTTTTGGTACTAACCTATTGACATAGTGCCAAGTGCCAGTTGCTGTTTTCTTCATGTTTTTTACATCGCAGGAAATCAATATCAAATGGAGCCCAAACACCGCGAAACTTTTTGGAGAATTTTTATGGGCCAGAAGACACCTGATGGGCCAAGGCAGCACCAGGGGGTGCCCCGAGGGGAGCACAACCCACCAGTGCACGCCAGGCCCCCTGGCGCGCCCAGGTGGGTTGTGCCCACCATGGTGGCCTCCCGCACCGCCTCTTTGCTCTATAAATACCACAATATTCTAGAAACCCTAGGGGAGTCAACGAAATATTCATCCAGCCGCCGCAGAGTCCGGAACCACCAGATCCAATCTAGACACCATCACGAAGGGGTTCACGACTTCCATTGGTGCCTCTCCGATGATGCGTGAGTAGTTCCTTGTAGACCTATGGGTCCGTAGTTAGTAGCTAGATGGCTTCCTCTCTCTCTTTTGATTCTCAATACAATGGTCTCTTGGAGATCCATATGATGTAACTCTTTTTGCAGTGTGTTTGTTGGGATCCGATGAACTTTGAGTTTATGATCAGATCTATCTTTTTATATCCATGAAAGTTATTTGAGATTCTTTGATATCTTATATGCATGATCTCTTATATCCTTGTATTTCTTATCCTATATTTGGTTTTTTTGCCACTTGATCCATTTATCTTGCAATGGGAAAAGTTGCCCGGTAATGGGTTCGATCTTACGGTGCTTGATCCCAGTGACAAAAAGGGAACCGACATGTATGTATCGTTGCCACTAAGGATAAAATGATGAGATCCATATCTAACGTCGTAGATAAACGGATCTTGTCTACATCATGTCATCATTCTTAATACATTACTCCATTTTTCGATGAACTTAATACACTAGATGCATGCTGGATAGCGGTCGATGTGTGGAGTAATAGTAGTAGACGCAGACATGGGTTGGTCTACTAATCTTGGACGTGATGCCTATGTAATGATCATTGCCTGGATATCATCATAATTATTTGAGGTTCTATCAATTGCCCAACAGTAATTTGTTCCCCCACCGTTTGCTATTTTTCTCGAGAGAAGCCACTAGTGAAATCTACGGGCCCCGGGTCTCTTCCTCACATATTTGCCTTTGTGGTATACTTTTACTTTGCTTTTATTTTTAGATCTATTAAACCAAAAACCCAAAAAATACCTTGCTGCAATTTATCATAATTATCAACCAATCTACCAGTATTTATATCTCTCTCACGTCTGTTACCCGAAAGGGATTGACAACCCCTTTTACACGTCGGGTTGCGAGAAGTTGTTATTTGTGTGTAGGTGTTGTTTACGTTGTGTTGCTTTGTTCTCCTATTGGTTCGATAACCTTGGTTTCACATCTGAGGGAAATACCTACCGCCGATGTGCTGCATCATCCCTTCCTCTTTGGGGAAATACCAACGTAGCTTTAAGCGACATCAAAAGGAATTTCTGGCGCTGTTGCTGGGGGCGATCTTCAACATAACCAGGTTCCTAATCACAAATCTCATCTCCTCACAATTACATTATTTGCCATTTACCTCTCATTTTCATCTCCCCCACTTCACAAAAATTTGTCGTTTTTATTTGCCCTCTTTTTTGTTCTCCGTTTTCTTGTCAGATCTATCTTTTTGCTTGCAATCTTGTTTGCTATGTTTGCTTGTGTTGCCATGTGCCTTCCATTTTCTTGCATCTTTGCTTGCTAAAAATCTATTGATATGGATCCTCGTCCACTTGCCATTCTTTTTAAAAGATCCAATTATGTTGAACCAATTGCTAGTGAATTGAGTGCACTAGATTATCTTTATGAAGTTTTGCTTGAAATTCATGAATCTGATAATTGTGATGAAGTGATAAAAGAAGAAATTTATGAAGTGATTCATGATAGCTCCTTGTATGAAAAGCATGATTGCAATGGTGTTATAATAAATTCTATTAATGTCAATTATGCTAGTAATTTGCAAAACCCCAAGCTTGCGGATGCTAATTTTGACATGTCCTCTACTTATTGCAATGATCATGATTGGGGTGATTCTTGTTACGATCTTGAATATTTATTTAAGCCTCATGATGAATATGTTTGCGATAATATTGAAAGTGGGTTTGGAGAGGGCATGACTTTATTTGATGTTAGTCCCACTATCTTGGAAGATTATAAGACTTTTACGAATGTGGATCATGAAAAGAAATCCTATATGATTGCTATATTGTTGAATTTGAGTATGATTCTACATGTAATTATTATGAGAGAGGAAAATATGGTTCTAGAAATTTTCATGTTACCAAATCACCCCTCGTTATGATGAAATTTTCAATGTTATATTCATATCCTTTGCATATGCTGGACATTTCTTGTCTCAGTAATTTGTTTGCTTATAAAATTCCTATGCATAGGAAGTATGTTAGACTTAAATGTGTTTGTCATATATTTTATGATTCTCTCTTTGTGCTTCAATTCTTGTCTTTCATGTGAGTATCATTGAAATTCCAAGCCTATCTTAATGGCTATAAAGAAAGAGCTTGTTGGGAGGCAACCCAACGAATAAAATTTATTATTGCTTTTTGCTTTCTATTATTGAGTGTTAGCATAATTATGCTACTGGTATGATTGTGTTTTTTGTGTTTTAATTAGTGTTTGTGCCAAGTAGAACCGATAGGATCTTCTTGGGTGATAGTTGTTTGATCTTGCGAAAAAAGACAGAACTTTTGCGCTCCCGAGAAAAATTCCCATATTTAATAGGAAAATGATTTTTAGTTGATTCTTTTTGTAGAAGATTAATATACAAATTTCCCACGTGGCCCTATTTGTTTTAAGATTTTTAGAGTTCAAGAAGTATTCGAAACTTCTAGATTACTACATGATGTTCTGTTTTTGACAGATTCTATTTTCTTTGTGTTGTGTGCTTATTTTGATGGCTCTATGGTTTTCTTTGATGAGTTTTTTCCATGGAAAAGTTGGAATACAATAGATATAATACAGAAACAAACTATGAATTGGTTTGATACAACACTTATAGTAGTGGTTTGCTTTCTTATACTAACGAATCTCACGAAGGTTTTGTTGAAGTTTTGTGTGATTGAAGTTTTCAAGTTTTGGTTTATCTTACGATGGATGAAGGAAGGATGGAAGAGCCTAAGCTTGGGGATGCCCCGGCATCCCAAGCTATTATCCAAAAATGAGCAACCAACTTTGCTGGGGGATGCCCCTGAGTGGTATCCCCGCTTTCTTCCAACAACTATCAGTATTTTACTCGAGACTATATTTTTATTCGTCACATGATATGTGTTTTGCTTGGAGTGTCTTGTATGATATGAGTATTTGATTGTTTTTATCTTGCTTTTTAAGTCATCAATCCTCTCTGTACACACCCATTTGAGAGATCCAAAAATATGCCATGACTTGCTAGAATTGCTCTCTATGCTTCACTTAATTTTTTAAGAGCAATGGACTTGCTATAGTGCTTCACTTATATCTTTTTGAGCACGGTGTGCTTAGTATTTTTGAAGAAATACTCTCTTACTTCACTTAGATTTATTTGAGAGTTAGTAATTTTTTAAAGAAATTCTCTCTTGCTTCACTTATATTATTTTGAGAGAAAGAAAGAAAGAAAAATTATGCTCATGATCTTCACTTATATTTATTTGAGCTTATCAAAAGAAACACATGAAAATTAGTCCCAAAGTGATAGACATCCAAGAAGGATATAATAAAAACTTTCATGAAGATCATTGGACAAAACAAACTTGATTCCTTGTAATAGTTTTGAGACATGATGATGTGATATGTGAGTTATGTTGATGAGTAATTGTGCTCTAGTAAGAATATTATTGTTAAAGTTTGTGATTCCCTATGCAAGCATGGAAGTCAATAATTTTGCAATGAAATTATATCCTACTTGTGGTGCATTATTTGGTGTTATTTATGCTCAATGTTCGCTTACGAGATTATTCTTTTCATGGTTGGTCGCTTCCCAGTCTTTTGCTAGCCTTCATTTTGCACTAAGTATGATCGCTGCTTGTGCATCCAAAATCATTTATCCCGGTTTTGCCACATGAGTCCACCATACCTACCTATATGCGGTATTTCCTTGCCATTCTAAGCAAATTTGTATGTGCCATCTCTAATTTTCAAAATAAATTTCCCTTTTGTGTGCCCGTACCGCTCGCGAGGCGGTGAGGGGTGGCCAATATTTTCCATGCTAGATATGCTATTCTCACGATGAGTGTTTATTCACTTGTCATTGCACGAGAGTAAGGCAAAGGTATTAGGGATGCCTAGTCCCGAAATGAAAAACAAATTTACTTTATGTTGTCAAATAATAAATTCCTTGGAAAGTGTTGGTATGGAAGGCAATCGTGGATTCGACTAGCCATGGCTTATGAAAGTGTGGTGGAAAAGGAATAAACTTTATTTTCTGTTTGGAAACCGCCTATGATATATATATATCATGGAAAGTGTTGGGAACCTCAAATCGTTCTCGTTGGTGGGAAAAATATACCTCCCAAAAAAAATTATCTCTAAATTTAAGCTTTGAGCTCTGGCACCTCTACAAATCCGTACTTCCCTCTACGAAGGGCCTTTCTTTTACTTATGCAATTTTTTATTTTGAATTTGAGTCTCCATCTTCTCTTACAAGCACCAACTAGGAAACACTATGATCGTACTTGAGCATTGGGTGTAACTAATATGTGAATGTGTTTCATGAATGGGTCAATGGTTGACCATAATGGGCTAGGGATAACTTATTTTAGCATTGATATTTTGAAAGACATGGTTGCTTGTTTATGATCAGATCTATCTTTTTATATCCATGAATGTTATTTGAGTTTCTATGATCTCTTATATGCATGATCTCTTATAGCCTTGTATTTATTCTCCGATATTTGGGTTTTGTTTGGCCAACTTAATCTATTTATCTTGCAATGGGAAGATGTGCCCGGTAGTGGGTTCCATCTTACGGTGCTTGATCCTAGTGATAGAAAGGGAACCGACACATATGTATCGTTGCCACTAAGGATAAAACGACGAGATCCATATCTAACGCCATAGATAAACAAATCTTGTCTACATCATGTCATCGTTCTTAATGCATTACTCCGTTTTTCCATGAACTTAATACACTAGATGCATGATGGATAGCGGTCGATGTGTGGAGTAATAGTAGTAGATGCAGACAGGAGTCGGTCTACTAATCTTGGACGTGATGCCTATGTAATGATCATTGCCTGGGTATCATCATGATTATTTTAGTTTCTATCAATTTCCCAACAGTAATTTGTTCACCCACTGTTTGCTATATTTCTCGAGAGAAGCCACTAGTGAAATCTACAGCCCCCGGGTCTCTTCCTCGTATATTTGCCTTTGCAATCTACTTTTCCTTTGCTTTAATTTTCAGATCTATTAAACCAAAAACCCAAAAATACCTTGCTGCAATTTATCTTAATTATCAACCAATCTACCAATATTTATATCTCTGTCACGTCCATTACCCGAAAGGGATTGACAACCCCTTTTACACGTTGGGTTGCGAGAAGTTGTTATTTGTGTGCAGGTGCTGTTTACGCTGTGTTGCTTGGTTCTCCTATTGGTTCGATAACCTTGGTTTCACATAGGAGGGAAATACCTACCGCCGGTGTGCTGCATCATCCCTTCCTCTTTGGGGAAATACCGATGTAGCTTTAAGCGACATCATGCTCGGAGGCCTTTGCCCGCGTGAAGGTGCATTGGGCGAGATGAAGGCCGCGGAGATAGCCACTGCTGGCCCTCCAGAGGGTAAGGATCACCGCAAGCCGGAAAGGTATTTTGGCGACGTCCTAGAAGGTGCCCGCCTTGTAGAGGGCCAGTGCTCAAAGGATATAATCTTCAAGTGATTGTATTCGGATTGTAAGGACAAGCCTATGTCCTGATGTATATAAATTTTGCACTTCTATATTTATGAGCGACTTTTTCCTCCTGTGCGGCTGTTTATTTAAATTTGTAAGTTCCAGTCGTCGGCTTCGTCCCCCATGTAAATATTATAGGGGTGTTCGGTAACACGCATGAACACTCTTTATTCAACGTCTTGGTCCGTATAGGAGGTGTCCGCGGAGCGAACCAGGCAATCAGAATATTCGGCTTTATTGCTTTCACTTAGCCATAGGAGCTTGACTAGTGGGGCTAAGTACGAGCCCCTAGTGCGTACAAGGCTTTTCGAACTATAGTGCTTGTTTGACGCGGCTGGGCGAAGACCAGCCCCTCGTATAACACGGAATGGATCGATCTCGATCATAGTATAACACTAGGTCACCGAATCTCTTGACCGGCCCTCGCCTCTTCATGACAGTCAGTTTTCGGCTTTCTCTACTGAGGTACTTGACCGGACGAACCAGAAGTACAATATCAGTAGTTCTCCCTTTACTACCTTAGCCGAACAATGCGGAACGTAAGGTGGCAAGCACAGGAGTCGGGCAACCCAACTATAGAGCAAAGACATGATTCGAAGCCACTTCATATAATACAATATCCGAGACGCCGAACAGTTCCCTATAGGTGTTCGGACTTTTTGGGAGGCGTGCCAGGCTGAGTACAGCCCCTGGTATTAAATCCAGGTATTATGGCATATGCGGCTATCTGACTTGGGGGTGGAGAATACAGGTGGTAAAATAGAATAAACTCCAAGCAAATTGGAACCAAACTGCTTCTTTTAAATCCCGTTAATACGGAAAGCTGTAAGGTTATAGATAACACCGATAACAGCCTCTGGCATTTGACATGCCAAAAAGTAAAAGAAAATAAAAGAGAAGAAAAAGGTTTGCACAGAGCCGGAATCTAGAAAAGAAATTTCAACATGTGGCCCTGTTGCACGTGTGCGCCTTTTCTTCCTTGGTGGTATGTGCTTGAGAAGGAGAATTATGATGGCCGCCTGTGTCACACCCTGCATTTTGTAACATGTTATTTGTATCTTTGAAGCATGAAAAATTTGGACCAGCAAAATTTTTTGGCATCATTTGGCTTTTATTTGAAGTTGAGATTTCCTCATGTGCTTTTTCATGTGCTCATTAAAGTCAACTATGACCCCTTGTAGAATTCATCTCCATAACCAAAACTTCTGCCCAATGATCATGCCAAGTGTTATATAACAGTATAGTATTTTCTTACAAAATTAATTTGGCCAAAATGTATTTTATAAATTTAGTTTTTCAAAAACCCCTGAATTGAGATTTGCACTACAAGTACTTGATTTAGGGTGAGAAAATTATTTCAAAAGGTTTATTTGAGACCTAGTAGTCATAGAACTCCCAGATACCACAAAGGTATAATTTTAAAAGTTATTTTCCTATTTTATTTAAAAGCTTTTTCTTGAGGACAGAAATGGTCTTTAATAGGAAAAAATTATTTAACTATTTCAAAAATATTTGCCAAAATTCAGGGAGACTCAAAAGACATATATTGTCCATATATAAGAGTTTCAACACTTGGTCATGTTCAAAATAATGGACTAAACCCTCTAAAACCCTTTCTGGATATTTCAAGCTTTTGAAATATTTACAAAGGAAATTTTCTCAAAAAATTCCAGGGAAATTCTATCATGTCATATATGACATATTTGATGATCTTGCCAAGTCCCATGCCTTGGGAAGCAAGAAAACATCCTCAAACCCCTTCATAACCATTCTGTCCATATTTGAAGTTTGAGCAACTCTACATTGCCAAACTTGTCCAAATGCTCTCAAATTTGGTGCAAATGCTAGAATGGCCTAATAAAGCATCTACACAAAATGGCACAAGATTTGGAATAGAGCAACTTGATCAGATCACCCCAAAACCCTTTCTGTTCAAATGCAAATTTGAACAACTTTACATTACCAACTTTTTACCTGGAGCTTCAAACTTTGTGGGCATGTTCATAACCCCAAATGATGATTCTACACCAAGTGGTGCATCAAGGGGAGATGATTAGCTTGACTCAATCAAGATGAAGCTGTTTCTGTTGATTTCTAGGGTTCACCAAAGTTACATTGGCTAGTTTCTTCAAATGAGCCCAAATTTGGTGAAGCACCCTATTTTCATATGTTATTCAACCCTTTTAAGTGCCATGTCAAGTGGAGATCATTTGCTTGACCAAACACTGATCAAACACCTTCTGCAGATTTACTAAAACCCTCATCTTGATCACTTTTACTCTTCTCCATGGCCTCAACTTGTTACCACATGTTCATTCAGTTACTGGCTACCTCCAGTAACTTCCCCAGCACCCCAGCTCCATGATTGAGGGGTAAGAACCCTATTTTACCTTGCTGGACAGCAAATTTTCACCAAGTCACCAGCATTCTCTTTCTCTCTCAGCATCTCCAGGGCATCCAAGGCCTCAGGCCAATTCTTTACTCCTCCCCTGACCTTCTAGACACTCTTGGGCACGTTGGATTTGACCAGAGCGGCGAGGGCACGATGGTGCCAGCCATACGCGCGCTCTGGAGCACGCTACAGTGCACCTCCGCACGGTGGCTTCAGCCAATCGCTGGCCCCCGACAGCCTCGGGCCTCTCCCTCGCGCCAGTAGATGCTCCTCGACGTCCGCAACCACCCCGACGCTGTCCCCCCTCCTCCTGCGCCCTCCAGTGGCTGTCGTCGCACGCGCGCCGGCCGCCCGCAACGGCCACTCTTCTGCCTCGCACGCGCGCGCGATCCAGAAGCTCCCCCGTTCCTCCTCTCACCTCTACTGGACGTGGAGCTCGTCCAGCAACTCCGTGGACTCATTTCCCTCGCCCCCTGTGCGCTGTAGCTTCGAGCCGGAGCTCGCCGGCGCACTGGACCACGGGGCTCCGCCGTCCCCCTATAAATAGGACCCCCCC
>LR738714.1:592411103-592458852 GCA_902687465.1 Secale cereale
CTCTCCAACAGCATCAGCAGCTCCTCCACACCTCACTGAGCCCTCCAGCACCACCCATTCCTCCACAGGAAGTCCCAGTGCTCGGGATCGACCGGAGCTCCGCCGCGTCGGGCCGCCGGTGATCTCGCAGTACGGGCCTCCCCTGCCCTTCCTTTCGCCCGATCTAGAACCGCCGTGCAACACTGACCATTTCCCCTCTGTTTCCCCCTCCTGTTGCAGTCAGAAACGACCGGAGCAACGACCTCCCAACGAGCCTCCGCCGTCCCACCTCGCCGCCGGCGAACCTGACCTCCCCGGCGTGCCGCACCACCACCCCTACATCCGCAACACGACGCTGGTCACGTTCCTGCCCTCCGTTACCGTCGCAGTGGCCGGAAACCTCGCCGGTGAGCTCGCCGTCGCCGTGGCCGTGAGGTTGGAGATGACAGGCGAGCCCCGCCTGTCATCCCCACACCTCTCTCCCCTTTCTCTCTGCCACTGACCGCCGGGCCCCGCCCGTCAGGTTCAAAAACCTGACGTGCGCGCGCAGGCACCCGTGCGGCTGGGCTAGTCAGCCCTGGGCCGTGCACTGTGGCCTTCTCTGGCCAAGTTGCACAGGGCACTTTTCCTTTTTCTTTTCTGTAATTATTTTAAACATTTTTACAGAAAAGAATAATGGTCCAAATAAAATAATTCCAACTCCTAAATTCTTGTAATATTCCAACCTATTTAATGGTACCACTTTCACTCACATCTATGAAACTTTTCTGTACTGTTCAAATTTAAATTCAAATTTGGGCAGTAAAACTCCTGTTCAAAAATCAATAGCTTCCATTCTGTTACTCCAAAACTCCAACTAAGATTTTTTTCCCATCTTAGAAATCCCTCTAGTATTTTACAAAAATGAGTTGACATTTTTCTGAGCACTTTGATTTTTCTGTTTTATTTGTGGTCTTATTTTTCCGTTGTTATTATGCTACGTATAGATCCCGTATTTGACGAAGTTGCTGAGGAAGGAGAAGGAGAAGGATTTGAAGACTTTGAGGACCAAGCCAATCCAGGCAAGCAGCCCTTTGACCATGATACACTTGTTCTTCGGAACTCGTTTGTTTCCGATGCATGATGATAGGGTTACGGTGGTGATCTAGTTGGAACCACCACATGAGGCATGCTTATTTCTTGATCTTGCTAAGTGCTAGATGACATGCAAATAGTTGGACATGATGCTTAAATGATGCATGTGTGATTTGAACCTTTGTAGTTGAAATCCTTGCATGAACCCATCGGGTGCCCCTAATGCCCGAGGGTGATGTTGTGTTAGGTCATCACTTGAGGAAGAAGTGATGTGCCGATAAATCATGTGCATGGTGAAATAATGGATTAGATTTATGTGTGACTACCATCCCAACCAAACATGTGCAACCACACTACCCCTTATGGGACGGGGCTTTATTGATTACTTAGGTCGATACTAGCATGGTGCCCGCATTACTAGTGATGGGTAGACTTGAGGTCTTTCCCGGGACGGGGTTGTGCTTGGATAAACGACCATGACTGTTTTCACAGGGCACCGGACACACCGTTGGTCCCTTCGGGCACGCGTGACATTGAAATTAGGGCAAGTCCCGTGATCTATCGTTTGTACCCGAGGGCCGTGTACCAACGAGTGGACTCTATGTTAGTGTCGTCTAAGGAAAGATATTGACCAGGTGCTTCCCCCGAGTACTTGAGGTACTGCGGGATCGTGGATGACACGAAAGCTTCCTGGATCTTGTGGGTAAAGTGCGCAACCTCTGCAGAGTGTAAAACTATTCGAATAGCCGTGTCCACGGTCATGGACAGTTGGGTGGTGCTACTTAAACTATGTCCAGAGTTTTGCTTCATCGGTGAAAGTATGTGTGTGATGAGTCAAGGTGGTGACTTGACTCGATGAGTTGATTCATATTCATGTTGATATCGGTAACCTGTCTTCAAGGTTACACGAGTTTATTGATGCATAAACTTGATGGTAGAATATTTATTCTAGCCTTTGCTAGATTGTTCATTATTGTTCCATTGCATTGTTACCACATCATGGGTTGCTTGCGAGTACATTCAAAGTACTCATTGGCTTGCCACTGGTTATTTAATTGGCCAGGCATGGAAGAACAGGATTATGAGGAAGAGTTCTTTGGAGACGATCATGCGAACTAGGACGTATCCCAGTCAGAATGCATGTAGGGTTAAGGCAGATGGCATGGGTTCTACCCGTTATCGAAGACTTCCGCTATTTGAGTTATTTGCTATTCAGCCCGTGAGGCTCTATCTATGTAAGACTTGGCCATAATGGCCTTAATTCGTGTAAGACTATTTGGATGGATGTAAGACTCTTGTTATTTCAGCTTCTGTGTGTTCAGTGAGCATTGATCTCTGGGATCACTGTACACGTGCATTCGGTGATCTCGACTTCTAAGTCGGGGTCCCCACAGAGCTGGTATCAGAGCCATCCTGACTGTAGCAAGCCTTAGTTAGCATGGGTGTTAGCTAGATGAGACCCTTTTTCAAAAACCTTCTGAACCTCTCTTCTTTTCTAAACCTGAGATTTCGTCAGCTTATTAACCCCTCCTATTCCACCTTTGTAGATGGCCGTTGTACCCGAAGAGCACCTGACCACTGGGTTTCCCTTACTTCTCGAGGATAGCCTCCAGGAGTGTCAGTTCCACCGAGCACCCATCCTCACCTACCTTGAGCATTGGGTGAGCGACACTGAGGTGGAGTACCATGTGGAAGTGATCGTGAAGGCAAACGATCCTCCCACAAGTTGGTTCTTCGAGGGACCCCAGATGGCAACACTACCTCTCGCTGTCGAGGCTGCTGCACTCAAGGCACTAACCCTTCTCCGCGAGCTTCTTCTGGGGATGGCAGCCAAGATGTCAACTCGCTTCTTACCTTACCGGAAGGAAGGTGAAGAAGAAAGAAGCGCACTAGCCCCTCCACTGAAGGAAGGACTCTCGCTTCGGGTCCAGACCTACTTCAGTCTATGTGCCGACAGCTTGGCACAAGACTTGGCCTCGGAATCGATGAAGCTTCGAGAAGAACTTCACAAGACCAAGGCACTTCTTCGTCGAGCTCAAGAGAAGACAAATAGGGTCAAGAAGGAAGGAGCACCTTCTGGACAGTCCGCTATCGCATATCGAGGCGGAAGGCCCTCCGAGGATGTATCTTCCAAGAATGAAGAACCACCTCGGTGACGCCGGATGACGGCAAGGGAATATCGCAAACTTTTCCCTGCACCGCCGACGAAGCACCGTCGTATCCAACTCCTCCACTCCCCCACACCCTCAAGTGACAAGGGGGCCCAGACAAATGAAGACAAGGAGGAAGACCCCGAAGAGCCGGAATACGCGACCGAGCATTCCGCCGCTTAGGCATTATTCGCTACTCGGATATGCCAGTTGTAACCCCTACGGTAGGATAGGTCATGTAACCCCTATGCGCAGTCGAGTCCTTGTATGGTTCATATGAAACCATCTAGTGTTTGCTTTTGTTGTGTCTGGATGTATGTCGTATTCTTCCTTCGGGAATGTGTAAACGACTACATCACCCATTTGGATTTTAATGAATGTGTTTTGGCCTTTTTGTCCCTTGCATGATTTGATTAGTGTCACACCCACCCCCTTACTAGGCACCCATCTATCTTGCTTTCCCTCTTCCAAGTCATGAGACCTTTTACCGCTCCAACAGGATGCCTGTTGTAACTCGTACTGGTACCTCTACCCAGCAGCCCGAAGCCGGAGCATCCGCCCAGCCAGAGGCAGACCGCGACCAAACCAACGACCAAGCTCCACCACCACCACCTCCTCCGAACATGGACATGGCTCAGCTTCTCCAAGCTTTCCGAGAGGAACGCCAAGCCAACACTGCAGCTCTTCAGCTGATTGCTCAAGCTGTCACCAACAACCGCCAGCCGGCGGGGAATGGCAATGGACGTTCCACGTTGGCAGAGTTCAAGAAGCATGCACCGCCAACCTTCATCAAGACTGCTGAACCCCTGGATGCAGACGACTGGGTCCGCACCATTGACTGGAACTAGTTGGATGCACCGAAGACCGCGAGAAGGTGGCTTATGCAGCCCACTGCCTCGGGGGGACTGTTAGAGCTTGGTGGGATGGATTCAAGGTCATGCATGCTGAACAAGACATCACTTGGGTTAACTTCAAGGCAGAATAACGCAAGGCCCACATTCCTTCTGGAATCATGGCTATCAAAAAGCGTGAGTTCCGAGCCCTGAAGCAAGGAAGTGGCACTGTCAAGGAGTTCATGCAGAAGTTCAGTGTTCTGTCAAGGTATGCCCCTGAAGATGTCAGCACTGATGCTGCTAAAAGGGAGCGCTTCATGGAAGGCCTCAATCAGAGTCTGCAATACTCGCTTGTCGTGTGCGACTGCCCATCCTTCCCTGACCTGGTGAACAAGGCACTCATGCTTGAAGACAAGCGGCGTGCTTTGGAAGACACTCGCAAGCGCAAGTTGGTCAGTAAGGGAAGTTCCAGCAACCAGAAGCCTCGTCCGTGGCAGTCAGCCCCGGCCAAGCCAACCTATCAGCAACCAAGAGCGCCTGCACCTCGTGCCAACCCTCAGCCTCAGCAGTATGCCAACCCCAGGCCAGCTTTCAACCCCAATGCCGGTGGTGGCAACAAGATCAATCCAAACCAAGTCACTTGCTTTGGATGTGGTCAGCCTGGACACATCTCAAGGGTGTGCCCCAACTAGAAGCCTGATGCCCCGCGCCCCAATGCGCAGAACCAGGGACAAGGCCGCGGAATGCCACCAAGGAACCCAGCTCCTCGCAATCCACCTAACCATGGGAAGGGGCGTGTGAATCACGTCACTGCTGAAGAAGCCCAGGAATACCCGGACGTCGTGCTGGGTACGTTCCTTGTCAACTCAGCACCTGCAATTGTCTTGTTTGATTCTGGAGCAACGCATTCATTCGTCACTCAAAGATTTGCATTAAAAAGTGGCATGACCCCTACACCCCTAAATAACCCTATGGTGGTACAAACCCCCGGAGCCGAGATGAGAGCCAAGATAGGCTGTAAAGGAGTCGGTATTACCATTAACGGTGTAGACTTCCTAGCAGACCTTATCATCCTGAGATCGCAAGGCTTGGATGTGATCTTAGGGATGGATTGGCTCAGTAAGCACCAAGGCTTGTTAGACTGTGCCAATCGGACAGTCACGGTGACCAATGACCAAGGAGTCGAAGTCAAGTTTGCTTCCAACTCCTCTTCCGCTCAAGCCGCTAAAGTCAACTGTCTGTCTGAAGTTGGGCTAGATCAAGTACCGGTGGTATGTGAGTATCCTGATGTCTTTCCGGATGAACTACCGGGAATGCCCCCTGACGGTGACATTGAGTTCATCATCGAGCTCGTGCCCGGAGCAGGACCCATCTATAAGAAGCCTTATAGAATGGGGACGGAAGAATTAGCCGAGTTAAAGAAGCAGCTGGAAGAGCAGCTAAGGAAGGGATTTATCCGCCCAAGTGCCTCTCCTTGGGGATCTCCTGTTCTGTTTGTGGCAAAGAGGGACGGTACCATCCGCTTATGCATTGACTATCGTTCCCTCAATGAAGTTACAATCAAGAACAAATATCCACTTCCCAAGATCGAAGATCTGTTTGATCAGCTCAGCGGGGCCAAGGTGTTCTCCAAGATCGACCTCAGATCTGGGTACTACCAGCTGAAGATCAGACCCCAAGATATTCCGAAGACGGCATTCGTAACCAGATATGGCCTGTACGAGTGCACGGTCATGTCCTTCGGGTTAACCAATGCCCCAGCCTACTTCATGTATCTCATGAATAAAGTCTTCATGGAATGTTTGGACAAGTTCGTTGTCGTCTTCATTGATGACATTCTTGTGTTCTCGAAGTCGGAGGAAGAGCACGAGCAGCATCTGAGGATGGTCCTAGACAAGCTTCGTGAGCACCAACTATATGCCAAATTCAGCAAGTGTGAGTTCTGGCTGCATAAAGTTGGATTCTTAGGTCATGTCTTGACCGAAGAAGGATTATCTGTTGATCCTGCAAAGATCGAAGCTGTGACCCAATGGCAATCTCCAACGACCGTCAAGGAAGTCAGAAGCTTTCTCGGACTAGCGGGCTATTACCGCAAGTTCGTGGAAGGATTCTCTAGCATTGCACGGCCAATGACTCAGCTCCTCAGGAAGGACAAGAAGTTCGAGTGGACGCCAAAATGCGAAGAAAGCTTCCAAGAGCTCAAGAAGAGATTGACCACCGCCCCAGTTCTGGCAACACCTGATATTCACAAGGAGTTCGTGATATATTGTGATGCCTCTCGAACCGGATTGGGAAGCGTTCTGATGCAAGAAGGCCGCGTCATAGCATACCTCTCCAGGCAGCTATGACCCCATGAGGAGAACTACGCTACTCACGATCTTGAGCTAGCGGCAGTAGTTCATGCCTTGAAGACATGGCGGCATTGCCTCCTAGGGAAACGGTGTGAGATCTACACGGACCACAAAAGTCTGAAGTACATTTTCACCCAAAAGGAATTGAACATGAGGCAGCGAAGATGGTTGGAACTCATCAAAGACTATGACCTCAGTGTTCAATATCACCCCAGGAAGGCTAACGTGGTGGCCGATGCCTTAAGCAAGAAGGCTTGCTCTTTGAATGCCGTTATTCAAGAAAGGCAGCCAGCCTTGTTTAAGGAACTCGAACAATTTGTCAGGACCGGTTTTCCAGGATTTAAATTTCCCAGTCCATGGTCCTTGTGCTCACCAGCCCCAGGATTACTGTTAGCTGATGAGACACAAACTTGATACAGAAATTCCAAGCAAAATACCAAATATGTAGTACAAGACCATTCTGGTCAATGAGTACAACATAAGGTTTCTAGTGGTTGATGGCGGAAGCGGGTTGCGGTACATCAGCGTCTATGGGACTCCATTTCCCACAGGAACAGCTGACCTGGATAATTCCTATCTTCGTGTGTCTGCTATCTCCATTGCCTAGGTTCCGGGGCTGTCATCGCAGCGCTCCTCTCCAAGCAAGAAATCTGGCCAAGACAATAGCTAGGGACAAGCCAGTGAGTACTTTGAATGTACTCGCAAACATTATGAACATAGGTACAATAAAACAAATGATAATCATGCTCTGAAACATTCCACGATCACTACGTCAGTCACGAAATAAAATTCATGACGCACACAAGCAGGTTATTCTTTAAAAACATGAATAAGCAATCAGAGAGTGAAAATAAAATGCCCGATCGGGTGTCTGGAGCGACGCCTCGAAAGGATAATAAAGCATGCCTCAGTCGGACGTCTGAGCGACGTCACATAAAGGGCTTATAAAGGAAAATAATAACAAACATGCCACAGTCGGGCGTCTGAGCGACACCACATAAAGGGCTTATAGGAAGAATAGATAACAAGCATGCCACAGTCGGGCGTCTGAGCGACACCACATAAAGGGCTTATAAGGAAAATAAATAGCCAGCATGCCACAGTCGGGCGTCTGAGCGACACCACATAAAGGGCTTATATGAGAATAATCACAGGGAATATCCAGGAGGTAGAACCATCCCAGGGATACTCAATAATTCAAATAATACAAATGGTTAGTCCATAATAATAATAATAATAATAATAATCATATGTCATATGTTATGATCAATGTTCTGGCTTAGCAGTTTTTCCTCCGAAGACCGACACTAAGACCGACACTTGACCCATCCCAGGCTGTAATCCTTGACCGCGGACACGGCTATTCGAATAGATGTAACCTCTGCAGAGGGTGTACTCTTTACCCACGAGTAACGGATTCCTCTAGTCCATCGGGACTAATTCCAATTACGGTCTTTTAGTTGAAAACACACCTGACCTGCACACACCAGCTTAACTTACCGGTGACTGGAATCACCCACGCCACCTGTTAAGTAAAACTCTAAGTGGGGAGGCTACAACCTCGAGTAGCATGGGATCACAAAATTTATAATGCGCGCAAACTAGGGGAGCTACCCCCTCGGCTCCAACCGGAAACACCCATGCCCCCGGACCAGGTGGCATGCCTACCGGATGCAGCCGGTATCTTCCACCATGGCCTCTCTGTACGGTGTGTGCCAAGAAAGGGGTTGACAACTTACTGGACTGTACCCTACCTGCGGCAGGGACACGTGGTAGCACGTAACAAGTATGGGGGTTACCGGAACAAGACTCGATCTATGGTCGACTCAGGAGGTTAAAGCAGCACCTGCATGATTAGCATAACAAATATATTCTACACCAACAGGTTCACCGCCCATCATGCCTCGTCATGCCCTCACTGATCTCTCTCGTCACCATGAGGTACCATTTTCACGGTCATACTTTATCCATGACAAAACTTCTCCCCGAAGTTTGTCCGGACCAGCTCAGGCATGCGTGGCATGAGGCAGTAACCACTTCACACGTGTATCACTTGATCACAGCAAATCATCTTCTCATCAAATGCATTCAAGCATGACTTGTCATCATATGTAAAACTCATTATTTCATGTGACATAAACATAGCTTACTACTCCTAGTAAGCATTCAACAAAATATCATATATGTGTTCAAGATGCTTGCCTTCAAGGTGCAGAGAGGTGAGGGCACTCCAAAACTTTTGAAAGTTTTGATCTTCCCTCCAAATTCTCGGTGGGGGGCGCTTTCACTTAAGCCAGCGAGGGCCGGCTCGGGGTCACTGACAGGGGGCCCCGCGGTCCCACCTGTCGGGTTTGGCTGGTCCTTCTCCCTCCTCCCTTCTTCGCCCGCACTGGACGGAGCTCCGGCGATTGCCGGCGGCGAACGGCGGCTCCATGCGGGGAACGGAGGGGCGGAAAGGGTCTGCGGGTCCACGGCGAACCTTTCGGTGGTCGAAACGGCCGAGGTGGTGCTGAGGATCGCCGGCGACGAGCTTCGCGGCGGCGACAGCTTCGGGAGAAAAGGGGAAAATGGCTACGGTGGTGCTGGAGCTTGGTTGAGTGGTTGGGAAGCTTCGTGGTGTCAAGGGGAAACCAAAGGCGGCATTGGATGGGTGGGGGAAGGCCTGGTCACGGCGAATGGTGCCGGCGCATAGCAACGGCCGTGGTTGTCGGGGATGGAGAAGACGACTTCTTCCGGTCGAACCACTACGAGGGGAGCTAGCTATGGTGGACTGGAGGTTGCTTGGGGTCTCAGACGAGCTCGGGGCTCCTTTTATAGGCGGGGGAGGTCGGTTCCCGTGGCTGCGGATAAGAACTCCGGTGAACCGCCGTTCTGTTGCTGGCAGGGCGACGTGGCGGCGACGGGCACTAGGGGACGGGCTCGAGGATTGGCTCGAGCTGTTCCAGGGGCGAGCTGGCGTGCTGGAGTGGCTCGGGCGGTGCCGACCACGGCAGTTTCAGGCGGCGGCAGTGACGGCTTGCGGCCGACCTCTGCAGGAGCCAGGGCGAAACAGCGGGGTCAGCGTGGACTGCGGGCTAGTGGACGAGCGTTTGGATGAGGTCGAGCTGTTCCTGAGACGAGCTGGCATGCGGAGGCGGTTCGGCTGCGCGCGCGCGTGCAGAACGTGCGCTCTGGGTGCGCCCAGAGCACGCACGTTACATGCTCGACAAAATGTCTGGGTGGCCTAGAGGGCTCGGTTGCAAACAAGACTCAACAGGACTGGTTTAGGGGTAGAGGGAAGACTAGTGGACATGTTTGTTTGCCCAGAGGGGCAAAATCACAGTGCAAATTAAAAACTATGCCAACTCTGTCTATGAACACAAGGTGCTCGACAGAATGCCACGGGCTTCTAGGCATCTCTTCTGGTGGCCAAAAACTCCAGAGTAGAGTCTCTTTAGATGATAAAGAGGGTGGCAAGGTTAGTTTGTCAAAAGCAAAAACTTCCTAGTGCAAGTTTTTGAGAAAACCAAAACTGGACAGAAGAGAAAAGCTATTATTGCATGGACCAAAAGTATTCCAATAGGTCCAATCTCCTGGACTTAAGAGTTTGGTAGGGTGGACTATAAGCAGGAGAAAAACCATGGGTAATAGGGCAAGATAAAATAGGGTTGCAGTAGAAAATGGTAAACTGGACCAGACTACAAATGAGGATTGTTTGCTCAAATTTTTCAAAGAACACCAATGGGTTTTTGCATAGAAATGAATTATGTACTTCTATCAACATCTCCAAATTTTGGTGGAATTTTTAGAAGAATTTATCAAAGGGTTGCAGTGCAAAAGGGACTCCAAAACTTATGAGAAACCAATTGAAAGCAATAAAGCTTCTGGGAAATATTTATAGAAATAATTCCACTGATAAAAGAAATGATCTTGAGAGGGAATACAAGTCCAACAATATTTATTTTTGAAAAGTTCCCCTTGGAGGGAAAACTCCACAATTCAGAAGAAAAGAGTGGTTCTAAAATCAAAAGAAAGTCCAGAAAAGGAAAAAATTAATTTCCTGGCAAAATTTTAATAAATAAATCATGGTTAAAATTTTTGGGGTGTTACAACACTACCCCCCTTAAGAAAAATCTCGTCCTCGAGATTTGCTAAGGACGATCTCAAAAAAATATCCATCCTATTACCATAAAGTATTTATTCAAAAGAAACGAACATTCTAAACACGTAATACACTGCAAAAAAAATTGGTACAACCACAGTGGGGTACTGGTGCTATGAGGGGAAAACTTTGGTTGGGGAAACCGAGAAATTACTACTTTCGGCTACGATAAAAGAAATTAGAACAACAATCCAATTTTCAAAAAAAAACGATGGTCGTACCCGAGTGCATAGAGCTCTCTCTGGCTGACAAGTGGACCCGGGGCTCACTGTCAGTCTCTCCTCCTACCTCTAGCTCTCTTCTTCCTCTTCTCTCTCGCGCTCTCCCGCACTTTCTCCACCGGCGACGCCTAGCGCGTAGGGCATCTAGGCCGTACTGCGGTAGTGCGCGGCGTGCTAGCTGCCGGCGCAGCGTGCACTCACCTCGCGGGCCAGAGCGCTGTCGGCACTGCTCGCGGATTCGCCTCCGAACACCGGCGATCGAGCGGCGAGCGGCGCTGGTGGACTTCGCCCACCGTACACCGATCTCGAGCTATAAAATGGTCGCGGTGCTCCTCTCTTCTTCCTCACACCTGGCCTCGCCTCTTCTTCTCCTCCATTACTGTTTGCAGGAGCTCGCGACGAGGCTCTAATGGCGGAGGTGATGCCGGACTGGTACGTGATCCTGATGTGCGGAGGGTTGGCGGCGTTGCTGGGGTCCTCCGTGCTCTTGTGCGCGATGATCCTCAGTGATCGCCGTGATGCTGCTGCTCGAGTGTTAGCTCTACGCGGCGGCGGTGATCATGAGGATTAAGTGTGGTAGTTAGGTGCTGACTGCTGTCAGTGTGCTGGAGGTAACTTGCATCCTAATAATCACCCACAAATTCCTCCTTTAGAGGCTGTGGTGTGTTAGAGAGGTGATCGGATAGGTGCAAAATATGTACGTGATTATGCAATTAGTGCATGCAGTTGAGTGGTTGTGGATGTGAGCCTGCTGTCGTGGTGCTGCGGGAATTAAAATGCATGTCATGAAGAATTTATGTGCTGTAATAACATCAAAAAAAAAATATCCCACCTCTGAATTTACCGAGAGCAAAAACAGTCAATCAAAATGAACAGCAGTAAAAACCACTCACATTAATCGAAAACAAACATTTAATTCATCGCACAGACTTAGGATACAACGCATAAGCTGAAATACATAAATAAGTGCTAGGATAACAAACATAGCAGTGACGTCTACGATATAAACGGAAAATGAACAGGGTCCTGAGAAAATGTCTCCGGCACTGGGGCACATTCCTCTTCTATCGGGGAAAGCGGAAGGCTTCCCGGTGTTGGAAAACATTCCTCTTCTTCCGGAGGGAGCGGAGGAAGTTGAGGAAGCAATCGAAGGACGTGTCCCTCCTGAGTTGGCAGAGGGGGTCCGCCAATGGCGATCCGGGGATTCAGAACAGCAAGGTAGCGGAGATACTCCAGTATTTGCTGGGTGAAACGCTCCTGGGCCATCACATATTGAATGAGATAGACCAGGGCTGGATCGCTCTCCGCACGTCCACAGCGGAACGTAGCTTCTGCTCCAAAAGCAACGCGGCTTGGGAAATAGCAGTATTCTCTTGTGCTGGCACAAGGTACCGCAAATCGAAGACGGGTGACTGCTTCATACGCAGCAGACTCAATGGCCATGCCTGGTGTTGGCATGGATCTCCCGATGAAGATAACATAGGGAGGGCCTTGGTTTAAATCTGCTGGTGGAATATGCACAGCTGCCCAGTATTTCGAGAGATCAGGAGTGATTCTCGATTTGAACAGCTCATACAGGGGTGGATGGGTGGAGCCAAGAGTATTGCGAGTAAAATCCCATAATATCTTAACAAAACTACCAGGGTTTGCGTCGGGGGTCCTCAGGTAAGCTCCGGGGTGAGACATGGATGGGTGAATGAGGAAGGTAGTGCTCGATGCTGATGGTTGCTGGTGTGGAAAAATGAGGGTGGCCTCTTATAGAGAGCCTGGATCATGAAACATGAAGTGGTGTCGGTACGACTGAGACACCGACTCCGGCGCGGGGCTGTCTGAGTCAAAGTCTCAGGCCTCAATCCTCAAAAGAAAAGTGACATGTTACTGTGCATGTCGATTTGGGGTCACGTCTAGAATTTTACTCTGCAATCAAACATTTCACGCCAGATCACACATACTATGAGATGTTGACACACGGGTGGTTACAAGCTCACTACGCCACACAACGGCTACTACGGAACTAAAGGAAAAACCGGCCACTAGGGCTTGACAACAATTCTGGTGGGCTCAGTCCACCTGGTTGATATCTAGCCGGGCGCGTCTTGCGGATGCCGAGTCCTCTCCGGTTGCTTCCGCGTCGGAGCTGGCCGGGGTAGGATGGGGAGCTACAGGGCTGGAGTAGCGGTGGTGGCCTTCGCGGGGTGTCGAGGTCACCGTCCCGTTGGAGTAGGCCTCCAAGAGACGACGGAGATCTCCGGGTGAGGCGATGGCATTGCCCGGGTGGATGACATGGTCAGAGCTTGGGGGCTCAACCGGCCTTCCAGGCAGCACTATCGGGGTGTCGGTGGCGGGTGCGACTTCGCTCCTTGCCGGGGTCAGGCGAGCGAGCGTCATGCGGGTCTCAATCAGGTCAAGAGTGACCTGATCAAATAGTGCCTCTTGCGCTTTCAGGTAGCGCACCAGATGCACCAGGGCAGGGTCCGACTCATGGTCTCCGTTGGCGACCTGGGTCGGTCTACCATAGCCTTCACGACTAGGGTAGTAGTAGAATGAGCGGCAGTTAACCCTCGGCGACAGGTGCCGAAGATGAACTATAGCCTCTCGGGCTGCAAGTTGGATGGCTTGGGGCTCGTCGGAGGTCGTCCTCCCGGTGAACCGGTAGGGGCGCTCCGATGTGATGCTTCTACCGTAGATGTGCGCCGTGGCCCAGAAGTGATGGATGGAATTACTCGTGTGCTCTTGGTACACTACATACTCCGGCGGCTCGTCGGTGCCGAAGGCACGACGGGTGAGATTGGCGAGGATGGCTACGAAGCCTTCGAGCTCGACTGCGGTGGTCTCGTTGCGAACGAGGGGGCCTGGCATCTTGGTGGTTGGATATCGAACTGGGAATGAGGCTGTGATGTGCTGAGTTTTGGGGCAAGGCTTCCTTTATGAGTCAGCCGGGTCTTCCATCGCACGCTTGTGGATGGGACAACTCAGGTGTTGGCACAGGCGCACGGCCTATGGATAGACCGATAGGTTGGGCACCGACTGCCAAAAGCTGTCGGGGTCACAGTGTGGGCTATCGGGTAGGATAGGCTTGATTGTGGTGAGGTTAAGGTCTGGTGGGTGGGTTAACCTAGGTGGACTGGAGGTTGCTTGGGGTCTCAGACGAGCTCGGGGCTCCTTTTATAGGCGGGGGAGGTCGGTTCCCGTGGCTGCGGATAAGAACGCCGGCGAACCGCCGTTCTGTTGCTGGCAGGGCGACGTGGCGGCGACGGGCACTAGGGGACGGGCTCGAGGATGGGCTCGAGCTGTTCCAGGGGCGAGCTGGCGTGCTGGAGTGGCTCGGGCGGTGCCGACCACGGCAGTTTCAGGCGGCGGCAGTGGCGGCTTGCGGCCGACCTCTGCAGGAGCCAGGGCGAAACAGCGGGGTCAGCGCGGACTGCGGGCTAGCGGACGAGCGTTTGGATGAGGTCGAGCTGTTCCTGAGACGAGCTGGCATGCGGAGGCGGTTCGGCTGCGCGCGCGCGTGCAAAACGTGCGCTCTGGGTGCGCCCAGAGCACGCACGTTACATGCTCGACAAAATGTCTGGGTGGCCTAGAGGGCTCGGTTGCAAACAAGACTCAACAGGACTGGTTTAGGGGTAGAGGGAAGACTAGTGGACATGTTTGTTTGCCCAGAGGGGCAAAATCACAGTGCAAATTAAAAACTATGCCAACTCTGTCTATGAACACAAGGTGCTCGACAGAATGCCACGGGCTTCTAGGCATCTCTTCTGGTGGCCAAAAACTCCAGAGTAGAGTCTCTTTAGATGATAAAGAGGGTGGCAAGGTTAGTTTGTCAAAAGCAAAAACTTCCTAGTGCAAGTTTTTGAGAAAACCAAAACTGGACAGAAGAGAAAAGCTATTATTGCATGGACCAAAAGTATTCCAATAGGTCCAATCTCCTGGACTTAAGAGTTTGGTAGGGTGGACTATAAGCAGGAGAAAACCCATGGGTAATAGGGCAAGATAAAATGGGGTTGCAGTAGAAAATGGTAAACTGGACCAGAATACAAATGAGGATTGTTTGCTCAAATTTTTCAAAGAACACCAATGGGTTTTTGCATAGAAATGAATTATGTACTTCTATCAACATCTCCAAATTTTGGTGGAATTTTTAGAAGAATTTATCAAAGGGTTGCAGTGCAAAAGGGACTCCAAAACTTATGAGAAACCAATTAAAAGCAATAAAGCTTCTGGGAAATATTTATAGAAATAATTCCACTGATAAAAGAAATGATCTTGAGAGGGAATACAAGTCCAACAATATTTATTTTTGAAAAGTTCCCCTTGGAGGGAAAACTCCACAATTCAGAAGAAAAGAGTGGTTCTAAAATCAAAAGAAAGTCCAGAAAAGGAAAAATTTAATTTCCTGGCAAAATTTTAATAAATAAATCATGGTTAAAATTTTTGGGGTGTTACACAATTCAGTATGAAATTGGTCGCCCCTGGATTTCTGGATCACTTGGAAGTCAGACCGACCCTGATGGATGAAGTCAAGAAGGCACAAGCTGGACACTCAAGCATTGAAGGCATCAAGAGGAAGATGAAGCTGGGCAAGGCCCCAGGATTCTCCGAAGACGAGCACGGGATTGTTTGGTACAAAGGTCGCATCTGCGTACCAAACAACACAGAGCTGAAGAACCTGATCCTGCAAGAAGCCCACGACACTCCGTATTCCATCCACCCCGGAGGAACCAAGATGTACCAAGACTTGAAGGCACGATTCTGGTGGCACGGGATAAAAAGAGAGATTGCAACCTATGTTGCAAAGTGTGATGTGTGCCAAAGGGTCAAGGCTAAATATCAACGACCTGCTGGATTGCTTCAACCACTCAAGGTTCCTGAGTGGAAGTGGGATAAAGTCGGAATGGATTTCATCACTGGATTGCCAAGGTCGAATAGAGGACATGACTCTATCTGGGTCATAGTCGATCATTTGACCAAGGTGGCCCATTTCATTCCTGTCAAGACCACTTATGATGGCAACTGGCTGGCAGCTCTCTACATCGACCGAATCGTAAGTCTTCACGGCGTTCCCAAGGAGATTGTGTCAGATCGAGGAACCCAGTTCACCTCAAGGTTCTGGAAGAAGTTCCAAGAAGCCTTGGGAACCAAGTTGTCTTTCAGCACGGCTTTTCACCCATAGACCGGAGGTCAGACAGAGCGAGTCAATCAGATTCTCGAAGACATGCTCCGAGCCTGTGTCCTGGCGTATGGAGCCAAGTGGGAAGATTGTCTCCATTTTGCCGAGTTCTCCTATAACAACAGTTACCAGTCGAGCCTTCAGATGGCACCATTTGAGGTGTTGTACGGACGCAGGTGTCGCACACCCCTCAACTGGTCAGAGACTGGAGAAGGACTAGTCTTTGGACCGGATATTCTCCGCGCAGCAGAAGAGCAAGTCCAACTAGTCAGAGAACGTTTGAAGGCAGCCAAGTCAAGGCAGAAAAGCTATGCTGACACTCACCGTCGGGACATGAGTTTCCATGTCGGAGACCATGTGTACCTGCGGGTAACTCCTCTGAAGGGAACCAAGCGTTTCCACATCAAGGGGAAGCTCGCACCAAGATTCATCGGACCCTTTGAGATCACTGCACGACGAGGAGAAGTGGCTTACCAGTTGGAACTACCACCTGAGCTATCCGATGTGCACAATGTGTTCCATGTGTCACAACTCCGGAAATGTCTCCAAGTTCCAGACAAGCCCAATCTCTACAAGGATGTGGATCACCAAGCCATTGATCTGCAGCCTGATTTGACCTACCGCGAGAAGCCCATTCGTATTCTGGACGAAGCAGAAGCAACCTGGGAACGAGAAGACTATCTTAGATCCGAGTTTCCCGACCTCTTTTAAGACCTAGTTTAGGAATCTCGGGGACGAGATTCTTGTAAGGGGGGTAGGTCTGTCACACCCTGCATTTTGTAACATGTTATTTGTATCTTTGAAGCATGAAAAATTTGGACCAGCAAAATTTTTTGGCATCATTTGGCTTTTATTTGAAGTTGAGATTTCCTCATGTGCTTTTTCATGTGCTCATTAAAGTCAACTATGACCCCTTGTAGAATTCATCTCCATACCCAAAACTTCTGCCCAATGATCATGCCAAGTGTTATATAACAGTATAGTATTTTCTTACAAAATTAATTTGGCCAAAATGTATTTTATAAATTTAGTTTTCCAAAAACCACTGAATTGAGATTTGCACTACAAGTACTTGATTTAGGGTGAGAAAATTATTTCAAAAGGTTTATTTGAGACCTAGTAGTCATAGGACTCCCAGATACCACAAAGGTATAATTTTAAAAGTTATTTTCCTATTTTATTTAAAAGTTTTTTCTTGAGGACAGAAATGGTCTTTAATAGGAAAAAAATATTTAACTATTTCAAAAATATTTGCCAAAATTCAGGGAGACTCAGAAGACATATATTGTCCATATATAAGAGTTTCAACACTTGGTCATGTTCAAAATAATGGGCTAAACCCTCTAAAACCCTTTCTGGATATTTCAAGCTTTTGAAATATTTACAAAGGAAATTTTCTCAAAAAATTCCAGGGAAATTCTATCATGTCATATATGACATATTTGATGATCTTGCCAAGTCCCATGCCTTGGGAAGCAAGAAAACATCCTCAAACCCCTTCATAACCATTATGTCCATATTTGAAGTTTGAGCAACTCTACATTGCCAAACTTGTCCAAATGCTCTCAAATTTGGTGCACATGCTAGAATGGCCTAATAAAGCATCTAGACCAAATGGCACAAGATTTGGAATAGAGCAACTTGATCAGATCACCCCAAAACCCTTTCTGTTCAAATGCAAATTTGAACAACTTTACATTACCAACTTTTTACCTGGAGCTTCAAACTTTGTGGGCATGTTCATAACCCCAAATGATGATTCTACACCAAGTGGTGCATCAAGGGGAGATGATTAGCTTGACTCAATCAAGATGAAGTTGTTTCTGTTGATTTCTAGGGTTCACCAAAGTTACATTGGCTAGTTTCTTCAAATGAGCCCAAATTTGGTGAAGCACCCTATTTTGATATGTTATTCAACCCTGTTAAGTGCCATGTCAAGTGGAGATCATTTGCTTGACCAAACACTGATCAAACACCTTCTGCAGATTTACTAAAACCCTCATCTTGATCACTTTTACTCTTCTCCATGGCCTCAACTTGTTACCACATGTTAATTCAGTTACTAGCTACCTCCAGTAACTTCCCCAGCACCCCAGCTCCATGATTGAGGGGTAAGAACCTTATTTTACCTTGCTGGATAGCAAATTTTCACCAAGTCACCAGCATCCTCTTTCTCTCTCAGCATCTCCAGGGCATCCAAGGCCTCAGGCCAATTCTTTACTCCTCCCCTGACCTTCTAGACACTCTTGGGCACGTTGGATTTGACCAGAGCGGCGAGGGCACGATGGTGCCAGCCATACGCGCGCTCTGGAGCACGCTACAGTGCACCTCCGCACGGTGGCTTCAGCCAATCGCTGGCCCCCGACAGCCTTGGGCCTCTCCCTCGCGCCAGTCGATGCTCCTCGACGTCCGCAACCACCCCGGCGTTGTCCCCCCCTCCTCCTGCGCCCTCCAGTGGCCGTCGTCGCACGCGCGCCGGCCGCCCGCAACGGCCACTCTTCTGCCTCGCACGCGCGCGCGATCCAGAAGCTCCCCCGCTCCTCCTCTCACCTCTACTGGACGTGGAGCTCGTCCAGCAACTCCATGGACTCATTTCCCTCGCCCCCTGTGCGCTGTAGCTTCGAGCCGGAGCTCGCCGGCGCACTGGACCACGGGGCTCCCCCGTCCCCCTATAAATAGGACCCCCCGGGCCTCTCCAACAGCATCAGCAGCTCCTCCACACCTCACTGAGCCCTCCAGCACCACCCATTCCTCCCCAGGAAGTCACAGTGCTCGGGATCGACCGGAGCTCCGCCGCGTCGGGCCGCCGGTGATCTCGCAGTACGGGCCTCCCCTGCCCTTCCTTTCGCCCGATCTAGAACCGTCGTGCAACACTGACCATTTCCCCTCTGTTTCCCCCTCCTGTTGCAGTCGGAAACGACCGGAGCAACGACCTCCCGACGAGCCTCCGCCGTCCCACCTCGTCGCCAGCGAACCTGACCTCCCCGGCGTGCCGCATCACCACCCCTACATCCGCAACACGACGCTGGACACGTTCCTGCCCTCCGTTGCCGTCGCCGTGGCCGGAAACCTCGCCGGTGAGCTCGCCGTCGCCGTGGCCGTGAGGTTGGAGATGACAGGCGGGCCCCACCTGTCATCCCCACACCTCTCTCCCCCTCCTCTCTGCCACTGACCGTTGGGCCCCACCCGTCAGGTTCAAAAACCTGACGTGCGCGCGCAGGCACCCGTGCGGCTGGGCTAGTCAGCCCTGGGCCGTGCACAGTGGCCTTCTCTGGCCCAGTTGCACAGGGCACTTTTCCTTTTTCTTTTCTGTAATTGTTTTAAACATTTTTACAGAAAAGAATAATGGTCCAAATAAAATAATTCCAACTCCTAAATTCTTGTAATATTCCAATCTATTTAATGGTACCACTTTCACTCACATCTATGAAACTTTTCTGTACTGTTCAAATTTAAATTCAAATTTGGGCAGTAAAACTCATGTTCAAAAATCAATAGCTTCCATTCTGTTACTCCAAAACTCCAACTAAGATTTTTTCCCCATCTTAGAAATCCCTCTAGTATTTTACAAAAATGAGTTGACATTTTTCTGAGCACTTTGATTTTTCTGTTTTATTTGTGGTCTTATTTTTCCGTTGTTATTATGCTACGTATAGATCCCGTATTTGACGAAGTTGCTGAGGAAGGAGAAGGAGAAGGATTAGAAGACTTTGAGGACCAAGCCAATCCAGGCAAGCAGCCCTTTGACCATGATACACTTGTTCTTCGGAACTCGTTTGTTTCCGATGCATGACGATAGGGTTACGGTGGTGACCTAGTTGGAACCACCACATGAGGCATGCTTATTTCTTGATCTTGCTAAGTGCTAGATGACATGCAAATAGTTGGACATGATGCTTAAATGATGCATGTGTGATTTGAACCTTCGTAGTTCAAATCCTTGCATGAACCCATCGGGTGCCCCTAATGCCCGAGGGTGATGTTGTGTTAGGTCATCACTTGAGGAAGAAGTGATGTGCCGATAAATCATGTGCATGGTGAAATAATGGATTAGATTTATGTGTGAGTACCGCCCCAACCAAACATGTGCAACCACACTACCCCTTATGGGACGGGGCTTTATTGATTACTTAGGTCGATACTAGCATGGTGCCCGCATTACTAGTGATGGGTAGACTTGAGGTCTTTCCCGGGACGGGGTCGTGCTTGGATAGACGACCATGACTGTTTTCACTGGGCACCGGACACACCGTTGGTCCCTTCGGGCATGCGTGACATTGAAATTAGGGCAAGTCCCGTGATCTATCGTTTGTACCCGAGGGTCGTGTACCAACGAGTGGAATCTATGTTAGTGTCGTCTAAGGAAAGATATTGACCAGGTGCTTCCCCCGAGTACTTGAGGTACTGCGGGATCGTGGATGACACGAAAGCTTCCTGGATCTTGTGGGTAAAGTGCGCAACCTCTGCAGAGTGTAAAACTATTCGAATAGCCGTGTCCACGGTCATGGACAGTTGGGTGGTGCTACTTAAACTATGTCCAGAGTTTTGCTTCATCAGTGAAAGTATGTGTGTGATGAGTCAAGGTGGTGACTTGACTCGATGAGTTGATTCATATTCATGTTGATATCGGTAACCTGTCTTCAAGGTTACACGAGTTTATTGATGCATAAACTTGATGGTAGAATATTTATTCTAGCCTTTGCTAGATTGTTCATTATTGTTCCATTGCATTGTTACCACATCATGGGTTGCTTGCGAGTACATTCAAAGTACTCATTGGCTTGCCACTGGTTATTTAATTGGCCAGGCATGGAAGAACAGGATTATGAGGAAGAGTTCTTTGGAGACGATCATGCGAACTAGGACGCTATCCCAGTCAGAATGCCTGTAGGGTTAAGGCAGATGGCATGGGTTCTACCCGTTATCGAAGACTTCCGCTATTTGAGTTATTTGCTATTCAGCCCGTGAGGCTCTATCTATGTAAGACTTGGCCATAATGGCCTTAATTCGTGTAAGACTATTTGGATGGATGTAAGATTCTTGTTATTTCAACTTCTGTGTGTTCAGTGAGCATTGATCTCTGGGATCATTGTACACGTGCATTCGGTGATCTCGACTTCTAAGTCGGGGTCCCCACAGCCTGTAAAAAATAAAAAGGAAAATCAGGATTCTAGAAAAGAATATCATGTACGGTCGTAAACAATGTAGGTTCTTTTAAACGAACCTGAAAAAAGAAGATGTATTTTAGAGCCCGAATAGGGTCAAGACGAACTGTGGACTATTTATATGTTGTGTGCCCCCAGCGCCGCCCAAGGTATTTTAAGGGCATAATTGTGTACACGAGGTACATATGCTACCACCTTATGAGGCAGTCGACAATGGCGCAACTGCTAATCGAGCTCAAGTTCTTCTAAGTTGCTGCATTGTGGTGCGGACCGGACACATTTAGCCATATATGTGGTCTTCATGACCGATGAGCTATTCGGCCTAAATAGGCCGCTTTGCACCTCGGCCGCTAGGGCCGAAGTGTCTTCTCTGTACGGAGGGAGCGCTCCATATTTCCATTGACCGTGATGACACCGCGTGGTCCAGGAATTTTGAGCTTTAGGTAGGCATAATGCGGGACTGCATTAAAGCGGGCGAAGGCCATTCTTCCAAATAGTGTGTGATAGCCACTTCGGAATGGAGCGGTGTCGAAGATTAACTCTTCTCTTTGGAAGTTATCGGGGGTGCCGAATACGACTTCCAATGTTAATGAGCCCGTGGAGCGGGCTTCTACGCTTGGTATCACTCCTTTAAAGGTAGTGCTACTGGGCTTAATTCTTGACGGGTCTATCCCCATCTTCCGGACAGTGTCTTGGTATATCAAATTGAGAGTGCTGTCGCCGTCCATAAGGACTCGACTAAGATGATATCCGTCAATTATGGGGTCGAGCACTAAGGCCGCCGAACCTCCGTGACGGATACTGGTTGGATGATCCCTACGATCAAAGGTTATCAGACAAGCCGACCATGGGTTGAATTTCGGGGCGACAGGCTCGACGGCACATACGTCCCGGAATGCGTGCTTGTGCTCCCTCTTGGGGATATGAGTGACATAGATCATGTTCACGGTGTTCACCTCTGGTGGAAATTTCTTCTGTCCCCCCGTGTTCGGCTGACGAGGTTCATCTTCGTCTTCGCTTTGAGGTCCTTTCCCCTTGTGTTCGGCATTTAGCTTGCCGACCTACTTAAAGACCCAACAGTTATGGTTGGTATGATTTGCAGGTTAATCAGGGGTGCCATGGATCTGGCAGGACCTGTCTAGTATTTTGTCCAAGCTGGATGGACTATCTCTGTTGCCTTTAAATAGCTTCTTTCGTTGACCGGGCCTGGAGCCATTGAATCTGGTGTTTACCGATGTGTCGTCTATGCTTCCAGTATTATTTCGACGCTTGTTTTTACTGCGTCATGGCTTGCCGTTGCCACCCCTGACTTAAGATGTGCTAGGGTCGTTGGTGTTGTTGCTGCTACGAGCTAACTAGCTGTCCTCGCCCTCGCAAAAGCGGGTCATGAGTGTAGTTAGGGCTGCCATTGTTCTCGGCTTCTCTTGGCCGAGGTGTCTAGCCAGCCATTCGTCCCGAACACTGGATTTCAATGCTACTAGGGCCTCGGCGTCCAGACAATCTACAATTTGGTTCTTTTTAGTTAAGAACCGATTCCAAAACTTGCAGGCTGGCTCTCCGGGTTGCTGGATTATATGACTTAAATCATCAGCATCCGGGGGCCGGACATAAGTCCCCTGAAAGTTGGCCCAAAAAGCGTCCTCAAGTTCTTCCCAGCTTCCAATAGAGTTCTCTAGGAGGCTGTTTAACCAGTGTTGAGCTGGTCCTTTCAACTTGAGAGGTAAGTATTTGATAGCGTGGAGATCGTCTCCACGAGCCATGTGTATGTGAAGAATAAAGTCTTTTATCCATACAGTGAGGTTCGTTGTTCCATCGTACGCCTCGATGTTTACGGGTTTAAACCCTTCTGGAAATTCATGATCCATCACCTCACCGGTGAAGCACAGAGGTGTGAAGCACCCCTGTATTTTGCGATGTCGTGGCGTAGTTCGGACGGTATTGATGTTTGGTGTTGGCTCCGAACTGGAATGTGAATGTTCTGTCTGGCTTGATAGCCACCGCCATGTGTGTGGTACGTTCCCTTGGTCCGTAGATTGATCTGGTTTGGCCAACCTTTTTATTCAGGTCCTGATGTAGGTCGTACTTATGGCCCTGAGTCGTTGTATCCTTGCATTTATGGTGAGGAGGTGTGGGCTTGTGTACGGGGTTGCTGGCCGCTTTGTCCCATCCATGGGGTGGTCGGTCCGGTTGATTGTTCTGATCATACTTCGGCAGAATTGGTGCTGGGGGCCTCATCATCGAATTGGGGAGCAGTTTGCGTTTAGGATAGCTCTTTGTTTGGCCCTTATAGCCGTATCGCTCTTCCGCGTCTAGCATGTCGTTCCACCTGTTATTGAACGTATCATGTTCGGCTCTAAGCCACTGCTGCTCCCTCTTCAGGCTCCTTGCGGCGGCAATGAGCTATTGTTGAAAACGTTTCTGTTCGAGTGGTTCTTCTGGGATGATGTATTCTTCATCTCCCAGGCTAATGTCCTCTTTGGAGACAGGTTGATAGTTGTTGTCATCCGCATCGCTGTGATCGGCTGGCAGTTCTTCTGGACTGTGTTCGCCATCCTCCCATTCGTCCTGCTCTACTGCTGGCTCTACGGGGTCATCGGCTTGTTCCGGATCGTCATCGTCTTCAGTGACAGTGTTACTCTCTTTCCCTTTACGGGGCCGAGATCGATGCTTCTGATGCCGGCGTTTGGGAGGTTCATCGACGGGCTTGTCCTGTTCTGGATTGGTATTACCGTCGCCCTCCTTCTCGTTGGGTGTGTCCACCATGTAAACATCGTACGTAGAAGTAGTCGTCCATCGCCCGGTTGCGGGCGGGTTTAGATCGGCTTCGGCATCGTGGTCCGTCCCGTCGATGTCTTCGAAAGCGTAATCTAATAGATCGGTTAAGTCGTCGACCGTGGCTACGAAGTGGGTGGTGGGTGGGAAGCAAAATTCCCTATCCTCAGCCCCCAGTTCAAACTGGGCATAATTCGGCTGGGAATTCTGTTCTAGGGAGAGAGATTTTAGTAAGTCCATTGCTTTGTCTAAGGGCGAGTGCTGGGCATGTGTTCGGATATCTGCGGGGCTGAGTTCGGTAACAGCTGCTCGATCGAGCCCGAAGGATGCAGATCCTGAAAGTTCAGAACCTGTGATCGGAGACGGGTCCAGAGTTCCGGTGGAGGGAATCCCGCTCAAGGCTGGGTCTATGTGCGGCTCAAGCTCCGCTAAGTCTGGGGTCTCCGTGGCGGGGTTGATCTTCCTGTCCTCGGATGAAGCAATCTGCTCCGAATCTAAGGCCAGAGCTGCTGCAAGTGTTACCCCCTAGACAGGGTCCGATGACAGATCTAGGTCATGTTCATCAAGGTGGCACGGAGAAGCTGCCATGGGTGCGAGTCCGTCGAAAATCAAATCTCTGCGGACATCAGCAACGTAGTCTAGGCTTCCAAATCTGATGTGATGACCAGGGGCATAGCTGTCAACCCACTCGAGGTGGCCTTCAGTGTTGGCACGAAGCACAAAGCCACCGAACACGAAAAGCTGGCAGAGAAGAAAAACTCCCTCAGCGGTGGCGCCAATGTTGGTGACGAAGCGAGCCATTAATCCTTCAATCGACAACACAGTGGACTCTCAATGAAAGCACCAATGTCTGTGTCAAAACCGGCAGATCTCGAGTAGGGGGTCCTGAACTATGTGTCTGAGGATCCTTGGTAACTGGAGATTGGGGACACGATGTTTACCCACGTTCAGGCCCTCTCGATCGAGGTAATACCCTACTTCATGCTTGATTGATCTTGATGAATATGGGTTACATGAGTTGATCTACCTCGAGATCGTAATGGCTAAACCCTCGAAGTCTAGCCTATGTGATATGATTATTTTGTTGTCCCTACGGACTAAACCCTTGGGTTTATATATGCACCGGAGGGTCCTAGGGTTTGTACATGATCACCTTGCAGAGGAAGGAAAGTATTACACCCGGACTCTAGACTTGCTATTTTACACATATGGGAGCCCTATCCAGATACGGGAGATAGTCTTCATTGATAATCTTCACGGCCCACCAGTCCGGCCCACAATGAACGATCCAGCCACCTGAGGACCCCTTAATCGAGGACTCCCTCACATGTGTTCAATCGTATTCGCAAGGGAGTGATCGCACATGACCCATACTTTGACTGCAAAGAGGATGCCTAGACAAGCTTGGTTTCTGTTCATACCAGAAATGCACTACGGCTATCTGCATGCTTGCATATGGAATTCCTGCTGATCTTGTGGATGATTATGTTCGTATGAGTGAGTCCACATTTCTCCACTCATTGTATAGTTTTTGCACGGCCCTTGTGGAAGTGTTTGGCCCAAAGTACCTCAGAGAGCCAAATGACGCTGATACAGAGAGGTTGTTAGCGATCTATGTCGAGAGGGGCTTTCCAGGCATACTTGGTAGTATAGATTGTATGCACTGGAAGTGGAAGAACTGTCCATTTACTTGGCAGGGGCAGTACAAGGGGCATGTGAAAGGTGCCACTGTTATACTAGAAGTTGTGGCTTCACAAGATCTCTGGATATCGCATTCTTTCTTTGGCATGGCTGGTTCTTTGAATGATATTAGTGTTCTTAGCGGTCTCCGGTGTTTGCATGGCTTGCGGAAGGGCACTCCCCGGAGGTCAACTTTGAGGTCGATGGCCACTATTACAACAAGGGATATTACCTAGCTGATGGCATCTATCCTCAGTTGTTCACTCTTGTGAAGACCATACCCAATCCGCAAGGAGAGAAGAGACAGAGGTTTGCCCAAATGAAAGAGAGTGCTAGGAAGGATATGGAGCGTGCTTTCGGTGTGCTTCAATCTCGGGGGGGGGGTATCGTTCGTAGACCCGCATTGACATGGAGCACGAAGAAGCTTTGGGAGGTGATGGCTACTTGTGTGATCATGCACAACATGATCGTGGAGGATGACTGAGGGAGTCCTGTATTTAAGGGTCCTCAGGCGTCCGGGCCATTGATGCTGGGTCGAATTGATGGGCCATGAAGATAGAAGCAGAAGGACGTCCCCTGTATTCGGCTAGGACTCCAATGTATGTAGTAAGGCAAGAAAGATATCCGGATGTAACGATTCCTTCCTTCCCAAGTCACCTTTGTAACCCTAGGCCCTCTCCGGCGTGTATATAAGCCGAGGGGTTTAGTCCGTAGAGAGGGGAGAATCATATCACATAGGCTAGACTTTTAGGGTTTAGCCATTAAGATCTCGAGGTAGACCAACTCTTTTAACCCCATATTCATCAAGATCAATCAAGCAAGAAGTAGGGTATTACTTCGATCGACAGGGCCTGAACCTGGGTAAACATCGTGTCCCCTGTCTCCTGTTACCATCGATCCTTAGACGTACAGCTTGGGCACCCCTACCTTAGATCTGCCGGTTTTGACACCGACAATGAGTGCGATGATAGCATCTACGACCAAGGATTTGATTTTTAGGGTGAAAATATTGAGCCTGAGCATCCACCTCATGCAACCTTTGAATAGTTTGTCGAGTTTTATCAGGAGTTATGTGATTGACATGCTCATGTCCAGCTCCAAGATGACTTGGTTGAGCACGTGTGTACTCACATTGGCAATCAGTAGATCTATGCGTTTAATTTCTTGTCATGCAAACAAATTTTGATTGGGTTGTAAAACTATTCGATATTGTTTTCTTGTCATGCAAACAAATTTCGATTGAGTTGTAAAGACTATATAGGAGCTATGTTTGATTCGAATCATTTCATATACATCGTTTCGTGAACGAGAGAGATGCGGCCGAAATGTGGCCGCGCGTTGGACACCCGTCCGTCGCATCAATGAATTCGGACGGACACGGTCCATTGGCATTTTCAAATGTACGAAATTCGAACCAAGCGACATCCATTCGGGGTCGCGCGTTGGATGAGTCATCAGCCATTGATCAAACCGGAGGGAAGAGCGCGCCATGGCTCCCCTTCCTCCCCCCTCCCCTTTTGCCCCTTCCTCCCCCCCCCTCCCCTCCATGCCCCTGCCGCCTTGCTGATGGCTTCTCGCCCCTCGTTGGTTACCCCAAGTGGAAGGTTGAGATGTAGCGTAGCGGCAAATTTCCCTTGGCAAAGGTACCAAGGATCGAATCCCTTGAGACTCCGAGGGTCGACAAGTAGGTGTCAACGGCGCCAGAAACTTAGCGGTTGACGGGACCTGCACACAGATACAGATAACTTTGCTCCCAACGAGTACAGAGAGGTTGTCAATCCCTCCGGCCTTGTTGTTTACAAAGGATCAAACACAAGAGATAATAATGATAGCTATGACTGCAACTAGGAAATAAAAACAGGAAGTAAATAGAAGGTGTGATCAGCGGTGGTAATATGGACCGGGGTCCCATGATGTTCACTAGTGATGTCTCTCTCCCAAAAGACGATAAAACAGCAAAGCGAGGTAAACAAATTACAGTTGGGCAATTGACAGGATTATGTACGCAAACCAATGCTAACTATGCTGCAAAGAAAGGTAGAGGCTCAAAAGCATGGGCGGTACGCCAAGGCAAGTAGACCGAAATCCATCTGCATCTACTACTAATCATCCACCTTGAGATATCTATCCAGAACATCTCGCTGGTATTAAGTTGTGAATCCCACCCAAAGTGTAAACTCAAAGCAACAGACAACTGCATTAAAAGAACTTTGCGTAAAGTAAACAATCCTTGCACCCGCAAGTACAAGCACCGTTGTTTTCTCCCTTGTGGCAACAGCACATCCCCTAGACTCATGTTTCTGTCACTCAAGCTAGTCATCAGGGGGCATGAACCCACAATCAAGCATAACGCTCCCTCTTGGAGTTACTACCTACTACTTGGCCAAAGCAATAAACAGCAACGGAGAACATGCAAGAATTACTCAAGAACAAAGATATAAAAGAGGTGAATCAAATATATTACTCAAACACAATCTGAACATAGTCGTATAATCCATCAGATCCCAGCAAACTCAGCAAAGCAACAGCAGAAAGATTACATATGTGCCTCGATCATGTAGGGCAGCTCACGAGGTCTAAACCATGAAGAGCAAAGAGGGGAGGAGAACATCACATAGCAACTGATCATGGACCCATGGTCCAAGGTGGACTACTCACGACTCATCCGGGAAGCGTCCATGGTGGTGGAGAAGCTCCCGGTGGTGGTTCTCCCCTCCGGCAGGGTGCCGGGAAGAGTTCTCCTGATGCTCCCGATCTTGGAAGCGCTGCGGCGGCGGAACAGAGGCGAGATCGCGAAAAAAGGGTTCTGTCCTCGAGGGTTTCGGGACGAGAGGGATATATATGCGAAGGGGGGCAGCCAGAGGCGGAGCAGGGGCCCCAGGCGCCCCCCCTGGCGCGGCCAGGGGTGGGGCCGCGCCAGGTGGCCGCCTGGGCCTCCCCTGGCTCCCCTCTGGCCCATCTTTGGTTCTTCACGAAGCTTCCTGTACGCTGATTTTTCCTATATTTTTCCTGGAATTTTTGGAGCACTTTTAATATGGGGAAACCTGAAATAGAAAAACAGTAGAAAACAGGAACTGGCACTGTGGTGCACTGAGTTAATAGGTTAGTCCAAATATGATCAAAAGTGTATGGAAGTGCATCAATATCATAGCAATATCACACAAAAGAAGCATGGAGCAAGCAGAAATTATAGATACGTTTTGGACGTATCAACATCCCCAAGCTTAATTCCTGCTCGTCCTCGAGTAGGTAAATGATAACAAGCATAATTTCTGTGGTGACATGCTACCAACCATATAAGAACTTTTTAAGTAAAGCAATCAAGGCATGTAATTCAATTCAAGTCATAACAAGCAAGAGTCTATATTAGCATTGTAACAAGCAACATAAGAACATAAAGGTGCAAGAGCTCTCGCTGTCCGTGACTCGAATGTCTCCAAATGGTGTTTGCGTGCAAGAAAGGGGATAGGGATATACGAGAGAGTAAAACATAGTTTTTGTATTGTTGAGAACTTAATCTACTAAAGTTTCACACTTGGTCTTTTTTGGAATCTTATCTTGACTCATCCCCAGACCACTAGCCAGGTACAAGTCAAAATGATCCACTCCCTTTCGATATTTTGAGCACTCATGCAATGGATGAGCGTAAGCAAGAAAGTTGACACTTAGGATGGCAAAGAGAGAAAAACGATGAAGGGGGAAGACAAAAAAGGTGTGAAAGGCTCACATCAATGAGGACAATCATAGGCGAGAGAAAGCCAAATGATAGATATGATGTGAGGAGTAGGGATTGCCATGCAACGGATGCACATATGAGCTAAGGTAAGCTCTCCAATGGAACTAGTGGGGGTGCATCCAACTTGCTCGCTCAAGAAGACCTAGAGCTCTTTTGAGGAGGCTCATCATTGGAATATACAAGCCAAGTTCTATAGTGTGAAGGTCCCCACATAGCTATATGCATGAATGATAATCTCTATGGAGTACAAGGTATAAGATGGAGTACGAGTGTGGATCTCTCAAAAGGAATAGTAGTGTGCCCCCTTCTCTCTTTTTATTTCTTTTTCTCTTTTTTCTATTTTTTTATTTTTTTGTGGCCTCAATGGCTCTTTCTATTTAACTCTCATTTGTCCTCTTTGGGATCTTTTGATTTTGTCCTCTTTGGGATCTTTTCCTCACTTTAGGGGCAACACTCTATGTATTACAAGAAGTATAGAAGATCTTTCACACTTTACAAAAGTACTCAACATAAAGAAAATGAAACTATCATGATGTATGCAAATGTATGCCTCTGCCGGTGTAGCAAGATATGCAATGATACTAGCGCGTCATGTAGCAATGATTAGGGCAAGGCCCAACTAGCATGCGGCTCATCGATCAAGCAAAAGCATGTATGACATGAAGATCAAGTCATGAGAAGATGGATGTTGCATGGCAATGTATCTCGGAAAGGCTATGGAAATGCCTTGATAGGTAGGTATGGTGGCTGTTTTGAGGAAGGATATAATGAGGCTTATGATGACAGAGCGTATCGTGCCAAGGATTTGGATGCACCGGCGAAGTATGCGCCAACTCTCGAGGTGAGAAAGGGCAATGCACGATACCGAAGAGGCTAGAAAAATATGGGTAGGTGGAAGTGTCAACTTTCAAATACTCACATTAGTCCGAAGAACTCATGCACTTATTATCGGTAACTCTCAATCTAATTAGGAGGTTCACAAAGAGACAAGTACCCCGAGGAGGAGTGTATGGGGGTTTGGTTATCCTTGCGCATCCTCGACTCATGGTACGTGAGTGTACTCTAATATTCGATCCCTCCAAAGATTAGTGATCCATCTAGTAGCTAAAGTTCTCAACTATTTTGTAGGTTTTCGAAAATAAACACGGATTTCCCAAAATACGACATCTATCACGAATAGGCTAAAGCTCTTGACACCAAAAGTTCAGACATTACTCATGGCAATACCTCAAAACTATTGCAAGTTACTACTAAAATTAAATAGCAACCTCAATTACCTACTTTAAGTTAAGACACACAACTCAGTGCAACAGGCAAACTCTCTTAACAAGATGAACATGAAAACTCAAGAGAGTTCAGCAACCAACTAAACAAAAGCTCTTTAAAAAGAAAAGCATGAAAACTAAGAGCTAAACATGACAGCAGCTATGGAAAGACAAAGAACACACACAGCAAAGATAAGCATGAAAATCCTACGTTGTGTTCTAGGTTGAAGTGGAGAGTGTTTCTCTCCCACACAAAGAAAGCTGGGTTCTAACTTGTTATGAACAGCAAGCAAAGCTAAAGAAAACTAAAAAAAGAAACTAAGAGCAAGACGCTCCAAGCATAGCACATAACGCATGAAGTGAAAAAATATAGTGGAACGAAAGACGAACTGATAATTATTGATGGAGAAGGGGATGCATGGGGGCATCCCCAAGCTTAGACGCTCGAGTCTTCTTGAATATTTCTTGGGGGTGCACGGGGGCATCCCCAAGCTTGAGCGTTTGACCCTCCTGGATCTTCTTTTATCATCTTCCCTCGCACACTTGAAAACTCCCTTCATACATAACTCATCATAATCTGATTAGCGAGGTTAGTACCCATAATAAAATAATTTTTTCCCTACTGGAAATAAATATAATCTTGAAGAGCTACTATTTCTCAAGATTGCCAAAAGGTTTTTGCAAATAAAAAGCAAGCTCAAGGTTTGCAAAACGAAGAAAAGGCAAAACAAGACAGAATCTGTGAAAAACAGACCAGCAGGTAGTAAATAATTTTTTCGGGGCACTTCTGCAACTCAAATCAAAAAACTCAGAACAGACGCTCGAAAGCCAATTGTATAGAGCACTCTGTCAAAAAAATTCAGATCAAAAAGATGATCTGGTGATTTTATTCGAATTTTTCTGTCCAAGGACAGAATCTGTTTTCTGGACAGCACGTCACAACTTTTGAACTTTCTTGCAATCGGAGGCTAAACTTGGCACAAAGCTGAAAAGAAAAGATACAATGATGATGCTACTGTAGTAACAAACATCAAGACACAACAAAAGCAAAATAAAACCTAATTCGTTGTGGGCTGCCTCCCAAAAGCGCTTTCTTTTATGCCTTTAAGCTAGGCATGATGCAAAAAGAGAAGATTAAGTTTTATCAAGAGTAAAAGAATAGCTAGCCCGTGTAACGGACTCAAAAGGCAACTTAATATTCTTCTTAGGGAAGTGTTCCATCCCTTTCTTGAGAGGGAATTGGAATTTTATATTCCCCTCTTTTATGTCAATGATAGCACCAACGGTGCGAAGAAAAGGACGTCCCAAAATAATTGGACATGAAGGTTCACATTCAATATCCATAATAGTAAAATCAACGGGAACATAATTGTCATTGACAATGATAAGAACATCGTCGATCTTCCCCAAAGGTTTCTTTATGAAAGAATCAACAAGACGAACACCAAAAGAACAAGGATCAAAAGGTTTCAATTCAAACATATCATACATTCTTTTGGGCATAACGGAGGTACTAGATCCAACATCACATAAAGCATAGCAAGAGAAGTTATTCAACTTAATTTTAATCATAGGATCCCAACTATCTTCTAGCTTTCTAGGTATGGAGGCTTCTACCCTAAGCTTCTCCTCCCTAGCTTTGATGAGAGCATTAGTGATATGCTCCGTGAAGGCAAGATTAAGTGTGCTAGTGTGGGGATCTCTAGACATCTTGTGAAGAAAACCAATAACTTCAGAAAGGGTGCAATTATCAAAATCAAGGTCACTACTATCAAGTAAAGTGGTAGTGGTGTCCTTTAGGCTCACTTGTTTGGTAGCTTCTTCTACGGCTGAGGTCATAGCATCACCATTAATAGGTCCAATGGGACTAGGAGTGCATCGGGTGCTAAGAGTTTGGATATCCTCAACAACTTGGATAGTAGCAACAGTGTGGTGGGTAGGAAGGCTCTTAATCATATCTTCTTCCTCCTTTTCTCTAGCCCATCTCTCTTTAAGTTTAGCCATCATCCTAATGTTTTCATTAATTTGCACTTGAATAGCATTCATAGGAGTGGTCTTCCTCTCCTCAAGAGGAGAAGTTCTAATTTTAAGCAACTCTACCTCATGGGCTAAATTGTCTACCTTCGAAGAGAGATTATCTAGTTTGTTTAGTTTTTGTTCTACACTCTTATTGAAGGCCTTTTGGGTAGTGATGAAGTCTTTAAGCATAATCTCTAGTTCAGAAGTGGAGTTCTTGGTGCTAGGATAAGTATTGTTGTTCCCATAGGAATTAGAGGGGAACGGTCTAGGGTTGCCACCAAAATTACTCCTATAAGCATTGTTATTGAAGTTGTTTCTAGAGATAAAGTTCACATCTACTTGATCTTGAGCAATCAAAGAATTTAAAGGAACATCATGAGGATCAATAGAAGATTGCTTGGAAAGTAGAGACATGATCAAGTCAACTTTTTCATTTAGGGAGGAAATCTCCTCGACGGAGTTTACCTTCCTACCTGTTGGAGCGCGTTCGGTGTGCCATTGGGAATAATTGGTCATCATCTCGTCGAGAAGCTTCGTGGCAGCACCAAGTGTAGTTGACATAAAGGTTCCTCCCGCGGCCGAATCTAGCAAGTTCCGCGAGGTAAAGTTCAAGCCTGCATAAAAAGTTTGGATAACCATCCAAGTAGTCAAACCATGAGTAGGGCGGTTCTTGACAAGAGATTTCATGCATTCCCAAGCTTGGGCAACGTGTTCATTATCCAATTGTTTAAAATTCATTATGTTACTCCTTAATTGGATAATTTTAGCAGGGGGATAGTACTTCCCAATAAAGGCATCCTTGCACTTGTCCCAAGAATCTATACTATTCCTAGGCAAGGATTGAAACCAGATTTTAGCTCCTCCTCTCAAGGAGAAAGGAAAAAGCTTAAGCTTAACAATATCACCATCTACTTCTTTGTACTTTTGCATATCACAGAGCTCAACAAAATTATTTAAGTGCAAAGCAGCATCATCTCCAGCACCGGAGAATTGATCTTTCATAACTAGGTTCAGCAAAGCAGGTTTAATCTCATAAGAAGGTGCTGAAGTGGCAGGTGTAGCAATAGGCGTGCAGATAAAGTCATTGTTGTTATGACTAGTGAAGTCACACAACTTGGTGTTCTCGGTGGAACCCATAGCAACAGCAACCAAGATAACTATTTTTGTGATTTTTGGTAAGGGACACTAAAGCAAAAACTGAAAGGTAAACTAACAAGACTAAAAAGAAAAGATAAAAGATAGCGTGCAACTCCCCTATCTTGAAGAGTGGAGTCCCCGGCAACGGCGCCAGAAACTTGCTTGATGGCTTCTCGCCCCTCGTTGGTTACCCCAAGTGGAAGGTTGAGATGTAGCGTAGCAGCAAATTTCCCTTGGCAAAGGTACCAAGGATCGAATCCCGTGAGACTCCGAGGGTCGACAAGTAGGTGTCAACGGCGCCAGAAACTTAGCGGTTGACGGGACCTGCACACAGATACAGATAACTTTGCTCCCAACGAGTATAGAGAGGTTGTCAATCCCTCCGGCCTTGTTGTTTACAAAGGATCAAACACAAGAGATAATAATGATAGCTATGACTGCAATTAGGAAATAAAAACAGGAAGTAAATAGAAGGTGTGATCAGCGGTGGTAATATGGACCGGGGTCCCATGATGTTCACTAGTGATGTCTCTCTCCCAAAAGACGATAAAACAGTAAAGCGAGGTAAACAAATTACAGCTGGGCAATTGACAGGATTATGTGCGCAAACCAATGCTAACTATGCTGCAAAGAAAGGTAGAGGCTCAAAAGCATGGGCGGTACGCCAAGGCAAGTAGACCGAAATCCATCTGCATCTACTACTAATCATCCACCTTGAGACATCTATCCAGAACATCTCGCTGGTATTAAGTTGCGAATCCCACCCAAAGTGTAAACTCAAAGCAACAGACAACTGCATTAAAAGAACTTTGCGTAAAGTAAACAATCCTTGCACCCGCAAGTACAAGCACCGTTGTTTTCTCCCTTGTGGCAACAGCACATCCCCTAGACTCATGTTTCTGTCACTCAAGCTAGTCATCAGGGGGCATTAACCCACAATCAAGCATAACGCTCCCTCTTGGAGTTACTACCTACTACTTGGCCAAAGCAATAAACAGCAACGGAGAACATGCAAGAATTACTCAAGAACAAAGATATAAAAGAGGTGAATCAAATATATTACTCAAACACAATCTGAACATAGTCTCATAATCCATCAGATCCCAGCAAACTCAGCAAAGCAACAGCAGAAAGATTACATATGTGCATCGATCATGTAGGGCAGCTCACGAGGTCTAAACCATGAAGAGCAAAGAGGGGAGGAGAACATCACATAGCTACTGATCATGGACCCATGGTCCAAGGTGGACTACTCACGACTCATCCGGGAAGCGTCCATGGTGGTGAAGAAGCTCTCGGTGGTGGTTCTCCCCTCCGGCAGGGTGCCGGGAAGAGTTCTCCTGATGCTCCCAATCTTGGAAGCGCTGTGGCGGCGGAACAGAGGCGAGATCGCGAAAAAGGGTTCTGTCCTCGAGGGTTTCGGGACGAGAGGGATATATATGCGAAGGGGGGCAGCCAGAGGCGGAGCAGGGGCCCCAGGCACCCCCTGGCGCGGCCAGGGGTGGGGCCGCGCCAGGTGGCCGCCTGGGCCTCCCCTGGCTCCCCTCTGGCCCATCTTTGGTTCTTCGCGAAGCTTCCTGTACGCTGATTTTTCCTATATTTTTCCTGGAATATTTGGAGCACTTTTAATATGGGGGAAACCTGAAATAGAAAAACAGCAGAAAACAGGAACTGGCACTGTGGTGCACTGAGTTAATAGGTTAGTCCAAATATGATCAAAAGTGTATGGAAGTGCATCAATATCATAGTAATATCACACAAAATAAGCATGGAGCAAGCAGAAATTATAGATACGTTTTGGACGTATCACTTGCCCCCCGCTCTGGCTCACTGGTCGCTGCCTGGTCGTCCCCCTCTCGGCTAGCTGGTGGTCTCTCTCTCCCCTCCCCTGGTTCCCCACGGGTGGGGTTTTCCCCTCTGTCCTCTCCGTTGCCGGTGCATGGATCTCGTTTCTGGGCCCTCGCGTCCGATGAGGAGGATTCGCGGTCGCCGGTCCCTTCTGCCTGTGGTCTCGTGTCTGGTGCTGGGGGGGGGGGGCGGTGGTGCCTTCCGTCGTCCCTCGCCCCCGCAAGTTTGCCCCTGGTGGCCGGGGCCGATCGGTGGCCGCCTCTTCTTCGTCGGACGAGGGCTGGATTCGAATTTCTCGGCGGCGGCGTAAGTCTGGTAAGTTTGCTGCTGCGTCGCCTGATCTCGGTGTCTTGGGCAATGCGCCTGATGGGGAGCTTGGTGGCTTCCCATCCATCTCTCCTGCAACCTCTGCGGCGCCCTCGTCGCCGGCGGCGGCGACGGCGGGGGCGCGGGTGGTCTCGTGTACCCTAGATCGCGATCTCCCCGCGGTGGCCTCCGGGCCGCGGGCTGTCCCCTTGGGCGGGCTTGCTGGGCCATGTGGTTTGTTGTCGCCTGGTCGGCCTACCTCTCCTCCCCTTCTTTCTTCGGTGATAGAATTCCCCCCTCTGGTTCCGTCCGGCCCAGTTGGGCCCATCGCCCGGGTTCCTGCTCCCCAGCCTCCCCTGGCCCATGTCGCGAGTCGGGCCCAGGTGAGCACGGCTCGGACGGGCTATTTATGGATCCCCCGCGGCTCTTTCTCCCCCTTGCTAGGGTTTCCGGCGTCTGCTTCCGATCTACGCCGTCACCGTCTCCCCATTCGTTGCCTCATTAGATCCTCCCCTCCTCCACCACTCCTTCTTCCTTTTGCGGTGGTGCTCTCCATGGACAAGTCGCGCGGCTCTTCTTGCGAGGCGCTCTCGGGCAGCAAGCGTCACCGTGAGGACTCCCCCTCCTCCGCGGTGGATCTGGAGCTCGAGGCTTCACTCTGCTCCAAGTTGGGGGCGGAGCAGGCGGCGCGCGAGCAGGCGGCTCGTGACCGTGAGGCCCGGGCTTCAGGGCAGCGCTCGGAGAGGGTGGGTGCGCTTGGATCCGGCCCACAGGGCTCTGGATCTGGTCACTCTCTCTCTCCGGCGCTGGATCCGTGGGAGGCGGCGGTGGCTTCTGGCGACGGTGTGTCTTCTTCTTCTGCCTCCCTTCCTGCTCAGGGTGTGGGTCGCGGTCCTGCCGCTCCTTCGCGCCCTCCCCTCCTCCTCGCTCCGCTGGGGTGGGTGCGGGTGTTCATCCGCCGCCTCGCTCCTTTGCGGGGCCGGCGCGTCGGCCGTCCGGTCCGGCCTCTGGGGTGCCTCCTTTTCCTGGGATGGGTGATGGGATCCTCCCTCCTCCCCCGCCGCCTCCGCACTCCCGCCCGCCCTCGGCCTCCCAGTCCAATCCCTCCGCGCTCACCTGCTTCGCCTGTCACAGGCCCGGAAATTTCCAGTCTCGCTGCACCAACCCTCCATTTTGCTTGATTTGTCGCTCTGTTGGGCACCTCACGGTCAACTGCATGGCTAGGCAGAAACCTCCCGCGGTCATCCAGTTTGGCTCGGGCCTCCCGGGCTGCTCCTTTTTCGCCTTTGATGGCGACCTTCCTGTTCGGGAGGTGGCACCTGCCTTGTCTAATGCTGCGATTGTTACGGTCAGGGATCAAAAGATCTCGCCTCAAACTCTTCTGGAAGGGCTTCGCATTTGGGATGAGGCTGGATGGGACTGGCAAGTGGTGCAGCTGTCTGATTTTGAGTTCTCTGTGGTGTTTCCCTCCAAAGAATGTTTGCGGATGATTGCCTCATGCACTAGCTTCACCTTGCCCCTCAATCAATTGGTGGTTTCTGTTAAAGCGGCTTCTTGCAGTGGTACGGCAGTTGGGCCTCTCTCTCAAGTCTGGGTTCAGATTGATGATCTGCCTGCTGGTCTCCGTTCGTCTGCTTTTCTCATGCCTTTCGGGGTGCTGATTGGGAAACCCATCGAGGTGGATGAAGATTCTCTGAACAAGGTTGGGCCTGCTAGGATGAAGGTTTGGTGTTTGGATCCTGAAAGGGTGCATGGTTCGATTGATATCTTCCCGTCTCCCAATGGTATTAAGCTTCGGGTGCGGGTGGAGGGGCGGCTGCTTTTCAGTCTTCACCTCCCCCTCCTCCCCCTTCTTTCCCTTCGGACAAACATGATAAAGAGGGGGATGGATCTCAGGGTGGCCCCAATCAGAGCAATGGGTCTAACCTCCGCTTCACCCAATCTGAGTGGGATGGTCTGGCTGATTCTGAACGTGAGTTGTTTCAATATCAAGCTCCCTCTGGTGCTGCTCCTCGTGATGATTTGGTGGTCCAGTCTGATGCTCCTAATGCCCCTGCTGCTGGTACTGATACATCGAAGTTACCGCCTTGCTCTGCTACCCCTATTTCTGGTGTTTGCTCCAACCTCCCTGTCTGCCCGCTCTCCCCCACTCGATCCGGAATTGAAGATCTCCCGGCCTCTCCGGCTCGCGAGGTGGTGGAAGCCCAGTCCCTTCGGAAGAAGAAATCCTTAGTGCGCAAATTCTCAGCTAAGAGTCGGAACTCTTCGGGCTCGAAACAATGCATGGCAGGGGTCTGTCGACGTCTCGATCAAGATTTGGGTTCTCTGTCTCGCTCGGATCACCATGTTGGCTCTCCTGCTGCGCGGTCGCCTGCGATTCAATCCCCTATGTCCACGGCTCGCAAAGGAAGGCGGGTGGCCAATTCTGGTGTTCCTATTCTGGAACGGGCTGAAAAGCGTGCTGCGGCGAAGGATCTCCCCCCCCCCCCAGGTACATCCCCCGTCCCCTCCGTTGTTGTTTCTCCGGTTCGGTTGGTTCTTCCTTCTCTTTTGGATGATCATCTTTTAAATATTATGTCGGATGTGGGGGTGGTGGTTGACTCATCTGTTGGCTCTCCTAGTTCTCTTCTTTCTGTTATTCGGGCTAACGAGATGGCTCAGGCTGCCATTGCCAAAGCCAAAGAGGCAGTTGCCTCTCAGCCAGGGGCGTCTAGTAGTGGTCCGGCAATGGACGTGGGCGCTGGTAGTGGCCAGCCCCAATCCAACTTGTCTAAAAGGGGCATCAATAAACGTGCTAAACCCTGCGTGGCTCCTTGCAGGTCGAGCCTTCGAATCAAAAACCTTTCTTATAAATGAGGGCGCTTTTCTGGAACATTAGGGGGTTCGGTGCTAGGGGGTGTCGTGACCAACTTAAAGATCTGGTTCGCTCTAACTCGATTGACTTTGTGGGGTTGGTAGAAACCTTCAAGGAATCCTTTTCCCCTAATGAACTGTCGGCTATTGTGGGTATGGACAGATTTTACTGGAACGTTCTACCTGCTTCGGGGCACTCGGGCGGGATTTTGATAGGTGCCAATAAAGATATTTTTGATTTCGTTGCTTTTGATTATGGGATATTTTGGGCCAGTGTTGTTCTCTCCCTTAAAGCTCAAAACACTCTCTGTGAGTTTATCGTCGTCTATGGGCCTGTGGACCATTCCCTGTCACCTTTATTCCTTGATGAACTTTCGCTGAAGATCGATGCCTGTAACTTACCGATGGTTATCGGGGGAGACTTTAATTTGCTGCGGTGCCCTAATGACAAAAGTAATGATAACTTCTCCTGGCCGCTGGCTAATGCATTTAACGACTTCATTAGTGCCAATGCTATTCGTGAGTTACCTCGGGGGGGGAGCTCGTTTTACCTGGTCTAATCATCAGGCAACCCCTATTAGATCGGTGCTTGACAGAGTCTTCCTTTGTCCTAGGTGGGACTCCTTGTTTCCTAGGGCTTCTCTTTATGCGAAATGCATTATTGGTTCCGATCACACCCCCCCTAATTCTTGATGATGGCTCCGTTAGCCTCAGACCTCCGGCTAGATTTCAATTTGATGCCTCCTGGCTGGCTGTAGATGGCTTTGTTGATATGGTTGCGTTGAAGATCTCCCTTTCTCTAGCATCCAATGCTCGCTCCTTTGGGCCTCTGGATGATTGGCATTCGTGTTCCTATAACTTGCGTAAATTCCTCAGAGGTTGGTCTCGTAACCGTGCGGCGGAGGATCGTCGCACCAAATATTTCCTCAAAGACCAGATCTTGTCGCTGGATCGTGCGGCTGATTCTAATGGGCTTTCCGACGCTGGTTGGGCGGTTCGGTATAATCTTGAGACTGCTTTAATTCAGCTTCACCATCAGGCTGAGATTTACTAGCGTCAACGGGGTACTCTAAACTGGACTCTAAAAGGTGACTCCCCTACGGCATATTTCTTTGCAATCGCGAACGGCAGGCATAGACGGTGCGGTATTAATAGCCTGCTCATTAATGGTGTGCGATCTACGGAGCAATCTGTTATTATGGCTCATGTGGTGAATTTCTTCTCTTCTCTATTGGGGGCTAAACCTTCATCGGGCCTCTCCATATCCCCCTCCCTTTGGAATTTAGGTCTTAAAATCTCCCGCGAGGAGAATGCCTCCTTGAAGATCCCCCTCTCTGATCAGGAAATCTGGGAGGTTGTTAACTCTGCCAATCCCAATGCCGCGTCTGGGCCAGACGGTTTTTCTATTCCTTTCTTTCGAAAAATCTGGCCTCAGTTGAAACAGTTGGTCTGTAATGTTATCCAGGGCTTTTGCCTTGGTACTGTCGATATCTCCCGCCTGAATTATGTTGTGATTACCCTGATCCCCAAGGTTAAGGGTGCTGATCTTATTTCCCAATTCCGTCCTATTGCTTTGATTAACAACTTTGCCAAATTCCTGGCTAAAGGCTTTGCAAATCGTCTGTCGCCGGTTGCTCATAGAGTTATTAGCCCTTATCAATCTGCTTTCATCAAAGGGTGTTTCATCCTTGATGGTATCCTTTCCCTGCATGAGATTGTTCACGACCTTCACGTTCGGAGAGCTAAAGCGGTTATCCTTAAGCTAGACTTTGAGAAAGCTTACGACTCCGTGAGCTGGTCTTTCCTCAAGCAGGTCCTTCTTACTAAAGGTTTCGACGGTGCCTATGTTCATCATATCATGCAGTTGGTCTCGGGTGGCCATACTGCCGTCTCGGTTAATGGTTTTGTCAGTAATTTGTTCGCCAATGGGAGGGGTTTGCGCCAAGGGGACCCTGCCTCCCCTGTGCTTTTTTAATTTTGTGGCTGACGCCTTCTCGTGTATGCTGTCCAGGGCAGCCCGTTGTGGGCACATTGCCCCTGTGATCTCTCATCTACTTCCGGAAGGGGTATCCCACTTGCAATACGCGGATGATACAATTATCTTGGTGGAGCTGGATGACACCTGCATTACCAATCTTAAATTCATCCTGTTATGTTTCGAAGCTGTTTCGGGTCTCAAGATCAATTTCGCCAAAAGTGAGGTCCTGGTGACGGGCGTGGATGATGCGGAAGCCTTGCGGGTTGCCAGGCTTCTGAACTGCTCTTTGGGCTCTTTTCGCTTTAAATACCTAGGCCTTCCTATTTCTCCGAGCGTGCTCCATGCTAATGACTTCGCTCCGGCGGTTGCTAAAGTGGGGAACATGGTGCTCCCTTGGAGAGGCAGATATAACACTAATGCTGGCAAAGTTGTTCTAATTAACTCATGCTTATCCTCTCTCCCCATGTTTCTTATGGGCTTCTATCTTCTTACGGATGGCGTGCATGCGGGCTTTGACAAACATAAGGGAGCCTTCTATTGGAATTCCGCAGATAATAAACGGAAATATAGACTGGTCAAGTGGCAGCTTATGTGTAGGCCTAAATACCGTGGGGGGTTAGGTATTATCAATACTCGTGTGATGAACTTATGCTTGATTATCAAGTGGTGGTGGAAAATTTTAACTACTGGGCCTGATTCGCTCTGGCTTTCGATTCTTAAGGCGAAATACTTCCCACTCTCTAACCCGTTGTTTGCTTCCGCGAGGCGCGGCTCTCAATTTTGGAAATCCCTTGTCAAAGTCCGACCTATTTTCCTAGATCATGTTAAATTTATTGTTGGCAATGGGACGTCAGTCCGCTTTTGGCTGGATTGGTGGACGGGCGATGCCCCCCTAGCTCAGAGTTTTCCGATTTTGTTTTCCTACTGTCCTAATCCGGCCATCTCCATCGCGGAGGTGGCGGCTAATAACTGGGATCTGACTTTTCGTCGGGCCCTATCTCCTGAAGAGTTGGAAGATTGGCAAAGTCTCTCTGCCCTCTTCCCCGTGCTCTCGGAGTCGGCTGATTCTGTTGTCTGGCCCCACTCGGCTTCTGGTAGATTTATGGTCAAGTCGCTTTACTCTAGACTTATTGGTGGTACTCCTTCGTCTAGATTTTCCTGTGTTTGGAAGTCCAAAGTTCCTCCTAAGATTAAGATTTTTCTTTGGCAAGCTTTTCGTGGTCGCCTGCCGACTGCTGACCAGATTAAAAAACGCAATGGGCCTGGCTCTGAATTCTGTCATTTATGTGGGGCTTTGGAAAACTCTGATCACATTTTTTCAATTGCGTGTTGGCCAAGTTGGTGTGGTGCTGTGTCAGATCGTGGCTTCAGGTCTCTTGGAACCCCTCCTCCTTCTCCGATATTCGAACCCTAGCCAATGTTTTGGTTGGGGTCACCAAGAGGGTGTTTTGTGTTGGCCTGGGTGCCTTATGTTGGGCCCTCTGGACCATTAGGAACAAATTTACTATCGAACATATCTTCCCATCTAAGCCTGCTGACGTTCTTTTCAAATCATGTATATTTTTGCAGCAGTGTAGAGCAGTGACTAAGGAGGCTGATCGGGATGCCCTGGACCTTCTCATCGACAAAATTCGGGCTTCGGCATCTCACATCTCCAGTCGGGATCCTGTCGTCTAACCTTGATGGTGTTGTTTGCGGAGTTTAGATCTCTTCTTTCCGGCCTGTGTGCCGTGTATGGCAGTTGCCTGTATCCATCCTCCCTTGGCGACTCTTTTATACTCTTTCCGTGCGCTGTATGCGTCTTCCTCGTTAACTGTTCTCCTGTTTGGTCTTGTGTGACACTGCCGTGTGGCTTTATTTATAAAGTCGGGCTCTGGCCTTTTCTCTAAAAAAAATGAGAGCCGGTCATTTTCCCGTCGTTGCTTGCTTCGCCCGCGGCTCGTGAACCCCGAGCCACCTGTTGCAGCCGGCGCCTCACACGGGAGCCAGCCACTTATATTACGGCCAACGGTACGACACCTCCCCGTCCGGTCACGGTTCGCCACGTACGACTCCATCGCGCCCCAACCACCTGTGCACGAGCTTCTCCGCCTTCTTGTAAACAAACTTACTGCGTACCAAGAACGGGACAGAGCCTAACCCGAACTCCATGACCGTCTATTTCCAGCCAGAGCCAGGGTTGGATAGGAGGATAACCGGATAGGATAGCCATGCACGCATGCATGCGGGGCGCCATTGATCGACCGGGGCCTGGGAAACCAGTGAAGTAGGGCGGGAGGCCCTATTGATTGGCCGGCCAAGAAAGCGATCGATCCACAAGCCGATCGGCCGATCGGGTAGTCGATCCTCACGGGGTTCCCGTGCCCGTTCTGCTCCCGCTTCCCGCCTTCCCGGAGAGCAAACGTCCACGTATAAAAGCCTCGTCAACCCTCCCCTCCCCCGATCGCAACCGATAGCCCACGCGCGGGCGCGCTCCACCGATCCCATCCCATCCCATCCGCCGCTCGCTCCACCGCCTCTTGCGCACCGCCACGCCGCCCCTCCAATCTCATCCGATCCCATTCCTATCCAATGCTGCTGTCCGTCTCCCGCTCCGCCGACAAGTTCGCCCCCCTCGCCGGCCTCCGCTCGCTGCTCGCCCCCGACGCCGTGGGCCGAGGCGTGGTGACGCGGACGATCCCCGCGTCGCGGTCGCGCGCTGAGGCCGATCCGGAGGAGAGCGTTGACGAGGAGGACGAGGGCTGCTGGGTCTCGTACGGGCGACGGGAGCCGGGACGGCGCCGGCTGCCGCCGCCGATCCCGTCGCTGGCGGGCCGCAGCGCGCTGCGCCGGGCGCGCACCGAGGACAGGAGGCTCGTCATCAGCAAGGTGCGGGTCATGCGGCCGGACTACTACGTCCGCGCGCGCCGCGTGCGCGGCGGTCGCCTCCTCATGCGCCTCGTCGAGCGCGAGGATGACTGCCCCAGCGATCCGCTCCTCGCGCCCGGCGGCGCCCGCGAGGACGACGCTGATCGGGCCGACGAAGCTACGGCGGTGAAGGAAGACGTAGTCGATGACGAGCAGGCGGCTGCGGCACCGGCGACGATGCCCGCAGTTGGATGCTTCGAGGACGCGGTTAAGTACCAGTACGCCATCGGTAGCAGCCCGCTGCACCAGATGCGCTTGCCAAGGATGGTTCATTGAGATCGATCGCCAGAGGTGGAATTTTTTACTAGCTGCTTGCCTTTGATGGTGCATTGGGATCGCCTAGGTGAAAATTTTGTAGCCGTGTGTACTAGTAGTGGTCAATATGGCTCCAAATTCCAGCGTAGTTTCTTTACAGAATTGTTGATTAAAAAAATCAGCCCATGAATTAAGTATGAAATGGCTCCGATCTATTTTCTTAATACTACATATTAGCAGGTTTGTTCAAGAATGTAAACCAGTTGCCAACCCAGCCGGTCCCTAAATCACCCTCAAATGTCCATGGACGTATCCGATCAGTGCACCGATATGATAATAAATAAATGTTCCAACCGGATGCAAAATGCCGTTGTTGTAAAAGAACACATTTAAAGTTTCAAAAAATTCTGAAATTTTTTATACATGTGTGTAAATTTTGAAGATGAAATACATTGTGATGAGAGCTACACAAAAAGGACAAATCATGATTTTCAAACTGATTAACAGTACAAACACTGTTCACTATTAGAAATGCGGGATTTTCTCTTTTTTGTGTATCTCTCACCATAATGTATTTCATTGTCAGATTTTATACTCATGTAGAATACATGTATGAATGTGTAGAATGTTCTAAAAAATTAAAACTTCAAAATGAGATCATCTATATGTTTTAAATAACCACATCCATGAAGGTTGCCCGTCAAAAGTTCGCACCCCAAATCGGACCTCTCATATATACATCAAGGTTGTCCGCAAACCCTCATATCCTGATCATATATGAGGAGTATATGAGGGCTTGCGCATGTGCCCAGGCCCGTCCTGTCAGTCCGCCACGTAGAACGTGGCCCACCACGAAGCACCTTTTCTTATCTTTTTTCTCTTACTTCATCTCCACCAATCACATGCATGTGATCCGACATATATGGGAGAAAATGAGGAGCATGGTAGCATGCATGGACAAATAAGGGCTCAAAACAGACAAGCCCAGACACTGATGGGACGCGCCTGTGGACATTTGAGTGGCCAAATTTGTCAATTCGTGCTATTGATGCCCTTATAAAGCAATGGTGGAAAGATAGAAGAGAGTGGTGGCGGGGGATGTGAGAACAATAACTATTGTAGCTCCTCTATGGCAACACCGGGCGTGACTCAAACTGTCAATTTCTAGCACAAGAAGCCACGCCACCTTTCATTCCCTCACTGTCGCCTGCAGCAGGGTCCGCTTCTGAAGAAGGCACAACATTGGCGGAGTTATTCATGCGGCTGGTTGCGGATATGGCGGCTTAAAGGCGGGGAGATGTGGTGTCACATAGTTGTGGTGGCGCGGAGGTGCAACGACGTGTGTGGTCGTCGATGCATCACGGTGTGTGAATGATCTACTTGGGATGGCAGTCTCTCTCCCTCTCCCTCTCTCTCTCCCTCCCTCCCTCTCCCCCCTCTCGCCTTCCACACATGTGTGGGAGATCCCTCCTTCAAATTTGGTTCTGGCAGAGTTGTGGGCTTCAACGATGGCACGAAAGAACTAGGAGGTCCAATGGTTGTGTTGTGGCTTGGAAGGGGAGCTTGGTGGCGACATTATGGATCTCGTGTGGGTGTTGTATTTAGTTAGGAGGATGGCGTTCGATAGTGCCGCTTGGTTGGAATGGTGTGTGGCTTCTCAGGCCGTTGTTGAGTGTGTTCTGCCACCCTATATCTGTTAGCTTCTTCGTTGCCATGGCGAGCTATGGTGGATCACATGATGTACCTGCATTGGTGGTGCACTATGTGTGTGCTGGTCTAGTTCGATCAACCGTCAAGTTCAATTCGAACCTGGGTTAGCGAGTGGATCTTCCGCTCGAATCCCTCCCCTTCGATGTGAGGGGTGTCGTTGAGGAGGGATTTGTGGCGACCCTAGTTGTCTTTTGGATTCAATTTTTTATCTTTTGTATCTTTTGAAACAAAGGTCCAACTTAAGTTTCATTTTTATATTTGTGCTTCTTACGACGAGGGATTTGAAGTAAGACCCATTTTGAGATGACAAAAATCACAAGTTTCAAAAAATAAAACTTAAAACTTTGTGTGCCGTCGTGCGAAGTCCAACGACTTCATGAATCACAAGGCAATTGTGCGGTCGGGCATGTTTGAGCAGGTGTGTGCTCCCGCACCTCCGCGCCCTGGGAATTTCCGGGGTGTCATTGGCATGGCAACTAGACGAGGGAGGCTCAAAGCAATGCTTTGCTTCTCTTAGATGAAGGTTGGTGATGAAGACCTCCGTCATTCGACATGAGTTGGCTAGCTCACCACATGTGTTGGTGTTGCATTCATGGTGGATCTGCAGTTCAATATGCGGGCACAATGGTTGCAAGCTTGAGAGGATGGAAATCGGTGTGTGTTGTGATTGCAATGCACTAGGTGTGCTTACGATCGTTTGGCCGGGTCTGCTCGTTCTTTCGAAACACGGGTTAGCGAGCAGACCTGTTATTGGTTATTGTCGTCCGGCCTTGACATTGTTTTAGCAATGCATGTTGTTAGTTAGAAGAAGATCGACATTAAAAACCTCCCTTCAACTTTAGGTCGAGGGTTATTGCTCCACTAATTTTGGTGGCGTTGGTCTTTCTATTTGACTAACTTGTATTATCTTTACTCTATAATCAAATGAAAAACAATGTTGTTGTTTTTGTTTGAAAAATGATAAAAATCGTGTGTGCTCATGGATTTATCTACCAGTTCGACATGCAAAGTGGTTTTGTTTAAGGCGTGGGGTATCTATTTGCTTCTGAGCTCAAATGCTCCATGATGAATAGTAAAATTTAAAAAAGGGTAAAGAAATATGATTTTTTTGGTAAACTTTTACAAATGTTTTGCGTGTTTACAAAAAATTCTCAAAAAACGACATTCGTGGAAGTCGTGGAAAACAAACAAAACCGATGCTCCAAAAATACATTTCTTGAAACCATTTTAGAGTGTTGATTTTTTTCCTATAACTTCCACCGAATGTTATTTCGTGCTTAGATTTGTCAAGCACACAACACATCTGGCAAAAATTGCCATAAAAAGCAGTTTTTATTTGAATTTGGCAAAATACTTTTCTTGTAACCATTTGAGCCCCATGCCGACCAATCTTCATCGACCAGACACTTTGGCAACATTTTCTCCAATATTTCTTTTACGAAGGGGCCCCTTTTTATAGGCTTCAAAGATTTTCAGTAACTAACTATTTTTTTAACACCTTTTCAGTAACTAACTCAATGCTCCGGTAAATAATGTATACAAAATGTCTGGCTGCACAATGTGATGTATAGATTTTTCCTTTTTACGAATACAATGCGATGTGTAGATGGCTGTCCATCACAGATTTTCTGAATTTGTTAAAGTAATATTTTTTTAAAAAAATCCTCAACACGGGCCCGTCTCTTGTCTGAACCACCAAAGTCGAAGTGGCCGTCCTCTCCTCACGCCCGGGAACAGAGCAAACGGATACGCAGACTTCTCCACATTTCGCTCACCGATCCATGTGCGTCTCAGCGTCAAATCAGACCGAAAAAACTGTATTTCGCAGGTTGGTAGTATTTCGCGATAAGAGCAACTCTAGCATACTCCGCAAAAAGCCCCGACCCGTAAAATAACCGTCAAAATGCGGGTCGACAAGGAAAATCCGCCCGAACAGATCCCGCAAACGTGGCCGGTCCGCAAAAAAATTTGAAGGGCGCTGCAAAATCTCGGCCCCATCTCGCGAATACGCGGGTTTCCCCCTCGTCCCATGCGGTGCCACGTATCCCAGTGAAGCGGTTGGCAGGAGGGATATTTCAGCCCGCGCGCCTTCCCCATCGTCTTCCGCCGCCGCCCGTCTTTGGTTCCGCCCGTCCGCCGCCGGCAATTCCGGCCAAATCTGCGGGCGGAATCGCGCCGCAGGGGCGTCCCCCACCCTCCAGC
>LR738714.1:592458919-592488254 GCA_902687465.1 Secale cereale
GCGAGAAGAGCCGCCCCTCGTCGCTATCGCCGTCGGGGATCGACCGCCGTCGAGCTCGCCCCTTGTCGCCTGGGATCACCTGCCACACGAGCCGCCGATTAGTGTTTGTTTTGTGCTCTGTGCCGAGCGGTGTGCCTATTGATTGACGCAATGTGCGATTCTTGTCCATGTAGATGGAATTGAGCCCGTGCAAGAAGTTCTTGCTCTCCGATTCGTCCGATTCAGACGACTCGGATGCTGAGACGATGCTTGCGACCATTCGGGAGCAGACACTAGTGATGGCACTTGCTGTGAAGGAGCGCAAAGACGAGAACCGAAAGAGGCGTCGAGGATCGACCGTCGCGCGTCTTTGCATTCCTCGGAATCGCCATCTTGGGAACGAGATGCTGATGCAAGACTACTTCGCGAAGAATCCAACATATCCACCGCACCTCTTCCGGAGAAGGTACCAAATGCGTCGATCCCTCTTTGTGAAAATTGTTCAAGTTTGCGAGGCAAATTATCGGTATTTTACTCAAAGAAGAAATGTTGCGAGCTTAAAGGAATTTAGTGCATATCAAGAAATCTCCGTAGCTATGCGGGTGATTGCATACGGCGTTCCGGCTGACTATGCCGATGAGTACCTTCGCATTGGTGAAGATACACAATTGAGTCAGTCCGTAGATTTGCCAAAGTGATCATTAGTGTCTTTGGTCCTGAGTATCTTTGGACACCCAATGAGGATGACACAAAGAAATTGATGGCATCCAATGAGAGAAGAGGTTGGCTTGGCATGCTAGGTAGCTGTAGGATCGAAGTAGGTCTAGAGGGGGGGTGATTAGACTACTTGACAATATAAAAAATCTGCCTTTGGATCAAGCAATGTTTTTGGCAGTTTCACAATTAAGAACAATCCAAGTATCACCCTACACATGCAATTCTAGAGTATATGCAGCGGAAAGTAAATTGCACATGTAAAAGAGAGGTGGAGAAGATCAAACGCAGTTTGGTGACACGGAGATTTTTGTCGTGGTTCCGATAGGTGGTGCTATCGTACATCCACGTTGATGGAGACTTCAACCCACGGAGGGTAACGGTTGCGCGAGTCCACGGAGGGCTCCACCCACGAAGGGTCCACGAAGAAGCAACCTTGTCTATTCCATCACGGCCTACGCCCACGGAGGACTAGCCTTACTCGGGGTAGATCTTCACGAAGTAGGCGATCTCCTTGCCCTTACAAACTTCTTGGTTCAACTCCACATCTCAAAGACGGAGGCTCCCAAGCGACACCTAACCAATCTAGGAGGCACCACCCCCCAAAAGGTAATAGACGGTGTTGATGATGATGAACTCCTTGCTCTTGTGCTTCAGATGATAATCTCCCCAACACTCAACTCTCCTCACTGATATGGATGTGGTGGAAGAAAGATTTGAGTGGAAAGCAACTTGGGAAGGCTAGAGATCAAGTTTCATATGGTAGGAATGGAATGGCTTGATCTCAACACAAGGGTAGGTGGTTCACTTCTCAGAAAGTGTGTGGTAGAAGTAGTGGTACTTTCTGATGGCTCTCCTCACGAATGAAGAGGGGGTGGAGGGGTATATATAGCCTCCACACAAAATCCAACCGTTACACACATATTTGACCAATCTCGGTGAGACCGAAGTGAAAACTCGGTCAGACCGAAAGTTCAAATATAGTGAACGTTGGGATTTTCGGTGGGACCGAAAATACCATCTCGGTGTGTCCGAAGTGAGTCAAAGGTTAGGGTTTGCCATCTCGGTGTGACCGAAAACAACAACTCGGATATTCCGAAATGCTGTCATTGGTTACAGAAGGTTGGCAGAACATTTTCGGTGAGACCGAAACACAGAATCGGATGGACCGAGAAATTAGGGTTTGAGGAAATAACTGAAGTGGTTCATCTCGGTGGGACTGAGTTTGCAGAATCGGTTTGTCCGAGATTACTTATGAGTGTGTTGTAAAGTGAAGAGTGCTGATAGTTGAGGGAGCTAGATCACCAAGCACTTGAGCAACAAGAACATTAACACAACCTCATCCCCTTTTAATAGTATTGGCTTTTCCTATGGACTCAATGTGATCTTTGATCACTGAACCAAAAATGGAGTCTTGAGCTTTTGCCAATGCTTGTCTTAGCATTTTGAGGGGTCCACTTCTTCAGACATTTCCATACCCATATCATCGAACTTTTCTGAAATGATTCTCAAGTGAATATTAGTCCAATGATATATATGTTGTTATTAATTACCAAAACCACCCGGGGATTAGTTGCACTTTCAATCTCCCCCTTTTTGGTAATTGATGACAACATATAGATCAAAGCTTCGACAAAAGATATAATCAAGGAAAAACATCGTCGCTTTGAGAAGTATGTGATAAACAAGAGCTCCCCCTAAATTTGTGCATTATTTGAAATTTGCGTTTGAATGCAAATGCACAATCGATTAGGATTATGGGTCACTCTTCAATGTCACATACATCTTGGTGGAGCGCACAAAATGATAAGAATGAGTAACATGCACTCAATCACCAAGACAAGAGTAAATAGCCATACAATAAGAAATAGCATATGATAAGCAATAAGCACACATTAAGGCATAGTATGACTAAGCACTCATTAAGGTAGCATCAAACGTAGTAGCAAGCACACATAAAGTATCTGGAACCAAAAGAAACCAATGTATCTCAAGGAAAACCGGCAAAAGAACGAAAAGACGAAAGAGCACTCTCTCTCTCTCGAAGCCCTATGATCTATAACAATTTCTCCCCCTTTGGCAACAAGTTACCAAAAAGTTCGAAAAGGTATAGAGCTAAACGTCACTGCGGGCTCTGCTGGCGGCTCCCGTCTGGGTAGATGTCGGTGTAGAGATAGCTGCATCTACGAAGACTTCTGCCGAAGTCTGCGGTGGAGGAGTGGATGCTGGAGCTGGAGGAACTGCTGGAGCTGTAGCTGGTGCTGAAGTGGTAGCCCTGGAGTCTGTCACTGGGATAGCTGCAGATCTGGATCCTCTGGGAACCTGAGCAGTCTGGCGATGAGAGTCCTGGACTAGATCATCCTGCATAAGCTCTGCTCTCTCCTGCCTAGTCTCCTCCATGTCTGCCTCAAGCTTGTTGACAGACACCTGAATCTCAGTCAGCTTCACGTCCAGAGCGTGGATCTTGTCCTCGACAATCCTCTCAAGGCTCTCCTGAGATTGCTCAATGCTGGCCAGGCGTTGTTCAATCCTCTGGGTAGCTTCAAGAATTTGTTCTCCAAAGCTCTTTGGCTTAGCTGCTGCTGCTGCTGCCTCTTTGTCAGCTTTAGCTTTCTTTGCAGCTTCGATCTTGGCTTGTCCTTCAACTGAGGTAGGATCCTCTTCATCCATCACAACTACGTTGTCCTCATGCTCTGGCTGCAGTGGCAAGTGCTTCCTATCCAACATGAGTTTGCCCGTGCCAAACTTGGCGTTGATGAGCATCTGTATCTGCGGTGCAAACCCACACGACCTCTTCTGGTCAGCTGCAGTCCTCTTAATGGTTTCTACCATCAAGTCCATCACCTTAAAAGGTGCCTTCTCATCGAGAATGTGCAGCATGTTGATAGAATAGCCTCGAATCATCCGGTGGTCTCCTGACTTAGGCATCAAAGTATGCCTCAGAATAGTGTTAGTGGTGGTCAGACCTGCCTGGAGATAATACACTGAGCCAAGCTTCCATCCTTCCAAATCAGCAGCTGGGATCTCCTTGTACATATTCTTCATGGAATCATGACTCTTCTTAGGAATCCCATAGACATCAATGTCGTCCTCTCTCTGTACTGGAGCGTTCAGAAGTTCTGCCCATTCTTCAACAGTCGAAGAAAACCTTTGACCTTCAGTCATCCAGGTGATCTTGCCATCAGGGTAGAAGTGGGCAGTGGCATAGAACTGCATGATCATCTCGTCATTCCATGCTGTCAGCTCTTGACCCACAAAGTCAGCAACTCCACATGCAGTAAAGCTCTCATGCACATGGGGAAAGAAGTCCCGGTGCTCTTCACTGTCAATGTACTCCCAGTCAACATACCTGGTGTCAGCAACAATGGGCTTCTTATCCATTAGCACGGTCTCATAGAAATCCTGCTGCTCTCTGGTGTGGAATCTGGGGTCCACAGCAGTCCTTCTCCTTACGGCATATGGATCAGACTGTCTCCATAGCCTGAGACCTTTGTCCTTCCTTGCCTTCATGTCCTCAGCTTGAGGATGAGCATCATTGTGGAGTGGCAACTTGGGACGGAGCTTAAGCAACACATGCTCTTCATCTGATTCAGACGGTGGCATCTCTCCTTTGTTCTTCTCAAAAGCTGGAATGCTTCTGGTTGTTCTCTTGGGCTTGGCTGGAGCTGCCTTGGATGGAGCAGACTTCTTGGGCTTAGAAGAGGCTTGAGCCCGAATAGCATCACCCATGAACTTAGCTTTCTGAGGAGGAGGCTGGGGTGCTTCTTCTTCTTCGTCTTCTGCAGCATCAACTTGAGGTTCAGCATATACAACCCTCTTCCTTTTGGAAGTCTTCTTCACCTTGCTTGGAGCAGGTTCTTCCAAGTTGAGCTTCTTAGCAACTGCTGACTGTTTCACCTTGCTTGTACCTTTCCTTGGCTGCTGCCCTTGGTGCTCTTTGGCAACCATATTCCTCTTGGGCTTGGAGGTAACTTCCTCAGCAACAAAGTCGGAGTCCTCATCATCAGAAGTTCTCTTCTTCCTGGTTCTGGTGGCTGCAGGAGGCAAACCACTAGGGGTGCTCCTCTCACCATCATCACTAGAGCTGCTTGCAGGACTTGTATGTGCCTCTGGAATTTCAGCAAACGGTGATTCAGACCTGTTCTGGCCGTCACTGACATCTGACATGGCTGAAAGACCTGTGAAAAGATAAGGTATAGGCAGAATGGAAGAGTTATCACAACTGCAGAAGTTTTTGCAAAAAAAAAATGAGTTCAAAACTTAGTTTTGAGTTTTCACAGAAAGTATTTCGGTCAAACCGATTTTAGGTTTCGGTGCAACCGAAGTGCTCAACAGAAACCTACACACCACTTTCGGTCAGACCGAAGTGGGTTTCGGTCCTACCGAAAACTTAGGGTTTCACTGAAACTACTTATCGGTCGTTCCGATTGGCACAACTCGGTTAAACCGAACTATGCAGTGCAATGGCCAGAGGCCAAATCGGTCATTCCGAGTTTCAAAAATCGGCTTCACCGAGATGCATTCCGTGGAAACCTAAACCTAAGAATTTTCCTCGAAACTAGAAGATCTGAACTATTGTATAGGGAATATATCAAACGTGGATTGAATCATGGCAACCTATCGTGCAAGAATCAGAAGTGGAGCACGAAAAGGGGTCGAGACACACCCTAACTTGGTGGTGTCCCTCTACGGCGGCAACGGTGGAGATGATTACCGTTGACGGCGGCGGAGACCTGCGGCGAAGGCGCACAGGCGACGAAGGCGACGAAGGCGACGATCCGTAGACCAGGGCGGCGGCAGCAGGGGTCTTGGGGGCGAACGGTTTGAAGAAAGAAATCGCGCGCAGCCCCTCAGGTATATATAACCCCGTGCTGTCGGTGGGACCGAGTTGAAAAACTCGGTGTCACCGAGATGTATAACTGTTGTGCAGTTACGCATATCGGTCAGACCGAGAGTTTGAACTCGGTTTCACCGAGGTGAAACCTAGATCAGTCTAAGCGTTTCGGTTGGACCGAGATTGAGAAACCGGTCAGACCGAAATGGACTTAGAAGGTTTTGGAAGTCAGCCTTAGACGAATCGGTGGTTCCGAGTGCTCCTCACTCGGACTGTCCGAAAAAGACTTGTTCAAAGTTGTGATATGAGCATGAATAGAATTTTGAGACAAGAAAGCATAGATAGCTAGGGAAGGTGCTTAGGCATTCTTGTCCATCCATTTGGCCAGAAAGAGAAACCAAAACAATCAAAACAACAAATGGATGTCCTTGAATGGATAAAATCATGCATTCAACATGCTCACACAATAAGATAGCAACTGAAATATGTGTCAAACATGCACAACCAATCACTCTAGCTACTAGCACACAATTTGTCGATGACTAGGTCATCTATATATGAGTATATTGACTTAGGAGCCAAATGAGAACATTTGATCATAGGTCATACTCATCGTTTAAGCACAAGTGGGATTACCACTTTTACATAAAGCATTTATGTGTTCACATCACTTGGAGATGCTTTAGCCCAATTTTTAGAGCAAAGCTCCCCCTAGATGTGAGAACCCCTTTTAAAGGGTCAAACTAACCTTGGGTTGTCGTAGAAGACTTCATGTAGATGTTGAAGATGTGGATGCTCAATGTTGATGTGGATCATCAAGAGTTGGGAGCAATCCTTTGGATTAGAGCACTTTCAATACCTACATGGGTTAGTCCCACAAGGAACAAACAAGAATATCCATAGACATAGAGTGAAGTACACAAAAGATGATGTCCATGAAAGCAATGATTACCTTGTCCCTTGACTTACCAACAAGAGGGTTTGTGACTCCATGAACAAGTGCATGATGTGGAAGTTGATTTCACAAGTTCTTGCCAAAATGAATATGAGTGTAGTTTGTTGGCGGAGTCACCCTCAAGAACCTACTAGTTCTTCTTCTTTGGGATCCACATCATCTTGATGGGAATCCTTGGTGTTGTAGTTGAGCTTGACGAAGTAGAACTTGATGTGTCCTTGGGAACCCACTTGACCATGGCTTGAGGTGCTTCAATGAATGCATCAATCTCCTCTTGAAGCTTGTCCTTGGCCTTTAGCTTGTGGTCTTGTGGTGGAAGGTCATCTTGAGCTTGTTCCACATTGGAAGAAGTAGGATCATACTTCTCCTTTTGTGAAACAAACTGTGGAGTAGGGTATTGACCTTCTTCCCACTCAACACCTTTGGCGTTGAACTTTCGCTCAAAACCAATCCCTTGATTCTTCCGGTGTCTTCCTTGTTTGCGAACAATCTCCTCAAAGTTCTTGCTTCCGGCAAGACTCTTGTAGACACCTTTCTCTATGATTTCCTTCAATAGGCTGTTTTCTTGCTCAAGTGTAACTTGGATTGAAACATTGTTAGTGGAATCAAGAGAACTACTAGAAGCAACAATATTGGATTTAACATTGTTATTGTTACTACTAGAGGAAGAATTTTTCTTATGCTTGTCATGCTTAGTCTTAATAGGTGGCAAGAAATTAGACAAGAGAAGTCGTTTGGCAAGATATGAAGAACTCTTCTTTCGAAGATCGTCATTGATCGCTTTTAGAAACTCATGTTCTTGCTCTAGAGTGAGCTTCTCGAAGCGTAGCTTCTCATGAGATCTTAGGAGCTCTCTATGATCTTCTTGAGTTGTTTCATGAGCTAACTTAAGAGTGTTTAGTTCTTTAGTTAGACGCTCAATCTCCTTCATAGCATTGTCATTCGACTCTTCTCGACTATAAAGACTACTAGCATTTTCATCATTACTAAGCTCACTAGATTTATCATGCAAGAGCTCATCTTCACCAAGTAAGTCATCCTCATCACTATCAAAGTCAATGAATTTAGGGTGTGTTACCTTGGGGCCTTTAGCCATGAAGCATCTTCCAATTCCCTCATTTGGTGAATCAAATAAATCGTAGGAGTTGGAGTTGGAGGATACGAGTGCAAGTCCAGCAACACCTTCATCTTGACTATAGTCGGAGTCGGAGTGATAGCTTCCATCGGATTGATTGTCAGAGTCGGAGCCGGAGACCCATTCACCAACATGAGCTTGATGTCTTCTTCTTGTGTAGCTCCTTGATGACTTGTCTTTCCTCTCCGAATCCTTGCTTCTCCGAGAGGGTCTTCGTTCATAACGATCATCTCTACTCCTTCTCTCTCTCCGAGGTGACTCATCTCTTGCTCTTCTTCTTGGAGATTCTTCTCTTCTTTTGTGGGGAGCCGTACACTCATTTGAGAAGTGTCCGGGTCTTCCACAATTGTAGCAGTTTCGATCACGACTAGAAGATCTCTTTTCATCATATGATCTAGATTTTGAGCTTCTTTCTTTGCCTCTATTCTTGTAGAACTTGTTGAAGTTCTTGACCATTAGGCTTATCTCTTCATTGGAAATTAGCTTGTCACTTGAGGTAGTAGGAGCATCACTTGTAGCTTTGTAGGCACCACTTGACTTGTTGTGAAGCTCTTCCTTATCCTTAAGTGTCATCTCATGAGCAACAATTCTTCCAATGACTTCAGTTGGCTTGAGAGTCTTGTAGTTTGGCATCATTTGGATCAAAGTGCACATACTTTCCATCCAAAGCTCTGAGAATCTTCTTAATGATGAATCGGTCGGTCATTTCTTCGCTTCCTAAGCCAGCAATCTCATTTGTAATGAGAGCAAGCCTAGAGTACATTTCAGCGACTCCTTCACCATCCTTCATCTTGAACTTGTCAAGTTGACCTTGAAGAATATCTAGCTTTGATTCCTTCACAGATTCAGTACCTTCGTGCATTTCAACCAAAGTATCCCAAATATCCTTAGCATTCTCAAGACGACTGATTTTGTTGAACTCTTCGGGACACAAAGCATTGAAGAGAATGTCACAAGCTTGAGCATTGTTTTGCAACATCTTCAACTCTTCGGGTGTAGCTTCGCGATCCGGAACTTTTCCTTCTTCAAAGAAATCACCTTGCATACCAACACAGATAATGCCCCATGCGGCTGGGTTATGACCAAGAATATGCATTTTCATTTTATGCTTCCAACTAGCAAAATTTGTACCATCAAAGTAAGGACCTCTACGATAATTACCCTCACTAGACGCCATACTCTCCTAGGTTGTGAAACCAAGCTTATGGAGTCCAATGCAATGGAAACCAAGGCAATGGAGACCAAAGCTCTGATACCACTTGTAGGATCGAAGTAGGTCTAGAGGGGGGGTGATTAGACTACTTGACAATATAAAAAATCTGCCTTTGGATCAAGCAATGTTTTGGCAGTTTCACAATTAAGAACAATCCAAGTATCACCCTACACATGCAATTCTAGAGTATATGCAGCGGAAAGTAAATTGCACATGTAAAAGAGAGGTGGAGAAGATCAAACGCAGTTTGGTGACACGGAGATTTTTGTCGTGGTTCCGATAGGTGGTGCTATCGTACATCCACGTTGATGGAGACTTCAACCCACGGAGGGTAACGGCTGCGCGAGTCCACGGAGGGCTCCACCCACGAAGGGTCCACGAAGAAGCAACCTTGTCTATTCCATCACGGCCTACGCCCACGGAGGACTAGCCTTACTCGGGGTAGATCTTCACGAAGTAGGCGATCTCCTTGCCCTTACAAACTTCTTGGTTCAACTCCACATCTCAAAGACGGAGGCTCCCAAGCGACACCTAACCAATCTAGGAGGCACCACCCCCCAAAAGGTAATAGACGGTGTTGATGATGATGAACTCCTTGCTCTTGTGCTTCAGATGATAATCTCCCCAACACTCAACTCTCCTCACTGATATGGCTGTGGTGGAAGAAAGATTTGAGTGGAAAGCAACTTGGGAAGGCTAGAGATCAAGTTTCATATGGTAGGAATGGAATGGCTTGATCTCAACACAAGGGTAGGTGGTTCACTTCTCAGAAAGTGTGTGGTAGAAGTGGTGGTACTTTCTGATGGCTCTCCTCACGAATGAAGAGGGGGTGGAGGGGTATATATAGCCTCCACACAAAATCCAACCGTTACACACATATTTGACCAATCTCGGTGAGACCGAAGTGAAAACTCGGTCAGACCGAAAGTTCAAATATAGTGAACGTTGGGATTTTCGGTGGGACCGAAAATACCATCTCGGTGTGTCCGAAGTGAGTCAAAGGTTAGGGTTTGCCATCTCGGTGTGACCGAAAACAACAACTCGGATATTCTGAAATGCTGTCATTGGTTACAGAAGGTTGGCAGAACATTTTCGGTGAGACCGAAACACAGAATCGGATGGACCGAGAAATTAGGGTTTGGGGAAATAACTGAAGTGGTTCATCTCGGTGGGACTGAGTTTGCAGAATCGGTTTGTCCGAGATTACTTATGAGTGTGTTGTAAAGTGAAGAGTGCTGATAGTTGAGGGAGCTAGATCACCAAGCACTTGAGCAACAAGAACATTAACACAACCTCATCCCCTTTTAATAGTATTGGCTTTTCCTATGGACTCAATGTGATCTTTGATCACTGAACCAAAAATGGAGTCTTGAGCTTTTGCCAATGCTTGTCTTAGCATTTTGAGGGGTCCACTTCTTCAGACATTTCCATACCCATATCATCGAACTTTTCTGAAATGATTCTCAAGTGAATATTAGTCCAATGATATATATGTTGTTATTAATTACCAAAACCACCCGGGGATTAGTTGCACTTTCAGTAGCATTTATTGTATGCATTGGACTTGGAAAAATTGCGCGAAGGCATGGCAAGGAATGTATTGTGGCAAGTCTCGCGATGCAACAATTGTGCTAGAGGCCGTAGCATCCGAAGATTTATGGATTTGGCATTGCTTCTTTGGCATACTGGGCACTCTCAATGATATCAACGTATTGCAACGGTCTCGTTTGTTTGCTAGGCTTGCTAGTGGTGATTCTCCTGCTTGCAACTACACTATCAATGGGCATGAATACACATACTATCTTGCAGATGGTATATACCCTCTTTGGTGCACCTTTGTCAAGAGAATCAAAGATCCCAAAACTAGGAAACATTGTGAATTTGTAAGGGTGCAAGAGGCAACCCGAAAAAACATTGAAAGAGCATTCGGGATTTTGCAATCTAGGTTTGCCATTGTTCGTGGTCCTGCTCGTTTTTGGGACAAGAGGACCTTCAAAAATATCATGGCATGTTGTGTTATCCTTCATAATATGATTCTTGAAGATGAGAAAGGAACTAACTTGAAGTTCTTCTACGACAATGTGGGTAGCCGTATCAAACCAGCTAGAGACCCTAACCGCATTAGAGCTTTTCTTAAGACCTACAAAGGGATTGAAAATGCGAACACCCACTTTCAACTTCAGGAGGATCTCATTGAGTATCATTGGCAAAGGGCCGAATAGTAACAAACTCATTTTGTTATTCATTTGTATTTGTATTCGGGACAAGTTTTGTATTGCATTATTTAGTTTGCTTCGGTGATTTGAATAATTATTTGTGATGTGGATGATTATTGTATTATGTTGATATTGAATAATTATTTAGTTTGCTTCCGTGATTTGAATAATTATTTTGTAGTGTAGATGTTTGTTTTATTTTTGTGTTGTGGATTTGATATTTACGGACCGGTGAGATACGGATGCAGCGGCGTAAGAGCAGACCCCATAAAGCCGATCCAGAAAAAAAATTCATGAATATCCTTTTATACGGATCCGTTTAGAAAATCTGCATCTGCGGCCGTCCACGCCAAACCATAAAGCTCATTTTTCACGAACACGAACACATTTTACGAACCGACGTGATGCGGAGTCTACTAGAGTTGCTCTAAACAACCGGACCGAGGCTCAAACCGAAAGCAAAATGGAACGGAAACAGAGGTGTGGCTCGCGCGGCGCAGCGTGCCGCGGCTCGCAACACGTGTTCCTGGAAGCGCCGGGAGCATCGGCAGCACGCGTGCATTTCCCAACCAAAACAACAGTGCGGGCATCCCTGATTAGTCTACGTGGCACGAGGGGAGGCAGCCAGCGCAACGAGCTCGATCTACACGTACAGACACGAACAGGTGCACTACGGCACAGCATGCTCCTGCGCTGCTCCTCTCCCCATGATTTTCTACACGAACGCTGCTTTAGTACAACTCTATATTAAGAGCAACTCCAATACAACTATCCATTTCGTCGATCGTCGTCCGTTTAAATTGACAACTATCCATTTCGTCGGTCGTCGTCCATTTAAATTGACGTGGACAAAAGTGAAGACCCGATATATTCGCAAATCGCTTCCGCATAGACTCATTTATGACTTAAATTTATGGTTGAAATGTGTCGGCGCGCGGACGCAGCGCTCGGTTTTCGTCGTGTCCCTACCCGACGGTTGTCCAATTACCATAGTCAACTATATGAATGATGACCGCCCACCTCATCCACGCGTTAGCAACCACGGTCGGTCTTTTTTAATCCGAGCGTGCGGTGGGGGCCGTTCTCAACAGTTTTCAGACGCCTCCAACCCCCGTCCCACCGCCCAGTGCTCCCCTGTCGCCGACAGACCCTAGCCAACCTCTTGCTCGACATGGGTTTGTTCCCCGGCAACAGCAACGGCAAAGCCCCCGCCACCCCTCCCCCCTCCTTCGTCGTCCTCTCCCCGTCGGTCGCGGCAACGCGTCAACATCCCAGTAAACCAGACGAGGTGGCACTGGGAGCATCGCGTCCCACTGCCCTATCCCGACGTAACGCTCCCACACGATGAGCGCTTGGATCCGGAGAGGATCTCACTACGGGCCGTGCCGCGGTCGGCGAGGGCGCACGCGAAGGAGGTGCGGCGCCGGCAGGAGTTGCTGACGCCGGAGCAGCGTCGCCAAGCCGTCTACGCGTGCGACTCTCCCGTGTGGAAGCAGTGGTTCGCCTTCGAGCACGAGGAGGCCAAGACGTGTGGCATCCGTGACGTGCTGCGTCGCTCCCTGTCGTCGCCCCTCGTCATGCGCTACAAGGGCCAAGAGACGTAGGCCGCCTACCAGGCGGCGCTGGCGGCTGTCCTCCGATATAGCGAGGAGGAGGAACGACGCAATGAGGAGGAGGAGGCGTCTTACTAGACGCGTATGGTGGAGGCCATGGCATTCTTCGTGGCCGGCGACTACATCGTGCCGCTGCTAGCCCCGCCGTCCCCGTGAAGGGCGAGCCGGAGCCAGCTCTCACCGAGACCGTCAAAACGCTACTCTTGGAGCGGAGTGATGCACGAGTGGATCAGCGCGCCGCCGGTCTGGCTGGCGTGATGCCAAACCGACCCAAACGGACGTGTTGAAGTTGCTCTAATTGATGCTACATACTCCTTCTAATCCATATTAACTGACGCTCGGCCGACGCTCCATGCTGCTCCTCTGTCCTAGCCGTAGGGTTTTCCTCCCGCCCGTAGGCATTTTTCTGCGATGGCGTCGCGCACCTGTGCTGCGCCACTTTCGGTTTTGTTCGTAACGGCTGACTTTTGCATCGGCAAAGAGCCTTTTATCCTCATGACCTGCCTCATCATCATCATCATCATCGTGTAAAGCGGCGTGCGCGTCGAAAGGTATAGCGAAAGGAGCATGGCGCTTGTCAAAGGTCGTACAACAACAAAGAGCCGTGGACGGTGGATCCATGATAATTGTGTAAAGTCGAGAGAAACATGAGATGGACTTGTCAGGGCATGGCCAATGCATAGCCTCAGGGTGATGCTTCACATGCCATGTAGGATCGGATAACAGAAAAAGTAGGTTCGGGTGAGGAAGCAGGATCTTCTTCAGGAGGCGGGTTCTTAGAGAGAAAAAGTGTGATCCGGTGCATAAAGTTGGAAAAGTTAAAGTAAAGAGGAGGGATGCATGTCTAGTGTGAGTCATTTTCTAATCTTTGATGAGGCCCACTAGTAGTAGCTTGCATTGGGGAGAAAAAAATCAACACATATGTCTCAAATTATATTTTGTCATAAGGCATATGTATTCATATGCTACCATTGTACTCCCTCCGTTCCAAATTACTCGTCGTGATTTTAGTTCAAATTTGAACTAAAACCACGACAAGTAATTTGGAACCGAGGGAGTACATGCCCTCACGCTGCTCGTGGCACTGGTGCCTACAGATAGATATGCCGAATCCGACGAGCGTTGGGAGCCGTCTTGAGCGGGATTGAGCGTCAGAGCGGTACACGTAAACTTGCTGTCACGGGGGTCAGCAGATCAGTCTCGTGCAGCAGCAGCTGGCACGGGGAGTATCAATATCATATCCATCTCTGACCGGCCGCCTCATCAGCATCTGCGCCGTCCATTTGATGGGCAACAAAGGGGGCCCGCACCTAGAAAAAGGCAGCGAGGGCGTGGCGGCCGTCCCGCCGCCACGTGGGGACCAGCACGCGCCTCGAGTGGACTGTGGACTGTGGGGACTCCGGTCATGTGGCTGGAACGACCGTTGCCGTTAAAATGCCCCGATAAACAAAACCGACTGAGGAAGAACAAACGCGTAGGCCCTCATGCTTCCGTGTATTCGCAAACCGGAAGTTTTTCCAGTTTTACCAACCCCAACGACTAGTCTCATCTTGTCAGCTGATGTGAAAAAGGAAAGTACCACCTTGCCTTTTGCTCTAAGAAAAACACACCCTATCAACAAAAATGCTTCCAATTTGTTTTCTACTCCCTCCGTTCCTAAATGTAAGTATTTTTAGAGATTTCACTACAAATTACATACGAATGTATATAGACATATTTTAGAGTATGGATTCATTCATTTTGCTTCGTATGTAGTCCATAGTGTAATCTCTCAAAAAACTTATATTTAGGAACGGAGGGAGTAACATTCAAATGTTAATACCCGATACACGAGACGAAAACATTCGAATGTTTTGTTCATTCTAAGTGGAACTAATTTTTTCCCCTCAATCCGTTAAGATACTATGCATGCGGTGATAAAGTGTAACATGCCTTGAAGACACATGTATAATCCCACAAAAAAAGACATGCGTATAAGGTTATCCATATGATTTATTATCATCTTATGGCCTCGTTTGACAGAGGTGGGTTGGGAGGGTTTGCAGGGAATTAACCCCGCGGGCCTGCCAATCCTCAGAAATCCACGCAAGGCCGGTTTGAGGGGGTTAACCCCGCGGGCCTGCTAATCCTCAGAAATTCACGCAAGGCCATTTGATGCACAGGGTTTTGACCGGCCCAAACCCTCCGATCCCCAGCAAACCTTTTCGTTCCACACGGAACAAAACTGCCGAGGGACTAGGCGTGGAACTGGTAGACGCAAAGATAAGGTGAGACGCTGATATGTGACGATTGTAATCAAACACAAGGAATTAGGAAAGGGGAGGGATTAGTGGGGATTGGGTGAGGGGGAGAGGATCACCAAATCCCCTACAATCCTCGACCTCTTTGGGGCAGGAAAATCTCCCTCGCCAAACGAGGCCTACCGGTGATTTCCAATTAAGGTCATACAATGAACAATACAAACGGTGTTCAAATAGCTACTATTCCCTTAATCTAAATGTATTACTCCTTCCATTCCAAAATACTTCTCGCCGGTTTAGTTCAAAACCACAACAAGTATTTCGGAACGAAGGAAGTACGTGTATGACTGTTTTGGATTTTTTTTCATTTTTTTACGCATTTTAGTTTTTTTATAGTCTTTTGTGTCATTTTTGCCCTCCTTTCCGCTTTCCTGGTCCAGTAGCTGAAGCACACATGCACGTCCCCATGCAGAGCGGCGCATGCAGAGAACGTAGCGACTTGGCCGATCCGTTGCGTGTCAATGTTTATAACGCTTCGGCTCCCAATTTATGCAAGCAAAGTAGTCCACAAAACAGCTAGCGAAGCGCCGCATTATGACTGCTAGACCTTATATGCACATAATTGAAATAGAGAACTCTTTTGGATGTTCAAATTTTGAGCAGGTAGATTAATATCAACACACAAAAATGACTACCTCATCAAAAGAAATAAAAATACAAAAGTGACAAAAGTAGCAACCCAGGGACCAATGAGTGGCAACGGCTCCGGTGGCGGGACTCAGAAAAAATCACGCACTTCTTCAAGGGCCAGATCGCAAAACTGCCAAAACCTTCTCCGTCGTCCTCTTTTCAGCGCAAACTTCCAGGCCACCATCACCACCACCGCACCGCCCAAGCCCCCCCTCCCCTCCACCGTCACGCTCCCCACCCACCCCCGCCACCGCCACCACCACCAGCAGCCTGCCACCTCCCTGCTCCTCGCCTTCCACCCCGCAAACCCTAGCCCCAGGCTCCCTCCTCCGGCCGCCTCTCCGCATTTCCGGCAGATCCGCCGTCGGCGGCCCAGATCCGCCCATGCGCCTCCCGCTCCTCCTCCTCGTCACGCTCGCCGCGGCGGCATCGGCTGCCGCGGCGACGCGGCTCTCGACGAGGATGGTGCACCGGCTCTCCGACGAGGCGCGGCTGGCGGCGGGGGCCCGCGGGGCGCGGTGGCCGCGGCACGGGAGCGGGGGCTACTACCGGGCGCTGGTGCGGAGCGACCTCCAGCGGCAGAAGCGCAAGCACCAGCTCCTCTCCATCTCCGCAGCCGGCGGCATCTTCTCCCTCGGCAACGATTTCGGCTGGTGCGTCGCACTCGGGCCTTGCTGCATTCCTCGGCACCTTTTTACTGCTGAACTGTAGTGTTAATGCAGAAGCTTATTTCCCCATGCTCTATCATGCTCAATCAGTTTTTGATTAGAAAAAGAGGAGCTGCTTTGCTTTGTGGGGTGTGTGTTACATTGTGAATCTATGATGGGCCGAAGCTTAGCTTTACTGATCACTAATGGTGTCACTTCTGTCTGTGCAGGTTGTATTACACATGGGTGGATGTCGGGACACCGAACACTTCCTTTATGGTCGCATTGGATACCGGAAGTGATCTGTTCTGGGTACCCTGTGATTGTATTGAGTGTGCTCCGCTGGCTGGCTACCGTGAAAGTTTGGTATGCACCTTTTTTTGAACAGTAACATTGTGTTAAGGTCTGTAGATGGTGGATTTGGAGATGGCCGTGTCGATTTGACCAGATGCGTGCATTTGATGTTTGCACATACCATTGCCAGAAAAAAAAGATGCTCGCACATAGTTCACTCCTTTCAGTAAAAGATTAAAGCATGTGATTATGATCCTTGTAGATTGAAGAAACTAATACATGGCATGTATGTTTTGACAGTTTTCTGGTACTTCACTAATGTTCCATTCAATTTAGGGAAATGCTTCACATAGATGATCCATATTAGTTTTGCACCTCGATACCATCGATCCTAAAGTTGCTTATTTTACTTGATGAAAATACACTACAAGAGGACTTGTACAAATTGGGAAGCAGTTTTAGTGCTTATTTGCAATGATTGATTGGCAGGTGCTCCGTCATATATGGAGCATCTATTATGCAGGATAGAGATCTCGGGATTTACAAACCAGCTGAATCAACAACAAGTCGGCATTTGCCCTGCAGCCATGAGCTTTGCTCAAAGGGTTCGGACTGTTCAAGCCCAAAGCAGCCTTGCCCATACAGTACTGAATATTTTCAAGAAAACACAACCAGCTCAGGTTTACTAATTGAGGATATTCTACACTTGGATTCGAAAGAGAACCATGCACCAGTGAAGGCTTCAGTCATTATAGGGTAAGTTCTGTACCAGCTGGCATTGCTTTCTCTACATGTTTATGCTTGTATTTCATTACTTGGCAAATAACAGCTATAATTGATGTGTTTTTCCCGTGTGTGTCCATTCTCCATTTCTGCTTGTTTTCTGCTCTGGATATTTGCATACCGTGTCCACCTGGACCTGCATCATATTCATACAGTTGTCTACAGATGGCATTTGAGCTGTTACCGTTCCTTGCCTTGTGTTTTGTGTTATTTTGCTCCTGTGCACTCTTGAAACAAAATGGTTGGAACAACGGATGATGCTTTTGTACTGTAGAATTCTAGTATCATGATTGCTTTGCTTACTGTGCTTTTCCAGTTTTATAAAGTTAGTTTGTTCTTTATTTTTTTTTACAGTTGTGGTAGGAAGCAAAGTGGTAGCTATTTGGACGGTATTGCACCAGATGGACTTCTTGGCCTTGGGATGGCAGATATCTCAGTTCCTAGCTTCCTTGCAAGAGCTGGATTAGTTCGAAATTCATTTTCGATGTGTTTTAAGGAAGATTCTGGGAGAATTTTCTTTGGTGATCAAGGAGTGTCTACCCAACAGTCCACGCCATTTGTTCCTTTATATGGCAAATTGTGAGTTCCTTGGAATGGTCGTCAGTTGCTCTAGTGATTCTTATGTTATTTCTAGCTCCACTGACATCCGTGTTTCTTTTCCTCCCAGTCAAACTTATGCTGTTAATGTCGACAAATCTTGTGTTGGCCATAAATGTTTCGAGAGTACTAGCTTTGAGGCTTTGGTTGATAGTGGAACATCATTCACAGTTCTTCCTCTGAATGTTTACAAGGCTGTCACTGTCGAGGTGGATACATACCCCTTCACAGGTCTTTCACCCGTAGATGAATTCTGTTACTGATCCATTATAATTTTGCAGTTTGACAAACAAGTTAATGCCCGAAGAATAACCCAGGAAGGTGATTCTTTTGAATACTGCTACGGTGCTAGGTAACGTCCAAGTTGTGACTGCACTTCAGGTCACCACTCAACAGGAACTAGTTTGATTTTTGACATTTTCATTTGCACTGGTTTGTGATTTCAGTCATCTGGAGATGGTTGACGTGCCAACTGTAACTCTTACTTTCGCTGCAAACAAGAGCTTTCAGGCCGTTAATCCTACAATTGTACTCAAGGACGGAGAGGTATGTCCTTTTTGTCCCAGGAGAAAAATTGCAAGTTACGTTTGTTTATAAGGCGGTAAGGCAACCTAACACGAGCACCGACCACCTTGACGCCTAAGCACCTAAAGCAGGCATAGTGTCAAGGCGTTGACAGGGTGCCTTTGCCGCCTATGTGTCCAAGGCGGGACCCTATAAGCATTATCAGCAATGTTCCCAAGAACAAGATCCTATACACAAATCGAATCCATTTGTATTTTTCTCTTCTTTCTTAAAGAGCTGGCTCCAGGTTATCTCCCTTACGTAATATACTACTCCCGTATCCATATTAATTGACTCTGCTTTAGTAGGGCGTGCTTTAGTACAACTGGCTCCAGTTGTGACTGTAAAGTTGTACTAAAGCAGCGTCAGTTAATATGGATCGAAGGGAGTATGTAACATATAACGCACCAAATTAGTCTCGTGGGATTCTTTACGAAATACTCCCTCCGTTCCTAAATATTTGTCTTTCTAGACATTTCAAATGGACACAACATACGGATGTATGTAGACATATTTTAGAGTATAGATCCACTCATTTTGCTTCGTATGTAGTCACTCGTTAAAATCTCTAGAAAGACAAATATTTAGGAACGGAGGGAGTATATGTTTGTACTATTGTGTATTTGGTGTTGTACTCCCTCCTTTCCTAAATATAAGTCTTTGGAGAGATTTCACTATGGACCACATACAGAGCAAAATGAGTGAATCTACACTCTGAAATGCATCTATATGCATCCGTATGTGGTTCATAGTGAAATCTCTACAAAGACTTATATTTAGGAACGGAGGGAGTAGATCTTAACACATTTTTCTAGAGTTGGTCGAACTTTAGCAATATTTTGAGTTAGGACATACCTAGAACTTCAATTATTTTGGAATGGAGGGAGTAGTATAGTACGGGGCTGTTTGGTTTAGTGCCCTGAGGTGCCTGACAAATAAATTGGTGGTTGACCAGCTGTAGGGTGCGTGTTTGGATGGGATCCAAATAATTGGCATGCCAGCCTGCCTCACCTTTCCTCTGCTTCTTTCACGCCAATTTGTTGGTAAAGGCGAGGGCGGTGGAACCGTTGGCCAATTTTTTGGCTCGCCAACAGCGCCAACGATTTGGCGGGGCTAACCTGGGCTGAAACCAAACAGCCCCTACATTCAAAGTCTCCTGCCAGTGTGTTCTCCCACAGTTTGTTGAATAACCATGTATAACTGCTGGGTCAAATGTCTCAACTGTGAAAATGAGATCTTGTACTAGAATGATTTCTATAGTTTGGCGCTTGTTAGGCTCATCTATTAAAAGTTGGTATAGTATGATGTGGAGTTTGCATGTGTGGTGCGAACTAAACCTGTCTTCAATTGTTTCAGTGCTCAGTGCACATGTTAGGTTTTAATAAAAACAAAGTCAAGGTAAACTGTGAGAGTACCAGTAAGGCCCAGTTTGGATTATCGTTTCCATTTTAAATACCCTCCGTCAAAAATAAATACGCATGCACGCACACACACACACACAGATATATCATTAGGTTTGATTACAAAACCTAATGATGCAAAACCCATATGTTTTTATACAAAAAGACAGATGTATCATTTTGAGAAGAAAAAACCATATCTATCATTAGGTTTTTGTGGCTCATTGATATCATCTCATTTGCTAATGTTCAGGGATCAATCACTGGCTTTTGCTTAGCTGTTCAGCAGTCACCAGAGGCTATTGGAATTATTGGACGTGAGTGCTTAAATCTAGGGATAATTGTTATCTCAAATTTTATTTATTTTTTGAATACTAGCTTACATGGTATCCATGGATGCAGAGAACTTCCTGACTGGATACCACATTGTTTTTGATAAAGAGAACATGAAGCTGGGCTGGTACCGGTCTGATTGTAAGTGGGAAACTACTCAAAAAAGAAACACATTTACCGCCCAATCAGTTCATTGAAATGTTAACGCTCATTCCCTTGTACGCAGGCCATGATCTCGACAACAGCACGACGGTGCCCCTGGGCCCGTCGCAGCACCACAGCCCGGGGGATCCGCTGCCGTCGAGCGAGCAGCAGACCTCTCCCACCGTCACGCCTCCCGCCGTCGCAGGCATGGCGCCGACCTCCTCGGGCGGGCCGTCGAACTTACATAAGCTAGTCACCAACTGTTGCTCTCTGCTGCTGTTACTGACTGTCTCCACCGTGTTCTTCATCTCATGAATTAGCAACTGAGTAAACCTAACTGATGATAGCCCCTGTATATGGCGCGCGTCTCGTATACCAGCTCCATGGCTGTTTCGGAAGTGCTTCCCAAGTTTATGCGTGGGTGTAGAACTCCACCAGCGAACGGGGCGAATCGTTCGTCACTCGTGAGTCGTGAAAGAACACTTAAACGGATCGGTCTGCTGGTAAAAACATCACGACATGTGGCCATAGTTTCTTGCAGCAAAAGCAAACGGTACAAAAACAAGTGAGGATAAGAAGAAGAAGGGCGTGTCCGTGCAGTCACCCATCCATCCATCCATCCACGGATGCAAGTGATGTCTCACACGCATGTCCGAATCCCTTTTTCCAAGCTGCAGCCTTGCAGGCGGTTTCTTGCGCCCTGTGGTCTGCACTGGCACTGGCACTCTGCACTGGACCGCTCTCCCAAAGCCGGAAGGCTCGGCCTACTGCGACACACAACCGCCCGCACCGAGCCACTGCATGCACGACCGTCCGTCGTCGCCGTCGGTCACATGAGACACTGAGAGGAGAGGCCTCGCACCACCACCACCACCACGGGTTCTTCGTGCTCTCTTGTCAGCCTCCACACACACACACACCGGCCCCCGTCTCTCCTGTCCCCTCGCCGAGGCGCCATTGCCTTCTTCAGGTCGCCTCTCAACAGTCCCCCGGCCGGCCTCATACAAAGCCAGACAATGCCGCGCACGCTCCAATAGCCGTATAGCCTACCTCGGCTAGGCAGGCAGGCAGGCTTCGTCACTCACTCACTCAGTGGATCCACTTGGGCGAGTCTTCTCCATGGGAAGCGGCGTAAAGCAGCTGCTGGCGAGCTTGCTGGAAGCAATGGGTGGAGGCCACAGGGGTGGCAAGAAGGAGAGGAGGCAGCCGCGGCCGCAGCCGCAGACAGTGGAGCTCAGGGTCCGGATGGACTGCGAGCGTTGCGAGCGCCAGGTCAAGAAGGCACTCGCCGGCATCAGAGGTTAGTTCGGTCGGTCGGGTCGGTCGGGTCACTCATTGAGGTCACATTGTCTCGCTTTCTCTGCTCGTCTCCATTATGTATGCCTAGGACGACGATGACTGAGCCTTCTCATGTTCCTCGCCGTCTAGAACGTGTGCAGACAGTGTAGCTCCTGACCAATAATGCCCGTCGTGTCATGTCTGCCTAAGCTTTTCCCGGGCCGCGCACCTGTCGACTTGCGCACGGAGGCATTTCTCAGAGAGGACGGCCTCTCTGTTTAGCACTTTTAATTTTCAATTTTTAGCACCTCTTGGCAAGCATATGCCTTTTTTTCTTGGGAGAAATGCAGTATAAACGCTAAATAATTTCCCTACCCTCATTTTACTTTTTATGATTGGGTTTAGTTCCATTACCTCTTTAAAGCCCGAAAGAAAAGTTATGTACTACAAGAGGGATTGGTGCGTATGTTTGACCAGCATTTTGCAGGGGTGGAGCTTGTGGAGGTGAACAGGAAGCAGCAGAGGGTGACCGTCACTGGCATCGTGGACCCCCACAAGGTCCTGCGGAGGGCCCAGTCCACGGGCAAGAAGGCTGAGCTGTGGCCCCAGAATCATCATCGTAGCTACGACGACAACAGCGCCGCCGTCTTGGCCCACCACGGCCCAATCGGAGCGGCCCAGGCCCACGACAGGTGGGCCACATCTCTCTACCCCAGGACGAACGCAGACGCGATCGGCGCCGGAGCCGAGCAGATCACCAGCTTGTTCAGCGACGAGAACCCAAACGCCTGCTCCGTCATGTAGTGCTAGATAGCCGTAGGAGTAGAAGCTCATCACTCGGTTCACTCTTGAAAATTTTACCTTGCCAACCTCACAAGACCTGCCATTTTCGGCAGCTTCCGGGTTTGCCAACATTTTGGCCACCAACCAAGCAAAGCATGGCCTCAGTAAGATCTCCGGTTGGTTTAGTGTCATGTCATCACCGCATCTCTTGCTAGATTTTGTATGCTGCTTTTTTGCTTTATAATAATGTGTGCGACACAAGCTCCGTACACGTAGGAATTCCAACCAGAGGCTCAGCCGGAATCCAGACCGCCATCGACGGTCACCTGTGGCGTCAGATACTTCGACGACGGACGAAGAATTCGGCCTGGGTGAAAGAGATGCCAAGCGCTATAGTTTATGCTGTCTGTCTGTCTGTCTGTCTCTGTGTCTGCACTGCACTCCTCGCCGTCCGTTAGTTTTACGTCGCGACGCGGTAATGGAACATGAGCTAGCTAGCTTATTGATAAACTTGCCGTCCAGGCTCGAGAGGTCAACATGCGCCCCCCCCTACCCCCGCTCCCCTCCCTCCTTTTTCCGTTTAAAACGAGCTCTGAATGCGCAAAGCAGGCCCGGGCCGGGAGCAATGGAGGTTCAGTGCGCGGTGACAACATCCGTCAGGTCCTTGGAGAAACAGTATTTGTGCGGATGCTGTTGAGGTGCAACGAACCCCAGCTTGCTTTTCTGCCTCCTTTTGGGCCCGATCATGGCATCTCTCTCCGCTGCGCTTCTAGACTGATGTGCTCGCTGTCGCTGGGTGCGTGCGGACGCCTCTGCATTTACCGCAAGGCGCCAGCATGTAGTCTGTAGTCTGTGCTGCTGGGTGGGTGGGTTGACGACAGATTGGCTAGTTAACAACGACGATGATGTGCTGCAATGGCGGCCTGATTGCGCACGCGGCCAGTATTATATGGGCTGCACTGCTTAGTTTAGTCGAGCACTGGAACAGCCCGGCGTCACGCTTCCCGGGCAGGAGATCTATCGGAGTTGGGACGTCGTGAGCCCGGGATTCTTCTCGTGGTTTTTAGTACTATACGTCCCTTTTGGTTTCGACACGCCGGCATCAGACTGTTGGGGCCTCGATTCCGACCGTCCACTCGTGGTAGTACGATGAAAGTTGGCCTAGTCCGGGCTAGGGCGCACAGTGTGTCGCCGTGTGCAGTGCCGGTCACAGGGCACGGACAGCACAGTCCCTGGTCAGTGGCTGGAGCTATGCGTAGCCCCCCGGCCTCTTGTCCGGAGCGTGACGGCGACCGAGCCGCCCCTTTCCGGGTCCGTGATCGTGGCGGGAAACCTTTTTCTAGCTGCGGCCACGTACGGAACGACCGGAACCGGCTGGGCGCGCGGGAGAGCGACGGCTCTGCTTGCTTTTGCCCGCCACCTTGATCGCCCGACCCCGACACCGGATCCTAGCTGCGCGGTTGCGGTTGCGGTGGCGCTCGGCACGTAAGCTTGGCGGGTCGTCGTCGATCGCGCCATCGCGGATGTGCTCGTGAGTCGTGTCGTGACTTGAGGTCGTGGGATCGCCTTCGCTCGGCCTGCGAAGTTTGTAGTGGGTTCCTAGACTCTTGGGCTAGGTCATTGTAGAAATGGCTACGTAAATATTACTGTTATCCCGTCGTTGGTAATAAGGGCATCTCCGATGACTCTCAGCTTTACCTCGGCATTTACCCGCGGACAGGGGGCAGTCTGCGGACATTGATGTGGGAACTGTGCTCGTGTCACGACACGAGTCATTTTTTCGCAAATATACAAAGTTTGTGTATCATTTCATTGATAGATATGAAATAACATTACAAAGAGAGAACATTAAATAGAGAAGGAGGGAGGGCACCACAACAAAATGTGGGAAAATGGAAGAAGAGACAACACAACCCTAAACTAGCCTAGCTTGAACTCCAACCAAGAAAGGTGAGGAGACAGGACACAAGACACCAAGACCGTGTCACGACCAAGCAAGGCACCCACGACACGTGGCTACGACTCAACAACCGACCAAATCAAGGTACCCCCACCAAGTGCGTTGTGGGACACGACCGAGCCTTAGGAAGGAGCCACGGAGGAAGAGTCGCGATGCCGTACATTGCGCCCCGGAGGCCCACACCGTTGCCGTCCGATCCAGAGAACTGGATCTAGGGTTTCTGTTGGGGAACGTAGTATTTAAAAAAAAAAATCCTACGAACACGCAAGATCTATCTAGGAGAAGCATAGCAACGAGCGGGAGAGTGTGTCCACGTACCCTCGTAGACCGAAAGCGGAAGCGTTTAGTAACGCGGTTGATGTAGTCGAACATCTTCGCGATCCAACCGATCAAGCACCGAACGCACGACACCTCCGCGATCTGCACACGTTCAGCTCGGTGACGTCCCTCGAACTCTTGATCCAGTTGAGGCCGAGGGAGAGTTTCGTCAGCACGATGGCGTGGTGACGGTGTTGATGAAGTTACCGACGCAGGGCTTCGCCTAAGCACTGCGACAATATGACCGATGTGTGTAACAGTGGAGGGGGGCACCGCACACGGCTGAAACAATTGTCAACTTTTGTGTTCTAGGGTGCCCCTGCCCCCGTATATAAAGGAGCAAGGGGAGAGGCCGGCCGACCCTATAGGCGTGCCCCATGAGGGGGAGTCCTACTAGGAATATGATATTCCTAGTAGGAGTCCACCAAGAGGGATAGAGGGGGAAAGAAGGAGAGGGAGAGGGAGAAGGAAAGGGGGGCGCCGCCCTCCTTCCCTAGTCCAATTCAGACCCAAGGGGGAGGGAGCGCGTGGCCTGCCCTAGCCGCCCCTCTCTCTCTCTCCACTAAGGACCATGTGGCCCATTAGTTCCCCCGGGGGTTCCGGTAACCCTCTGGCACTCCGGTTTTATCCGAAACTTCTCCGGAACACTTTCGGTGTCCGAATATAATCGTCCAATATATCAATCTTTATGTCTCGACCATTTTGAGACTCCTCGTCATGTTCGTGATCTCATCTGGGACTCCGAACAACCTTTGGTACATCAAAACACATAAACTCACAATACCGATCGTCATCGAACGTTAAGCGTGCGGACCCTACGGGTTCGAGAACTATGTAGACATGATCGAGACACATCTCCAGTCAATAACCAATAGCGGAACATGGATGTTCATATTGGCTCCTACATATTTTACGAAGATCTTTATCGGTCAAACCGCATAACAACATACGTTGTTCCCTTTGTCATCGGTATGTTACTTGCCCGAGATTCGATCATCGGTATCATCATACCTAGTTCAATCTCGTTACCGGCAAGTCTCTTTACTTGTTCCGTAATACATCATCTTGTGACTAACTCATTAGTCGTTTGCTTGCAAGGCTTATTACGATGTGTATTACGGAGAGGGCCCAGAGATACCTCTCCGACCCTCGGAGTGACAAATCCTATTCTCGATCTATGCCAACACCACAAACACCTTCGGACACACCTGTAGAGCATCTTTATAATCACCCAGTTACGTTGTGACATTTGATAGCACACAAGGTGTACCTCTGGTATTCGGGAGTTGCATAATCTCATAGTCAGAGGAACATGTATAAGTCATGAAGAAAGCAATAGCAGTAAAACTAAACGATCATAGTGCTAAGCTAACGGATGGGTCTTGTCCATCACATCATTCTCATAATGATGTGATCCTGTTGATCAAATGACAACATATGTCTATGGTTAGGAAACATAACCATCTTTGATTAACGAGCTAGTCTAGTAGAGGCATACTAGGGACACTCTGTTTTGTCTATGTATTCACACATGTATCAAGTTTTTGGTTAATACAATTCTAGCAAGAATAAAAGACATTTACCATGATATACAAGGAAATATAAATAACAACTTTCTTATTGGCTCTAGGGTCAATAATCTAGACCACATAGTAATGATTCTAACACCCATGGAGTCTTGGTGTTGATCATGTTTTGCTCGTGGAAGAGGCTTAGTCAACGGGTCTGCAACATTCAGATCCGTATGTATCTTGCAAATTTCTATGTCTCCCTCCTTGACTTGATCGCGGATGGAATTGAAGCATCTCTTGATGTGCTTGGTTCTCTTGTGAAACCTGGATTCCTTCGCCAATGTTATTGTTCCAGTGTTGTCACAAAAAAAAATTCATTGGACCCGATGCACTAGGTATTACACCTATATCGGATATGAACTCCTTGATCCAGATTCCTTCATTTGCTGCCTCCGAAGCAGCTATGTACTCCGCCTCACACGTAGATCCCGCCATGACGCTCTACTTGGAACTGCACCAACTGACAGCTCCACCGTTCAACAAATATACATATCCGGTTTGTGACTTAGAGTCATCCGGACCAGTGTCAAAGCTTGAATCAACGTAACCTTTTACGACGAGCTCTTTGTCACCTCCATAAATGAGAAACATATCCTTAGTCCTTTTCAGGTACTTCGGGATGTTCTTTGACCGTTGTCCAATGATCAACTCCTGGATTACTTTGGTACCTCCCTGCCAAACTTCACACCTTGTAACACATCAGGGATATCAGGTCTGGTACACATCATTGCATACATGATAGATCCTATGGATGAAGCATAGGGAATGACTTTCATTTTCTCTCTATCTTTTGAAGTGGTCGGGCGTTGAGTCTTACTCAACTTCACACCTTGTAACACAGGTCAGAACCCTTTCTTTCACTGATCCATTTTGAACTTCTTCAAAACTTTATCAAGGTATGTGCTTTGTGAAAGTCCAGTTAAGCGTATTGATCTATCTCTGTAGATCTTGATGCCTAATATATAAGCAGCTTCACCGAGGTCTTTCATTGAAAATTCTTATTCAAGTATCCTTTTATGCCATCCAGAAATTCTATATCATTTCCAATCAACAATATGTCATCCACATATAATATCAGAAATGCTACAGAGCTCCCACTTACCTTTTTTGTAAATACAGGACTCTCCAAAAGTCTGTATAAAACCATATGCTTTGATCACTTCATCAAAGCGTATATTCCAACTCCGAGATGCTTGCACGAGTCCATAGATGGATCGTTGGAGCTTGCACACTTTGTTAGCACCTTTAGGATCAACAAAATCTTCTGGTCACATCATATACAACTCTTCTTTGAGATATGCATTAATGAATGCAGTTTTGACATCCATTTGCCAGATTTCATAATCATAAAATGGGGCAATTACTAACATGATTCGAACAGACTTAAGCATCGCTACGGGTGAGGAAGTCTCATCGTAGTCAACTCCTTGAACTAGTTGAAAACCTTTCACAACAAGTCGAGATTTGTAGACAGTAACGTTACCATCGGCATCAGTCTTCCTCTTAAAGATCCATTTATTTTCAATGGCCTACCGATATCGGGCAAGTCAACCAAAGTCCACACTTTGTTCTCATACATGGATCCCATCTCAGATTTCATGGCCTCAAGCCATTTTGCGGAATCTGGGCTCATCATCGCTTCCTCATAGTTCGTAGGTTCATCATGGTCTAGTAACATAACTTCCAGAACAGGGTTACCGTACCACTCTGGCGCAGAACGTACTCTGGTTGACCTACGAGATTCAGTAGTAACTTGCTTTGTAGTTTCATGATTATCCTCATTAGCTTCCTCACTAGTTGGTGTAGGAATCACTGGAACTAATTTCTGTGATGAACTACTTTCTAATTCGGGAGAAGGTACAATTACCTCATCAAGTTATACTTTCCTCCCACTCACTTCTTTCGAGAGAAACTCATTCTCTAGAAAGGATCCATTCTTAGCAACGAATATCTTGCCTTCGGAGCTGTGATAGAAAGTGTACCCAATAGTTTCCTTTGGGTATCCTATGAAGACACAATTCTCCGACTTGGGTTCGAGCTTATCAGGTTGAAGCTTTTTCACATAAGCATCGCAGCCCCCAAACTTTAAGAAACGACAGGGTTTCTTGCCAAACCACAGTTCATAAGGCGTCGTCTCAACGGATTTAGATGGTGCCCTAGTTAACGTGAATGCAGCTGCTCTAAAGCATAACCCCAAAACGACAGTGGTAAATCGGTAAGAGACATCATAGATCACACCGACTTGTGTTTCATCAAGTAGATATACCCATATCTGCTCAAATCATCTGTGAAGGTCAGAAAATAACGATACCCGCCGTGAGCCTCAACACTCATTGGTCCACATACATCAGTATGTATGATTTCTAATAAGTCAGTTGCTCGCTCCATTGTTTCGGAGAACAGAGTTTTAGTCATATTGCCCATGAGGCATGGTTCACAAGCACCAAGTGATTCATAATCAAGTGATTCCAAAAGTCCATTAACATGGAGTTTCTTCATGCGCTTTACACCAATATGACCTAAATGGCAGTGCCACAAATAAGTTGCACTATCATTATCAACTTTGCATCTTTTGGCTTCAATATTACGAATATGTGTATCACTACGATCGAGATCCAACAAAAATAGACCATTCATCAAGGGTGCATGACCATAAAACATATTACTCATATAAATAGAACAACCATTATTCTTTGATTTAAATGAATAACTGTCTCGCAACAAACAAGATCCAGATATGATGTTCATGCTCAACGCTGGCACCAAATAACGATTATTTAGGTCTAAAACTAATCCTGTAGGTAGATGTAGAGGTAGCGTGCCGATGGCGATTGATACGTCCAAAACGTATCTATAATTTCTGCTTGCTCCATGCCTCTTTTGGGTGATATTGCTATGATATTTATACACTTCCGTACACTTTTGATCATATTTGGACTAACCTATTAACTCAGTGCACCCCAGTGCCAGTTTCTGTTTTCGGCTGTTTTTGTATTTCAGGTTTTCACATTACGAGAACTGCCAGGAAAAATCCAGAAAAATTATATAAAAAATCAGCGTTCCAGAAACTACCG
>LR738714.1:592494732-592592463 GCA_902687465.1 Secale cereale
GGGGGGGGGGGGCGCCTGGGCCCCCCGAGGCTCCGCTGATGCCCCCCTTTGGCATATATTTAAAGCATCTCCCGAAACCCTCGAGACGGGAACTCTTTTTTGCGATCTCATCTCTGTTCCGCCGCCGCCGCCGCTTCCAAGATCGGGAGCACCAGGAGAACTCTTCCCGGCACCCTGCCGGAGGGGAGGATCACCACCGGGAGCTTCTCCACCACCATGGACGCCTCCCGGATGAGTTGTGAGTAGTCTCCCTTGGACCATGGGTCCATGACCAGTAGCTATGTGATGTTCTCCTCCCGTTCTTGTGCTTCACTAATTAGTCCTCGTGAGCTGCCCTACATGATCGAGGCACATATGTAATCCTTATGCTGTTGCTATGATGAGTTTGCTGGGATCCGATGGATTATGAGATTATGTTCAGATTGTGTTTGAGTAATATATTTGATTCACCTCTTTTATATTTATGTTCGTAAGTAATTCTTGCATGTTCTCCATTGTTATTTATTGCCTTGGCCAAGTAGTAGGTAGTGACTCCAAGAGGGAACGTTATGCTTGATTGTGGGTTCATGCCCCTCGATGATTAGTTTGAGTGACAGAAACATGAGTCTAGGGGATGTGCTGTTGCCACAAGGGGGAAAACAACGATGCTTGTGCCCGCGGGTGCAAGGATTGTTTACTTTACGCTAACTTCTTTTAATGCAGTTGTCTGTTGCTTTGAGTTTACACTATGGGTGGGACTCGCAACTTAATACCAGCGAGATGTTCTGGATAGATATCTCAAGGTGGATGATTAGTAGTAGATGAAGATGGATTTCGGTCTACTTACCTCGGCGTACCGCCCATGCTTTGAACCTCAACCTTTCTTGCAATGTAGTCAGCATTGGTTTGCGCACATGGTCCTGTCAATTGCCCAGCTGTAATTCGTTTACCTCACATAGCTGTTTTATCGTCTTTTGGGAGAGAGACATCACTAGTGAACATCATGAGACTCCGGTCCATATTACCATCATTGATCACATCCACTATTTACTTTACCGCTTTTACTTACTATTGCAATTATATCTATCACAATTATCACTTGCGTTTGATCCTTTGTAAACTACAAGGCCGGAGGGATTGACAACCTCTCTGTACTCGTTGGGAGCAAAGTTATTTGTATCTGTGTGCAGGTCCACGTTGATTGCTAATATCTGACGCCGTTAGCAGTTGACACCTTCTTGTTGAAACTGGGAGTCTCTGGGAAATCGATCCTTGGTATTGCCAAGGGAAAACTTCTGCTACTCTGATACGTCCAAAACGTATCTATAATTTCTGCTTGCTCCATGCCACTTTTGGGTGATATTGCTATGATATTCATACACTTCCATACACTTTTGATCATATTTGGACTAACTTACTAATCCAGTGCACCCCAGTGCCAGTTTATGTTTTCGGCTATTTTTGTATTTCAGGTTTTCACGTTTCGAGAACTGCCCAGAAAATTCCAGAAAAATTATATAAAAAATCAGCGATACGGAAACAACACTGCGTCCGAAGGGCAACCTGGGGGGGCCACAGGGGCTCCAGGCGCCCTGTGGGCGCGCCCCCCCTGGGCCGCGCCGGGGGGGCGCCTGGGCCCCCCGAAGCCCGTCCGGTGCCCCCCTTTGGCATATATTTAGAGGGACCTTCGAAACCCTCAGAACTGGACTTCTTTTCGCGATCCCATCTCTGTTCCGCCGCCGCCGCCGCTTCCAAGATCGGGAGCACCAGGAGAACTCTTCCCGGCACCCTGTCGGAGGGGAGGATCACCACCAGGAGCTTCTCCACCACCATGGACGCCTCCCGGATGACTCGTGAGTAGTCTCCCTTGGACCATGAGTCCATGACCAGTAGCTATGTGATGTTCTCCTCCCATTCTTGTGCTTCACTAATTAGTCTTCGTGAGCTGCCCTACATGATCGAGGCACCTATGTAATCTTTATGCTGTTGCTATGTTGAGTTTGCTGGGATCCGATGGATTATGAGATTATGTTCAGATTGATCTTGAGTAATATATTTGATTCACCTCTTTTATATTTTAGTTCATAAGTAATTCTTGCATGTTCTCCGTTGTTATTTATTGCTTTGGCCGAGTAATAGGTAGTGACTCCAAGAGGGAATGTTATGCTCGATTGTGGGTTCATGCCCCTCGATGACTAGCTTGAGTGACAGAAACATGAGTCTAGGGGATGTGCTGTTGCCACAAGGGGGAAAACAACGGTGCTTGTGCCCGCGGGTGCAAGTATTGTTTACTTTACACAAAGTTCTTTTAATGCAGTTGTTTGTTGCATTGAGTTTACACTATGGGTGGGACTCGCAACTTAATACCAGCGAGATGTTCTAAATAGATATCTCAAGGTGGATGATTAGTAGTAGATATTGATGGATTTCGGTCTACTTACTTTGGCGTACCGCCCATGCTTTGAACCTCAACCTTTCTTGCAATGTAGTCAGCATTGGTTTGCGTTCGTGGTCCTGTCAATTGCCCAGCTGTAATTTGTTTACCTCACATAGCTGTTTTATCGTCTTTTGGGAGAGAGACATCACTAGTGAACGTCATGAGACTCCGGTCCATATTACCATCATTGATCACATCCACTATTTACTTTCCTTATTACTTACTATCGCAAAAACTATCTATCACTACTATCATTGCTTTTAATCCTTTGTGAACTACAAGGCCGGAGAGATTGACAACCTCTCTATACTCGTTGGGAGCAAAGTTATTTGTATCTGTGTGCAGGTCCACGTTGATTGCTACTAATCTGGCGCCGTAGCAATTGACACCTACTTGTTGAAGCTAGGAGTCTCTGGGGAATCGATCCTTGGCATCTTTGCTAGGGGAAAACACTTCTACTTACTGCATCTTACACCTTCCACTTGGGGTAACCAACGAGGGGTTCGAGGCCCATCAAGGAGTATTTTCTGGCGCCGTTGCCGGGGACTCCACTCTTCAGGATAGGGGAGTTGCATGCTATCTTTTACCTTTGCTTTTTAGTCTTGTTAGTTTACCTTTCAGTTTTCTTTATGTCTTTTCACTAGTTGTCCTTATGGACAACCCTATTATTGGATCGCTGCTTGTGGGAAGACGCCCCACACCTGTGGTGGTTGATCCTCCCCCTACTGAAATTGTGCCTTATAAAATACCAGCTGGTATTATCGATTATGTTTTGGCTAATCGTTACGCAGGAGACAGACATCCCGGTGAACACTTGCTATATCTGTCACAACTATGTTCATTATTTAAGCTTGCAGGTGTATCGAGGGAGTTTGTCATGAGGAAATTGTTTGTCGTATCACTTATAGATAAAGCTTCAGATTGGTATGGGCTTCTCGATAACTCACACTTGCTGTACTGGCAGGAGCTTATGTCTCTCTTTTATACTAAGTTTTATCCTCTTCATGATGCTCATGTGGAGAGTAAGAGTACCTATTTGCATGTGGATCATGGTAACAATGCTTTATGTGATGCTTATATTGTTGAGTTTATTCGTGATCCCACTGAAAATTATTATGAGAAGGGAACATATGCTTATAGATATTTCAATAATATTAAGTTCCCTCTCTTTATGTTGAAGGTTTTGAAGCTGCACTTGTTTTGTCTTCCTATGCTTATTGCTTTGTGCTTCAATGAATTATTCTATTGCAATATTCCTATGCATAGGAAGCATGTTAGGCTTAAATGTGTTTGGCATTTTCTTCCTGATGCTCTCTTTTTGTTCTTCAGCTCTTATTCTTACGAGAGCATCATTAAAGTCTTATGCCTAGCTTAAAGGCATAAAAGAAAGCGCTTTTGGGAGGCAGCCCACATGAATATTTTTTTTGCTTTTGTTGTGTCTTGATGTTGTTTACTGCTGTAGCATCATCATTGTATCTTTGCTTTTCATATTTGTGCCAAGTATAGCCTCCGATTGCTAGAAAGTTCAAAAGTTGTGAGGTGCTGTCCAGGAAACAGATTCTGTCCTTGGATAGAAAAATTCGTATAAAATCACCGGATCATCTTTTTGGTCTGAATTTTTTTTACAGCGTTCTCTATATAATTGTCTTTCGTGCGTCAGTTCTGAGTTTTTTGATTTGAGTTGGAGAAGTATCCCGAACAGGTCAATTACTGCCTGCTGTTCTGTTTTTCACAGATTCTGTCCTGTTTCGCCTTACCTTCACTTTGGAAATTAAGAACTTGCTTTTTCTTTGCAAAAACCTTTTGGCAATCTTGAAAAACAGTAGAACTTCAAGAATATCCTTATTTCCAGCAAGGTATAATTATTTTATTAAGGGTACTAACCTCGCTAATCAGATTATGATGAGTTATGTATGAAGGGAGTTTTCAAGTGTGCGAGGGAAGATGATAAAAAGATTCAGGAGTGTCAAGCGCTCAAGCTTGGGGATGCCCCCGTGCACCCCAAGAAATATTCAAGGAGACTCAAGCGTCTAAGCTTGGGGATGCCCCCGTGCATCCCCTTCTCCATCAACATTATCAGTTCGTCTTTCGTTCCGCTATATTTTAATCACTTCATGTGTTATGTGCTATGCTTGGAGCGTCTAGCTTTTAGTTTTCTTTTTAGTTTTTCATAACAAGTCGGAACCCAGCATTCCTTTATGTGGGAGAGAAACACGCTCCACCTCTACCTAGAACATTACATAGAATTTTCATGTCTATCTATGATGTGTGTGTTCTTTGTCTTTTAAATAGCTACTATCGTGCTCTGCTCTTAGTATTCATGCTTATCTTTTCAAGAGCTTTTATTTAGTTGGTTGCTTGAACTCTCTTTAATTACCATGCTCACCTTATTAAGAGATTTTGCTTCCGTTGCATGGGTTAATGTGTCTATGATAAAGATGCTACTTTCATGATGGTGCTTAGTAGTTCAGGTTTTCTTATGGTTAATCTCAAATAGCTGGGGGGTTCCCAATGTGTTATTGGAGTACCAACTTGGTTTGTTTGCCTATGATGTGGTATGGTTTAGTAATATCTTCCTTCGAGAATTTATTTTGATTGACTTGTTGTATGCTCATGCATATTTAAGACTGTAAAGAAAGTCTGTCAAGCCTTGATGATCTTTTATTTCTGAGTAGCGATATAACTACCATGCCTGATTCAATATTGCTTTGTCGCTCTGCATGATTATGACCGTCATTGCTCTCTTAGTTGGTCGCTCCCAGTCTTTTGCTAACCTACACCTGTACTAAGCGAACTAACTTGCAATATATAGCTCATGGGAAAGTAGCCTAAAAACTATTGTGGTAAAGAATATGTTGCCTATGTATCTTATTTCTTATGAGTTGCTTGCTGAGCGGTAACCATGTTTCTGGGGACGCCAATCAACTGTCACACTTTTGTTGAATATCATGTGAGTTGCTATGCATCTTATTTCTTATGTTTGCTTGCTGAGCGGTAACCATGTTTCTGGGGACGCCAATCAACTGTCACACTTTTGTTGAATATCATGTGAGTTGCTATGCATGTTCGTCTTGTCTGAAGTAAGGGTGATTTACCGTGGGTTGAATTAATATGCATATTGTTAGAGAAGAACATTGGGCCGCCAACCAAAGCCATGCATCATGGTGGAAGTTTTAGCTTGGACCTTAATCCTCAATCTCTTATGAGAACATGCTTATGCATTAAAGAGGAGTCCATCATCTATTTTCTATGTTGTCCCGGTATGGATGTCCTCAAGTTGAGATCTATCAAAAACGAGAAATCAAATGCGATTTATCTCCTTGGACCTTTGTACAGGTGGCATAGAGGTACCCCTTTGTGACATTTGGTTAAAACATATGCAATGCAATGATAACCCATGGAGATCCGAGCTAATTAGGACAAGGTGCGAGCACTATTAGTATTCGATGCATGAGGCTTGCAACTTATAGGATGTTTTATGCATGACACATATGAAGTACTACTACCGTTGACACAATTGCTTCCATGTTTCCAAAATAAAAAGCTCTAGCACTTCAAGCACCAACTACTGAGAGCATGATTGTCATTCTGAGTGTAATGTGCATTGTCCCAAAGTAGCATTGTCTTTTGCATGATTGTGATATCGTTTATTCTGAAATGATTGTATCTAGTCATCACTTAAACCTTGAAGGTGCCCCTGCATTTATGTTTTGCATCACTAAAGGGGGCAAGCTAGATATCACTTTGTCATATTTGCACATCATGTTCATTGCAAATCTTTTTGATGTTTCAGTTTCATGTTGTAAAACTTTCAGTCATTTGTGATTTTCTCTTGAGGCAACTTAATTACTTTAGAATCATTGTCTCAGTAAGCTTTTGTCATATGACTATGAGAAAGTCCTATATGGTTAATAGCATGTCACCACAGAAATTATTCTTGATATCATTTACCTACTCGAGGACGAGCAGGAATTAAGCTTGGGGATGTTGATACGTCCAAAACGTATCTATAATTTCTGCTTGCTCCATGCCACTTTTGGGTGATATTGCTATGATATTCATACACTTCCATACACTTTTGATCATATTTGGACTAACTTACTAATCCAGTGCACCCCAGTGCCAGTTTCTGTTTTCGGCTGTTTTTGTATTTCAGGTTTTCACGTTTCGAGAACTGCCCAGAAAATTCCAGAAAAATTATATAAAAAATCAGCGATACGGAAACAACACTGCGTCCGAAGGGCAACCTGGGGGGGGGGGGCACAGGGGATCCAGGCGCCCTGTGGGCGCGCCCCCCCTGGGCCGCGCCAGGGGGCGCCTGGGCCCCCCGAAGCCCGTCCGGTGCCCCCCTTTGGCATATATTTAGAGGGACCTCCGAAACCCTCAGAACATGACTTCTTTTCACGATCCCATCTCTGTTCCGCCGCCGCCGCCGCTTCCAAGATCGGGAGCACCAGGAGAACTCTTCCCGGCACCCTGCCGGAGGGGAGGATCACCACCGGGAGCTTCTCCACCACCATGGACGCCTCCCGGATGACTCGTGAGTAGTCTCCCTTGGACCATGAGTCCATGACCAGTAGCTATGTGATGTTCTCCTCCCGTTCTTGTGCTTCACTAATTAGTCCTCGTGAGCTGCCCTACATGATCGAGGAACCTATGTAATCCTTATGCTGTTGCTATGTTGAGTTTGCTGGGATCCGATGGATTATGAGATTATGTTCAGATTGATCTTGAGTAATATATTTGATTCACCTCTTTTATATTTTAGTTCATAAGTAATTCTTGCATGTTCTCCGTTGTTATTTATTGCTTTGGCCGAGTAATAGGTAGTGACTCCAAGAGGGAACTTTATGCTCGATTGTGGGTTCATGCCCCTCGATGACTAGCTTGAGTGACAGAAACATGAGTCTAGGGGATGTGCTGTTGCCACAAGGGGGAAAACAACGGTGCTTGTGCCCGCGGGTGCAAGGATTGTTTACTTTACGCAAAGTTCTTTTAATGCAGTTGTCTGTTGCATTGAGTTTACACTATGGGTGGGACTCGCAACTTAATACCAGCGAGATGTTCTGGATAGATATCTCAAGGTGGATGATTAGTAGTAGATATTGATGGATTTCGGTCTACTTACTTTGGCGTACCACCCATGCTTTGAACCTTAACCTTTCTTGCAATGTAGTCAGCATTGGTTTGCGTTCGTGGTCCTGTCAATTGCCCAGCTGTAATTTGTTTACCTCACATAGCTGTTTTATCGTCTTTTGGGAGAGAGACATCACTAGTGAACGTCATGAGACTCCGGTCCATATTACCATCATTGATCACATCCACTATTTACTTTCCGTTATTACTTACTATCGCAAAAACTATCTATCACTACTATCATTGCTTTTAATCCTTTGTGAACTACAAGGCCGGAGAGATTGACAACCTCTCTGTACTCGTTGGGAGCAAAGTTATTTGTATCTGTGTGCAGGTCCACGTTGATTGCTACTAATCTGGCGCCGTAGCAATTGACACCTACTTGTTGAACCTAGCAGTCTCTGGGGAATCGATCCTTGGCATCTTTGCTAGGGGAAAACACTTCTACTTACTGCATCTTACACCTTCCACTTGGGGTAACCAACGAGGGGTTCGAGGCCCATCATACGCTGCATCTCAAACTTTCCACTTGGGGTAACCAACGAGGGGTGAGAAGCCACCTAGCAGCGATCACATCGACTTTGGAACCATTTCCCACACGCATCGTCACCTGATAACCCACAAGTATAGGGGATCAATTGTAGCCTCTTTCGATAAGTAAGAGTGTCGAACCCAACGAGGAGCTAAAGTTAGAACAAATATTACCTCAAGTTCCATCGACCACCGATACAACTCTACGCACGCTTGACGTTTGCTTTACCTAGAACAAGTATGAAACTAGAAGTACTTTGTAGGTGTAACGGGATAAGTTTGCAAAAATATAAACAACACGTACAAACTAGGGGCTGTTTTAGGTAAAGAAGCAATAAAGTTAGTATAGTGAGTGTGTAAAAGTGGTGGTAGGAGTTGCGTAATTGTCCCTAAGCAATTGCCTACGTTACTAAACCGATAGCAAGTTTTATGTGGGAGAGGCCACTGCTAGCATGTCATCCCTTCCTTGGAATTCTATCCACTTATGATTGGAACTATTAGCAAGCATCCGCAACTACTAACGTTCATTAAGGTAAAATCCAACCATAGCATTAAGATATATTGGTCCCCCTTCAATCTCGTATGCATCAATTTCTATGCTAGGTTGAAGCTTCTATCGCTCTTGCCCTCCAATACATAGTCCTTTCAACATACAACTAATTCTATGGTGTGATCCACGTGCACGCTCATATGATGAGAACCAAAGGACAACAACATAACCACAAGAAATTTAAACCAATCATAGCAATTCACCAATTACCGATAGGACAACGAAAATCTACTCAGACATCATAGGATAGCAACACATCATTGGATAATAATATGAAGCATAAAGCACCATGTTCAACTAGAGGGTACAACGGGTTGCGGGAGAGTGGACCGCTGTAGATAGATGGGGGAAGGTGATGAAGATGTTGGTGAAGATGACGAAGGTGTTGGTGTAGATCGCCGTCACACGATGATGGCCCCGGTGGCACTCCGGCGCCACCAGAAGCGAGGGGGAGAGAGCCCCCCTCCTTCTTCTTCTTCCTTGACCTTCTCCCTAGATGGGAGAAGGGTTCCCCCTCTGGTCCTTGGCCTCCATGGCATGGGACGGGCGAGAGCTCCTCCGAGATTGGATCTGTCTCTCTGTCTCTCTTTGTTTCTGCGTTCCCAGATTCTGGCCTTTCATTGTTTCTTATATTCCCGGAGATCCGTAACTCCGATTGGGCTGAAATTTTGTCACGATGTGTATACGGATATTAGCTTTCTTTCGGCGAAAGAAGGGCACCAACTGCCTTACGGGGTGGACACGAGGGCCCAGGGCACGCCTGACCCCCTGGGGCGCGCCCCCTGCCTCGTGCCCCCCTCGGGCATTGTCTCACGTTGATACTTCTTCCCAAAATTCATAAATATTCCAAAAAAAATTCTCCGTTCGCTTTTATCCCGTTTGGACTCCGTTTGATATGGATATTCTGCGAAACAAAAAACATGCAACAAACAGGAACTGGCACTGACCACTGGATCAATATGTTAGTCCCAAAAATAGTATAAAAAGTTGCCAAGAGTATATGAAAGTTGTGTAATATTGGCATGGAACAATCAAAAATTATAGATACGACGGGGACGTATCAGCATCCCCAATCTTAATTCCTGCTCGTCCTCGAGTAGGTAAATGATAAAAAAGATAATTTTTGATGTGGAATGCTACCTAGCATAATCTTGATCATGTAATCTAGTCATGGCATGAATATTAAGACACGAGTGATTCAAAGCAATAGTTTATCATTTGACATAAAAGAATTTAATACTCGGGCATCCCAACAAACAACCAAGTCTTTCAAAATATCAATGCTAAAGAACGTTATCCCTACAAAATCATAGTCTTTTATTCTCCCTTTTCTTAACACAAGGTACCCCTCATGCCCATCCCGGTGTCAGCCAAGCAATTGCCTTCATACTTTTACTTTTTTGAACCTTTTCAACTCTTCACGCAATACATGAGCATGAGCCATGGACATACCACTATGGGTGGAATAGAAGGTGGTAGTAGACAAAAGTAGGGAGAAAGTCTCACATCGACTAGGCAAATCAATGGACTATGGAGATGTCCATCAATTGATATCAATGTGGGTGAGTAGGGATTGCCATGTAACGGATGCACTAGAGCTATAAGTGTATGAAAGCTCAAAAGAAAACTAGTGGGTGTGCATCAACTTGCTTGCTCATGAAGACCTAGGGCATTTGAGGAAGCCCATCATTGAAATATACAAGCCAAGTTCTATAACGAAAATTCACACTAGTATATGGAATTGACAACATAGGAGACTCTCTATCATGAAGATCATGGTGCTACTTTGAAGCACAAGTGTGGAAAAAAGATAGTAGCATTGTCCCCTTTTTTCTTTTTTTTTTCTTTTTTTGGGCCTTCCTTTTTTTGGCCTTTCTCCTTTTTGGCTTTTTTGCAGGGAACAATGCTCTAATAATGGTGATCATCACACTTTTGTTTACTTACAACTCGATGCTAGAACAAAATATGACTCTATATGAATGCCTTCGGCGGTGTACCGGGATGTGCAATGATCTAGCATAGTAATGACTTCAAAAAACGGACAAGCCATGGAAACATCATGATAGCTATCTTACAATCATGCAAGGCAATATGACAATGACGGTGCGTGTCACAACAAAAGAAACGGTGGAGTTACATGGCAATATATCTCGAAATGGCTATGGAAATGCCATAATAGGTAGGTATGGTGGCTATTTTGAGGAAGGGTATAAGGTGGTTTGATGCACCAGCGAAAGTTGCGTGGTACTAGAGTGGCTAGCAAGGTGGAAGGGTGAGAGTGCGTATAATCCATGGACTCAACATTAGTCATAAAGAACTCACATACTTATTATGGAAAATCTATTATCCCTCGAAGCAAAATACTACGATGCATGCTCCTAGGGGGGAGGTTGGTAGGAGTTAACCATCGCGCGCGCCCAACCTTCACGCAAAGATAAACAATCAAAATACAATGTGCGCCAATTTGGTTACATAGTTAGGAGACCATACGTGCATGCTTCGGGAATCACAAACCTTAACACCAATATTTTTACTAAACCACAATCATTAACTAGTACCTCCCACATATTAGCATCTCTATATCGCAAAACTATTGCAAGGAATCAAACATATCATATTCGGCGATCTACAAGTTTATGTAGGATTTTATGACTAACCATGTGAATGACCAATTCCTGTCAACTCTCTAAATAGATATAAGTGAAGCAAGAGAAATTAATTCTTTCTACAAAAGATATGCCCACGCTCTAACAAATATAAGTGAATCAAAAGAGCATTCTAAAAATGGCGGTTTTCTATGTGAAGAGAAACAGGCAATCCAAACTTCAAATAATATAAGTGAAGCACATGAAGCATTCTATAAAGCCATAATCAAAAGATATAAGTGAAGTGCAAAGAGCATTTTATAAATCAACCACGGACTATGTCATACCAGCATGGTGCATTTATTAAAATAAAAATAAAAAGCACACGACGGTCCAAGAGTTTACGCATATCATGTGAACGAAACGGATCCGAAAATATACCGATACTTGTTGAAGAAGGATGGATTCCTTCCGGGGCATCCCCCAGCTTAGATGCTTGAGTCTCCTTGAGTATTTACTTGGGGTGCCTAGGGCATCCCCAATTTAGAGGTCTTTCCTCTCCTCCTTCTCCTCGCATCGAGACCTCCTCAATCTTCGAACACTTCATCCACACAAAACTTAACCGAACTTTTAGTGGCGGGGTTAGTGCATATGATCAATGAAATCCCATCATGTACTGCTCTAACATTATTGTATAATTATAAACAAACATTACCCACTGTATGCTATCACAATTCTATGGCCCCAAGTCAAGGAGGCTTCAACAAGAACTCAAAAATATGCAAATAATGAAGCTATAACAACAATCTATGAAAACAGAACAGTCTGTAAAGATTTGAACATCCACCATACATCTGCAACTCTAAAACTTCTGGCCAAATTAGGAAAAATCAATAGTTTGTATAGAAAGATTTTTCAAAAAGTTTCAGATCCTTTCAACGTTCCAGTAAAAAAATGTAAAATCGTGCACTACAGCCAAAGTTTTTGTTTTTGCACCACACAAACCAACAAGCAGTTTAATCAACCTAAAGGAAACTCTTGGCACATTATTTTTATATGATACAAAGCAATTGTACAAGGGGATAATTATTTTTGTTGAAAAGTTTTTGTAATCAAGGTTCACAAAGTTTCCATGGGCATGAACAAAGTTCAAGGCTAGCTCCCACTTTAACAATGCTCGTCTCTCTCACTTTCGCTTTTTTTTTAAATTTTTTTTAGGTTCCTCTCTTTATTTTTTTGTTTTTAAACTTTATAAAAGCACACAGAAATAAATGACTCTCTAAAACTTCTGGGTTGTCTCCCTGGCAGTGCTTTCTTTAAAGCCATTAAGCTAGGCAAATAGTGCTCAAGTAATGGATCCACCCGGATCCCAAGGTATACCAAAGCCAATTTTAATTAACAATGATTTGTGATTTAGTAGTGAGCACAAAGTAACATATATCATGCAACAACAAAGTCTAACTCTCTTCCTATGCATCGGCATGTCATAAAAGAACAATTCATGCACACATAGTAAAGGCCAATGCATAGTATAAACAGTTTCTTGCAATTTTATCGTATTGGAAACATAGAGAGGCGGAGATGTAGTTGCTCTCTCATAATAATTGCAAGTAGGAGCAGCAAGCACATGCATAGTATATCTATCAAAATCATCATGTGTAGTAGTGAGACGCAACCCACCAATATAATCCTTAATAAGGGCAAACTTCTCCGATATAGTGTAGTCGGGAGAATTCAAAAAGATAATAGGACTATCATGTGTGGGTGCAATAGCAACAATTTCATTCTTAACATAAGGAACTATAGCAAGTTCATCTCCATAAGCATAATTCATATTGGCATTTTGGCCACAAGCACAGCAATCATCAAGTTCATCAAAAAGGGATATTTCAAAGGAATTCAAGGGATCATAGCAATCATCATAGCATTCATCCTTCGGTAAGCACGAAGGGAAATTAAACAATGTATGAGTTGAAGAGTTACTCTCATTAGAAGGTGGGCACGGGTAGCTAATCCGCTCTTCCTCCTTTTGTTCTTTCCTCTCCTCGTCATCTTTTTCATCTAATGAGCTCACAATGTCATTAATTTATTCTTCCATAGACTCCTGCAAAATATTAGTCTTTTCTTGGACAGAGAAGGAGTCCTCAATATATGGTTTAATATAAGGATTAGAAGCATAATTATCATAGCAATATTTAAGTATGGCAAAATTTTCAGATTTGTAGAGAGTAGTATCACACTCTTCAATAAAAGAAGCAATTTCACAAGTACCCCTAAAAGCAACAAATTCTTCAATTTGTTGAACATCATAGTAATTATAAACACCCTGAGTATACGAAGATACGATTCCGTTATCACTAAACTCACATTGGTAAGGAAGGTGTTTCTTAGGGTCTTTAGAACAACAAGTACAATCATATATTTCACATAAATTCCAAGCATATCACTGCAAATGATGGATTTGATCTAGTAAAAGTTTCCCTTTTTCAGATATGTGGTGTCACACATAACAAGCATGCTCATCTAAAGATTTGCCCTCAACTAAGCTAGTTGGGGTTTCAGCCCGAGCACATAGGGATCGAAGATGATCCAAGTAAAAAGCTTCAGGGGTGTGATAGATTTTGAGTGGTTCTTCAACCTTTGGTTCAGTAGGTACCACTATTTTTTTTGGTATTTTGTGTTTCCTAACCATAACTAAAGATAGAAAACAAGAGCACAAAATAAAAATTACTCAGTGATAAAGCAAACAAGCACACACGAGAATATTGACCCCACGCTATTGCTCCCCGGCAACGGCGCCGGAAAAAGGTCTTGATAACCCACAAGTATAGGGGATCAATTGTAGCCTCTTTCGATAAGTAAGAGTGTCGAACCCAACGAGGAGCTAAAGGTAGAACAAATATTCCCTCAAGTTCTATCAACCACCGATACAACTCTACGCATGCTTGACGTTCGCTTTACCTAGAACAAGTATAAAACTAGAAGTACTTTGTAGGTGTAACGGGATAGGTTTGCAAGAATATAAAGAGCACGTAAAAACTAGGGTATGTTTTAGCTAAAGAAGCAATGAAGTTAGTATAGCGAGTGTGGAAAAGTGGTGGTAGGAGTTGCAAAATTGTCCCTAAGCAATTGACTACGTTACTAAACCGATAGCAAGTTTTATGTGGAAGAGGCCACTGCTAGCATGCCATCCCTTCCTTGGAATTCTATGCACTTATGACTGGAACTATTAGCAAGCATCCGCAACTACTAACGTTCATTAAGGCAAAACCCAACCATAGCATTAAGATATATTGGCCCCCCTTCAATCCCGTATGCATCAATTTCTATGCTAGGTTAAACCTATTGTCACTCTTGCCCTCCAATACATACTCCTTTCAACATACAACTAACCATATGGTGTGATCCACGCGCGCACTCATATGATGGGCACCAAAGTACAGCAACATAACCACAAGCAATTTAAACCAATCATAGCAATTCACCAATTACCGATAGGACAACGAAAATCTACTCAGACATCATAGGATAGCAACACATCATTGGATAATAATATGAAGCATAAAGCACCATGTTCAAGTAGAGGATACATTGGGTTGCGGGAGAGTGGACCGTTGTAGATAGATGGGGGAAGGTGATGAAGATGTTGGTGAAGATGGCAGAGGTGTTGGTGTAGATCGCCGTCGCACGATGATGGCCCCGGCGGCACTCCGGCGCCACCGGAAGCGAGGGGGAGAGAGCCCCCCTCCTTCTTCTTATTCTTCTTCATTGACCTTCTCCCTAGATGGGAGAAGGGTTTCCCCTATGGTCCTTGGCCTCCATGGCATGGGAGGGGCGAGAGCCCCTCCGAGATTGGATCCGTTTCTTTGTCTCTCTCTGTTTCTGCGTTCCCACATTCCGGCCTTTCACCATTTCTTATATTCCCGGAGATCCGTAACTCCGATTGGGCTGAATTTTTAACACGACTTGTATCCGGATATTAGCTTTCTTGCAGCGAAAGAAGGGCACCAACCGCCTTACAGGGTGGCCACCAGGGCCCATGGCGCGCCTGATACGTCTCCCACATATCTATAATTTTTGATTGTTCCATGCTATTATATTGTCCTTCTAGGATGTTTTATGGGCTTTTATGTACACTTTTATATGATTTTTGGGACTAACCTATTAACCTAGAGCCCAATGCCAGTTTCTGTTTTTCTCCTGTTTTAGGGTTTCGCAGAAAAGGAATATAAAATGGAGCCCAATTGACCTGAAACTCAACGGAGGACGTTTTTTGACCTAAAGAAGCCCAGGAAGTGCCGGAGGTGGACAAGAAGATCCACGGGCTTCCCATGAGGGTGGGGGGCGCGCCCCCCTACTAGGCGCGCCCCCTGCCTCGTGGACAGCCCAGAGACCCATTTACTTGGCCCCGACTCCAACACCTCCTATATATACTGAAACCTCTGGAAAGTAACCTAGACCGGGAGTTCCGCCGCCGAAAGCCTCTGTTGCCACCAAAAACCAATCTAGACCCTATTCCGGCACCCTGCCGGAGGGCGGAATCCCTCTCCGATGGCTATCTTCATCATCCCGGCGCTCTCCATGACGAGGGAGGAGTAGTTCACCCTCGGGGCTGAGGGTATGTACCAGTAGCTATGTGTTTGATCTCTTTCTTTCTCGTGTTCTTGAGATGGCACGATCTTGATGTATCGCGAGCTTTGCTATTATAGTTGGATCTTATGATGTTTCTCCCCCTCTACTCTCTTGTGATGAATTGAGTTTTCCCTTTGAAGGTATCTTATCAGATTGAGTCTTTAAGGATTTGAGAGCACTTGATGTATGTCTTGTGTGGGATACCTGTGGTGACAATGGGGTATTCTATTGATTCACTTGATGTATGTTTTGGTGATCAACTTGCGGGTTCCATGACCTTGGGAATCTATGCATAGGGGTTGGCACACGTTTTCGTCTTGACTCTTCGGTAGAAACTTTGGGGCACTCTTTGAAGTTCTTTGTGTTGGTTGAATAGATGAATCTGAGATTGTGTGATGCATATCGTATAATCATGCCCACGGATACTTGAGGTGACAATGGAGTATCTAGGTGACATTAGGGTTTTGGTTGATTTGTGTCTTAAGGTGTTATTCTAGTACGAACTCTATGATAGATCGAACAGAAAGAATAGCTTCGTGTTATTTTACTACTGACTCTTGAATAGATCGATCAGAAAGGATAACTTTGAGGTGTTTCGTACCCTACCATAATCTCTTTGTTTGTTCTCCGTTATTAGTTACTTTGGAGTGACTCTTTGTTACATGTTGAGGGATAGTTATATGATCCAGTTATGTTATTATTGTTGAGAGAACTTGCACTAGTGAAAGTATGAACCCTAGGCCTTGTTTCCTATCATTGCACTACCGTTTATGCTCACTTTTACCACTTGCTACCTTGATGTTTTTATATTTTTAGTTTACAAAAACCTATATCTACCATCCATATTGCACTTGTATCACCATCTCTTCGCTGAACTAGTGCACCTATACAATTTACCATTGTATTGGGTGTGTTGGGGACACAAGAGACTCTTTGTTATTTGGTTGCAGGGTTGCTTGAGAGAGACCATCTTCATCCTACGCCTCCCACGGATTGATAAACCGTAGGTCATCCACTTGAGGGAAATTTGCTACTGTCCTACAAACCTGTACACTTGGAGGCCCAACAACGTCTACAAGAAGAAGGTTGTGTAGTAGACATCAAGCTCTTTTTTGGCGCCGTTGCCGGGGAGGTGAGTGCTTGAAGGTATATCTTTAGATCTTGCAATCGAATCTTTTAGTTTCTTGTTTTATCACTAGTTTAGTTTATAAAAGAAAACTACAAAAAAATGGAATTGAGGTTACCTCATATGCTTCACCTTTTTAATATCTTTCGTGAAAATGATGGAAATGAAAATTGTGCTCAAGTACTAGAAGAAGAATTACATAGAATGCTTTGCATAAAATATGTGAATGATGACCATGATTGCAATGTTGTTAGTGTGAATGCTTTGAATACCCATGATGCTAATGATATGCATAGCCACAAGCTTGGGGATGCTATGTTTGATGAAGATGATATTTTTAGTCCCCCAAGTTTTGATGAGCAAATTTATTATGATGAAAGCATGCCTCCTATTTATGATGATTATATTGATGAAAGTGGATTTGGAGAGGTCATGACTTTATTTAGTGATGAATCCACTATTTCAGAAGAGTTTCCAATTGATTATGAGAACAAAGTTGCTATCTATGATGATTATTGTGATGACTTGTATGCTATTAAGAATAATGATAACCATGAAACTTGTCATCATGATTTTAGTTTTCAATTGGATTATGCTTCACATGATAGTTATTTTGTTGAGTTTGCTCCCACTACTATTGATGAGAATAAATTTGCTTATGTGGAGAGTTGTAAAATTTCTATGCAAGTAAATCATGAAAAGAATGATTTATGTGCTGGTTATATGGTTGAATTCATTCATGATGCTATTGAAAATTATTATGAGGGAGGAACATATGCTTCTACATATTAAAATAATATCAAGTTTCGTCCCTATGTGCTTAAAGTTTTGAAGTTATGCTTGTTTTGCCTTCCTATGCTAGTTGATTATCGTTCCCATAAGTTGTTTGCTCACAAAATCCCTATTCATAGGAAATGGGTTAGGCTTAAATGTGCTAGCCATATTCTTCATGATGCTCTATTTATGTTTCAATTCTTATCTTTTATGCGAGCATCATTGAAACCATCATGCCTAGCTAGGGGCGTTAAACGATAGCGCTTGTTGGGAGGCAACCCAACTTTATTTTAGTTTCTTTGTTTTTGCTTCTGTTTAGGAATAAATATTGCATCTAGCTTCTGTTTAGATGTGGTTTTGTGTTTTAATTAGTGTTTGTGCCAAGTAGAACCTTTGGGAAGACTTGTGTGAAGGTTATATGATCTTGCTGTAAAAAACAAAAACGTTAGCGCTCACTAGAATAGTCACCAGATTTTACTGGAGAGTGCTATTTAGTTGATTCTTTTTGCAGATGATTAATATACAAATTCCTCACGTTTACCAATTTATTTGAGAATTTTTAGAGTTACAGAAGTATTCGAAAGTTACAGATTACTACAGACTGTTCTGTTTTTTACAGATTCTGTTTTTCGTGTGTTGTTTGCTTATTTTGATGGATCTATGAGTAGTATTGGAGGATATGAATCATAGAAAAGTTGGAATGCATTAGGTTTAACACCAATATAAACAAATAATGAATTCATTACTGTACCTTTGAGTAGTGGTTTGTTTTCTTATACTAACGGAGCTCACGAGATTTTTGTCTAAGTTTTGTGTTGTGAAGTTTTCAAGTTTTGAGTATTGCTTTGATGGACTATGGAACAAAGAGTGGCAAGAGCCTAATCTTGGGGATGCCCAAGGCACCCCAAGGTAAAATTCAAGGACAACCAAAATCCTAAGCTTGGGGATGCCCCGGGAAGGCATCCCCTCTTTCGTCTTCATCTATCGGTAACTATACTCGGAGCTATATTTTTATTCACCACATGATATGTGTTTTACTTGGAGCGTCATGTATAATTTGAGTCTTTGCTTGTTAGTTTGCCACAATTATCCTTGCTGGACACACCTTTTTGAGAGAGATAAATATGGCCTAGGAATTGTTAGAACACTCTATGTGCTTCACTTATATCTTCTGAGTTGAATAGTTTTTTCTCTAGTGCTTCACTTACATCTTTTAGAGCACGGTGGTAACTTTATTTTGTAAAAATTGTTGATCTCTAATGCTTCACTTATATCCTTTTGAGAGTCTATTAAAACAGCATGGTAATGTGCTTTGGCTATGAAACTAGCCTTCGCATGATAGGCATCCAAGATCAATTTAGTAAAAACTTTCACACTAAGTGCATTGAATATGATGAGAATTTGGATGCTTGATAATTGTTTTGAGATATGAGGATAGTGATATTAGAGTCATACTAGTGGAGTCATTATGAAATTGAGAAATACTTGTGTTAAAGTTAGTGATTCCCGTAGCATGCACGTATGGTGAACCGCTATGTGACGAAGTTAGAGCATGAGGTATTTGTAGAGTGTCATCCTTTGTGTGGAGGTCGGGGGCGCGCGATGGTTAACTCCTACCAACCTCCCCCCTAGGAGCATGCATTGATTTCTTTGTTTTGATGAGTCATAAATTTTTGCAATAAGTGTATGAGTTCTTATGACTAATGTTGAGTCCATGGATTATACGCACTCTCACCCTCCCACCATTGCTAGCCTCTCTTGTACCGCACAACTTTCGCCGGTACCATACACCCACTATATACCTTCCTCAAAACAGCCACCATATATCTTCCTCAAAACAGCCACCATACCTACCTATCATGGCATTTCCATAGCCATTCTGAGATATATTGCCATGCAACTTTCCATCGTTCCGTTCATATGACACGCTTCATATTGTCATATTGCCATGCATGATCATGTAGTTGACATCGTATTTGTGGCAAAGCCACCATCCATAATTTTTCATACATGTCACTCTTGATTCATTGCACATCCCGGTACACCGCCGGAGGCATTCATATAGAGTCATACTTTGTTCTAGTATCGAGTTGTAATATCGAGTTGTAAATCAAAAAAAGTGTGATGATCATCATTATTAGAGCATTGTCCCTTGTGAGGAAAGTCTAAAAAAAGAGAAAGCTCCTCCAAAAGAAACAAAAAAGAAGGGACAATGCTACTATCCTTTTCCACACTTGTGCTTCAAAGTAGCACCATGATCTTCATGATAGAGAGTCTCTTGTTTTGTCACTTTCATATACTAGTGGGATTTTTCATTATAGAACTTGGCTTGTATATTCCAACGACGGGCTTCCTCAAATGCCCTAGGTCTTAATGAGCAAGCAAGTTGGATGCACACCCACTTAGTTTCTTTTGTTGAGCTTTCATACATTTATAGCTCTAGTGCATCCGTTGCATGGCAATCCCTACTCACTCACATTGATATCTATTGATGGCATCTCCATAGCCCATTGATACGCCTAGTCGATGTGAGACTATCTTCCTCCTTTTTGTCTTCTCCACTACCACCACTCTATTCCACCCATAGTGCTATATCCATGGCTCACGCTCATGTATTGCGTGAAAGTTGAAAGGTTTGAAAGAATAGAGTATGAAAACAAGTGCTTGGTTGAAACCGGGGTTGTGCATGATATGAATATTTTGTATGATGAAGAGGGAGCATAGCCAGACTATATGATTTTGTAGGGATAACTTCTTTAGCCATAATATTTTGAGAAGACATGATTGCTTTGTTAGTATGCTTGAAGTATTATTATTTCTTATGTCAATATAGACTTTTGTGTTGAATCTTTCAGATCCGAACATTCATGCCACAATAAAGAGAACTACATTGAAAATTATGTTGGTTAGCATTCCACATAAAAAATTCTATTTTTATCATTTACCTACTCGAGGACGAGCAAGAATTAAGCTTGGGGATGCTGATACGTCTCCAACGTATCTATAATTTTTGATTGTTCCATGCTATTATATTATCCTTCTAGGATGTTTTATGGGCTTTTATATACACTTTTATATGATTTTGGGACTAACCTATTAACCCAGAGCCCAGTGCCAGTTTATGTTTTTCTCCTGTTTTAGGGTTTCGCAGAAAAGGAATATCAAACGGAGCCCAATTGACCTGAAACTCAACGGATGAGGTTTTTGGACCTAAAGAAGCCCAGGAAGTACCGGAGGGGGACGAGAAGATCCACGGGCTGCCCACGAGGGTGGGGGGCGCGCTCCCCTGCCTCGTGGACAGCCCGAGAACCCCCTTTACTTGGCCCCTACTACAACATTTCCTATATATACTGAAACCTCCGGAAAGTAACCTAGATCAGGAGTTCCGCCACCGAAAGCCTTTGTTGCCACCAAAAACCAATCTAGACCCTGTTCTGGCACCCTGCCGGAGGGGGGGAATCCCTCTCCTGTGGCTATCTTCATCATCCCGGCGCTCTCCATGACGAGGGAGGAGTAGTTCACCCTCGGGGCTGAGGGTATGTACCAGTAGCTATGTGTTTGATCTCCCTCTATCGTGTTCTTGAGATGGCACGTTCTTGATGTATCGCGAGCTTTGCTATTATAGTTGGATCTTATGATGTTTCTCCCCCTCTACTCTCTTGTGATGAATTGAGTTTTCCCTTTGAAGTTATCTTATCGGACTGAGTCTTTAAGGATTTGCGAACACTTGATGTATGTCTTGCTTGGGATACCTATGGTGACAATGGGGTATTCTATTGATTCACTTGATGCATGTTTTGGTGATCAACTTGCGGGTTCCGTGACCTTGGGAATCTATGCATAGGGGTTGGCACACGTTTTCGTATCGACTCTCCGGTAGAAACTTTGGGGCACTCTTTGAAGTTCTTTGTGTTGGTTGAATAGATGAATCTGAGATTGTGTGATGCATATCGTATAATCATGCCCACAGATACTTGAGGTGACAATAGAGTACCTAGGTGACATTAGGGTTTTGGTTGATTTGTGTCTTAAGGTGTTATTCTAGTACGAACTCTATGATAGATCGAACGGAAAGAATAGCTTCGTGTTATTTTACTACTGACTCTTGGATAGATCGATCAGAAAGGATAACTTTGAGGTGGTTTCGTACCCTACCATAATCTCTTCGTTTGTTCTCCGATATTAGTTACTTTGGAGTGACTCTTTGTTGCATGTTGAGAGATAGTTATATATCTAGTTATGTTATTATTGTTGAGAAAACTTGCACTAGTGAAAGTATGAACCCTAGGCCTTGTTTCCTATCATTGCACTACCGTTTATGCTCGCCTTTACCACTTGCTACCTTGCTGTTTTTATATTTTCAGTTTACAAAAACCTATATCTACCATCCATATTGCACTTGTATCACCATATCTTCGCCGAACTAGTGCCCCTATACAATTCATCATTGTATTGGGTGTGTTGGGGACACAAGAGACTCTTTGTTATTTGGTTGCAGGGTTGCTTGAGAGAGACCATCTTCATCCTACGCCTCCCACAGATTGATAAACCTTAGGTTATCCACTTGAGGGAAATTTTCTACTGTCCTACAAACCTCTGCACTTGGAGGCCCAACAACGTCTACAAGAAGAAGGTTGCGTAGTAGACATCAAGCTCTTTTTTGGCGCCGTTGCCGGGGAGGTGAGTGCTTGAAGGTATATCTTTAGATCTTGCAACCGAATCTTTTAGTTTCTTGTTTTAACACTAGTTTAGTTTATAAAAGAATACTGCAAAAACATGGAATTGAGGTTACCTCATATGCTTCATCTTTTTAATATCTTTCGTGAAAATGATGGAAAGGAAAATTGTGCTCAAGTACTAGAATAAGAATTACATAGAATGCTTGGCATAAAATATGTGAATGATGAGCATGTTTGGCATAAAATTATAGATACAACGGAGACGTATCATCACCTCGTCCTTAGCTAATCTTCGTTTAATCCGTAGCTGATACGTCCATTTTGCATCATGCTGTTATGTTGATATTTATTGCACTATGGGCTGTTATTAGACGTTATGCCACAATGCTTATGCCTTTTATCTCTTATTTTACAAGGTTTACATGAAGAGGGGGAATGCCGACAGCTGGAATTCTGTGTTGGAAAAGGAGCAAACATTGGAGACCTATTCTGCTCAACTCAAAAAGCTCCGAAACTCCACAAAACACCGTTTCAGAAAATATAAAAAATATCTGGCGAAAGAGATCTGCCAGGGGGGCCACCACCTGTCCACGAGGGTGGGGGCGTGCCCCCCTTCCACGTGGGCCAGCCAGTGACCCCGCGATGCCCATATTCTCCTATATGAGGTGTTTTGACCTGGAAAAAATGATAAGGAGGATTTTGGGACCATACACCGCCGTCTTGAGGCGGAACCTTGGCGGAACCAATCTAGGGCTCCGGCGGAGCTGTTTTGCCGGGGATACTTCCCTCCGGGAGGGGGAAATCGTCACCGCCGTCATCACCAACAACTCTCGCATCTTGGGGAGGGTTATCTTCATCAACATCTTCACCAGCACCATCTCCTCTCAAACCCTAGTTCATCTCTTGTATCCAATCTTTGTATCAAAACCTCAGATTGGTACCTGTAGGTTGCTAGTAGTGTTGCTATGGTTAAGGATGTCTTGGTCGAAAATTTAGATGGACATGTTATTTACCTCCAAGAGGAAGCTGCTAGAATAGCCAAACCCGATACTAGGAATAAACATAGACCTGTTGTAGGCATGCCTGTTATTTCTATTAAAATAGGAGATCATTGCTATCACGGTTTATGTGACGTAGGTGCTACTGCGAGTGTAATACCTTATTCCTTATATAAAGAAATTATGCACAATATTGCACCCACTGAGTTAGAAGGGATTGATGTTACTATTAAGCTTGCTAATAGAGACACTATTAGCCCAATGGTGATTGTTAGAGATGTTGAAGTCTTGTGTGGGAAAGTTAAATACCCTGCTGATTTTCTTATTCTTGGTTCCCCACAAGATGATTTTTGTCCCATTATATTTGGTAGACCCTTCTTGAATACCGTTAATGCTAAGATAGACTGCGTAGAAGATATTGTTATTGTTGGTTTAGGGGATATGTCTCATGATTTTAACTTTGCTAAATTTCGTAGACAACCCCATGATAAAGAATTACCTAGTAAGGATGAAATTATTGGTCTTGCTTCTATTGTTGTGCCTCCTAACAATCCTTTAGAACAATATCTGCTAGACCATGAAAATGATATGTATATGAATGAGAGAAGGGAAATAGATGAAACATTCTTTAAGCAGGGACCCTTATTGAAAAACAACTTGCCTGTTGAAATCCTAGGGAATCCTCCTCCACCTAAGGGTGATCCCGTGTTTGAACTCAAACCATTACCTGATACTCTTAAGTATGCTTATCTCGATGAAAAGAAGATATATCCTGTTATTATCAGTGCTAACCTTTCAGAGCAGGAAGCAGAAAAAATATTGAAAACTCTAAAGAAGCACCGTGCTGCTATCGGATATACTCTGGATGATCTTAAGGGCATTAGTCCCACTTTATGCCAACACAAGATAAAGTTGGAAGAGGGCGCAAAACCGGTTATCAATCATCAACGACGGTTAAATCCTAAGATGAAAGAAGTGGTAAGGAAGGAAATACTAAAACTTCTAGAGACAGGTATAATCTATCCAGATGTTGATAGCCAGTGGGTAAGTCCTGTCCATTGTGTCCCTAAGAAGGGAGGTATGACTGTTGTTCCTAATGATAAAGATGAATTGACCCCGCAAAGAATTGTTACATGTTATAGGATGGCAATTGATTTCCACAAATTAAATAAAGCAACTAAGAAAGATCATTACCCTTTGCCCTTTATTAATCAAATGCTAGAAAGGTTATCCAAACATACTCATTTTTGCTTTCTAGATGGTTATTCTGGTTTCTCTCAAATACCTATATCAAAAGGGGATCAAGAAAAGACCACTTTTACCTGTCCCTTCGGTACCTTTGCTTATAGACGTATGCCTTTTGGTTTATGTAATGCACCTGCTACCTTTCAAAGATGCATGATGGCTATATTCTCTGATTTTTGTGAAAAGATTGTTGAGGTTTTTATGGATGATTTTTCCATTTACGGAACTTCTTTTTATGATTGCTTGAGCAACCTTGATCGAGTTTTGCAGAGATGTGAAGACACTAATCTTGTCTTGAATTGGGAAAAGTGCCACTTTATGGTCAATGAAGGCATTGTCTTGGGACATAAAATTTCTGAAAGAGGTATTGAAGTTGACAAAGCTAAAGTTGATGCTATTGAAAAGATGGCGTGTCCCAAGGACATCAAAGGTATAAGAAGTTTCCTTGGTCATGTCGGGTTTTATAGGAGGTTCATTAAGGACTTCTCCAAAATCTCTAGGCCTCTGACTAATCTCTTACAAAAAGACGTTCCTTTTGTCTTTGATGATGACTGTGTAGAAGCATTTGAAATACTTAAGAAATCAATGATCTCTGCACCTATTGTCCAGCCTCCTGACTGGAATTTACCCTTTGAGATTATGTGCGATGCTAGTGATTATGCTGTAGGTGCTGCTCTAGGACAAAGAGTTGATAAGAAATTGAATGTTATCCAAAATGCTAGTAAGACTCTAGACAGTGCCCAGAGAAATTATGCTACTACTGAGAAGGAGTTTTTAGTAGTCGTGTTTGCTTGTGATAAGTTTAGACCTTATACTGTTGATTCTAAAGTAACTATTCACATTGATCATGCTGCTATCAAGTACCTTATGGAAAAGAAAGATGCTAAACCTAGACTTATTAGATGGGTTCTCTTGCTGCAAGAATTTGATTTGCATATTACTGATAGAAAGGGAGCTCAGAACCCCGTTGCAGACAACTTGTCTAGGCTAGAGAATATTCTTGATGACCCACTACCTATTGATGATAGCTTTCCTGATGAACAATTAGCTGTCATAAATACTTCTCATACTGCTCCATAGTATGCTAATTATGCTAATTACACTGTTGCTAAGTTCATACCACCTAGTTTCACATACCAGCAAAAGAAAAAGTTCTTCTATGATTTGAGACATTACTTCTGGGATGACCCACACCTTTATAAAGAAGGAGTAGATGGTATTATTAGATGTTGTGTGCCTGAGCATGACCAGGGAAAAATCCTTCGGAAGTGTCACTCCGAAGCATATGGAGGACATCATGCTGGAGATAGAACTGCTCACAAGGTATTGCAGTCTGGTTTTTATTGGCCTAGTCTCTTCAAGGATGCTCGTAAGTTTGTCTTATCTTGTGATGAATGTCAAAGAATTGGCAATATTAGTAGACATCAAGAAATGCCAATGAATTATTCACTTGTTATTGAACCATTTGTTGTCTAGGGCTTTGATTATATGGATATGTTTCCTTCCTCTAATGGGTATACACATATTTTAGTTGCTGTTGATTACGTTACTAAGTGGGTAGAAGCTATTCCAACTAGTAGTGCTGATCACAACACCTCTATTAAGATGCTTAAAGAAGTTATTTTTCCGAGGTTTGGAGTCCCTAGATACTTAATGACTAATGGTGGTTCACACTTTATTCATGGTGCTTTCCGTAAAATGCTTGCTAAGTATGATGTTAACCATATAATTGCATCCCCTTATCACCCATAGTCTAGTGGTCAAGTAGAACTAAGTAACAGAGAGCTGAAATTAATTTTGCAAAAGACTGTTAATAGGTCTAGAAAGAATTGGTCCAATAAACTTGATGATGCATTATGGGCCTATAGAACTGCATACAAAGATCCTATGGGTATGTCTCCTTATAAAATGGTTTATGGAAAAGCATGTCACTTACCTCTTGAGCTAGAACATAAGGCATATTGGGATATCAAAGAGCTCAATTATGATTTCAAACTTGCCGGTGAGAAGAGGTTATTTGACATTAGCTCGCTTGATGAATGGAGAACCCAAGCTTATGAGAATGCCAAGCTATTTATAGAAAAGGTTAAAAGATGGTGTGACAAAAGGATACAAAATCGTGAGTTTAACGTAGGTGATTATGCCTTGCTATAGAACTCTCGTTTAAGATTTTTTGCAGGAAAACCTCTCTCTAAATGGGAAGGTCTTTACGTTATCGAGGAGGTCTATCGTTCCGGTGCCATAAAAATCAACAACTTTGAAGGTACAAATCAAAAGGTGGTGAACGATCAAAGAATCAAACATTATATCTCAAGTAATCCTATAAATGTTGAAACCAATGTTATTGAAACCGTAACCCTGGAGGAATACACAAGGGACACTTTCCAGAACGATTCAGACCCCGAAAAGGAAGAGGTATGTGGTACGCTAAGTAAACCGACTCCAAAATAGTTCTAATGGCAATTTTTCACCGTTTTGGAATATTTAGAAAAATAGAAAAATAAGAGGCAGTCCGGAAAGGACGCGAGGCGTCCACGAGGGTGGAGGGCGCGCCCTACCCCCCTGGGCGCGCCCCCTGCCTCATGGGCGCCTCGTGTGCCTCCCAGACTCTGATTTCTTGCACGCTACTTCTTTTTGTTGGTAAAAATTCACTATATATTCTCCCGAAGGTTTTGACCACCGTATCACGCAAAAATCCTCTGTTTTCGTTTCGAGCTGTTGTTTCTGACAGATGTAGATCATCATGACGTCTTCCAGCACCCCCAAGGACAAGTTATTCGAGAAGGTCATCAACCCCTACCTCGCGGAGGTACTGCATCACCCTCAAACCATCGAGGTGCGTGAGGGGGTGCTGCACATCCGCCATGTTGAGGGACCAAGGAGGACCGGAAGCGTGGAGACGAGACTCGAAGCAACGGAGCAGCAAGTTTTCAAGTGCCAAGGTATGGTGGAACGATGACTCAGTGCCAACCACATGATGATCAGGGATCTCGCCAACAACCACAAGCTGGACGCCAAGATCTTTGGGGAAGCCATCTCCAAGCTCCAAGAGAAAATCGAGCACCTCCAGGCCCAGATCTATGACCTGCAAAACCAAAACTTTGATTATGAATATAGATTCAAGAAGATGAGTTTGGCTGCAGATTTGAGGATCCCAGAGACTCGATCATCCTTCTACGATGGTGAGCCCATGCCTTGGAAGATGGACGGCAAGCCTACATCATCAACAACCCCATCGTCACCACCTCCGAAGAGAGAGACATAATCATATGGGTATGGCACTCCCCTTGGCAACTGCCAAGCTTGGGGAGGTGCTTCGGTATCATATCACCATCACACTCCTATCTTTAGCCTTTTTTAGTTCGACCCTTTTGGTAATACCTTGATCTAGTAGAATAAAGTTAGCATGATCTATTAGTGAGCTTCTGCTTTATGATCTTTACCTTTGTAATCAAGTCTGTGAGCTATATAATAAAGATTAGTGTTAAGTCAAGGGCTTGATTTCCTCGCTATGGTCATGAGAGAATAAAAGAAAATATAAAAAGTATGAAAGAGATCATATTGATCTTATGGAAGGTAATGACTTCACATATAGAGAATATGATGAATAAAAGTTGTTGAGAGTTCACAAACCTAGTTTTGGTCATCGTTGCAATTAATAGGAAGTAATAAAGAAAGAGAGGTTTCACATACAAATATACTATATTGGACATCTTTTATGATTATGAGCACTCATTAAAATATGACATGCTAAAGAGTTGATGTTGGACAAGGAAGACAACATAATGGGTTATGTTTTATTATATCAAAAATAAAATATATTGTCATGGATCATCCAACATGTTGAGCTTGCCTTTCCCCCTCATGCTAGCCAAGACTCCTTGCACCAAGTAGAGATACTACTTGTGCTTCCATACATCCTTAAAACCAGTTTTGCCATGAGAGTCCACCATACCTACCTATGGATTGAGTAAGATCCTTCAAGTAAGTTGTCATTGTTGCAACTCTCTAAAATATGTATGATCTATTAGTGTGGAGAAAACAAGCTTTATACGATCTTGTGATATGGAAGTAATAAAAGCGACAGACTGCATAATAAAGGTCCTTATCACAAGTGGCAATATAAAGTGACGTTCTTTTGCGCTAAGATTTTGTACATCCAACCATAAAAGCACATGACAACCTCTGCTTCCCTCTGCGAAGGGCCTATCTATTATTCTTGCCTTATAAGAGTCAAGGTGATTTCCACCTTTCCTTTTTACATTTTATCCTTTGGCAAGCACATTGTGTTGGAAAGATCCTCACATATATACCCAATTGGATATAAGTTATCATGGTCTATTACTGTTGACATTACCCTTGAGGTAAAAGGTTGGGAGGCAATGCTATAAGCCCCTATCTTTCTCTGTGTCCGATTGAAACTCCATACCCATAAGTATTGCGTGAGTGTGAGAAATTGTGAAAGACTACATGATAGTTGAGTATGTGGGCTTGCTGAAAAGCTCTTATATTGACTCCTTCCGATGTTATGATAAATTGCAATTTCTTCAATGACTGAGATCTTAGTTTATTGGTTTTCAATGAAGTTTCTGATTCATACTCGACATTGTGAATAGATTGTTACCTTAGCATAAGAGTCATATGACTGTATATATATGTGTTGCTATTATGAGAATGATCATGATGCCCTCATGTCCGTATTTTATTTTTATCGACACCTTTATCTCTAAACATGTGGACATATTTTTCGATATCGGCTTTCGCTTGAGGAAAAACGAGGTCTAAGCTTAGGGGAGTTGATACGTCCATTTTGCATCATGCTTTTATGTTGATATTTATTGCACTATGGGTTGTTATTACACGTTATGCCACAATACTTATGCCTTTTCTTCCCTATTTTACAAGGTTTACATGAAGAGGGGGAATGCCGGCAGCTGGAATTCTAGGCTGGAAAAGGAGCAAACATTGGAGACCTATTCTGCACAACTCAAAAAGCTCCGAAACTCCACGAAACACCGTTTTAGAAAATATAAAAAATATGTAGCAAAAGAGATCTGCTAGGGGGGCCACCACCTGTCCACGAGGGAGGGGGGCGCACCCCCTGCCCCGTGGGCCAGCCGTGACCCCCCGATGCCCATATTCTCCTATATGAGGTGTTTTGACCTGGGAAAATTAGAAGGAGGCTTTCGGGACCAGACGCCGCCGTCTCGAGGCGGAACCTTGGCGGAACCAATCTAGGGCTCCGGCGGAGCTGTTCTGTCGGGGATACTTCCTTCCGGGAGTGGGAAATCGTCACCGCCGTCATCACCAACAACTCTCCCATCTTGGAGAGGGTTATCTTCATCAACATCTTCACCAACACCATCTCCTCTCAAACCCTAGTTCATCTCTTGTATCCAATCTTTGTATCAAAACCTCAGATTGGTACCTGTAGGTTGCTAGTAGTGTTGATTACTCCTTGTAGTTGATGCTAGTTGGTTTACTTGGTGGAAGATCATATGTTCAGATCCATTATGCATATTAATACCCCTCTGATCATGAACAATAATATGTCTTGTGAGTAGGTACGTTTGTTCCTGAGGATATGGGACAAGTCTTGCTATAAGTAGTCATGTGAATTTGGTATTCGTTCGATATTTTGATGAGATGTATGTTGTCTTTCCTCTAGTGGTGTCATGTGAACGTCGACTACATGACACTTCACCATTGTTTGGGCCTAGAGGAAGGCATTGGGAGGTAATAAGTAGATGATGTGTTGCTAGAGCGACAGAAGCTTAAACCCTAGTTTATGCGTTGCTTCGCAAGGGGCTGATTTGGATCCATATGTTTCATGCTATGGTTAGGTTTACCTTAATACTTCTTTTGTAGTTGCGGCTGCCTGCAATAGAGGTTAATCATAAGTGGGATGCTTGTCCGAGTAAGGGCAGCACCCAAGCACCGGTCCACCCACATACCAAATTATCAAAGTAACAAACGCGAATCATATGAACGTGATGAAAACTAGCTTTACGATAATTCCCATGTGTCCTCGAGAGCGCTTTCCTTCATATAAGTGTTTCTCTAGGCTTGTCCTTTGCTACAAAAAGGATTTTGCCATCTTGTTGCACCTTATTTACTTTTACTATTTGTCACTTGCTACCATTTATCTTATCACAAAACTACATGTTACCGATAATTTCAGTGCTTGCAGAAAATACCTTACTGAAAACTGCCTATCATTTCCTTCTGCTCCTCGTTGGGTTCGACACTCTTACTTATCGAAAGGACTACGATAGATCCCATACACTTGTGCGTCATCAGTAGCCCCTGTTTCGAGTTACAAATATTTGCAATAGAACCAGTATCAAATACCCAGGTGCTAGTACGAGCATTAGTAAGGTACACATCAATAACATGTATATCAAATATACCTTTGTTCAGTTTACCATCCTTCTTATCCGCCAAATACTTGGGGCAGTTCTGCTTCCAGTGTCCAGTCCCTTTGAAGTAGAAGCACTCAGTTTCAGGCTTGGCTCCAGACTTGGGTTTCTTCGCGGGAGTAGCAACTGGCTTGCTATTCTTCTTGAAGTTCCCCTTCTTTCCCTTGCCCTTTTTCTTGAAACTAGTGGTCTTGCTAAAACACTTGATGCTCCTTTTTTATTTCTACCTCCGCAGCTTTGAGCATAGCGAAGAGCTCAGGAATTGTCTTCTGCATCGCTTGCATATTATAGTTCATCACGAAGCCTTTATAGCTTGGTGGTAGTGATTGAAGAACCCTATCAATAACACTATCTTCATCAACTTTGCATCCAAGTTGAGTCATGTGATTGTAGTACCCAGACATTCTAAGTATTTGTTCACTGATAGAACTGTTCTCCTCCATCTTGCAGCTATAGAACTTATTGGAGACTTCATATCTCTCAATTCGGACATTGGCTTGAAATATTAACTTCAACTCTTGGAACATCTCATATGCTCCATGACGTTCAAAACGTCTTTGAAGTCCCGATTCTAAGCCGTAAAGCATGGCACACTGAACTATTGAGTAGTCATCAGACTGCGTCTGCCAGACGTTCAAAGCGTCTACATTAGCAGGAGGGGGCTTGTCACCTAGAGGTGCTTCAAGGACATAATTCTTCTGTGCAGCAATGAGGATAAACCTCAAGTTGCGGACCCAGTCCGTGTAGTTGCTACCATCATCTCTCAACTTAGATTTCTCTAGGAATGCATTAAAATTCAAGGGAACGGTAGCACATGCCATTGATCTACAACAACATAGACATGCAAAAAAAAAACTATCAGGACTAAGTTCATGATAAATTAAGTTCAATTAATCATATTACTAAAGAACTCCCGCTTAGATAGACATCCCTCTAGTCATCTAAATGATCACGTGATCCAAATTAAATAAACCATGTCCGATCATCATGTGAGATGGAGTAGTTTTCAATGGTGAACATCTTGTGTTGATCATATCTACTATATGATTCACACTCGACCAGGGTTGTCAGAATCGCGATTCTGTTATACGATTCTACGACTTTACGATCCAAACTAGCCCCTACGATTCTACGGTTTTAGTTCATAGAATCTATGTTTCTACGATCCTGATAGTAAAGATTCTATGCTTTGCGATCCTACCATCGGAGCTCCGATCCGATTCAAAATCGCGATTCTGACAACCTTGCGCTTGACCTTTCGGTATCCAGTGTTCTAAGGCCATGTCTGTACATGCTAGGCTCATCAAGTTTAACCCGAGTATTCTGCATGTGCAAAACCGTCTTACACCCGTTGTGTTTGAACGTAGAGCTTATCACACCCGATCATCACGTGGTGTCTCGGCACGACGAACTTTCGCAACGGTGCATACTCAGGGAGAACACTTGTACCTTGACATTTTGTAAGGGATCATCTTATAATGCTACCACTGTACTAAGCAAAATAAGAAGCATAATAAGATAAACATCACATGTAATCAAAATATGTGACATGATATGGCCATCATCATCTTGTGCTTTTGATCTCCATCTCCAAAGCATCGTCACGATCTCCATCGTCACCGGCTTGACACCATGATCTTCATCGCATCGTCGTGGTCATCTCGCCAACTATTACTACTACTACTATCGCTAACTCATAGTGATAAAGTAAAGCAATTACATGGCTTTCGCAATTCATACAATAAAGATACAACCATAAGGCTCCTACCGGTTGTCGATAATTTACAAAACATGATCATCTCATACAATAACGTATTACTCATCACGTCTTGACCATATCACATCACAACATGCCCTACAAAAACAAGTTAGACGTCCTCTTCTTTGTTGTTGCAAGTTTTACGTGGCTGCTACAGGCTTAGCAAGATCTGTTCTTACCTACGCATCAAAACCACAATGATTTTTCGTCAAGTGTGTTGTTTTAACCTTCAAAAGGACCGGGCATAGTCACACTCGATTCAACTAAAATGAGAGAGAAAGATGTTGGGGAACGTAGTAATATCAAAAAAATTCATACAATCATGCAAGATCTATCTACTAGAAGCTTAGAAATGAGAGGGGAGAGTGTGTCTACATGCCCTCGTAGACCGAAAGCAGAAGTGTCTAGTGATGCGGTTGATGTAGTCGAACGTCTTCGCGATCCAACCGATTCAAGCACCGAACGTACGGCACCTTAGCGTTCAGCACACGTTCAGCTCGATGACATCCCACGAGCTCTTGATCCAGTTGAGCTTCACGGGAGTGTTCCGTCAGCACGACGGCACGGTGACGGAGATGATGAAGTTACCGAAGCAGGGCTTCGCCTAAGCACTGCAACGATATGACCGAGGTGTGTTTCTGTGGAGGAGGGCACCGCACACGGCTAAAACAATGTTGCTTGTGTGTTCTAGGGTGCCCCCTGCCCCTGTATATAAAGGAGCAAGGGGGAGGCCGGCTGGCCCTAGGCACGCCAAGGAGAGGAGCAATCCTACTCCTAGTAGGAGTAGGACTCCCCTTTCCTACTCCTACTAGGAATGGGAAAGGAAGGAAGAAGAGAAGAAGGAAAGAGAGGGGCGCCTCCTCCCCACTCCTTGTCCAACTAGGATTCCTAGGGAGGGGGAGCGGCCAGCCCCTATGGGCTGCCTCTCACTTTCCCTCATGGCCCACTATGGCCCAATACTCCCCCCGGGGGGGGGGGGGTTCAGGTAACCCCTCCAGTACTCCGGTTTTCTTCGAAATCACCCAGAACACTTCCGGTGTCAGAATATAGCCGTCCAATATATCAATATTTATGTCTCGGACATTCCGAGACTCCTCGTCATGTCCGTGATCTCATCCGAGACTCCGAACTACCTTCGGTACATCAAAACTCATAAACTCATAATACCGATCGTCATCGAATGTTAAGCATGCGGACCCTACAGGTTCGAGAACTTTGTAGACATGACCGAGACTCATCTCTAGTCAATAACCAATAACGAAACCTGGATGGTCATATTGGTTCCTACATATTCTACGAAGATCTTTATCGGTCAAACTGCATAACAACATACGTTGTTCCCTTTGTCATCGGTATGTTACTTGCCCGAGTTTCGATCGTCGGTATCATCATACCTAGTTAAATATCGTTACCGGCAAGTCTCTTTACTCGTTCCGTAGTACATCATCTTGTGACTAACTCATTAGTCGTTTTCTTGCAAGGCTTATTATGATATGTATTACCGAGAGGGCCCAGAGATACCTCTTCGACAATCGGAGTGAAAAATCCTAATCTCGATCTATGCCAACTCAACAAACACCATCGGAGACACCTGTAGAGCATATTTATAATCACCCATACGTTGTGATGTTTGATAGCACACAAAGTGTTCCTCCGGTATTTGGGAGTTGCATAATCTCATAGTCATAGGATATAGGTCATGAAGAAAGTAATAGCAACGTACTAAACGACCAAGTGCTAAGCTAACAGAATGGGTCAAGTCAATCACATCATTCTCTAATGATGTGATCCTGTTCATCAAATGACTACTCATGTCTATGGCTAGGAAACATAACCATCTTTGATTAACGAGCTAGTCAAGTAGAGGCATACTAGTGACACTCTGTTTGTCTATGTATTCACACATGTACTAAGTTTCCGGTTAATACAATTCTTGCATGAATAATAAACATTTATCATGATATAAGGAAATAAATAATAACTTTATTATTGCCTCTAGGGCATATTTCCTTCAACAGGTATCCGCGGTCACCTTTAAGCAACGAGTGCTCGTAACGGTGAAACCAGTCTCGCGTAAGCGTACGCGTAATGTCGGTCCGGGCCGCTTCATCTCACAATACCGCTGAATCAAAGTATGACATGCTGGTAAGCAGTATGACTATTATCACCCACAACTCATTGTGTTCTACTCGTGCATATCATCTACGCATAGACATGGCTCATGATGCCACTGTTGGGGAACGTAGTATTTCGAAAAAATTCCTACAAACACGCATGATCTATCCAGGAGAAGCATAGCAACGAGTGGGAGAGTGTTTCCACGTACCCTCATAGATCGAAAGCGGAAGCATTTAGTAACGCGGTTGATGTAGTCGAACGTCTTTGCGATCAGCCCGATCAAGCAACGAACACACGACACCTCTGCGATCTGCACACGTTCAGCTCGGTGACGTCCCTCGAACTCTTGATCTAGTTGAGGCCGAGGGAGAGTTTCGTCAGCACGACGGCGTGGTGACGGTGTTGATGAAGTTATCGACGCAGGGCTTCGCCTAAGCACTGCAACAATATGACCGAGGTGTGTAACAGTGGAGGGGGCATTGCACACGGCTGAAACAATTGTCAACTTGTGTGTTCTAGGGTGCCCCTGCCCCCTTATATAAAGTAGCAAGGGGATAGGCCGGTCGGCTCTATAGGCGCGCCCCATGAGGGGGAGTCCTACTAGGAATAGGAATCCTATTCCTAGTAGGAGTCCACCAAGAGGGAGAGAGGGGGGAAGAAGGAGAGGGAGAGGGAGAAGAAAAGGGGGGCGCCGCCCCCTTCCCTAGTCCAATTCGGACACGAAGGGGAGGGGGCGCGCGGCATGCCCTAGCCGCCCCTCTCTCTCCACTAAGGCCCATGTGGCCCATTAGTTCCCCCCCCCGGGGGGGGGGGTTCCGGTAACCCTCCGGCACTTCGGTTTAATCCGAAACTTCTCCGGAACACTTCCGGTGTCCGAATATAGTCGTCCAATATATCAATATTTATGTCTCGACTATTTTGAGACTCCTTGTCATGTCCGCGATCTCATCCGGTACCCCGAACAACCTTCGGTACATCAAAACACATAAACTCATAATACCGATGGTCATCGAATGTTAAGCGTGCAGACCGTACATGTTCGAGAACTATGTAGACATGATCGAGACACATCTCCGGTCAATAACCAATAGCGGAACCTGGATGTTCATATTGGCTCGTACATATTCTACGAAGATTTTTATCGATCAAACCCATAACAGCATACGTTGTTCCCTTTGTCATCAGTATGTTACTTGCCCAAGATTCGGTCGTCGGTATCACCATTCCTAGTTCAATCTCGTTACCAGCAAGTCTCTTTACTCGTTCCATAATACATCATCTCGTTACTAACTCATTAGTCAGTTGCTTGCAAGGCTTATTACGATGTGTATTACCGTGAGGGCCCAGAGATACCTCTCCGACAATCGAAGTGACAAATCCTATTCTTGATCTATGCCAACACCACAAACACCTTTGGAAACACCTGTAGAGCATCTTTATAATCACCCAGTTACGTTGTGACGTTTGATAGTGCACAAGGTGTACCTCCGATATTCAGGAGTTGCATAATCTCATAGTCAGAGGAATATTTATGTCATGAAGAATGCAATAGCAGTAAAACTAAACAATCATAGTGCTAAGCTAACGGATGGGTCTTGTCCATCACATCATTCTCATAATGATGTGATCACGTTGATCAAATGACAACACATGTCTATGGTTAGGAAACATAGCCATCTTTGATTAACGAGCTAGTCTAGTAGAGGCATACTAGGGACACTCTGTTTTGTCTATGTATTCACACATGCATCAAGTTTCCGGTTAATAAAATTCTAGCAGGAATAAAGGACATTTATCATGATATACAAGGAAATATAAATAACAACTTTATTATTGCCTCTAGGGCATATTTCCTTCAGTTTCCCCCAGTGCTGGAAGAGGGGCATAGAGAAGGACATGACAATACCTTTAGGAAGGGGACGACACCCGCATGAGTTACCGCTGCCAGCACATCTGTGCAGGTATTTCTCTCCGGCATGTAACCGAACAATCCCAGTGCCACCGGAAGATTCAGAGATGTGGGAACAAAACCGCAGGCTGGAGTCACTACCGCAGGGAGGTGCTACTTCTTGAGCTTGCGTTGATTTTTCCCATGAAGAGGAAAGGGTGATGCTGCAAAGTAGAGATACGTATTTCCCTCAATTGAGAACCAAGGTATCAATATAGGCACAAGCAAGTCTCCAATCTATGCATCTGCACAAACTAACAAACACTTACACACACCGTGGAAAAGGGGTTGTTAATCCCTTCATGGTCACGAATAAGAGTGGGATCTGATAGAGATAGATTTAAAACTAAAGTAAAAAAAGCTAAATAAAGTAAACACAAAATAATTGCAGCAAAGACATTTTTGTTTTTTTGGTTTTATGGATATGAAAATATAAGATGGAAAATAGACCGAGGGGCCATAGTTTTCACTAGAGGTTTCTCTCTCGAAGAAAGCATATGGTGGGTGAACAAATTAATGTCGAGCAATTGATACAAAAGCGCAAATTACGATGATATCATATGCAATGATCTTGAATATAGGCATCACGTCCATGACAAGTAGACCGAAACGATTATGCATCTACTACTATTACTCCACACATCGACCGCTATCCAACATGCATCTAGATATTAAGTTCATAAGAACAGAGTAACGCCTTAAGCAAGATGACATGATGTAGAGGGATAAACTCATGCAATATGATATAAACCCCATCTTGTTATCCTTAATGACAACAACACAATACATGCCTCGCTACCCCTACTATGTCACTGGGTGCGTACACTGCAAGATTAAACCCATCACAAAGCACCTCTCCCATTGCAAGAAAAGCCAATCTAGTTGGCCAAACAAACCGAAAGATCGAAGCGAAATACAAAGCTATCTTAGTCATGCATAAAATAGTTCAGAGCAGACTCAAATAATATTCATAGATAATCTGATCATAAATCCACAATTCATCGATCTTGTCAAACACACCGCTAAAGAAGATTACGTTGAATAAATCTCCAACAACATCGAGGAGAACATTGTATTGAAGATCAAAGAGAGAGAAGAAGCCATCTAACTATGAGCTATGGACCCGTAGGTTTGTGGTAAACTACTCACACATCATCAGAGAGGATGCAAGGTTGATATAGATGCCCTCCGTGATCGAACCCCCCTCCGACGGAGTACCGAAATAGGCCCCAAGATGGGATCTCACGGGAACAGAGACCTACGATGGTGGAAAGGTGTTTTCGTCGTTCGCTCTAGGGTTTCTGGGATTTTAGAGGATATATAGGGAAAAGAGGCATTGCGGCGGAGTCACGGGGGGCCCACAAGCCCAGTGGGTGTGCCCCTACGGCTTGTGGCCACCCTGTGGCTTCCCTGGCCCCAACTCCAAGTCATGTAGGTGTGTTTTTGTTCCAGAAAAAAACATCGCAAAAGTTTTATTCCGTTTAGACTCCATTTGATATTCATTTCCCGCGAAACTAAAAAAAGAAAAAATAAATAAGAAACTGGCACTGGGCACTAGGTTAATAGGTTAGTCCCAAAAATAATATAAAATAGCATATTCATGCATATAAAACATCCGAAGTTGATAACATAATATCATGAAACAATAAAAAATTATTGATACATTGGACACGTATCAGGCATCCCCAAACTTAATTCCTGCTCGTCCTCGAGTAGGTAAATGAGAAAAATAGAATTTTTGATGTGGAATGCTACCTAACATATTTGTCAATGTATTTCTTCTTAATTTGGCATGAATGTTCAGATCCATATGATTCAAAACAAAAGTTCATTGACATAAAAACAATAATACTTCAAGCACACTAGAAAGCAAAATCATGAAGCTTCAAAAATAACACTGCTAAAGAAAGTTATCCCTACAAAATCATATATTCTTGTTATGCTCCCTCTTCTTAACACAAATTATAAATCATGTACTACCCTGGTGTCAGCCAAGCAATTGGTTCATTCTTTGTAATGCGCTTCAGCTTTTCAACTCTTCATGCGATACACGAGCGTGAGCCCTAGACATAGCACTATAGGTGGTATAGAAGGTGGTAGTAGACAAAAGAAGGGAGAAAGTCTCACATCAACTAGGCAAATTAATGGACTCTGGAGATGTCCATCAATTGATATCAATGTGAGTGAGTAGGGATTGCCATGTAACGGATGCACTAGATCTATAAGTGTATGAAATCTCAAAAACAAAACTAAGTGGGTGTGCATGCAACTTGCTTGCTCATGAAGACCTCGGCCATTTGAGGAAGCCCATCATCGGAATATACAAGCCAAGTTCTATAACGAAAAATTCCCACTAGTAATATATGAAAGTGTCAAAATAGGAGTGATGTCGCTTGAGCTACGTCGGTATTTCCTCAAAGAGGAAGGGATGATGCAACATAGCTACGGTAGGTATTTCCCTCAGTGATGATACCAAGGTTATCGAGCCAGTAGGAGAACCACGCAACACTATATAAACAGTACCTGCACACAAATACTTGCAACCCAACGTAAAACATGGGTTGTCAATCCCTCCCGGGTAATAGATTGGTAAATAGATAGACTAATAGATGCAAATGGAAGAACGGCAAAAAAACGTAGCAAGGTATTTTTGTGTTTTAGATAATATACTTCTGAAAATAAAAGTTGCAAATAAAGGAAAAATCAAACATCATTATAGATCTGAAAGTATATGATATGAAAATAGACCCCGGGGTCGTAGATTTCACTAGTGGCTTCTCTAAAAAAATATCAACGATGGCTAGACAAATTATTGTTGGGAAATTGATATAAATGTTAATAATTATGACAACATCCAAGACAATGATCATGTATATATGCATCAAGTCCAAGATTAGTAGACCGACTCCTGCCTGCATCTACTACTATTACTCCACACATCGACCACTATCCAACATGCATCTAGTGTATTAAGTTCATGCAAAAATGGAGTAATGCAATAAGAACGATGACATGATGTAGACACGATCTATTAATGTAGGAATAGACCCGATCTTTTTATCGTTAATAGCAACGATACATGCGTGCCTTGCTGCCCCTTCTGTCACTGGGAAATGACACCGCAAGATCGAACCCATTACAAAGCACCTCTTCGCATTTGCAAGATAAATAGATCAAGTTGGCAAAACAAAACTCAAATACCGGAGCTATAATCAAGGCAAATCTGCTCATAAACTCACAATTCATCGGATCCCAACAAACACAGCGCACAAATTCATTACATCAAATAGATCTCCAAGGGACAATTGTATTGAGAAACAAAGAGAGAAGAAGCCATCTAGCTACTGCCTATGGACCCATAGGTCTGAGGTAAACTACTCATACATCATCGGAGATGCACCAATGAGGATGATGAACCCCTCCGTGATCGTGTTCCCCTTTGGCGGAGTGCCGGGAAAGGGCTCTAGATTGGATCTCGTGGTTCTGGAACTTGCGGTGGTTGGAATAAAATTTTGACAACTTCCCTAGGGTTTTGGAGGTATTAGAGTATTTATAGAGTGAACAGGCGGTGCGGGAGGTCACCGAGGTGGGCACAACCCACCTGGGTGCGCTAGGGGGCCCAGGCGCGCCCTGGTGGGTTGTGCTCCCCTCGGAGCTCCATTGTGGTACTTCTTCAGCCCATCCTGTGTCTTTTGGCCCAAAAAAAATCTCCAAAAAGTTTCGCTACGTTTGGACTCCGTTTGGTATTGATTTTCTGCGATGTAAAAACAAGCAAAAAATAGTAACTGGCATTGGGCACTATGTCAATAGGTTAGTCCCAAAAAATGATATAAAATGATTGTAAAACTGAAGGAAATATGCCCTAGAGGCAATAATAAAGTTGTTATTTGTATTTCCTTATATCATGATAAATGTCTTTTATTCATGCTAGAATTGTATTAACCGGAAACTTAGTACATGTGTGAATACATAGACAAAACAGAGTGTCCCTAGTATGCCTCTACTAGACTTGCTCATTGATCAAAGATGGTTATGTTTCCTAGCAATAGACATGAGTTGTCATTTGATCAACGGGATCACATCATTAGGAGAATGATGTGATGGACAAGACCCATCCGTTAGCTTAGCAACTTGATCGTTTAGTTTTACTGCTATTGCTTTCTTCATGACTTATACATGTTCCTATGACTATGAGATTATGCAACTCCCGAATACCGGAGGAACACCTTGTGTGCTATCAAACGTCACAACGTAACTGGGTGATTATAAAGATGCTCTACAGGTGTCTCCGAAAGTGTTCGTGTTGTTGGCATAGATTAAGAATAGGATTTGTCACTCCGAGTGTCGGAGAGGTATCTCTGGGCCCTCTCGGTAATGCACATCATAATAAGCCTTGCAAGCAAAACGACTAATAAGTTAGTCATGAGATGATGTATTACAGAACGAGTAAAGAGACTTGCCGGTAACAAGATTAACTAGGTATAGTGATATCGACGATCGAATCTCGGGCAAGTAAAATACCGATGACAAAGGGAACAACATATGTTGTTATGCGGTTTGACCGATAAAGATCTTCGTAGAATATGTAGGAGCCAATATGAGCATCTAGGTTCTGCTATTGTTTATTGACCGGAGATGAGTCTCGGTCATGTCTACATAGTTCTCGAACCAGTAGGGTCCGCATGCTTAACGTTCGATGACGATCCGTATTATGAGTTTATGAGTTTTGATGTACCGAAGGTAGTTCGGAATCTTGGTTGAGATCTCGGACATGACGAGGAGTCTTGGAATGTCCGAGACATAAAGATTAATATATTGGACGACTATATTCGAACACCGGAATTGTTCCGGGTGTTATCAGATAAAATCGGAGTGCTGGAGGGGGTTACCGGAACCCCGTGAGGTAGTATGGGCCTTAGTGGGCCAATGAGGGAAAGAGAGAGGCATCCCACTAGGGCTGGCCACACCCCCTAGGGTTCCTAGTTGGACTAGGAGTGGGGGGGTGCGCCCCTCTCCTTCCTTCTCCTATCCTCCATCCTTTCCTACTCCTAGTAGGAATAGGAAGGGGGATTCCTATTCCTACTAGGACTAGGAATCCTACTCGTGGCGCGTCATACATGGGCCAGCCACACCTCCCCCTTGCTCCTTTATATACGAGGGCAGGGGGGCACCCAAAGACACACAATAAACATTGTTTTAGCCATGTGCGGTGCCCCCTCCACAGAAACACACCTCGGTCATACCGTTGCAGTGCTTAGGCGAAGCCCCGCACTGGTAGCTTCATCATCTCCGTCACCATGCCATCGTGCTGACGAAACTCTCCCATGAAGCTCAACTGGATCAAGAGCTCGTGGGACGTCGTCGAGCAGAACGTGTGCTGAACGCGGAGGTGCCGTATGTTCGGTGCTTGGGTCGGTTGGATCGCGAAGACGTTCGACTACATCAACCACGTCACTAGACGCTTCCGCTTTCGGTCTACGAGGGTACATAGACACACTCTCCCCTCTCGTTGCTATGCATCTAGTAGATAGATCTTGTGTGATCGTAGGAATTTTTTTGAAATACTACGTTCCCGAACAATGGCATCATGAGCCAGGTCTATGCGTAGATGATATGCACGAGTAGAACACAATGAGTTGTGGGCGATAATAGTCATACTCCTTACCAGCATGTCATACTTTGATTCGGCGGTATTGTGAGATGAAGCGGCCTGGACTGACATTACGCGTATGCTTACGCGAGACTGGTTTCACCGTTACGAGCACTCGTTGCTTAAAGGTGACCGGCGGGTGTCTGTCTCTCTCACTTTAGCTGAATTGAGTGTGACTACGCCCGGTCCTTGTGAAGGTTAAAACAACACATACTTGACGAAATCGTTGTGGTTTCTGTATGCGTAGGTAAGAACGGGTCTTGCTAAGCCCGTACCAGCCACTTAAAACTTGCAACATCAAAGTAGAGGACGTCTAACTTGTTTTTGCAGGGCATGTTGTGATGTGATATGGTCAAGACGTGATGAGTTATACGTTATTGTATGAGATGATCATGTTTTGTAAAGTTATCGGCAACCGGCATGAGCCGTATGGTTATCTCTTTATTGTATGAATTGCGAAGGCCATGTAATCGCTTTACTTTATCACTATGGGTTAGCGATTGTAGTAGAAGCAATAGTTGGCGAGACGGCCACGACGCTACGATGAAGATCATGGTGTCAAGCTGGTGACGATGGAGATCATGACGATGCTTTGGAGATAGAGATCAAAAGCACAAGATGATGATGGCCATATCATGTCACATATTTTGATTTCATGTGATGTTTATCTTATTATGCTTCTTATTTTGCTCAGTATGGCGGTAGCATTATAAGATGATCCCTTAGAAAATTTAAATGTACAAGTGTTCTCCCACAATATGCACCGTTGCGAAAGTTCGTCGTGCCGAGACACCACGTGATGATCGGGTGTGATAAGCTCTACGTTCACATACAACGGGTGCAAGCCAGTTTTGCACACGCAGAATACTCGGGTTAAACATGACGAGCCTAGCATGTACAGACATGGCCTCGAAATACTGGAGACCGAAAGGTCGAGCGTGAATCATATAGTAGATACGATCAACATAAGATGTTCACCATTGAAAACTACCCCATCTCACGTGATGATCGGACATGGTTTAGTTGATTTGGATCACGTGATCATTTAGATGACTAGAGGGATGTCTATCTAAGTGGGAGTTCTGTAGTAATATGATTAATTGAACTTTAATTAATGATGAACTTAGTCCTGATAGTTTTTGCATATCTATGTTGTTGTAGATCAATGGCCCGTGTTACCGTTCCCTTGAACTTTAATGCGTTCCGAGAGAAAGCTAAGTTGAAAGATGATGGTAGCAATTACTTGGACTGGGTCCGTAACTTGAGGATTATCCTCATTGTTGCACCAAAGAATTATGTCGTTGAAGCACCGCTAGGTGACATGCCTGCTGCAGGAGCAACCCCGGACGTTATGAATGTCTGGCAAGCTCGTTCTGATGACTACACGATAGTTCAGTGTGCTATGCTTTACGGCTTAGAACCGGGACTTCAACGACGTTTTGAACGTCATGGAGCATTTAAGATGTTCCAGGAGTAGAAGTTAATATTTCAAGCAAATGCCCGGATTGAGAAATATGAGATTTCCAATAAGTTCTACAACTGCAAGATGGAGGAGAATAGTTTTATCAGTAAACACTTGCTCAGAATGTCTGGGTACTATAATCATATGACTCAACTTGGTTGCAAAGTTAACAAAGATAGTGTTATTGATAGAGTTCTTCAATCACTGCCACCAAGCTATAAAGGCTTCGTGATGAACTATAACATGCAAGGGATGCAGAAGACAATTCCCGAGCTCTTCGCTATGCTCAAAGCAACGGAGGTAGAAATCAAAAAGGAGCATCAAGTGTTGATGGTTAACAAGACCACTAGTTTCAAGAAAAAGGGAAAGGGAAATAAGGGGAACTTCAAAAAGAATAGCAAGATAGTTGCTACTCCCACGAAGAAACCCAAGTCTGGAGCCAAGCCTGAAACTGAGTGCTTCTACTGCATAGGGACTGGACACTGGAAGCAGAACTGCCCCAAGTATTTGGCGGATAAGAAGGATGCCAAAGTGAACAAAGGTATATTTGATATACATGTTATTGATATGTACCTTACTAATGCTCATAGTAGCACCTGGCATTTGATACTGGTTCGGTTGCTAATATTTGTAACTCGAAACAAGGGCTACAGATTAAACGAAGATTAGCTAAGGACGAGGTGACGATGCACGTGGGAAATGGTTCCAAAGTCGATGTGATCGCCGTCGGCACGGTACCTCTACATCTACCTTCGGGATTAGTTTTAGACCTGAATAATTGTTATTTAGTGCCAGCGTTAAGCATGAACAATATATCTGGATCTTTTTTATTGCGAGACGGTTATTCATTTAAAACTGAGAATAATGGTTGTTCTATTTATATGAGTAATATCTTTTATGGTCATGCACCCCTGAAGAGTGGTCTATTCTTGTTGGATCTCGATCATAGTGATACACATTTTCATAATATTGAAACCAAAAGATGCAAGGTTAATAATGATAGTGCAACTTATTTATGGCACTGCCGTTTAGATCATATTGGTGTAAAGCGCATGAAGAAACTCTATAGTGATGGACTTTTGGAATCACTTGATTATGAATCACTTGGTTCTTGCGAACCATGCCTCATGGGCAAGATGACTAAAACTCCGTTCCCCGGAACAATGAAGCGAGCAACTGATTTGTTGGAAATCATACATACTGATGTATGTGGACCAATGAGTGTTGAGGCTCACGGCGGGTATCATTATTTTCTGACCTTCACTGATGATTTGAGAAGATATGGGTATATTTACTTGATGAAGCACAAGTCTGAAACATTTGAAAAGTTTAGAGAATTTCAGAGTGAAGTAGAGAATCATCATAACAAGAAAATAAAGTTTCTACGATCTGATCGTGGAGGTGCATATTTGAGTTATGAGTTTGGTCTTCATTTGAAACAATGTGGAATAGTTTCACAACTCACGCCACCCGGAACACCACAGCATAATGGTGTGTCCGAACATCGTAACCGTACTTTATTAGATATGGTGCGATCTATGATGTCTCTTACAGATTTTCCACTATCGTTTTGGGGTTATGCTTTAGAGACAACTGCATTCACGTTAAATAGGGCACCATCTAAATCTGTTGAGACGATGCCTTATAAACCGTGGTTTGGCAAGAAACCAAAGTTGTCGTTTTTTAAAGTTTGGGGCTGCGATGCTTATGTGAAAAAGCTTCAACCGGATAAGCTCGACCCCAAATCGGAGAAATGTTTCTTCATAGGATACCCAAAGGAAAATGTTGGGTACACCTTCTATCACAGATCCGAAGGAAAGATATTCGTTGCTAAGAACGGATCCTTTCTAGAGAAGGAGTTTCTCTCGAAAGAAGTGAGTGGGAGGAAAGTAGAACTTGATGAGGTAATAGTACTTTCTCCCGAATTGGAAAGTAGTACATCACAGAAACTAGTTCCAATGATTCCTACACCAATTAGTGAGGAAGCTAATGATGATGATCATGAAACTTCGGATCAAGTTACTACTGAACTTCGTAGATCAACCAGAGTACGTTCCGCGCCAGAGTGGTACGGTAACCTAGTACTGGAAGTCATGTTACTAGACCATGATGAACCTACAAACTATGAGGAAGCGATGATGAGCCTAGAATGCGCAAAATGGCTTGAGGCCATGAAATTTGAGATGGGATCCATGTATGAGAACAAAGTGTAGACTTTGGTTGACTTGCCTGATGATCGGCAAGCCATTGAACATAAATGGATCTTCAAGAGGAAGACCCACGCCGACGGTAATGTTACTGTCTACAAAGCTCGACTTGTTGCGAAAGGTTTTCGACAAGTTCAAGGAGTTGACTACGATGAGACTTTCGCACCCGTAGCGATGCTTAAGTCTATCCGAATCATGTTAGCAATTGCCGCATTTTATGATTATGAAATCAGGCAAATGGATGTCAAAATTGCATTCCTAAATGGATACCTCAAAGAGGAGTTGTATATGATGCAACCAGAAGGTTTTGTCGATCCTAAAGGTGCTAACAAAGTTTGCAAGCTCCAGCAATCCATCTATGGACTGGTGCAAGCATCTCGGAGTTGGAATATACGCTTTGATGAGGTGATCAAAGCATATGGTTTTATACAGAATTTTGGAGAAGCACGTATTTACAAGAAAGTGAGTGGGAGCTCTGTAGCATTTCTGATATTATATGTGGATGACATATTGTTGATTGGAAATGATATATAATTTCTGGATGGCATAAAAGGATACTTGAATAAGATTTTTTTCAATGAAAGACCTCGGTGAAGCTGCTTATATATTAGGCATCAAGATCTATAGAGATAGATCAAGACGCTTAATTGGACTTTCACAAAGCACATACCTTGATAAAGTGTTGAAGAAGTTCAAAATGGATCAGCCAAAGAAAGGGTTCTTGCCTGTGTTACAAGGTGTGAAGTTGAGTAAGACTCAATGCCCGACCACTGCAAAAGATTGAGAGAAAATGAAAGTCATTCCCAATGCCTCAACCATAGGATCTATCATGTATGCAATGTTGTGTACTAGACCTGATGTGTGCCTTGCTGTAAGTTTAGCAGGGAGGTGCCAAAGTAATCTAGGAGTGGATCACTGGACAACGGTCAAGAACATCCTGAAGTACCTGAAAAGGACAATGGATATGTTTCTCATTTATGGAGGTGACAAAGAGCTCGTTGTAAAAGGTTACGTCGGTTCAAGCTTTGACACTGATCCGGATGACTCTATGTCACAAACCGGATATGTATTTTTATTGAACGGTGGAGCTGTCAGTTGGTAAAGTTCCAAGCAGAGCGTCGTGGCGGGATCTACGTGTGAAGCTGAGTACATAGCTGCTTCGAAAGCAGCAAATGAAGGAGTCTGGATCAAGGAGTTCATATCCGATTTAGGTGTAATACCTAGTGCATTGGGACCAATAAAAATCTTTCGTGACAACACTGGAGCAATAGCCTTGGTGTAGGAATCCAGGTTTCACAAGAGAACAAAGCACATAAAAAGACGCTTCAATTCCATCTGCGATCAAGTCAAGAGGGAGACATAGAAATTTGCAAGATACATATGGATCTGAATGTCATAGACCAGTTGACTAAGCCTCTTCCACGGGCAAAACATGATCAACACCAAGACTCCATGGGTGTTAGAATCATTACTATGTAATCTAGATTATTGACTCTAGTTCAAGTGGGAGACTGAAGGAAATAAGCCCTAGAGGTGATAATAAAGTTGTTATTTGTATTTCCTTATATCATGATAAATGTATTTTATTCATGCTAGAATTGTATTAACCGGAAAATTAGTACATGTGTGCATACATAGACAAAACAAAGTGTCCCTAGTATGCCTCTACTAGACTAGCTCATTGATCAAAGATGGTTATGTTTCCTAGCCATAGACATGAGTTGTCATTTGATCAACGGGATCACATCATTAGGACAATGATGTGATGGACGAGACCCATCCGTTAGCTTAGCAACTTGATCGTTTAGTTTTACTGCTATTGCTTTCTTCATGACATATACATGTTCCTATGACTATGAGATTATGCAACTCCTGAATACCGGAGGAACACCTAGTGTGTTATCAAACATCACAACATAACTGGGTGATTATAAAGATGCTCTACAGGTGTCTCCGAAAGTGTTCGTGGTGTTGGCATAGATCAATAATAGGATTTGTCACTCCGAGTGTCGGAGAGGTATCTCTAGGCCCTCTCGGTAATGCACATCATAATAAGCCTTGCAAGCAAAACGACTAATGAGTTAGTCACGAGATGATGTATTACGGAATGGTAAAGAGACTTGCCGGTAACGAGATTAACTAGGTATAGTGATACCGACGATCGAATCTCGGGCAAGTAACATACCCATGACAAAGGGAACAACGTATGTTGTTATGCGGTTTGAACGATAAAGATCTTCGTAGAATATGTAGGAGCCAATATGAGCATCCAGGTTCCGCTATTGGTTATTGACCAGATATCAGTCTCGGTCATGTCTACATAGTTGTCGAACCCGTAGGGTCCGCACGCTTAACATTCGATGACGATTGGTATTGTGAGTTTATGAGTTTTGACGTACCGAAGGTAGTTCGGAGTCCCAGATGAGATCACGAACATGACGAGGAGTCTCGGAATGTCCGAGACATAAATATTAATATATTGGACGACTATATTCGGACACCGGAAGTGTTCCGGGTGTTATCAGATAAAACCGGAGTGCTGGAGGGGGTTACCGGAACCCCCTGAGGGAGTATGGGCCATAGTGGGCCAATGAGAGAAAGAGAAAGGCAGCCCACTAGGGCTGGCTGCACCCCCCTAGGGTTCCTAGTTGGACTAGGAGTGGGGGGCGCCCCTCTCCCTCCTTCTCCTGTCCTCCTTCCTTTCCTACTCCTAGTAGGAATAGGAAGGGGGATTCCTATTCCTACTAGGAGTAGGAATCCTACTCCTGGCGCACCATACATGGGCCGGCCGCACCTCCCCTTGCTCCTTTATATACGGGGGCAGGGGGCACCCAAAGACACACAAGCAACATCGTTTTAGCTGTGTGCGGTGCCCCCTCCACAGAAACACACCTCGGTTATACCGTTGTAGTGCTTCGGCGAAGCCCTGCGCTGGTAGCTTAATCATCTCCTTCACCACGCCGTCGTGCTGACGAAACTCTCCCGTGAATCTCAACTGGATCAAGAGTTCATGGGACGTCATCGAGCTGAACGTGTGCTGAACGCGGAGGTGCCATACGTTCGGTGCTTGGATCGGTTGAATCGCGAAGACGTTCAACTACATCAACCGCGTCACTAGACGCTTCCGCTTTCGGTCTATGAGGGTACGTAGACACACTCTCCCCTCGCGTTGCTATGCATCTAGTAGATTGATCTTGCATGATCATAGGATTTTTTTTGAAATACTACGTTCCCAAACAAAAACATCCAAGAATGATAATATAACAACATCAAAAAATCAAATATTATAGATACGTTGGAGACGTATCATGGAGACCCTCTATCATGAATAACATGGTGCTACTTTGAAGCACAAGTGTGGAAAAAGGATAGTAACATTGTCCCTTCTCTCTTATTTTTTTATTTTTTTAGACTCCTATTGTTTTGAGTTTTTTCCCTTTTCTTTTATTTTGGGCTCTTTGTCCTTTTTTTATTATTTGGACTATTTGGCCTCTTTTGTTTATAACCTCACATGGGACAATGTTCTAATAATGATGATCATCACACTTTTATTTACTTACAACTCAAAATTACAACTCAAGGTGACTCAAAGTCATAATGACGGAACGGTGGAGTTACATGGAAATATATCTTGGAATGGCTATGAAAATGCCATAATAGGTAGGTATGGTGGTTGTGCCGAGGAAGGGTATAAGGTGGGTTTAATGCACCGGCGGAAGTAGCGCGATACTAGAGTGGCTAGCAAAGGTGGAAGGGTGAGAGTGCGTATAATCCCTAGACTCAACAATAGCCATAAAGAACTCACATACTTATTGCAAAAAGTTTATTAGCCCTCAAAGCAAAGTACTACTACGCATGCTCCTAGATGAGAGGTTGGTAGGAGTTAACCATCGCGCGCTCCCGACTTTCACGCAAAGGAACACAATCAAGAAGAAATTGCGCTACAACTTCATCTTATAACTAGAAGACCATACGTGCATGCTACGGGAATCACAAACCTTAACGCAATTATTTCTTTAACTACACAATTTACTACTAGCATAACTCTAATATCACAATCTTCATATCTCAAAACAATTGCAAGAAATCAAACTTCTCATATATTCAATGCTCTGTATGAAAGTTTTTATTGTACCCCCCTTGGATACATATAATATTAGGACTAAATTCACAACCCAAGCAAATTACCATGCTTTTATTAGACTCTCAAAATAATATAAGTGAAGCATGAGAGTTCATTGATGTCTACACAATCTTCTTCTTGTAGACTCGTGTTAAACCTCCGAAATCAGAGTTTTGTAGAACAGTAGCAAATTTCCCTCAAGTTGATGACTTAAGGTTTATCAATCTGTGGGAGGTATAGGATGAATATGGTCTCTCTCAAACAACCCTGCAACCAGATAACAAAGAGTCTCTTACGTCCTCAACACACCCAATACAATGGTAAATTGTCTAGGTGCACTAGTGCGGCGAAGAGATGGTGATACAAGTGTAATATGGATAGTAGATATATGTTTTTTTAATCTAATAAATAAAAACCACAAGTTAACAAGTGATAAAAGTGAGCAAAAACATTATTGCAATGCTTGGAAACAAGGCCTAGGGTCCATACTTGTTAGGGAACGTAGCATGCAATTTCAAAAATTTCCTACGCTCATGCAAGATCTATGTAGGAGATGCATAGCAATGAGAGGGGGAGAGTGTGTTACGTACCCTCGTATACTGTAAGCAGAAGAGTTATATCAACGCGGTTGATGTAGTGGAACAACAACACGATCCAACTGCACGATCCAACAGATCAAGTACCAAATGTACGACACCTCCTAGTTTAGCACACGTGTGGCTCGATGATGTCTCCTCCTTTTTGATCCAACAAGCGAGAGAGGAGAAGTAGATGGGATCACAACCAAAACAACAGCGTGGTGGTGGAGCACCGAGAGCGCTTCGCTAAGCGTCGCCGGAACGACGCGATGGAACTATGGAGTAACGGGAGAGAGAGGGGCGCCAAGGGCTTGGTGTGTCCTCTTGGGGTGCCCCCTCTATATATGTGTGGAGGGGCGTGGGAAACATCCCCTCGAAGCCCTAGGGCACAGCAAAAGGGGATAGGACTTGGACTCCAAGTCCAATCCTATTCCTATTAGGATTCCTTCCCCTTTTGCCTTCCCTAGCCACATGGGCTTTTTAGGACTTGGTGCGCCTGGCCCAATAAGGCCAGGGCGCCTCCCCTTAGCCCATGCCAGCCCTTGGGACGTGTTGAACCCACTTGTGGATTTCTATACCCCTCCGGAATCCTCCGGAACCTTCTGGAAGCTTCCTAGTACAATACGGAAAAAACTGCACTTTTTTCCGGAACCCAAAATATGAATTCCCATTTATAAATCTTTACCTCTCAACCATTCCGAGACTCCTCATGATGTCCGGGATCTCATCTGGGACTCCGAACAACATTTGGTTACGACTCATGAAATATCCCAATACTACTCTAGCGTTAACGAACGTTAAGCGTGCGACCCTGTGGTTTCGGGAATTATGTAGTCATGACCGAGACACCTCTCCGGTTAATAACCAATAGCGGAACCTGGATGCCCATATTGATTCCTACATATTCCACGAAGATCTTTATCGATCGAACCGTTATGACAACATGCGTAATTCCCTTTGTCCATCGGTATGTTACTTGCCCGAGATTCAATCGTCGGTATCTTCATACCTAGTTTAATCTCGTTACCGGCAATTCTCTTTACTAGTTCCGTAATTTTCACAGCCCTAGCTAGTCATTGCTTGACTTTGCATAATCATCCATTCAACATGTTTAAATTTTATTTAAGTTGAAATGGGGATTGATCAAACCCTAGCATCAGAAAGAATTCAAATAGGATCAAATAAAATCTTTTTCAAATAACCCAAAATGCCCTTTGAAAATGTTCATGATTTTTGATATGGGCGAAAACCTGTGCCAAAAATGATGAGCATATTTGTTGGCCATTTATGGATTTTTGGATTAAATCATAAGTATTTGAATTGGGGCTTCTAAATGCTATATATATATATTCTAAATAGCTCCAATAATTCTGAAACTTTTGTTGGAGCTGTGGAATATTTCAGATAGCATCCAAAAAACATTTTCGGAATTTACTAAAATGGTTTAGTACTTTTACTAAATCAAAACAGAACAAAATAAGTAGAGAACTGAAAGAAAAATAGGAAAAGAGGAGAGTAATACCTGGCTTACCCAGCAGCCCACTAGAGGCCTAGTAGACAGCCGGCCTGCTAGGCCCAGCCGACCCCCCCCCCTCGCACGTCGTATTCCTCGCGCCTACTTGCTTTGCGCGTGGCGCGCGCACAGCCGAGCCGCGGCCACCTCCTGCTTGCCGCCTCCCTCTGGACCTCTGGGGTGACACCACGCAGACGCCGAGAGACCTCTCTCCTCCCCCTCACTCGCTGCTCTCTCTCCCCTCCTCTGTTTCTCTCGCACGCAGCCACCGAGCGGAGCTCATCGCAGCCGTCCACACCACCACGGCCACCGGCCACCACACGCCTCGCCAACGCGCCAAGAAGCTCCGCCACGTCTTCCTCGTCCTCTCCATCGAGCTACGCGACACCGGAGGCCCTGCTTCGTCGCTATCATCGCCATCTCCAACCTTGGGTGCCGCCGTTCGTCGCCGTCGATTCGCTCCGGCCAAGCCATCCTCGAGCCCGCTTTGACGCCCCCAGCATGTGCCGTGAGCACCTGCGTCTTTCCCCTCTCTCCCCGTAGTCTAACTCGTCCTCAAGCTAGCTCACAGCCGGACCCGAGAGCTCCACCCCGCCAGCCATTGCGTAGCCGTGGCCACAGCCACGCAAGCTCACAACGGAGCACGTCACCGTGCTCCGGAAGCCCCCATGAGTCTAACGCACACACTCACTCGCCCTCCCATGCACCGTAGTGCCAATCCCGCAATCACCCGAACTCCGGCCGCCAACACGAGCTCTGCTCCAGTGAGCTCCGGCCACCCTAGCTCTAGCCGCCACCACTAGATGCGCACGAGCCCCAGCTCACCGTAGAACCAAACCCCGTCACAAGCCGCAACATGTAGCGCGAGCCCGAGAAATTCCGGCGAGCTTCTGCCGCGGTTTTGGTCGCCGCCGGCCAAACTCCGGCGACTGCTGACGTGGCTCCATCATTAGCGCTAACCCCTGCTAATTAGACCTCCCACAGACGCTGACAGTGGGCCCCAGAGTGGGTCAAAGCCTGGTCAGCGCCGGATTAAACCGGGTCACCCACTGTGTCACTGACCAGTGGGTCCCGCCTGTCAGGTATGACCTGGAGTGCGCCTGTTGACTTGGTGACGTCAGACCTACGTCATGCTGACGTAATAAGTCATTTTCTGGATTTAGTTTAAATTAGAATAACCAAGAAATTCTAGAAAATGTTTAAAACTTCAAAAAATCATAAAAAATAATCTATAACTCCAAATGGAATAAATTATATATGAAAAATTATCAGAAAAATATGAAGAATCTGTTTATGGCACTTTCATGCATGTTTGAACAAGTTAAACCGACTCAATAGGATAAATCATGATTAGGGCAATTTATGAACTAGCGTTTGGAGTTGGAGTTTAACCTTGTTTGAATTCCACTTCATTTAACTTGGCTTAATACTGCATTAGGTCAATTCAGCTCCTTAACATGACATATCATTCATTTGATTGTGCATTGTAGTGAATGTTATTCCCTTTTGTGTTTGTCGGTGGTTGTTCCCCCCCTTGATAGATGTATGTCCCGACGATGTGAACGATGACATCGATGAAGAGTTATACTATCTTCAAAAGTGCCAGGCAAGCAAAACCCCTTTGGTCATTCCGATACAATCCCACTCTCTCGCTCCTGCTCTCTTTTACTGCATTAGGACAACAATGATTCAACTGTTACATGCTGCAGTAGATGAACCCCTTTCCACTGCATGACATGTCTTTGCCACAATAAATAGTTGAAACCCACTAGCTTGAGTAGGAGTTGTTTGACCATTATGTGCCTACTCATTCATGCTTGTTTGTCATGCCTGCTACTGCTTAGAGTTGAGTCAGGTTTGATTCATCAGGGATGAATTGGAATGTGGTGAACATGTCTTATTGTTGATGGCTAAGTGTCTAAACACAATTTGGTAAAGGTAGCGGTGAGAAGCCATGTAGGAGTACATGGTGGATTGTCTCATTGAAATCGTCCTCAGGAACTGAGTTCTGTGTTTGTGATCCATGAACAGTTACTACCACACATCGGGTTCCGGTAACTCGACCCCTCTCGGCTTATTAATCAACCTGATCTCTGTCCAGGAGTTACAACTAGTTTCTGGTGTTTGTAGGTAGTGCTAGTAGTCTACCAAGTGGCACCCGGTATAGGTGGGCTTGGGACAGACTAGGTGCAGTGGCACGGTGTACCAAGTGGTACTCGGATGGTGGGCTTGGGAACCCTGCTCACATCGTTTGGGGTCGTGAGCGATACCCCGGCCGGGTCTCCTTGCGGATGGAACCCGAATAGGCGATAAACCTGGACTAGAGACTTGCGTGGTTAGTCAGGTTGTGGCCGACTCCCTCGCCAGGCTTCCGCTTGAAGGTTGCCAAGATACACGACGTGTACATGGTGGTAAGTGGCGAGAGCATGTGTTAAGAAGTACACCCCTGCAGGGTTAACATCATCTATTCGAATAGCCGCGTCCGCGGTAAAGGACTTCTGGGATGCATGTACAGTTCATAGACAAGTGAAAGTGGATACTCTAAAATGCGCAAGATAAGCGTGAGTTCTATGGATGGCCTTCTTATAGGGAGATAGGAGCGGGACCATAGTGGTGTATTGATTTGGTGAATATGTGGACTCGTGTGCACCACCTCGAAAGAGTTACCAGCAGTCGTAGTACAGGATAGCCACCGAGTCAAAGCTGGCTTGCTGTAGTTAAACTCCACCACCCCTTTGTTGATACTGATGCATATGTATCTAGTTCTGATGTAAGTCTTGCTGAGTACATTTGTAGTCACCTTTGCTTAATTTATGTTTTTGTAGAGAGACTTCGTTCTCACTAGTAGTTCTGTGTGGACTTCGACGTTTAGCTTATTACCTCAGCTACGATCTTGTACCTTGGGAGGGTTTTGTAGATAGTCAGGCTTCTCAGTCTTTTTCATTTGTAGTTGTCTGTACTCATACATGTTATGCTTCCGTTGCTTGTATGCTCTGTATGTTGGGTCATGAGACCCATGTTTGTAATATCTGGCTCCTCGGAGCCTAATGAATAAATGCCTTGATTCATAGAGTTTTATTGTGATGCCATGTTGTATTTGCACATACCGAGCATATTGTGTGTATGTTATTGAAATGCTTGGTATGTGTGGGATCCGACACCTAGTTGTTTGCCCTTGGTAGCCTATCTTATGGGGAAATGCATCCTAGTGCTTCCACTGAGCCTTGGAAGCTTGCTACTGCTCCGGAACACTTAGGCTGCCGGCATGTGTCCTTCTTCATTCATGTGTCTGTCCCTTCAGGGAAATGTCACACGTTGTTCCTTTAAGTCCTTGTAGCTTGCTACCACTTGGGTTCATACGTTGATGACCGACACGTTCGTTGCTGGGTCATGTATGCCTGTCCCTGTAATTTAGCGCCACTTTTGGTTTATAACAAGTCATGTCGGTACGGGTTCTCTGTCCTATGGATGCTAGCGACACTATCATATACGTGAGCCAAAATACGCAAACAGTCTCGGGCCAGGTAAGGTGGCACCCGTGGGGATACCGTGCGTGAGGCCGCAAAGTGATATGATGTGTTACATGCAAGATCAGTGTGACTTAGGATCTGGGTCCCGACAGTAATACATCATCCCATGACTAACTCATTACTCATTTTCTTGCAAGGCTTATTATGATGTGTATTACCGAGAGGGCCCAGAGATACCTCTCCGATACTCGGAGTGACAAATCCTAATTTTGATCTATGCCAACCAAAGAAATACCTTCAGAGACACCTATAGAGCATCTTTATAATCACCCATTTATGTTGTGACGTTTGATTGCACACAAGGTGTTCCTCCGGTATTCGGGAGTTGCATAATCTCATAGTCAGAGGAATATGTATAAGTCATGAAGAAAGCAATAGAAATAAAACTTAATGATCATTATGCTAAGCTAACGGATGGGTCTTATCGATCACATCATTCTCCTAATGATGTGATCCCGTTCATCAAATGACAACACATGTCTATGGTTAGGAAACTTAACCATCTTTGATTAACGACCTAGTCTAGTAGAGGCTTACTAGGGACACGATGTCTTGTCTATGTATCGACACAAGTATCAAGTTTCCGATTAATAAAATTCTAGCATGAATAGTAAACATTTATAATGACATAAGAAAATATAAAATAACAACTTTGTTATTGCCTCTAGGGCATATTTCCTTTAGTCTCCCACTTGCAGTAGAGTCAATAATCGTGTTCACATCGCCATGTGATTTAACACCGATAGTTCAAATCGTGATGTGATTAACACCCATAGTTCATATCGCCATGTGACCAACACCCAAAGGGTTTACTAGAGTCAATAATCTAGTTCACATCGTCGTGTGATTAACACCCAAAGAGTACTAAGGCGTGATCATGTTTTGCTTTGTGAGAGAAGTTTAGTCAACGGGTCTGTCACATTCAAATTCGTATGCATTTCGCAAATTTCTATGTCTACAATGTCTGCATGGAGCTACTCTAGCTAATTTCTCCCACTTTCAATATGCATCCAAATTGATACTTAGATTCATCTGGATTAGTGTCAAAGCTTGCATCGGCGTAACCCTTTACGACGAACTCTTTATCACCTCCATAATCGAGAAACGTTTCCTTAGTCCTCCAGTTACTAAGGATAATTTTGATGGCTGTCCAGTGATCTACTCCTGGATCACTATTGTACCTCTTTGCCAATCTCATGCAAGGTACACAACAGGTTTGGTACACATCATGGCATACTTTATAGAACATATGGCTGAGGCACATGGAATGAATTTCATTCTCTCTCTATTTTTCTGCTGTGGTCAGGCTTTGAGTCTTACTCAACTTTATACCTTACAACTCAGGCAAGAACTCCTTCTTTGACTGGTCCATTTTGAACTACTTTAAAATCTTATCAAGGTATGTACTCATCGAAAGTCTTATCAAGCGTCTTGATTTATCTCTATATATCTTGATGCCCAGTATGTAAGCAGCTTCACCGAGGTCTTTATTGAAAAACTCCTTTTAAACAATCCTTTATGCTTTCCAGAAACTTCTACACCATTCCTGATCAACAATATGTCATTCACATATACTTATCAGAAATGTTGTATTTCTCCCACTCACTTTCTTGTAAATACAGGCTTCACCGTAAGTCTGTATAAAACCATATGCTTTGATCACCTTATGAAAGCGTATATTCCAACTCCGAGATGCTTGCACCAGTCCATACATGGATTGCTGGAGCTTGCACACTTTGTTAGCACCTTTAGGATTGACAAAACATTCTGATTGCATCATATACAACTCTTCTTTCATAAATCCATTAAGGAGTGTAGTTTTGACATCCATTTGCCAGATTTCATAAAATGCAAAAATTGCTAACATGATTCAAACAGACTTAAGTATCGCTACGGGTTAGAAAGTGTCATCGTAGTCAACTCCTTGAACTTGTCGAAAACCTTTTGCGACAAGTCAATCTTTGTAGACAGTGACATTACCATCAGCTTTTGTCTTCCTCTTGAAGATCCATTTATTCTCAATGGCTTGCCGATCATCGGGCAGGTCAACCAAAGTCCACACTTTGTTATCATACATGGATCCCATCTCGGATTTCATAGCCTCAAGCCGTTTCGTGGAATTTGGGCTCATCATCGCTTCCTCATAATTCGTAGGTTCGTCATGGTCTAGTAACATGACTTCTAGAACAGGATTACCGTACCACTCTGGTGCGGAACATACTCTGGTTGACCTACGAGGTTCGGTAGTAACTTGATCTAAAGTTTCATGATCATCATCATTAGCTTCCTCACTGATTGGTGTAGTGTGACGCCCGAAGACCGACGTCCCAGAAGATTCCAGAAGATTCCAGAGGATTCCGGGTTTCCCGTGTGTTTCAGTTGTGCTTGCTTTATTTATTTTGCATTGCATCATGTCATCGTGCCATCATGTCATTTTTATTTTGCATCTCAACCTAAATAAATCGTGTGGACCTCGGTCCATTTAAATCGAGGGAAGTGTGACTTCTCTTTATAACATATACTCCCAATATTTTACGGAGCTATTATAATAATATTCCATTGCTTCGGAATAACCCAACACACTTGCATTTATTCTCCAGACATCTTTTGATTCAAGTTTCACCGTCAAAACCTCCCTATAATTCTTTTTCCTTTTATCGAGGCTCCTCCAAAATTCCGGACATTTTTGGGCTCTTCTAAATCATAGTCCTTGTTCACACCATTTGAAATAAATTCAAAGGAATTTGAATTTATTTTCCATTCATGCCCCTTTTCTATTTTTCTGGGAACCAACGCAATTTTGCGAGTCCAGGAATAATAGCCTCTTGTCCAAATTCTTTTGCATCCCTTCCTTTCTTCTTTTTTTTCTTTTCCTGGCTATTTTTATTTTCTGTTTTGGAGATGGCCAAAACCAGCCTTTCCAGGCCCAGTCACCGGCCTCTTAGGTCATTCTAGGCCATCTCTCCCTCTAGGCCGAACTCCCCCTTCTACCTAGTCCAGCCGGCCCATCCAGGCCGCCTCGGCCCAGCGGCGACCTAACCCTAAGCCAGTCCGCACCCCGAGCCTCTCTCCCTCACTCTTTCCTTCCTGCGCCGCCCGGAGGCTGGCGAGCCGGAGCCCCAGCCTCGATCCCCTCTCGCCCTCTCCCTCGCTCCTCCTCACATCACTTCAGGGACAGGATCCCGATTCCCCCGAACCTCTCATCTCCTGCGCGGCCGCCCAAGCCTCCCTTCGATCTCCCGCTGCAGGATCCCGATTCCCTCGAGTCCCGCTCTCTTCTCCAAGCGTCCCACCGCGCCTGGCGCCCCGCGGGCCACCGCCGTCGCCGTTCTCTCCTGCCGTCGCGCCAGCCAGGGCAACAGCAGGCCGCGCCCCTCCCTCCGGGCCTCCACGCGACGAGCGCCGAGCCGCCCGTCCTCGTTCTGCAGCACCGAGCGCCTTGTCTCCTCCGATTCCAGCACCGCAGCCGCGGCCGCCCGTCCTCCAGCGCCCCGAGCGCCCCCTCCTCCTCCGCGCTGGAGCTTCCTCCTCGCGTCGGCCTCGTCCTCCCGAGCAGCAGACTCCAGCAGCGCCATGGCTCCCTCCCCGTCCGCCCCAAGCTCCTCCACGTCTCCTCGCCTCTGGACCTCCAACGCCAGGGCCTCAGCCGCCGCCTCGCCATCTCCTGCGCGCGGGCCGGCCATGAGCCGCCTACGCCGCGCAGGCCTGCCTCCTCCCCCGCGCTGAGTGCCCTGCACTCCTCCGACCGCAGCCCCTCCGAGGAGCTGCTGCAACGTCCTGCCTCCATCGCGTCCGGCCACCGGCTCGCGTGCTGCGCCGTGGCCTCCTCCTCGCCAAGTTGCCGCTGCCAGGACCCTTTGCTGCTCCATGTTGGACCGCCTTGTTATGTTGCTTTTTTTTGCCAAGTGCTCCTTCCGGTGTGTCCAAGACCGGCAAGATCGACGCGAGACGATGACCCGAACATCTACAGGAAGACGCGAACATGTACCACTATCGTCACCCGGAAACGATGGATGCGCCAAGTACATCTACGAACTCGACGCCCGAACGACTACGCTTGGTGGATGCGACAAGTACCACGATGGACACCAAGTACCTCTACATGACCCGACAAGTACCCCTACGACCAAGCACCGACGACCGAACGGCTACGAGCTCCGTGAACGACTACACGTGTTCCTCTACGGAACAACTACTTCCTCTTCGGGAAACGTGAACCACTACTTCCCACGACGACCACGAGAACAACTACGTCCCTCTACGACCTCGAACCGCCCCGAAACGATTGTTCCGAAGGTATACCGCGATGACCCGTGGATGAATGCTTGTGGTTGTATGAGATGTATCGTTTGTTTTCTCCGTGCCCGTTTCGTCCTTTTGTCATGTTCCTCGGTTGCCTCGTCGCCGACTCATGGGAACCCGGCAACGGGATCACCCCACTTTCATCTTGTTGACACGCTCTCCGTTATCTTTTGCACCGGTCTCTCAACGGGTTACCGGAGCCGAGATGTTGCATTGCATCATTTTTGGATCATTGCCGTGGCACCCTTTCTTTCCACCACGGTGACAAATGCTTCATCTCTCTTCTTGTAATCTTTTAATAAAACTTGCATAAACTTGATCATGTCATCCGCATCATGTTAACAACATTAATATGTTTTAACGTGTGATTGATGTTGCTTTAAATATTACTAAACATGCTCATGGGGATTTTCCGAAATTGTTGTTGTTATTTTCCGGCCTCATTTAAATTGCCTAAATAGTGTAGTTCTACTTATGCTTCACCTCCTGCCATGTTAAAAACATTTAATCTTGTCTTGTAAATAAATGAGAGTCAATTAAATAATTAAATGTGGTGTTTCGTCAATATGCAACTCGTTGCATATTGAGCTCCACTTAACTTGTAGTACTTGTTTGTGCACTTGCCATGCCATGCATATTTAAACTGGACATGCATCATACTTGGATGCGCATCGTATGCCATGTTAATGATTGTGTGTTTACCGTGTTGTTTGCTTCTTTCCGGTTGCTTCTCTTGTTAGCTTCGGTTTCGTTCCGGAGTTGTGAGGATTCGCTCGACTGTTGCTCCGTCTACTTCATGGATCCGTTCTTCTCCCTTGTGGATTCCCAGGCAAGATGATCATACCCTTGGATACCTTTACTACCATTGCCATGCTTAGTTGTCTCGATGCTATCGTTACATGTCGCGCTACCCATTTTATGTCAGCCGTCTCCTTGTTGCCATGAAACCTCTAACCTTGAAACCTTCCTAGCAAAACCACTGTTTGGCTATGTTACCCGCTTGCTCAGCCCCTCTTATAGCGTTGTTAGTTGCAGGTGAAGATGAAGTTCGTTCCAGGTGGGAACTTGTTGTTGGAATATCACAATATCTATAATTATTATTAACACACCTATATACTGGGCGTGGGGTGGAAGGCTTGGCCTTTTGCTCGGTGTTTTGTTCCACTCATGCCACCTTAGGCGCCGATAAACCGGCATTATGTTCCTTGATTTTGCGTTCCTTACACGATGGGTGGATGGGGACCCCTTGACAGTTCGACTTTGAATAAAACTCCTCCAGCAAGGCCCAACATTGGTTTTAATTTGCCTCATAATAACAACTTAATTAATTAATTAAATTTGCATAGGGGGTCGCGTCCCCGAGGATTCTTAATTCTACATAGCAGGGGGGGCCAGTGCTGATGGTGTTGGTCCCAAACGGGGAGTCTGCGGGGCCGCCTTGGGGAAACCCGAGGTATCTAGTATACCTGTAGAATCGCCCATCCGGTCGTGGCCTGAGACGAGATACGCGCGGCTACTATCAGGGTGTCGGCACGCCTGGAGGTCTTGCTGGACTTGTTTTACCATTGTCGAAATGACTTGTGCTACCGGGATGCCGAGCCTGATCGGATTTCCCTAAGATAAGGGGTGATGATATTATATTTATCACTTCAGCTAATCGTGAGAGCTTGTGATGGGCTAAGTTGGGACACCCCTGCAGGGTTATGATCTTTCAAAAGCCGTGCCCGCGGTTATGTGGCAGATTGGAATTTGTTAATGTCCGGTTGTAGAAAACTTGACAGATGATCCGAAGTAAAACACACAACTGTGTGAGTAACCGTGACTGTCTCTTTTCACTTTGAGAAGAGAACACGGTGGGGTTATGTTTGATTCGTATGTAGTTCAGGATCTTTAGCGATCACTACTTTTGCGACCGTTTGCATAGATTCTCATCTTATTCTGGTACTCGTAATTTAGCCACCATATTATGCTTAGCCGCTGCTGCAACCTCACCACTTTACCTCTTCCTACCCATAAAGCTTTGCTAGTCTTGTTACCCATGGTTATGGGATTGCTGAGTCCTCATGGCTCACAGATACTACAACACCAGATGCAGGTTCAGCCGAGTTTGAAGCAGGAGCTGGTTCAGTGCTTCTCTGGGAGCTCGATGAAGAGAGTGGCCGTATGCTTGTGATGTTTCGACGATCAGTAGTGGTCTCTACTAGGATTCGATCCGGACCTGTGGCTTTATGTTGTTTTGGTATCTTTCTTTTGGATCTTCGCCCGTAGTCGGGTTGTGATGTTTTGAATGATGTTTTGCTTATGTAATGTATTGTGTGAAGTGGTGAGTGTAAGCCAACTATCTTCTTTTGCAATTTAATCCCTCTTTTACATGAGTCGTGCAAAGATACCAAACTTGAGATCATTCTAGGATGGGCTTATACCTTTATGTCGTGCCTCGACACGTAGGAGGTATAGTTCCATCCTGGGCATTACAAGTTGGTATCAGAGCCTTCTCCGACCTAGAAGCCCCCACTGATTGATCGAATCGTTGACGGTTGAGTCTAGGCACACACTGAAAATGTTTTGAGTCCTATATTTATATCGGAGAGTAGGATTTCTTTGCTCCTCATCTCTTTTCATTCTGGTGAGGACTCCTGACGTTTACTCTTGCCTTCTCTACTTTCAAAAATTGCACCAATTTTTTTTTAGGATCACGCGAGTATTGTTTGGATTGTTTCGATGTCTTTGTGACGAGAACATTGTTCTCGATGCCTCCTGTCATTAGGGGTTGTGGCAGTGTCCCGGGGAGTTGAGCTCCGAGGTGTTGTCGTCACAAATCCATCGCGGCAGTACTAGAATACTTAAGACAGCCGACATCGAAAACTCTCCTATGCGGTTAGTGGCAAGATAACCCCGACATCACCCAGTACTGGGGAGGTAGTTCAGGAGTATTGCCATAGCTTGTATAGTGGATGCGTTTCGAAGGTCCGACATAAACGGTTTCCGAGAACAACTGGTTATGTGTTGAAGGATGGATACAACTGGATGTAGGATTAGAGTTGAGTGCGCGGTGCTTCCCCTGTATCCCCAACACCTGATTGCATAACTAGAAACTTTCGGAAATTAATAGGTGGGTTCATCCAGTAGTTCTAGGCATTCTTCCAACGGATGCACGATATGAAGTTCGGGGTTCTACATTGAGTGAAGTGGTTTTATGGACTTGTTCCGATCGGGAGTTGCATCTTAAAGGGTCCTTGGCTATGCTGATCCGGGGATTGCAAAACCCTTTTGTAACACGTTCCATAAGCTTTCAGCACGAAGATGTCGAACGAAGCTTCTATCTTGTATTTGTTTTATCTGTACCTTGTTCTTTTATTTACCTTTTGTTCTCCAACTGGCTTCTCGACAAGTTGATGTACCTACGGAATTCATTCGTTCAATTCTCTGTTCGGATAGATATGTTGCAACATAATCTTCTTCATAAACATATCTATCCTTTGTTTCGTTTTGATTCTGGTATTCGAGTTGCTTCGATGTCAAATGTTGATTCCATACCCTTCCTAATTGGTGTTCTCATATTTCTATGGGAGCGCTAATTCTTCTTGATCATCAAGATGGTCATGTTAATCCTTTTCAACCGGTGTGCCTTCTCTTCAAGTTATTCCATATGGACGCCGTTGAGAAATCTGATGATTTGTCTGTTTCATTCGTTCCAAATTGTCTTTATTTTACCCACCCTCCCACCCTTCTTCTTCTCGGAGCTAGAATTCTCAGATCAATACCCTTTTTTATTCATGTGAGGTTTCTTCATTCATTTCCTTCAATGTTCTTATCCGGTGATTATCGTGAAAATGCTCAAGAGCTTCAAGTTCATCATTCTTTTGTTCTCAAATTCTTCCGGTGGATGTAATTCAAGCTTCGGTGTTGATCATATATCTTCCTTTTGTTTCACATGTTTCCACATGTTGAAATTTCTTATCCGGAGTGCTGAAGATTCATAATTCCATTCTTAATCCGTTCAAATTATTTTTGAGGATTATCATCTTATTCAAGCCATTTAATTCAACCGGTGCAATATCTCTTCAGCAATCTTTTTTAACGGTGATTTCTTTGAGTGGGCCCTAACCCACAGATCTTTTCCCAGGATCTTACCTGACTCTTCTTATTTTTCCGGAGAATTCTTTTTAAAGTGTGACGTAAGAATGATTTCCATCAGTCATATACCTTCTCCAAGATCGCTTTCAAATTATTTTCATCATTGGGTCAACCTTTTGATTCTTCATTCCGGAGTGCTCAACAATTCTTCATGCCATTCTCGTCTTCATTCTCAGCATTTGGAGACCGGAGAAGTGTTTCTCTTAAATCTTGGCCCGTTTTCTCAAGATTCTTCATGAATTCTTTTCTTTGTGATCCTCCGAAGGCCATCATTTCAGAATATTTCTTCGTTCTCAGTTTTCAACTTCGTCCTCCAACTATTCTTCATTGATGTCTCTTCGTTCGTCTCCATATTCTTACGGTGGTTCTTTCAAGTTAAACCTTCCGTTGTTATCGTTTTAATTCACTCGTTCTTCTCATAATCCCTACCGGTGGTTCGTTGAAGATTTACCCAAGCTTGTGCTAGATCTCTCTTTAATTCTTTCCAACGAGAATAAGTAGTATGCCAATCCTTTGGTTGTCATCAATTTAAATTGATGAAGGATAAGCATACAGTAAATCTTATTCTTATTTCCTCGAGGTGATTTAATCTCTGTTTTCCGGAGCTTGTTCATCATATCATATTCTCAGTTCTAAGTTGTCCATCTTGTTTTTCCGGAGCTCCAAGTTATTTCAATTATATCTTTTCAAAGCTCCATCTAATTCATCGCAGGCCTTGAATCTTATTCTTTTCATCTTTCACTTCTCATGCTTTCATTACCGGAGTTCTCATGGTGGTTCATCATCAATTAATTCATCCTCGAAGTCTTCATCAAGATTCTTGTTGGAGCTCAAGCATTCTTCTTCATACTTTCCAAGTGCAATTCTTCTCCCTTATCTTTTGAGATGGTATTATGTCATTCTTGTCAATTCCTTCATGTTTTATGATTCACGAGTTATCAAGAATGAGATATTTAAAACCATCATTTTCTTTGTTCAGGAGATCTTTCCAACCTTTCAATTTATTTGTTGGAGTAATCTTGGGTTGTATTTCACCTAAAAGCTTTCCTTGAGAATTGTTGCTATTATGGTGCTTATAAATGACCCAAGTTCTTCATTATCCTTCCGGTGAATAAGTTTTTCATCTCCTTGTTGATCCCAATCCAGTTAAATGTTTTCGTCAGTGGCTGGTTGTCACCTCATAATTTCGAGATGTTTTCCATAAGCCCACAACAAGCTTATTTGTTTTCGTTGTTGATTTTTTCCAACAACTCTGTTCGACCCTTCTTCGTAAGGATGCTCTTTCAAATTCAATTTTGAGAGATGTTGTCATTTTCTTCTTCGTTCAAGTCTTTCATTGATTTATATGCTATTCTTTCATTCCAGAGGCTTTGTGATATTGCTCTCTTTAAACATCATCTCGTTTTTATCAAGATCATATTCTCTCTTGCTTGTCTATTTAACCGGAGTGTTGTATTCTTCATTCTAGTTCCGTCATCTTATCTAGTTTTTTTTCCTCTCTTTTCAACCGGAGTGCTGTCTGAATCCTTTCTTACCCCTTGTGCCATTCTTTTAATTGTTCTGGAGGCTGTGTTTTGTTGTTTTCATCAAGTGTCATCCCAACTTGGCAAGTTCTTGTTAATTCCTTCCATTTTCAGACGGAGTGCTGTCCAAATTTTGTCATTCTTATTCCTTGGCCATACCATTGCGGTTTCATATTCTTTCCGTCCGTGAGCTCTTGTTTCATGTCTTTCAACCTACAAGGTTCTCATTGTGTTCCTTGTTCTTCCTTTTACCGGAGTATTTTCATATTCGTTCATCTCCGTTGTATTCTTTTCCTTCAATATTGTTCAACCTCTCAAGGTTCTTTGGTTTCACTCGTCTGTCAAAGAAGCAACTTTGTTTTACCTCTTCCTCTTCCGTTTTTTTACCCGGTGCTATCTCTAGGATCTCGGGTCGAGATCCTCTGTTAGTGTGGGAGAGTTGTGACGCCCGAAGACCGACGTCCCAGAAGATTCCAGAAGATTCCAGAGGATTCCGGGTTTCCCGTGTGTTTCAGTTGTGCTTGCTTTATTTATTTTGCATTGCATCATGTCATCATGCCATCATGTCATTTTTATTTTGCATCTCAACCTAAATAAATCGTGTGGACCTCGGTCCATTTAAATCGAGGGAAGTGTGACTTCTCTTTACAACATATACTCCCAATATTTTAGGGAGCTATTATAATAATATTCCATTGCTTCGGAATAACCCAACACACTTGCATTTATTCTCCAGACATCTTTTGATTCAAGTTTCACCGTCAAAACCTCCCTATAATTCTTTTTCCTTTTATCGAGGCTCCTCCAAAATTCCGGACATTTTTGGGCTCTTCTAAATCATAGTCCTTGTTCACACCATTTGAAATAAATTCAAAGGAATTTGAATTTATTTTCCATTCATGCCCCTTTTCTATATTTCTGGGAACCAACGCAATTTTGCGAGTCCAGGAATAATAGCCTCTTGTCCAAATTCTTTTGCATCCCTTCCTTTCTTTTTTTCTTTTCCTGGCTATTTTTATTTTCTGTTTTGGAGATGGCCAAAACCAGCCTTTCCAGGCCCAGTCGCCGGCCTCTTAGGCCATTCTAGGCCATCTCTCCCTCTAGGCCGAACTCCCCCTTCTACCCAGTCCAGCCGGCCCATCCAGGCCGCCTCGGCCCAGCGGCGACCTAACCCTAAGCCAGTCCGCACCCTGAGCCTCTCTCCCTCGCTCTTTCCTTCCTGTGCCGCCAGGAGGCTGGCGAGCCCGAGCCCCAGCCTCGATCCCCTCTCGCCCTCTCCCTCGCTCCTCCTCACATCACTCCAGGGATAGGATCCCGATTCCCCCGAGCCTCTCATCTCCTGCGCGGCCGCCCGAGCCTCCCTTCGATCTCCCGCTGCAGGATCCCGATTCCCCCGAGTCCCGCTCTCTTTTCCAAGCGTCCCACCGTGCCTGGCGCCCCGCGGGCCACCGCCGTCGCCGTTCTCTCCTGCCGTCGCGCCAGCCAGGGCAACAGCAGGCCGCGCCCCTCCCTCCGGGCCTCCACGCGACGAGCGCCGAGCCGCCCGTCCTCGTTCCGCAGCACCGAGCGCCTCGTCTCCTCCGATTCCAGCACCGCAGTCGCGGCCGCCCGTCCTCCAGCGCCCCGAGCGCCCCCTCCTCCTCCGCGCTGGAGCTTCCTCCTCGCGCCGGCCTCGTCCTCCCGAGCAGCATACTCCAGCAGCGCCATGGCACCCTCCCCGTCCGCCCCAAGCTCCTCCATGTCTCCTCGCCTCTGGACCTCCAACGCCAGGGCCTCAGCCGCCGCCTCGCCATCTCCTGCGCGCGGGCCGGCCATGAGCCGCCTACGCCGCGCAGGCCTGCCTCCTCCCCCGCGCTGAGTGCCCTGCACTCCTCCGACCGCAGCCCCTCCGAGGAGCTGCTGCAACGTCCTGCCTCCATCGCGTCCGGCCACCGGCTCTCGTGCTGCGCCGTGGTCTCCTCCTCGCCAAGTTGCCGCTGCCAGGACCCTTTGCTGCTCCATGTTGGACCGCCTTGTTATGTTGCTTTTTTTTTGCCAAGTGCTCCTTCCGGTGTGTCCAAGACCGGCAAGATCGACGCGAGACGATGACCCGAACATCTACGGGAAGACGCGAACATGTACAACTACCGTCGCCCGGAAACGATGGATGCGCCAAGTACATCTACGAACTCGACGCCTGAACGACTACGCTTGGTGGATGCGACAAGTACCACGACGGACACCAAGTACCTCTACATGACCCGACAAGTACCCCTACGACCAAGCACCGACGACTGAACGGCTACGAGCTCCGTGAACGACTACACGTGTACCTCTACGGAACAACTACTTCCTCTTCGGGAAACGTGAACCACTACTTCCCACGACGACCACGAGAACAACTACGTCCCTCTACGATCTCGAACCGCCCCGAAACGATTGTTCCGAAGGTATACCGCGATGACCCGTGGATGAATGCTTGTCGTTGTATGAGATGTATCGTTTGTTTGCTCCGTGCCCGTTTCGTCCTTTTGTCATGTTCCTCGGTTGCCTCGTCGCCGACTCGTGGGAACCCGGCAACGGGATCACCCCACTTTCATCTTGTTGACACGCTCTCCGTTATCTTTTGCACAACGGGTTACCGGAACCGAGATGTTGCGTTGCATCATTTTCGGATCGTTGCCATGGCACCCTTTCTTTCCACCACGGTGACAAATGCTTCATCTCTCTTCTTGTCATCTTTTAATAAAACTTGCATAAACTTGATCATGTCATCCGCATCATGTTAACAACATTAATATGTTTTAACGTGTGATTGTTGTTGCTTTAAATATTACTAAACATGCTCATGGGGATTTTCCGAAATTGTTGTTGTTATTTTCCGGCCTCATTTAAATTGCCTAAATAGTGTAGTTCTACTTATGCTTCACCTCCTGCCATGTTAAAAACATTTAATCTTGTCTTGTAAATAAATGAGAGTCAATTAAATAATTAAATGTGGTGTTTCGTCAATATTCAACTCGATGCATATTGAGATCCACTTTACTTGTAGTACTTGTTTGTGCACTTGCCATGCCATGCATATTTAAACTGGACATGCATCATACTTGGATGTGCATCGTATGCCATGTTAATGATTGTGTGTTTACCGTGTTGTTTGCTTCTTTCCGGTTGCTTCTCTTGTTAGCTTCGGTTTCGTTCCGGAGTTGTGAGGATTCGCTCGACTGTTGCTCCGTCTACTTCATGGATCCGTTCTTCTCCCTTGTGGATTCCCAGGCAAGATGATCATACCCTTGGATACCTTTACTACCATTGCCATGCTTAGTTGTCTCGATGCTATCGTTACATGCCGCGCTACCCATTTTATGTCAGCCCTCTCCTTGTTGCCATGAAACCTCTAACCTTGAAACCTTCCTAGCAAAACCACTGTTTGGCTATGTTACCCGCTTGCTCAGCCCCTCTTATAGCGTTGTTAGTTGCAGGTGAAGATGAAGTTCGTTACAGGTGGGAACTTGTTGTTGGAATATCACAATATCTATAATTATTATTAACACACCTATATACTGGGCGTGGGGTGGAAGGCTTGGCCTTTTGCTCGGTGTTTTGTTCCACTCATGCCACCTTAGGCGCCGATAAACCGGCATTATGTTCCTTGATTTTGCGTTCCTTACACGATGGGTGGATGGGGACCCCTTGACAGTTCGACTTTGAATAAAACTCCTCCAGCAAGGCCCAACATTGGTTTTAATTTGCCTCATAATAACAACTTAATTAATTAATTAAATTTGCATAGGGGGTCGCGTCCCCGAGGATTCTTAATTCTACATAGCAGGGGGGCCAGTGCTGATGGTGTTGGTCCCAAACGGGGAGTCTGCGGGGCCGCCTTGGGGAAACCCGAGGTATCTGGTATACCTGTAGAATCGCCCATCTGGTCGTGGCCTGAGACGAGATACGCGCGGCTACTATCAGGGTGTCGGCACGCCGGGAGGTCTTGCTGGACTTGTTTTACCATTGTCGAAATGACTTGTGCTACCGGGATGCCGAGCCTGATCGGATTTCCCTAAGATAAGGGGTGATGATATTATATTTATCACTTCAGCTAATCGTGAGAGCTTGTGATGGGCTAAGTTGGGACACCCCTGCAGGGTTATGATCTTTCGAAAGCCATGCCCGCGGTTATGTGGCAGATTGGAATTTGTTAATGTCCGGTTGTAGAAAACTTGACAGATGATCCGAAGTAAAACACACAACTGTGTGACTAACCGTGACTGTCTCTTTTCACTTTGAGAAGAGAACACGGTGGGATTATGTTTGATTCGTATGTAGTTCAGGATCTTTAGCGATCACTACTTTTGCGACCATTTGCGTAGATTCTCATCTTATTCTGGTACTAGTAAGTTAGCCACCATATTATGCTTAGCCGCTGCTGCAACCTCACCACTTTACCTCTTCCTACCCATAAAGCTTTGCTAGTCTTGTTACCCATGGTGATGGGATTGCTGAGTCCTCGTGGCTCACAGATACTACAACACCAGATGCAGGTTCAGCCGAGTTTGAAGCAGGAGCTGGTTCAGTGCTTCTTTGGGAGCTCGATGAAGAGAGTGGCCGTATGCTTGTGACGTTTCGACGATCAGTAGTGGTCTCTACTAGGATTCGATCCGGACCTGTGGCTTTATGTTGTTTTGGTATCTTTCTTTTGGATCTTCGCCTGTAGTCGGGTTGTGATGTTTTGAAAGATGTTTTGCTTATGTAATGTATTGTGTGAAGTGGCGAGTGTAAGCCAACTATCTTCTTTTGCAATTTAATCCCTCTTTTACACGAGTCGTGCAAAGATACCAAACTTGAGATCATTCTAGGATGGGCTTATACCTTTAAGTCGTGCCTCGACATGTAGGAGGTATAGTTCCATCCTGGGCATTACATGTAGGCATCACGGTAATGATTTTCTGTGATGAGCTACTTTCCAATTTGAGAGAAGGTACAATTACCTCATCAAGTTCTACTTTCCTACCACTCACTTCCTTCGAGAGAAACTCCTTCTCTAGAAAGGATCCATTCTTAGCAACAAAGATCTTGCCTTTGGATCTGTGATAGAAGGTGTACCCAACTGTTTCTTTTGGGTATCCTATGAAGACGCATTTCTTCGATTTGGGTTTGAGCTTATCAGGATGAAGCCTTTTCACATAAGCATCGCAACCCCAAACTTTAAGAAACGACAGCTTAGGTTTCTTGCCAAACCATAGTTCATACGGTGTCGTCTCAACGAATTTAGATGTTGCCCTATTTAATGTGAATGCAGTTGTCTCTATTGCATAACCCCGAAATGATAGTGGTAAATTGGTAAGAGACATCATAGATCGCACCATATCTAATAAAGTACGATTATGACGTTCGGACACACCATTACGCTGTGGTGTTCCAGGTGGCGTGAGTTGCAGAACTATTCCACATTATTTTATATGAAGACCAAACTCATAACTCAAATATTAGCCTCCGCGATCAGATCATAGAAACTTTATTTTCTTGTTACGATGATTTTCTACTTCACTCTGAAATTCTTTGAACTTTCCAAATGTTTCAGACTTGTGCTTTATCAAGTAGATATACCCATATCTGCTCAAATCATCTGTGAAGGTCAGAAAATAACGATACCCGCCGCGAGCCTCAACACTCATCGGACCGCATACATCTATATGTATTATTTCTAGTAAGTCATTGGCTCGCTGCATTGTTCCGGAGAATGGAGTTTTAGTCATCTTGCCCATGAGGCATGGTTCGCAAGCATCAAATGATTCATAATCAAGTGATTCCAAAATTCCATCAGCATGGAGTTTCTTCATGCGCTTTACACCAATATGACATAAATGGCAGTGCCACAAGTATGTTGCACTATCATTATCAACTCTGCATCGTTTGGCTTCAATATTGTGAATATGTGTATTACTATGATCGAGTTTCAATAAACCATTCACCTTGGGTGTATGACCATAGAAGGTTCTATTCATGTAAACAGAATAACAATTATTCTCTGACTTAAATGAATAATCATATTGTAATAAACACGATCCAATCTTGTTCATGCTCACCGCAAACACCAAATAACATTTATTTAGGTTTAACACTAATCCCGAAAGTACAGGGAGTGTGCGATGATGATCATATCAATATTGGAACTATTTCCAACACACATCGTCACCTCACCCTTAAGTAGTCTTCGTTTATTCTGCAACTCCTGTTTCGAGTTACTAATCTTATCAATCGAACATGTATCAAATACCCAGGGGTTACTACGAGCACTAGTGAGGTACACATCAATAACATGTATATCATATATACCTTTTTTTACTTCTCCATCCTTCTTATCCGCCAAATATCTGGGGTAGTTTCTCTTCCAGTGACCATTTTCTTTCCAGTAAAAGCACTCAGTTTCAGGCTTGGGTCTAGCTTTGGGCTTCTTCTCGGGAGTGGCAACTTGATTGCCGTTCTTCTTAAAGTTCCCTTTCTTTCCCTTGCCCTTTTTGTTTAAACTAGTGGTCTTGTTTAACCATCAACACTTGATGCTCTTTCTTGATTTCTACCTTCATTGATTTCAGCATCGCGAAGAGCTCGGGAATCATTTTTGTCATCCCTTGCATATTATACTTTATCACAAAGTTCTAGTAGCTTGGTGATTGTGACTAGAGAACTCTGTCAATCACTATGTTATCTGGAAGATTAACTCCCACTTGATTTAAGTGATTGCACTACCCAGACATTCGCAGCACATGCTCACTAGCTGAGCTATTCTCCTCCATCTTGTAGGCAAAGTATTTTTCAGAGGTCTCATACCTCTTGAAATGGGATGAGTCCGAAATACCAATTTCAGCTCTTGGAACATCTCATATGCTCCGTGGCATTCAAAACATTTTTGAAGTCCCCGTTCTAAGCCGTAAAGCATGATGCACTAAACTATTAAGTAGACATTATATTGAGATTTGTCAAATGTTCATAACGTTTGCATCTGCTCCTGCAATAGGTCTGTCACGTAGCGGTGCATCAACGACATAATACTTCTATGCAACAATGAGGATAATCCTCATATCATGGACCTAGTCTGCATAGTTGCTACTAACATCCTTCAACTTAGTTTTCTCTAGGAACATATCAAAAACATAGGGGAGTGATGGCTTCTCGCCCCTCGTTGGTTACCCCAAGTGGAAGGTTTGAGATGTAGCATAGCAGAAAATTTCCCTTGGCAAATATACCAAGGATCGAATCCCGTGAGACTCCGAGGGTCGACAAGAAGGTGTCAATAGCGCCAGAAACTTTCGCTTGATAGGACCTGCACACAGATACAAATAACTTTGCTCCCAACGAGTACAGAGAGGTTGTCAATCCCTCCGGCCTTGTCGTTTACAAAGGATCAAATGCAAGAGATAATAGTGATAGGTATGACTGCAACTAGGAAATAAGAACAGGAAGTAAATAGCGGGTGTGATCAGTGATGGTAATATGAACCGGGGTCCCATGATGTTCACTAGTGATGTCTCTCTCCCAAAAGACGATAAAACAGCTAAGCGAGGTAAACAAATTATAGCTGGGCAATTGACAGGATTATGTGCGCAAACCAATGCTAACTATGCTGCAAAGAAAGGTAGAGGCTCTAAGCATGGGCGGTACGCCAAGGCAAGTAGACCGAAATCCATCTGCATCTATTACTAATCATCCACCTTGAGATATCTATCCAGAACATCTCGCTGGTATTAAGTTGCGAGTCCCACCCAAAGTGTAAACTCAAAGCAACATACAACTGCATTAAAAGAACTTTGTGTAAATTAAACAATCCTTGCACCCGCAAGTACAAGCACCGTTGTTTTCCCCCTTGTGGCAACATCACATCCCCTAGACTCATGTTTCTGTCACTCAAACTAGTCATCGAGGGGCATGAACCCACAATCAAGCATAACGTTCCCTCTTGGAGTTACTACCTACTACTCGGCCAAAGCAATAAATAGCAACGGAGAACATGCAAGAATTACTCAAGAACATAAATATAAAAGAGGTGAATCAAATATATTACTCACACACAATCTGAACATAATCTCATAATCCATCAGATCCCAGCAAACTCAGCATAGCAACAGCATAAAGATTACATATGTGCCTCGATCATGTAGGGCAGCTCACGAGGTCTAATCGGTGAAGAACAAAGAGGGGAGGAGAACATCACATAGCTACTGGTCATGGACCCATGGTCCAAGGGAGACTACTCACAACTCATCCGGGAAGCGTCCATGGTGGTGGAGAAGCTCCCGGTGGTGGTTCTCCCCTCCGGCAGGGTGCCGGGAAGAGTTCTCCTGGTGCTCCCGATCTTGGAAGCGCGGCGGCGGCGGAACAGAGATGAGATCGCGAAAAAGGGTTCCGTCCTCGAGGGTTTCGGGACGCGAGCAATATATATGCCAAAGGGGGTCACCAGAGGCGGAGGTGGGGCCCCAGGCACCCCCTGGCGCGGCCAGGGGTGGGGCCGCGCCGGGTGGCCGCCTGGGCCACCCCAGGCTCCCCTCTGGCCCTGCCTTGGTTTTTCCGGAAGCTCCCGATACGCTGATTTTTCCTGTATTTTTCCCGGAATTTTTAGGGCACTTTTAATATGGGGGAAACCTGAAATAGAAAAACAGCAGAAAACAGGAACTGGCACTGTGGTGCACTGAGTTAATAGGTTAGTCCAAATATGATCAAAAGTGTATGGAAGTGCATAAATATCATAGCAATATCACACAAGAGAGGCATGGATCAAGCAGAAATTATAGATACGTTTTGGACGTATCAACATCCCCAAGCTTAATTCCTGCTCGTCCTCGAGTAGGTAAATGATAACAAGCATAATTTCTGTGGTGACATGCTATCAACCATATAAGAACTTTTAAGTAAAGTAATCAAGGCATGTAATTCAATTCAAGTCATAACAAGCAAGAGTCTATATTAGCATTGTAACAAGTAACATAAGAACATAAAGGTGCAAGAGCTCTCGCTGTCCGTGACTCGAATGTCTCCAAATGGTGTTCGCGTGCAAGAAAGGGGATAGGGATATATGAGAGAGTAAAACATAGTTTTTATATTGTTGAGAACTTAATCTACTAAAGTTTCACACTTGGTCTTCTTTGGAATCTTATCTTGACTCATCCCCAGACCGTCAGCCAGGTACAAGTCAAAATGATCCACTCCCTTTCGATATTTTGAGCACTCATGCATTGGATGGGCGTAAGCAAGAAAGTCGACACTTAGGATGGCAAAGAGAGAAAAATGATAGAGGGGGAAGACAAAAAAGGTGTGAAAGGCTCACATCAATGAGGACAATCATCGGCGAGAGAAAGCCAAATGATAGATATGATGTGAGGAGTAGGGATTGCCATGCAACTGATGCACATATGAGCTAAGGTAAGCTCTCCAATGGAACTAGTGGGGGTGCATCCAACTTGCTTGCTCAAGAAGACCTAGAGCTCTTTTGAGGAGGCTCATCATTGGAATATACAAGCCAAGTTCTATAGTGTAAAGGTCCCCACATAGCTATATGCATGAATGATAATCTCTATGGAGCACAAGGTATAAGATGGAGTACGAGTGTGGATCTCTCAAAAGGAAATAGTAGTGTGCCCCCTTCTCTCTTTTTATTTCTTTTTCTCTTTTTTCTATTTATTTTTATTTTTTTGTGGCCTCAATGGCTCTTTCTATTTATCTCTCATTTGTCCTCTTTGGGATCTTTTGATTTTGTCCTCTTTGGGATCTTTTGATTTGTGCTCTTTGGGATCTTTTCCTCACTTTAGGGGCAACACTCTATGTATTACAAGAAGTATAGAAGATCTTTCACACTTTACAAAAGTACTCAACATAAAGAAAATGAAACTATCATGATGTATGCAAATGTATGCCTCTGCCAGTGTAGCAGGATATGCAATGATACTAGCGCGTCATGTAGCAATGATTAGGGCAAGGCCCAACTAGCATGCGGCTCATCGATCAAGCAAAAGCATGTATGACATGAAGATCAAGTCATGAGAAGATGGATGTTGCATGGCAATGTATCTCGGAAAGGCTATGGAAATGCCTTGATAGGTAGGTATGGTGGCTGTTTTGAGGAAGGATATAATGAGGCTTATGATGACAGAGCGTATTGTGCCAAGGATTTGGATGCACCGGCGAAGTATGTGCCAACTCTCGAGGTGAGAAAGGGCAATGCACGGTACCGAAGAGGCTAGAAAAATATGGATGGGTGGAAGTGTCAACCTTCGAATACTCACATTAGTCCGAAGAACTCATGCACTTATTATCGGTAACTCTCAATCTAATTAGGAGGTTCACAAAGAGACAAGTACCCCGAGGAGGTGTGTATGGGGGTTTGGTTACCCTTGCGCATCCTCGACCCATGGTACGTGAGTGTACTCTATTATTCGATCCCTCCAAAGATTAGTGATCCATTTAGTAGCTAAAGTTCTCAACTATTTTGTAGGTTTTCGAAAATAAAAACGGATTGCCCAAAATATGACATCTATCACTAATAGGCTAAAGCTCTTGACACCAAAAGTTCAGACATTACTCATGGCAATACCTCAAAACTATTGCAAGTTACTACTAAAATTAAATAGCAACCTCAATTACCTACTTTGAGTTAAGACACACAACTCAGTGCAACAGACAAACTCTCTTAACAAGATAAACATGAAAACTCAAGAGAGTTCAGCAACCAACTAAACAAAAGCTCTTTAAAAAGAACAGCATGAAAACTAAGAGCTAAACATGACAGTAGCTATGGAAAGACAAAGAACACACACACAGCAAAGATAAGCATGAAAATCCTATGTTGTGTTCTAGGTTGAAGTGGAGCGTGTTTCTCTCCCACACAAAGAAAGCTGGGTTCTAACTCATTATGAACAGCAATCAAAGCTAAAGAAAACTAAAAAAGGAAACTAAAAGCAAGACGCTCCAAGCATAGCACATAACGCATGAAGTGATTAAAATATAGTGGAACGAAAGACGAACTGATAATTGTTGATGGAGAAGGGGATGCACAGGGGCATCCCCAAGCTTAGACGCTTGAGTCTTCTTGAATATTTCTTGAGCGTGCACGGGGGCATCCCCAAGCTTGAGCGTTTGACACTCCTGAATCTTTTTATCATCTTCCCTCGCACACTTGAAAACTCCCTTCATACATAACTCATCATAATCTGATTAGCGAGGTTAGTACCCATAATAAAATAACTTTTCCCTACTGGAAATAAGGATAATCTTGAAGAGCTACTGCTTCTCAAGATTGCCAAAAGGTTTTTGCAAAGAAAAAGCAAGCTTAAGGTTTGCAAAATAAAGAAAAGGCAAAACAGGACAGAATGTGTGAAAAACAGACCAGCAGGTAGTAAATAATTTTTTCGGGGCACTTCTGCAACTCAAATCAAAAAACTCAGAACAGACGCCCGAAAGCCAATTGTATAGAGCATGCTTTCAAAAAAATTCAGATCAAAAAGATGATCTGGTGATTTTATACGAATTTTTCTGTCCAAGGACAGAATCTGTTTTCTGGACTGCACGTCACAACTTTTGAACTTTCTTGCAATCGGAGGCTAAACTTGGCACAAATCTGAAAAATAAAGATACAATGATGTTGCTACAGTAGTAACAAACATCAAGACCACTAAAACTGAAAGAACAAACTGAAAGCAAAGATAACAAGGGTTGTCTCCCTAGAGCTCTTTCTTTATAGCCATAAAGATAGGCTTAAGACTTTAATGATGCTCTCGTAGGAATAAGAGTTGAAGAACAAAAGAGAGCATCAAGAAGCAAATACCAAACACATTTAAGCCTAACATGCTTCCTATGCATAGGAATATTGCAATACAATAATTCATTGAAGCACAAAGCAATAAGCATAGGAAGACAAAACAAGTGCAGCTTCAAAACCTTCAACATAAAGAGAGGGAACTTGATATTATTGAAATATCTATAAGCATATGTTCCCTTCTCATAATAATTTTCAGTGGGATCACGAATAAACTCAACAATATAAGCATCACATAAAGCATTGTTACCATGATCCACATGCAAAAAGGTACCATTACTCTTCATATAAGCAAAATCTTTCTTATTATTTATAGTGAGAGTAAAGCAATCATAACCATCATGGTAATCATTGTATTTAGGAGGCATATCATAATCATAATAAATTTTATCCTCAATAGTAGGTGGACTGAAAACATCATATTCATCATTGTAATCATCATATATAGGAAGCAAAGTATCATCAAAGTAAATTTTCTCTTCAAAAGTTGGGGGACTAAAAATATCATGTTCATCAAACGTGTCATCCCCAAGCTTAGAGCTTCCCATGTCATTAGCAATATTGATATTCAAAGAAAGCATACTAATAACATCACCATCATCATGATTGTTATGCAAATAATAAAGTTCCATAGGTTTTTTAATTTTCTCTTCAAACACATCATGTCCCAAAGCAAGGTAGAGCTTATAAAGCTCTCTCATATTTTTGTTGTTTTCCATTAAGCAAAACTAGTGAAAAGACATAAAGAAAACTGAAAGGTAAACTAACAAGACTAAAAAGCAAAGATAAAAGATAGCGCGCAACTCCCCTATCTTGAAGAGTGGAGTCCCCGGCAACGGGGCCAGAAACTTGCTTGATGGCTTCTCGCCCCTCGTTGGTTACCCCAAGTGGAAGGTTTGAGATGTAGCGTAGCGGCAAATTTCCCTTGGCAAAGATACCAAGGATCGAATCCCGTGAGACTCCGAGGGTCGACAAGAAGGTGTCAATAGCGCCAGAAACTTTCGCTTGACAGGACCTGCACACAGATACAAATAACTTTGCTCCCAACGAGTACAGAGAGGTTGTCAATCCCTCCGGCCTTGTCGTTTACAAAGGATCAAACGCAAGAGATAATAGTGATAGGTATGACTGCAACTAGGAAATAAGAACAGGAAGTAAACAGCGGGTGTGATCAGTGATGGTAATATGGACCGAGGTCCCATGATGTTCACTAGTGATGTCTCTCTCCCAAAAGACGATAAAACATCTAAGCTAGGTAAACAGATTACAGCTGGGCAATTGACAGGATTATGTGCGCAAACCAATGCTAACTATGCTGCAAAGAAAGGTAGACGCTCTAAGCATGAGCGGTACGCCAAGGCAAGTAGACCGAAATCCATCTGCATCTACTACTAATCATCCACCTTGAGATATTTATCCAGAACATCTCGCTGGTATTAAGTTGCGAGTCCCACCCAAAGTGTAAACTCAAAGCAACAGACAACTGCATTAAAAGAACTTTGCGTAAATTAAACAATCCTTGCACCCGCAAGTACAAGCACCGTTGTTTTCCCCCTTGTGGCAACATCACATCCCCTAGACTCATGTTTCTGTCACTCAAACTAGTCATCGAGGGGCATGAACCCACAATCAAGCATAACGTTCCCTCTTGGAGTTACTACCTACTACTCGGCCAAAGCAATAAATAGCAACGGAGAACATGCAAGAATTACTCAAGAATATAAATATAAAAGAGGTGAATCAAATATATTACTCACACACAATCTGAACATAATCTCATAATCCATCGGATCCCAGCAAAATCAGCATAGCAACAGCATAAAGATTACATATGTGCCGCGATCATGTAGGGCAGCTGACGAGGTCTAATCGGTGAAGAACAAAGAGGGGAGGAGAACATCACATAGCTACTGATCATGGACCCATGGTCCAAGGGAGACTACTCACAACTCATCCGGGAAGCGTCCATGGTGGTGGAGAAGCTCCCGGTGGTGGTTCTCCCCTCTGGCAGGGTGCCGGGAAGAGTTCTCCTGGTGCTCCCGATCTTGGAAGCGCGGCGGCAGTGGAACAGAGATGAGATCACGAAAAAGGGTTCCGTCCTCGAGGGTTTCGGGACGCGAGCAATATATATGCCAAAGGGGGTCACCAGAGGCGGAGGTGGGGCCCCAGGCGCCCCCCTGGCGCGGCCAGGGGTGGGGCCGCGCCGGGTGGCCGCCTGGGCCACCCCAGGCTCCCCTCTGGCCCTGCCTTGGTTTTTCCGGAAGCTCCCGATACGCTGATTTTTCCTGTATTTTTCCCGGAATTTTTAGGGCACTTTTAATATGGGGGAAACCTGAAATAGAAAAACAGCAGAAAACAGGAATTGGCACTGTGGTGCACTGAGTTAATAGGTTAGTCCAAATATGATCAAAAGTGTATGGAAGTGCATAAATATCATAGCAATATCACACAAAAGAGGCATGGAGCAAGCAGAAATTATAGATACGTTTTGGACGTATCAGGGAGCTACAACCCAAGCTATTGTTCTGCAACATAATTTGCAAATACTGTCACAACTAAGTTCATGATAAATTAAAGTTCAATTAATCATATTACTAAAGAACTCCCACTCAGATAGACATCCCTCAAGTCATCTAAATGACCACGTGATCCAAATCAACTAAACCATGTCCGATCATCATGTGAGATGGAATAGTTTTCAATGGTGAACATCTTATGTTGATGAAAGGATCGATATGGTTGACTAGAGGGGGGGGTGAATAGGCAACTAACAATTTTTAGCTTTTCTTAACCAATTAAAATTAGGCGATAAAATAAGTTGTCTAGATAAACTACTATGAAGACAACTAATGACAACAAGCCCAACAACTACACAAGCATGCTATAGAAATTACACAAGTAAAGCATGCAAGAGTAAAGGTAAGAAATAACCACAAGTAGAACCGAAGGAGACGAGGATGTGTTTCCGAAGTTCCTTCCCTTTGAGGGGAAGTACGTCTCCGTTGGAGCGGTGTGGAGGCACAATGCTCCCCAAGAAGCCACTAGGGCCACCGTAATCTCCTCACGCCCTCACACGATGCAAGGTGCCGTGATTCCACTAGTGGTGCCCTTGAAGGCGGCAACCGAACCTTTACAAACAAGGTTGGGGCAATCTCCACAACTTGGAGGCCCCCAACAAACCACGAAGCTTCACCACAATGGAATATGGCTTCGAGGTGACCTCAACCGTCTAGGGTGCTCAAACACCCAAGAGTAACAAGATCCGCAAGGGATTAGTGGGGAGAATCAAATATCTCTTGGTGGAAGTGTAGATCGATGCCTCCTCAAGCAATCCCGAGCAAATCAACAAGTTTGATTGGCTAGGGAGAGAGATCGGGCGGAAATGGAGCTTTTGGAGCAACAATGGAGTGGTGGGGGAAGAGGTAAGTCTCCTTGGAGAAGAAGACCCCCTATATATAGTGGGGGAGCAAATCCAACCGTTATTTGAGGTTTCAGCCCGCAGCAAGCGGTAGTACCGCAACTCATGAGCGGTACTACCGCTGGCTGAGCGGTACTACCGCTTGGCAAGCGGTACTACCGCCAAGGCAAAAACTTGAGACCTGATACAGCCACGGATGAAATAAATTACATCCGTGGCTACATCCGCAGGGGAAAACGGAAGTAGCAAAATGCGACACGGTACTACCGCATCAGCTAAGCGGTACTACCGCTTAGGCTAAGCGGTACTACCGCACGGTTTGCGGAAGTAAAAAATTACTTCCGCAACCACTTCTCATACTTAGACTTCAGTGCCTGGCCCAGATACACGGTACTACCGCATGGGGACGCGGTACTACCGCGGGAGCGGTACTACCGTGTCGGCAAGCGGTACTACCGTGTACCTGTGCGGTACTACCGCTTGGCAGAGCGGTACTACCGCATGCTTGGCAGAAGATCAGTACAGAAGCCACAGAAATGCCACAACGAAAGAAAGACCGGTTGGACCTCCAGAGAAGCAAGGAAAGAAAACGGAGGAGAAGGATGTGTACGTGTTGATTCTACCCAAACCTTTCCGACGCGGACCCCCTCTTAATAGTACGGCTTTCCTATTACTCAATGCCACCTACAGGGAGCAAAAAGAAAACACCGTCCTTCATGGGATCCGAGGGGCAAACAATCGTCTTGTGTCATAGAAGAGATATACCTGTATGAGCTTACAACACACGATTAGTCCGCAAGAGTATTGTCATCAATCACCAAAACCATTAGGGAGAAAAGTGCCCTTACAATCTCCCCCTTTTTGGTGTATTGATGACAACACGAGATTTGCACAGAGAAGAAAAGATAGAGACATCAAAATAAGCCCTAGAGTACAGGTGAGCTCCCCCTGTATATATGCCTACATATGATTGTGCTTTGGACTGCACTGCACACATACAGGGTATGGCGTTCCCCTATAGTCTACACATGATACTCTATAAAACATTTAACTGCATAGGATAAGCATAAGGACATGATAAAGAGTTTAACGATACGAGGGCATATGTCTTACACCATATGGATTGTCTCACAAAAACACGCACAATAAAACCAAGTTCAACGAAAAGAAACACACACAAGACGACAAACGCGCAAATGCAAATCACTCTCCCCCTTTGTCATCGAGACACCACAAAGGGAAAGAGAGGAAACGAAGATGGGTGGCAGCCCGGGAGAAGCTCAGTCGTCATACTCGTCATCAAAGCCCTGCTGCTCCTCGTCCTGATAGTCCTCATCAGATCCCTGCTGCTCTGGCTGATCCTCATCATCAGAATCTGTCCACTGGTATCCCTGACGAGCCATCCAGGTAGCCTCTGGAGTGATGTTGTCCTCTGATCCATCTGAGATCGCTTCACCATACAAGGACAGAATCTTCTTGTCCCTCTGGCGAGTCTTCTTGTCAGTCACATGGGCACGGTATTGCCCCTGAGCCTGCATGCAGAAGAGAGCCTTCATCTTCTGCTGAAGCTTCTTGGCCCATGACGGCTTCTCTACGGTAGAGGAAGACGAGGGGGCAAATCTGCCTGAGCGGACATCGGCAGGCTCCTCCATAGGCTCATCCTCAGTGCCCATCTGGGCAGCAGCAGCCTGAGCGCGAGTAGTGGTGTTGGCCCAGCGAGTCTTGACGCGAAGCTTGATAGGATCGTGACGGTAGCAATCGGCCTCCAACTCCTCCTCTGGATACAATTTCGCCCAAGTCTTGGAGATGAGCAGAAATAAGAAAGGACCATAGATAGGTACCTTGCGAGTGTAGATAGCAAACCGAAGCTCATTCCACATGATGTGAGAGATATCCAGAGGAGCAGCCTGAGCGGAGCGAGCCTCTTGACACATCAGAAGCATATCCACCAGATAGGCGTGAACCTTGTCCTTGTCGCCAACACGAGGAAACAGCGTGTTGCGAAAAATCCGATACATAATGTCCAGGAAGGGATTCAGCACATAGGTTGTTTTGCCACTAGCAAGAGTCTTTGCTTCATAGAAAGGAAGAAGTTTGTCCTTGTTGGCTGCTTCAGGGTTGGCGTGAGGCCGAAAACCAATAGGGGTGTGGAGACCCTCATCAGGAAGCTGAAGAAGATCCATGAACTCCTTCCAAGTGGCGGTCATCTTGTGACCCTGAGTCATCCAAGTCATGGGACGATCTTCCTTGGCCTGAAAGTTGACAGATGCATAGAACTGTGCAATGAGCTCAGGATCAAAATCGTTCTGAAACGTCATGATATGTTCCAGACCCAGCTGCTCGATCAAGTCAAGGGCTTCAGCAAAATACGCCCTGTTGGTATCTTTCCTCATGTGCTCCACATCGATCCAGTGAGCATCCACATACAGATTTGCCTTGGTCTTGAGCACCTCATGATAGATGCGATACTGTTGCTTGGTCCAGAAGACATCATCACCAGGGAAGATCTCACGAGGATCCCCATATGGGTTGATCTTCCGTCTAGCCATGAACTCACCAGCAGGCAGTTCCTCCATAGACATAGATGATTCCTTGCGCTTGTTGGCAGAGATCTTGTACCGACGCTGAGGATTGGGGTTGGAGCCCTCTGGCACATCGCTCGGGGTACGCATGCGCTTGGACCCGGTGTCACGAACGGGGTTGGTACGACGACCCGCAAAGCCTGAGCCACCACCTAAAAAATACAAGCACAAAACCACAGCAAAACAAACGCGAAAAGAATCAATGCCAGAGCCTCGAAAGACACAGGAAACCAGAGGAAATCGAAAAGAGAACATGCCATGAAGCTACAGCTGACCCAACGGAAGTAACAAGATAGTATCGGAGGGCAAGCGGTAGTACCGCGTGGTACATGCGGTAGTACCGCATGCCTTACGGTAGTAGGTTTTTACTTCCGCCCAAAGGGGCGGACCTAAAATATTAGTGCTGCAAGCGGAGCGGTAGTACCGCGTCAGGACGCGGTAGTACCGCTCGGCATGCAGCACTAAAATTTTACTTCCGCCCGAGGGGGCGGAACTAAAAAATTAGTGCTGCATGTGGAGCGGTAGTACCGCGCATGGACGCGGTAGTACCGCTCAGCATGCAGTACTAAGATTTTAATTCCGTTCGAGCGGTAGTACCGCTAAGTACAGCGGTAGTACCGCTAAGGCCAGATCGGATCTGGTTTACACCGTGCGGTAGTACCGCGGTCCTCCAGCGGTAGTACCGCACGGAACAGATCTGGGAAGATGAACAGTTCGAAACTACCAACTCGATCTACACACGGTACTACGGCTGATCAGTAACTTCGTGGCAACAATTCTAAGCATATTTCCGGATCACACATACACTCTCCCACAACCTAAGCATCCATGGACAAGATCATGAAGAACACAAGAACGCCCTAAGCAACTCCCCTAACCCTAAAAACTTGGGCAAGGCAAAACGAAGAGGGGAAAAGGGGAAAAACCTGCATCCATGGCAAGAGGACGTGGTGGGGAACGATCCCACCGGTCGGAAAGAGAAACGAGTGGGCGAGGAAGGAGATCCGGCGAGGTCCTCCGGCGGCGTTCTTGAGAGAGAGATACAGGGACGACGTGGGGGTTAGGAGTGAATGGGTATGGGGGAGATGGAACTTCCCCTGCCTGCTTATAACCCCCACGCGTTTTGATACGTGCGGTAGTACCGCGGTCATCGCGGTAGTACCGCTTGCGCGGTAGTACCGCTCGCCAAGCGGTAGTACCGCTTTACCAGCGGCAGTAAAAAATTACTGCCGTGCTGGTCGAGCGGTAGTACCGTAACCCCATCTGCGGTAGTACCGTGAGCTTGCACGGTAGTACCGCTCCTTCAAGAACAAACACGGCTGATAAGAGGCTTTAAGCAAAGAAGAAGGAGAAACAAAAATGCACGCACACGCAAAGTGAACCAACACATTCTTCAGAGGAGGGCGGTGGCCGAGGCCACCTATGTTTGAGTATATAGATATGGCACCGCGAAGAATTATCCTTGGGCCCATGATCCAAAACTCGACTTGAAACATTTAAACCACAAATGTATGGCAAATGATAAAGACTTGTTAGTTTATGCATAATGGGGGGAGGAACAGTTCATTGAGAGAACAATACCCCCCCTATGTCCATGCCTACATCTAGACAAGATAGCTATATTGAGTGTGAGGGGTGTGTGTGCACAGACTCAAACCACATTGCTCAAATCGATGATATTTAGCTCATGCCTTAACTCGCGAAATCTAGCTTCATCCAATGGCTTTGTGAAGATATCTGCAAGGTTATCATGAGTGTTGACGTAGTGAAGCTCGATCTCTCCTTGCCTTATGTGATCCCGGATGAAATGATACCGAATCTCAATATGCTTCGTCTTGAAGTGAAGCACCGGGTTGAGAGAAATCTTGATGGCGCTCTCATTGTCACACCAAAGAGGCACTTTGTCACAAATGACACCGTAATCCTTCAAAGTTTGCCTCATCCATAAGAGTTGAGCACAGCAACTGCCAGCGGCCACATATTCTGCTTCAGTGGACGAGAGAGATACACAACTTTGCTTTTTGGAAGACCAACTAACTAGAGAGCAACCAAGAAATTGGCACCCTCCTGAGGTGGACTTCCTATCCACTTTGTCTCCCGCCCAGTCAGAATCAGAAAAACCAACAAGGTTGAAGTTCGCTCCTCTTGGGTACCATAGGCCAAAGTTTGGGGTATGAGCCAAATATCGAAAGATTCGCTTGACAGCCACAAAGTGACTTTCCTTAGGTGAGGCTTGAAACCGTGCACAAATTCCCACACTCAACATAATATCCGGTCTAGATGCACAAAGGTAAAGCAAGGATCCGATCATAGAGCGATATACCTTTTGATCCACCGCTTTACCATTGGGATCAATGTCAAGTTGGCATTTGGTTGGCATCGGAGTAGTAGCCGGCTTGACATCACTAAGGTTGAACCTCTTGAGCATGTCTTGAGTATACTTGGATTGTTTGATGAAGATGCCTTCTCTTCGTTGTTTGATCTCAAATCCAAGAAAGTACTTCAACTCTCCCATCATGGACATCTCAAAGTGAGTGGTCATGAGTGCGGCAAACTCATCATTGAAAGCTTTGTTAGGAGAACCAAAGATAATATCATCAACATATAGTTGGCATACAAACAACTCCCCTTTGACCTTCTTAGTAAAAAGAGTGGGGTCGATTTTCCCAATTTCAAACCCACGATCTTGTAACAACTCGGTAAGGTGCTCATACCACGCTCGTGGGGCTTGTTTAAGGCCATAGAGTGCCTTATCAAGTTGATAAACATGATTGGGGAACTTAGGATCCTCGAACCCCGGGGGTTGTTTAACATATACCAACTCGTTAATGGGACCATTAAGAAATGCACTTTTCACATCCATTTGTTGCAATTTAAAGTTATGATGGGAAGCATAGGCAAGCAACAAACGAATAGATTCAAGACGGGCAACAGGGGCAAAGGTTTCACCGTAGTCGATACCCTCGACTTGTGAGTAGCCTTGAGCCACCAGACGTGCCTTGTTGCGGATGACAATGCCATGGGCATCTTGCTTGTTCTTAAAGATCCACTTGGTTCCAATGACATTATGGTTCTCCGTTGGTCTAGGCACCAGACGCCACACTTTGTTGCGCTCGAAGTTATTGAGTTCTTCATGCATGGCATTTAGCCAGTCGGGGTCTTCGAGAGCCTCATAAACCTTCTTAGGTTCAACAAAGGAGACAAAAGCTTGATGAGCACAATAATTTGCTAATTGTCTACGAGTGCTTACCCCCCTTTTGATGCTTCCTAGGATATTCTCCATGTGATGTTCTCTGGAAGCAAGCCTGGAGGCAACTTTTGCAGCACGACGCTCCAATTGCTCTTCAAGAGATAACTGAGGAGCACTGAGTTGGTCATCTTGAGCGACGTCAGGAGCTAGATCTTGATCTTGAGCTTCCTCTTGATCTTGATCTTGCTCGGAGGAGAGAACTTGGCCTTGTGCATCATTTGGTGGATCCCCACCATCTTGTGATTGATCTCGCACTTGGCCTTGTTCGTCTGGTTGAGGGCCTTCATTTTGTTCTTCGGAAGCGTGTGGGTCTTGGGTTGGTGATGGTTCCACTTGAGTGGAACATTGTCCTTCTCCTTCGGCCACAAGGGGTTCCTCAATGGGTAGGATGTATCCAATACCCATTCTTCTTATGGCTTGAGGAGGAATTTCATCACCTGTATCACAAGTACCACTTTGCTCCACTTGGGAGCCGTTATTTTCATCAAACTCTACGTTACTCGTCTCCTCAATGAGTCCGGTGGACTTATTGAGGACACTGTAAGCATGAGAGTTTGTAGCATAACCAACAAATATGCCCTCATGAGCTCTAGATTCAAATTTAGACAACCGAACACCTTTCTTAAGAATGAAACACTTACACCCGAACACCCGGAAGTACTTGAGATTGGGCTTGTTACCGGTAAGAATCTCATACGGAGTTTTGTTCAAGCCTTTGCGAAGATAGAGACGATTTGATGCATGGCAAGCGGTGTTGATGGCTTCGGCCCAAAAGTTGTATGGAGAGTTGAATTCAGCCATCATGGTTCTTGCAGCATCTATTAAAGTTCGGTTCTTTCTCTCCGCAACACCATTTTGTTGAGGGGTATATGGGGCGGCATATTGATGTTTGATCCCCTCATCACCAAGAAACTCATCCAAGGTGTAGTTCTTGAACTCGGTGCCATTGTCACTTCTAATCATCAATATCTTTGCTTCATGTTGTCGTTGAGCTTCATTTGCAAAGTTGATGACGGTTTGTTGGGTCTCACTCTTCTTCTTGAAGAAGTATACCCAGGTATATCTTGAGTAATCATCGACAATCACCAAGCAATATTTTCTACCCCCAAGACTATCAAAAGTGGGAGGCCCAAAGAGATCCATGTGGAGGAGCTCTAGAGGTCTCTTTGAATAGATGATAGTTGTGGGAGGGTGAGCCTTCTCATGTAGTTTTCCTTCAATGCACGCCCTGCAAGCACGATCTTTGGCAAAGCTAACATTTGTTAGTCCTCGGACATGGTCCCCCTTGAGAAGACTTTGCAAAGATCTCATATTGACGTGGGCCAAACGGCGATGCCAAAGCCATCCCACATCAACTTTAGCCATTAGGCATGTCGCAACCTTAGTGGGTTGCTCCGAGAAGTTAACCACATAAAGGCCGTTCTCGACATGCCCAACGTAGGCTACTTTAAGAGTCTTGCTCCACAAGAGGGCCACAGAATCAATATCAAAGAATGTAGCAAAGCCCATGAGTGCAAGTTGGCGGACAGAAAGTAAATTGTATGCAAGGGACTCAACAAGCATGACTTTCTCGATCGTGAGATCATGAGAGACAACCACCTTGCCAAGTCCCAATACCTTAGAAGATGAAGCATCACCCCATTCGACGTTGGTGGCCATAGATGAACCGAGATGCACGTCCACCACCAAGTCTTTGCTTCCGGTCATATGATTTGTGGCTCCGCTATCGAGCAACCATGATCCCCCACCGGAAGCAAACCCCTACAATAGATCAATGCTTGGATTTAGGTACCCATTTGGTAATGGGTCCTTTGAGGTTAGTGACAAGGGTCTTAGGAACCCAAATGGACCATTCAATGTATTCATAAGAAGAACCAACAAATTTAGCAAACACATGGCCATCACTAGCACGGCATAAAACGTATGACGGATTAAAATCGCCGGCCATGTTTGAGGGTGTGGTGGAGTTTTTCTTGACCACACCACTTTTCTTCTTGGTAGAGGTGCCCTCTCCTTCTTTCACAAAGGATTGTCGGAGAGGGGGTGGTTGCTTTGTCTTGTCATTCTTCTTCTTCTTGGGCTTGGGAGCAAACCCAATTCCTTCCTTTGCCACAACTTCCTTTTGATTGCTCAAAAGGGCATTGAGGTTCTTCTCACCTTGTATGCAAGACACAAGGCCTTTCTCAAGTTGCTTCTTCAACTCGGCATTCTCTTCAACAAGATGCACATGCTCACAACATGGGTTAGTAGCATTTGCATTATCAATTAAAACCATGCGAGGAAAGATAGCCTTTTCCTTGGTTAGCGAAACTTGGAGTTGATCATGAGACTCCTTGAGAGAAGCATGCATTCCTTTCAAGGCCTTGTGAGCCTTGTCAAGTATGTCAAACTCCTCCTTGAGTTTAGCATGATCAACCGCAAGTTTTGCCTTCTCAGAGTTAAGGACACGAGAGACAACTAGAGCATGATCAAGATCTTTCTTTAATTTAGCATAGTCAACGTTGTGTGACTCCTCAAGAGTCAAACGAAGACCACGCTCCTCCTCTAGAGCGTTAGAGAGATCCGATATCTCATCGGCATAGTCTCGACTATGCCCTTCCATTTTAGTGATGGTTTCCTCGTGAGCCTCAATAATGTCATTTGCCTCACCGAGTTGTTCCAAGAGAGCAACTACATGCTTCTTGGATTTACCCTTGAGATTCTTTATGAACACATCAAATTCATTTTCTCCCTCCTTACTACTCTCACCCTCATCAATACAATTAGTTAATGAGGAGTTAGAAGAGATAGTAGAGTTGATGATCGGAGTTACCTTGTTGGTGGCCTTGGCCATGAGACACTTGGCGGTGATGTTTTCGTTTGGAGAGTTGAATAGAGATGAGTGCGAAGTGGTAACAATTGCAATTGTGGCCATAGTGGTCACCTCATCCTCTTCATCATTGTCATCATCCTCCACATATTCTTCTTGAGCCACCAACACTTTCGGAGGAGTCTTTTTGATGAAGTTGTTCTTGTTGGGATAGGACTTTGACTTGTCCTTCCGAATAAGCTTGCCTCCAAAGTCTTCTCTCTTCTCATATGGGCAGTCTGCAACGAAGTGGCTTACATTTCCACAGTTGAAGCATGTCCTTACTCGTTGCTTCCCTTGTTCCCACTGGAGTTGTTCCTGTTGAAGTTGGACCTTGAATTCTTCTTGCCCCAGAATTGCCTAGAAGCAAGAGCCATGTGCTCGTGATAGGCATATTTGGTGTCCTCGGGGCAGCACTCATCATCATCTTCAACTTCCTCCTCTTCCACACAAGCCTTGGCCTTCAGGGCAAGATTAGGCTTCTTGGATCGTTGAGCTCTTAGGACCGCATTGTCGGCGGTAACGTCAAGGATCCTCATGGCAACAAATTCATCCAACACTTCGTTTGAGGATAAAGTGTGGAAGTCCGGTCTCTGACGAATCACAGAGGACATGGCCTTGTGATAGGGCATCATGGCCTTGAGGAACTTGCGCTTGATCCAATTGTCATCCGTGTCCTTACTGCCATGGTCTCGAAGAGATACTGCAAGAATAGTTAATCTTCGATAAAGTTCACGAGGATCTTCATCCTCGATCATTGCGAACTCATCAGCTTCATCTTGCACTACTTCATAGTTGGAGCGTTGAATGCTTGTGCTTCCCTTGTACATTGTGCCAACATGTTCCCATGCTTCCTTGGCCACAGTGAATGGACGAAGATGAGCAATGTCTTCAGGAGGGATTGAGTCTTGAAGAATGCAAAGTGCGGACTCGTTGAACTGATGATCGGCAGTTTCTCTTGGAGTCATGTTGTCAGGATCATACGGATAAAAACCTTGCTCAATGATTCTCCAGAGGTTAGTAGAACAATGATTAATATGACGTTTGAAACGAAACACCCAAGTAGCAAAATCAGTATTTTTAACAAACTTCGGTGGGGGCCCGACGGAATTTAAATGCGGTGTGGGGACGGGACCTCCATAGTGAGTAGGCGGAGGAGATTGGGCAAATTTCCCACTACCATGCTTAGTGACCGGGGCTTGCTCACTACTAGCTTCTTCCTTGTCGGGATTAGCCTCTGACACGTTGGTAGCGGGACGACCCACTTCCAACGGTGAGGTGGATAATTTAAGCCCCTCAAACATTTCTTTAAACATGCCCTTGACCTCGCTCGCTAGTGATTCTTTCAATGTGGTCAAGGCCACATTGAACTCCTCACGAGTGACGGAGGCTCCCCCATCTACCGTAGGCAAGGACGGATTTCCATCGGAATGGTCCTCCGTCTCGACTACGTTGTCAACCATACTCTTTGGACGGTAAAGTCCTTAAAAAGAGACGAGGCTCTGATACCAATTGAAAGGATCGATATGGTTGACTAGAGGGGGGGGTGAATAGGCAACTAACAATTTTTAGCTTTTCTTAACCAATTAAAATTAGGCGATAAAATAAGTTGTCTAGATAAACTACTATGAAGACAACTAATGACAACAAGCCCAACAACTACACAAGCATGCTATAGAAATTACACAAGTAAAGCATGCAAGAGTAAAGGTAAGAAATAACCACAAGTAGAACCGAAGGAGACGAGGATGTGTTTCCGAAGTTCCTTCCCTTTGAGGGGAAGTACGTCTCCGTTGGAGCGGTGTGGAGGCACAATGCTCCCCAAGAAGCCACTAGGGCCACCGTAATCTCCTCACGCCCTCACACGATGCAAGGTGCCGTGATTCCACTAGTGGTGCCCTTGAAGGCGGCAACCGAACCTTTACAAACAAGGTTGGGGCAATCTCCACAACTTGGAGGCTCCCAACAAACCACGAAGCTCCACCACAATGGAATATGGCTTCGAGGTGACCTCAACCGTCTAGGGTGCTCAAACACCCAAGAGTAACAAGATCCGCAAGGGATTAGTGGGGAGAATCAAATATCTCTTGGTGGAAGTGTAGATCGATGCCTCCTCAAGCAATCCCGAGCAAATCAACAAGTTTGATTGGCTAGGGAGAGAGATCGGGCGGAAATGGAGCTTTTGGAGCAACAATGGAGTGGTGGGGGAAGAGGTAAGTCTCCTTGGAGAAGAAGACCCCCTATATATAGTGGGGGAGCAAATCCAACCGTTATTTGAGGTTTCAGCCCGCAGCAAGCGGTAGTACCGCAACTCATGAGCGGTACTACCGCTGGCTGAGCGGTACTACCGCTTGGCAAGCGGTACTACCGCCAAGGCAAAAACTTGAGACCTGATACAGCCACGGATGAAATAAATTACATCCGTGGCTACATCCGCAGGGGAAAACGGAAGTAGCAAAATGCGACACGGTACTACCGCATCAGCTAAGCGGTACTACCGCTTAGGCTAAGCGGTACTACCGCACGGTTTGCGGAAGTAAAAAATTACTTCCGCAACCACTTCTCATACTTAGACTTCAGTGCCTGGCCCAGATACACGGTACTACCGCATGGGGACGCGGTACTACCGCGGGAGCGGTACTACCGTGTCGGCAAGCGGTACTACCGTGTACCTGTGCGGTACTACCGCTTGGCAGAGCGGTACTACCGCATGCTTGGCAGAAGATCAGTACAGAAGCCACAGAAATGCCACAACGAAAGAAAGACCGGTTGGACCTCCAGAGAAGCAAGGAAAGAAAACGGAGGAGAAGGATGTGTACGTGTTGATTCTACCCAAACCTTTCCGACGCGGACCCCCTCTTAATAGTACGGCTTTCCTATTACTCAATGCCACCTACAGGGAGCAAAAAGAAAACACCGTCCTTCATGGGATCCGAGGGGCAAACAATCGTCTTGTGTCATAGAAGAGATATACCTGTATGAGCTTACAACACACGATTAGTCCGCAAGAGTATTGTCATCAATCACCAAAACCATTAGGGAGAAAAGTGCCCTTACAGTTGATCATATCTGCTATATGATTCGTGCTCGGCCTTTCGGTCTCTAGTGTTCCGAGGCCATGTCTGTACATGCTAGGCTCGTCAAGTTTAACCCGAGTATTCCACATGTGCAAAACTGTCTTGCACCCATTGAATGTGAACATAGAGCCTATCACATCTGATCATCACGTGGTGTCTTAGCACGAAGAACTGTCGCAATGGTGCATACTCAGGGAGAACACTTATACCTTGAAATTTAGTAAGGGATCATCTTATAATGCTACCATCGTTCTAAGCAAAACAAGATGCATAAAAAGATAAACATCACATGCAATCAAAATATGTGACATGATATGGCCATCACCATCTTGTGATTTTGATCTCCACCTCCCAAGCATCATCATGATTGATAACCCACAAGTGTAGGGGATCGCAACAGTTTTCGAGGGTAGAATATTTAACCCAAATTTATTGATTCGACACAAGGGGAGCCAAAGAATACTCTCAAGTATTAGCAGTTGAGTTGTCAGTTCAACCACACCTGGAAGAATTAATATCTGCAGCAAGGTAACTTAGTATCAAAGTAATATGGAAGTAACAGTAACAGCGATAAAAGTAACTATTTTTGTAGTGAATTTAACAGTAGCAACGGCAAAGTAAATAAGCAACAAGAAATATGTGAAAAGCTCGTAGGCATTGGATCGGCGATGGATAATTATGTCGGATGCGATTCCTCATGTAATAGTTATAACATAGGGTGACATAGAACTAGCTCCAGTTCATCAATGTAATGTAGGCATGTATTCCGAATATATTCATACGTGCTTATGGGAAAGAACTTGCATGACATCTTTTGTCTTACCCTCCCGTGACAGCAGTGTCCTAGTGGAAACTAAGGGATATTAAGGCCTCCTTTTAATAGAGTACTTGACCAAAGCATTAACACATAGTGAATACATGAACTCCTCAAACTACGGTCATCACCAGGAGTGGTCCCGATTATTGTCACTTCGGAGTTGCCAGATCGTAACACATAGTAGGTGACTATTGACTTGCAAGATAGGATCAAGAACTCACATATATTCATGAAAACATAATAGGTTCAGATCTGAAATCATGGCACTCGGGCCCTAGTGACAAGCATTAAGCATAGCAACATCATTCTTAGAACATAGTGGATAATAGGGATCAAACCCTCACAAAACTAACTCGATTACATGGTAAATCTCATCCAACCCATCACCGTCCAGCAAGCCTACGATGGGATTACTCACGCACGGTGGTGAGCATCATGAAAGTGGTTATGGAGGAAGGTTGATGATGACGATGGCGATGATCTCCACTTTCCGGAGCCCCGAACGAACTCCAGATCAGCCCTCCCGAGAGAGATTAGGGCTTGGCAGCGGCTCCGTATCGTAAAACGCGATGAGTCCTTCTCTCTGATTTTTTTCTCCCCGAAAGTGAATATATGGAGTCGGGGGTGATGTCAATGGAGCATTAGGGGGCCCACGAGGCAGGGGGGCGCGCCCAGGAGGGCGCCCCCCACCCTCGTGGACATGGTGTGGGCCCTCTGGTTTAGTTCTTTCCGCATGTATTTTTTATACATTCCAAAATAAATCTCCGTTGAATTTCAGGTCATTCCGAGAACTATTATTTCTGCACAAAAATAACACCATTGAAGTTCTGCTGAAAACATCGTCAGTCCGGGTTAGTTCCATTCAAATCATGCAAGTTAGAGTCCAAAACAAGGGCAAAAGTGTTTGGAAAAGTAAATACGTTGGAGACGTATCAATGAACTCCATCGTCACCGGCTTGACACCATGATCTTCATCGTAGCACCGTGGTCGTCTCGCCAACTATTTCTTCTACTACTATCGCTAACTCATAGTGATAAACTAAAGCAATTACATGGCCTTCACAATTCATACAATAAAGAGACAACCATAAGGCTCCTGCCGGTTGCCGATAATTTACAAAACATGATCATCTCATAGAATAACGTATAACTCATCACACCATGACCATATCACATCACAACATGTCCTGCAAAAACAAGTTAGACGTCCTCTACTTTGTTGTTGAAAGTTTTACGTGGCTGCTACGGGCTTCTAGCAAGAACTGTTCTTACCTACGCATCAAAACCACAATGATTTTTCGTCAAGTGTGTTGTTTTAACCTTCAATAAGGACCGACTGTAGTCAATCTCGATTCAACTAAAGTTGGAGGAACAGACACCCGCCAGCCACATGTGTGCAAAGCACGTCGGTAGAACCAGTCTCATGAACACGGTCATGTAATGTCGGTCTGGGCCGCTTCATCCAACAATATCGTCGAATCAAAGTAAGATGTTGGTGGTAAGCAGTATGACTATTATCGCCCACAATTCTTTGCGTTCTACTCGTGCATATCATCGACGCATAGACCTGGCTCTGATACCACTGTTAGGGAACGTAGCATGCAATTTCAAAAATTTCTTACGCTCACGCAATATCTATCTAAGAGATGCATAGAAACGAGAGGGAGAGTGTGTCTATGTACCCTTGTAGACCGTAAGAGGAAGCGTTATATCAATGTGGTTGATGTAGTGGAACAAATACACGATCCAACTGCACGATCCAACCGATCAAGTACCGAACATACGACACCTCCAAGTTTAGCACACGTGCGGCTCGATAACGTCTCCTCCTTCTTGATCCAGCAAGCGGGAGAGGAGCAGTAGATGGTATCACAACCAACACGATGGCGTGGTGGTGATGGTGGTGGTGGAGCATCGACAGCGCTTCGCTAAGCGTCACCGGGACGAGGCGATGGAACTAAGGAGTAACGGGAGAGAGTGGGGCGCCAAGGGCTTGGTGTGTCCTCTTGGGGCGCTCCCTACCCTCTATATATATGTGGAGGGGCGTGGAAAACAGCCCCTCCAAGCCCTAGGGCGCAGCAATAGGGGAGAGGACTTGGACTCCAAGTCCAGTCCTATTCCTATTAGGATTCCTTACCCTTTTGCCTTCCCTAGCCACATGGGCTTTTGAGGACTTGGTGTGCCTGGCCCAATAAAGCCAGGGCACCTCCCCTTAGCCCATGCCAGCCCTTGGGGCGTGGTGAACCCACTTGTGGACTACCGGACCCCTCCGGAATCCTTCGGAACCTTTTGGAAGCTTCCCGGTACAATACCGAAAAAACTGCACTTTTTCCGGAACCCAAAATATGACTTCCCATACATAAATATTTACCCCTGGACCAGTCTGAGACTCCTCGTGACGTCTGGGATCTCATTCGGGACTCCAAGCAACCACTCATCAAATATCCCAATACTACTCTAGCGTCAACGAACGTTAAGCGTGCGACCCTGTGGGTTCGGAAATTATGTAGTCATGACCGAGACACCTCTCCGGTCAATAACCAATAGTGGAACCTCGATGCCCATATTGATTCCTACGTATTCCACGAAGATCTTTATCGATCGAACCGTCATGACAACATACATAATTCCCTTTGTCCATTGGTACGTTACTTGCCCGAGATTTGATCGTCGGTATCTTCATACCTAGTTCAATCTCGTTACCAACAAGTCTCTTTACTCGTTCCGTAATACATCGTCCCATGATTAACTCACTAGTCATTTGCTTGCAAGGCTTATTATGATGTGTATTACCGAGAGGGCCCAGAGATACCTCTCCGATACTCGGAGTGACAAATCCTAATCTTGATCTATGCCAACCCAACAAATACCTTCAGAGACACTTGTAGATCAACTTTATAATCACCCAGTTACGTTGTGACGTTTGATAGCACACAAGGTGTGCCTCCGGTATTCGGGAGTTGCATAATCTCATAGTCGGAGGAATATGTATAAGTCATGAAGAAAGCAATAGAAATAAAACTTAACGATCATTATGCTAAGCTAACAGATGGGTCTTGTCCATCACATCATTCTCCTAATGATGTGATCGCGTTCATCAAATGACAACACATGTCTATGGTTAGGAAACTTAACCATCTTTGATTAAGGAGCTAGTCTAGTAGAGGCTTACTAGGGACACGATGTTTTGTCTATGTATCCACATATGTATCAAGTTTCCGATTAATACAATTCTAGCATGAATAATAAACATTTATCATGACATAAAAAATATAAATAACAACTTTATTATTGCCTCTAGGGCATATTTCCTTCAATACTTTCACTAGCGCAAAATCTATCAATAATGATAACATAATTGGATCATATAACTATCCCACAACATGCAACGAAGAATCACTCAGTTTCTATCGCGGAGAACATAAGATGAAATTCCTTGTAGGGTATGAAACCACCTCAATGTTATTCTTTCTATTCAATCTTTTGGGCTATTCATATAAGTGTCACAAACAGCCCTAGAGTTCGTACTAAAATAACACCACATGACACACATCAATCAACCCTAATGTCACCTAGATACTCCAATGTCACCACACGTATCTGTGGGTCAATTATACCATATGCATCACACAATTTCAGATACATAATATTCAATTCAACACAAAGAACTTCAAGAGTACCCCAAGATTTCTATCCGAGAAAATAATATGAAAACACGTACCTACCCCTATGCATAGATTACCCCATGTTACCACGGGAATTTGCAAGTTAATTACCAAAACATACATCAAGTGGATCAATAGAACATCACATTGTCACCACGGATATCCCATGACAAGACATACATCAAGTGCTCTCACATCGAAAAGATTCAATCCGACATAACAAAGCCTCAAAGGAAAAGATTCAATTCATCACAATGTAGAGAGGGAAGAACACCATTAGATCCAACTATAATAGCAAAGTTCGCGATACATCAAGATCATGCCAAATCAAGAACACGAGACACACACACA